>OU612061.1:10572799-11236450 GCA_914767635.1 Melanostoma mellinum | reverse complement strand
AGTCCTAATTCTCTTCAGAAGAAACAAACAAAGCTGCCGTGGTATAATGATCAATTAACAAATCTCAAAAATGTGAAACGTAAAGCTTTCAATAAATATAAGAGCTCTAATAATGATTTAGATTATGCTAAATTTAGCAAATTACGTAAAGGATTTTCTATTCTTAATAAATTCCTTCACAGGTGCTATATGAAGAGTATTGAAAGCAACATGAAATCTAATAGCAGCTCGTTTTGGGCATTTGTAAATGAAGAAAGAAAATCTTCTGGATATCCTAAGAATATGTCTTATAAAAACTCAGAGGCTTCGAATACTATTTCTATCCTTGATTTATTTGCGGAATTTTTCCAATCCATATATTCGGATTCAGATAGCTTAAACAAATTAAGCAATATTCCAAGTAAGGTTGTTATTGGCGCTTTGCACTTAAATTTTGATGAAGTTCTTTTAGAACTCCAGTCACTGAAACCTAAATCTAAACCTGGTGCTGACGGTATACCAGCGTTATTTTTAAAGAACTGCGCCAGCACACTATGTTACCCTTTGCTCTCCATATTCAACAAATCGCTCTCCGAAGGTATCTTTCTGAATGAATGGAAAATATCTTATCTCATTCTAATTCATAAATCTGGCTCTAAGAATTTGATTGATAATTACAGAGGCATATCGAAACTATCGTCAATCCCTAAACTATTCGAAAGCATTGTGAAAACAAAATTTGATTTTTTAACCAGTGAATCCATTTCAGAATTACAGCACGGTTTCATTTCTGGGCGCTCTACAACAACAAACATGTCCCTTTTTTCATCGTATGTCATTGAAAACATTGAGAATAAAAGTCAAATTGATGTAGTCTACACCAACTTCAGCAAAGCTTTTGATTCGGTTAACCATTGTAGTTTAATTCGTAAACTGAAACTATTTGGCTTCCATTCATCATTTTTAAATTGGATCTTATCATATTTAACTGGTAGATCTCAAAAAGTTTTGATCAATAATTCCTTATCAAAATCTATTAATTGTATTTCTGGTGTTCCTCAGGGAAGTCATTTGGGCCCACTGTTGTTTAAGGGGCTCAGCTAGTTTCTCATTTTCAAAAAATCGATTTTTTTTTCATTTTTCGATAGGTAAATATCTCAAAAATGATGTCCTAAAATATTGGAATGATATCTTGGATATTTTTGAAATGACAGAGTATAGAAGAGAAGCATCTCGGGCGCTTGAACTCCTGCTCTGAAAACTTTAAATGCGTTTTTCTCAAAACTACATTTTTCAAATTTGCCGCAGCTGTAACTCACGCAAATATTGACGAATCGTCTTGAAATTTTCGTCACTTATTTTAACTGCATACTCTCCATATGTTTTTACATACAGCCATCTACAACTTTTACGATCGGATGAAAATTGTAATTTTGGCAGCCATCGAAAGACGATTTTTTTGGCGAAATTTGGACTTTTTTTTAAATTGCTGCCATTTTGTCAGTTTTCAATTCTTCACTATAATTATAGATGGCTGTATGGGAAAAAGGGTCTACTTTAACGCCATGTTTTTATTTTCTTGTTACAGGTACCAGAAAAATTCATAAAAATGCGGCAAATTGACGTCTTCTAATTTCAAGAAGTTCAAGAAATGGTCCATATCTCTCTTGGATTTCAATATTTTAACTCGAAATTTCGCGACAATTTACATGATTATATGAATAATAAACTCCTAAAATTACAGAACATTTGAAGCTATAGTTTTTTTTTTACACGCCTTCAAAAAATCACCTCCATTTGAGCTCGAGAAACTAGCCGAGCCCCTTAATATCTTCATAAATGATATTGCCTCCGTTATAAAATATTCACATTGCCTTCTCTATGCTGATGACATGAAATTATTTCTTAAAATCAAAACTAATGATGATTGCTCCCTCCTACAATCAGATATTAATCTAATATCTGAGTGGTGCAACTTAAATTGTTTAAAACTAAACATAAGAAAATGTAACGTTATTTCTTTCTATAGGACTCATACGTACATTAATTTTCCTTACCAAATTGATTCAAACATACTCTCGCGTGTTGAAAAAATTAAGGACCTCGGTATAATGCTGGATTCAACTTTCTCTTTTAAAAGCCATATTGACTATATGATATCAAGAGCAAATTTACTAGTTGGTTTCATTAAGAGAAATTGTACAGATTTTAATGACCCACATGCTTTACTTTCTCTCTACACATCGCTAGTTAGATCGATACTTGAATATGGAGATATTGTCTGGAACCCAGCTATGAAAACTTATTCTGAAAGTATTGAAAAAGTTCAAAAAAGATTTTCTAGATTCATATTTTATAAAATGAAATGGACTTTTATCCCTGAATACAAGTCCCGTTGCCTACTTTTGGGAATCAAATCACTAGAATCCAGAAGGCGTATGCATGATATAACGTTTGTGAGGGATATTTTGAGTTATCACGTTAAATGCCCTTCCTTACTATCGAAAATACCAACATACGCACCATCAAGGGTTTTACGTCCAAAAGATTTGCTTTTTGAACAATACCACAGAACAAATTATGGTTCAAATGAACCCATTTGTAGATGTATAAGACATTTCAATGAAGTTTGCCAAAATGTAGACCTAAGCTGGAGGAAAGATATGTTCAAATCAAAACTTTTGTTAATATTTATATTTTGATAGTTTTTTTGTATAAAATATTTATTTGTATTGAATTTTCTTATTACTCTAAATACTGTGATTAAAGCACAATAATCTTAATCTCTAAGCATATGCTTGTAGATAAATAAAATAAAATAAATATAAATAAAAATAGAATAAATAAATCTCCTTACACGTTTCAAAGAACATAAGACATACATTCGAAGCAACCAAGCTTACAGATCAGCGTTAGCAGCACACGCTCTAAACGAAAATCATATGGAGCTTGATATTGAAAATGGGTCTATGAAATAACTCCCACGAAATAAGTCCCACTTTTAAAAACGAAATAACTCCCACCAAAAATTGCTTAAAAAAATGAGATAACTCCCACGAAATAAGTCGCACTTTTGAAAACGAAATAAGTCCCACCAAAATGAAATGATTTAAAAATTTACTTGAAATGAAATAACTCCCACTCAAAATGAAATAACTCCCCCTTGAATAATATATTTCTTAAATGAATTAAGTCCCACTTTCATAAACGAAATAAGTCCCACTTTTTCATTGTTTAATGCGATTTCAAATAAGAAGTATTTGGCTCTTCGAAAAAAACACACGTCAAATAATATGAATAATCAAAGCAGAGGAATAATAAATAAAAATCGTATACAAGCAAGAAGAGCCATGAGAGATAAGGACAAAAAATTATGGTTGTCCCTTTTACGAAATATTGGACATTTCGTAAAAGGGACAACCATAACTTTTTGCATAAGAAAAAATATAAATTTAGGGTTATGAAATAACTCCCACTTTACAAAACGAATTTATTCCCACTCAAAACGAAATAAGTCCCACTTAAAATAAAAACGCGTAACGAAATAAGTCCCACCAACTGACGAAATAAGTCCCACTTTTAAAAACGAAATAACTCCCACTTTCAAAATAGCAATTTTTGGTGGGACTTATTTCGTTTTTAAAAGTGGGACTTATTTCGTGGGAGTTATTTCATAGACCCATTGAAAATGTTTGTTTGGTGAAAGAAGTGATAGACGACTTAAGCTAGATGCCTATGAAAGTTTTTATATACAGAGAGACTCAAATGCGATGAATTTAGACAACGGTAACATCGCATCGCATTTGTTCTCTCTTATACATATAATAACATGCAACTTTCATACAACACCAAATCACAACATTTTACTTTTTGGATTTAGTCGTGATGCTGATGATGGAATGAACATATTCCGAAATGCATACAGGTTGTTTAATGTGTTGAATTACAAAGTGAAAAATCATTAAGGTGTATTGACTCAATATTATTGATTTTATATGTGATTTTTCGTCGCTCAGTAAAATTATTTAAAAAAAAAAAAAAAACATAACAGGGAACTTAGAAAGTACTTAACCCAGTTGATAATTTTTTAATCGCAAGAGTGCTGCATTATCACCGAGGAACATAGATCTTATTTAACCCCAATATCCTCACGGGAATGGGACGGGCACAGCAACATAACGGGAACTTGGAAAGTGCTTCACCGATTCCAAAAATTCCTTCACTGCTAGACTGTTTCATTATCCCTGAGTAACGTTAACTATATTTCATCATAATAAGCTCAATTTAATCACCGTTGGACCCGAGCTTCGAGCCTCGAGCTGGCCAGCTAGTGATTAATAAACTACTAAATGCACTTAAAAGAAAAGGGTGAGGAGGAATGATACCGACATTACTAGTAAATAATTTTTTACTCTGAGCAAATTAATAAAAACTTTTTTGATTAAAGCTGTTTTTTAATATTTTAACAACAGTAAACAAATCTTTCAAATATGTAGGTACATTTATCTATAAATCCGTTATGAATACAAAAGTTAAATTAGCCTTTTACATTTATAAAAACTGGATTAGGGATGAACATATTTGTTGAATGAGCTAGTCTAAAATAATGAATAGTATCATCGTCCTCATATCCTAAAAATATATTGATTGGCTACGGCACCTGACGGTTCTTCTTCTTAGCACAGAGTAATTAATAAATGTAAAATTTCACTGCTCACCACCTATTTATTGGCTTTCTAACAATCTGTTTCCTTCAAATGTTCATATTTCACGTTTCGAGTCAACAATTTGTTTGAACATTTTGTTAGCATAGCGTTCTTGCAATAAGAACAAGTATAGTTGGCATTTTAAATGTTTGATTCTTGTATTTACACTTGCGTTCTTGTAATAAGAAACATCAACCATTAATTGTTGGGTTCATTTTAACCTACGAAAAAAATTTGAACAAATATCTAAAACACGGTTCCTAATATAACAACTTTGCTCGAAGTATTTAACGCTGTCCCATTCGCTTGGGATAAATTATAAAACTGTTTACCTACCTTGTAATAAGCAAACCGGCTAACAAGTATTTTGACTGAGTGCTTGTTTTCTGTCAAAAGTTTATCTGGATCATAGCATTCAAGAACGTTTTGTCCATTTATCTTTTGAAAAGAGAAAAAATAAGAATTACTTGTAGTTAAGGGATAGTCGAATAAGAATTGATAAAGATTTTAGATACCTGCAGTATTCTGTCCCCCGGGCGGAGTCTTCCGTCTTTATCTGCTAAACTATTTGGCACAATTTCGCTTACATAGATCATACACTTACGAGCATTTTTATCTTTTATCATGTTTTCGCTATTTCCTAGTTTTTCTTTACCACCGCCAGCTTCGCCGCAGGATGCACTTCCCTCTTCATTGTACTCATTTGTACCTGATGGTTCAAAGCTTGAGAAGTGCTCAGTGCCAAATGCGATGGTAAAACCAAGATTTTCCGATAATTGTGACTTTGTGAGCGTTATTTCCTAGAAATATATTTAATAACACCATTTCTATTCTTTCGCTATACCATTGGATAGAGTGGCTGATAAAAGTCTTTACAACTAACAAAATTTTTAAGAAAATCTTTTTTTCGCAGTGTAAGCAATTGCTCGGTTTAAATTTTCACCTTGCACGAAAACATATAGGTAATAAAAAAAAAATAAAAATATTCCTCATATATTCCCGGCGTATCCCACTAGATGAACGCTAGTGTGAAGGAGTGAAGTTGGAGAGCTTATATTCCTTCGAAATCACGATGCTTGTAACGCAGTAAAAAGGAAGAAGAAAATACAAATATTCAAACCACTGTAACCTATAAACAGCAACTAGAAATTGAATCTAATTAAAATTCTTAATCAAAGCTTGCTTTAGTCAAATCTGCCCCGTAACTGTTTTTAAAAGGGCACTTTACCGCGTGATACTAAGTCTATATTACAAGGATACATATTACAAAGCTTTGATATAAACTAAGCGCGTGTATTGAGGCGAATGGTCTTTAAAACCGAAAGGTCCGAATGGAAAATTCAATGAAACAAAATAGCGACACAGAAAAAAAAAAATTTGTCACAAATATGATTCAGTCTGCGAAAGAATTTGGTAGAGTAAAAATATTTCTAATAACCTTCGTTCCTTGTTCAGCCCATCGTACTCGCGTAGTCTTTAGTGAATTTGACTACTTCCGTGTTCGGATTGTGTTCAAACAACTGTTCTTTATACGACGTGAAATACAAACACTTTCGGTAAATACCAAAACATTACTGATTTCTTATACACTGAGACTCGGCCTCCACCTTCTAACCGTATACCGATTACACACATACCACACACATTATTAAGTTATTAATTGAAGTCCATGTTTTCAGTGAACTATCGTTATCGAATATGTACCAAGTAAACTGAGAGAGAAACGCTTCCGAACGCGTATTCCAATCTTAGTTGCATATCCCATCCCGGTGTAACCACTTTCTTGTTAATTCTAAGGAACTACATAGGTATATGCAGGACTAAGAAAAAAATGAAGAATTCTTGAGATGCAAAGGGCCTATTGAGCCTTACAATTTGTGTTGTAACCTCACAAGTATTAAATTGATAATATATCGTGGCTGTTGCACAAGCAAGTAAATTAAACTGGAGGATAAAAGAGATTATTAGAAAATTTATAAAAACTTTGAAGAAAGTTTCTGTCAAGCGTCTTATTGAAAAGTCAAATCATCAGCCACTCTGTGTGTGACTTCACACCTCAATATCAAATTCTGCTTTTACACAACTATCTAATGAATCCACATTTGTCGACGAGGAAACTCGACCAAGATTGCTTCTAAGAAATATACCGCTACTTGAATCATTGCCACATTCCATAAAAAGCATCTCTTTCGATATACAATCTAAAAGGCTCAAATCTGTTTGACACGAAATTGATGAAATAGCCGGTTTCTCTTTTATTTGAAAGCCGTCGGCAGCAACCATTGTTAAGGGAGACAATGACCCTTGTGTTTCTTGTTTGACTATTGGTTGTCCATTAGTGTTATTTATGGTTTTCCAAAAATCCACACCACCACCACACGAGTAATGAGATGTTTTGGAATTGGAAGGTGCTATCACAGCTAATGTCGGTGATTTGTTTGGTTCGCAATTAAATAAACTTAATTTATTGTTTTGTTCAAAGCATCTCCGCCTTACTTCAACAATGATTGGTTCTTTGGCATTAAGAAAAAGCTGAACGGCATCTTCGTATGGCAAATTGCTCACATCTGCGCCGTTTACCTTAAAAAAAAATCAAAAAGCAGTATTTTATATTTTTTTGTTGTTGTTTTCTATTTTTTCAAATAGATATTCCTTACCTTTACAATGATGAAATTAAAACACGACATTTTTCTTTCCCGCGTACTTTCAAACAATTTTGTTTATTTAAAATGAAAATTTTGGAAACTCTATTTTTATAAATATTTTTGTTTTGATGTTGGAAGCTAACGTGATTCGGCTGTTCATGGTGCTGTTATTGTAATATCTACATAATGTACCTAGGTACATTAAGTTGCTTGTGCTCAATTCATTCTGCACATGCTCTTTTATATCTTAAATCAAGGGATGTTTGTACAGCCACAGCCGTGAAAAAATAAACATGCATGCATATATACCAACATACATAGTTTCTCGTATCCAGAAACTCATAATGTATGATAATAAAGGCGTCCTATTTATTTACTGAACGAAAAAAAAAAATTACAAAGTGTGCAATGTGCATTATTATGGATCCGTTTAACTCCTTCGAAAGCAAGTATTTCGTTGCACTGATTGAGCCAATTTTATAACATTCAAGTAGAACTCGAGCTGCACGAAGTTGAATGTTTCAAAATGTGAGGACAGGAATCTAGAGGTAGGTACACAGTCTTGAACCATGGCCGTAGCTAGGGTAGGTATAGGGTGGCATAGCCGTACCTACTTTGAAACCTTTGAAAATAAATTATCGTGACGAATTTCCTATTGCCTTTAATTCACTCTGATGGACTTAGACGAAAATATTTTATTTATTTTATTATTAGGTTTTGTTTCAACTTAAAGATGAAAAACACACAGCAATCAGCAACTACCACAGAGTAGAACCAAAGAGTCAACAGCAGCAAGGTAGTGCAATTTTGCCAACAAGCTAAATTAGACCGGGAACCATCGCATCGCCGCGTCGTTATTTGGTTGGTTTGAAATCAGTTTTAAGAAGTGAACGTGTATTCGTTAATGCTAAAAAGAACACCAAGATCACCTGAGATAATGATTGCTGAGGTATTGAATAAATTTGCAATGCCGAGAATCCTTTTGCGTTTTTAGAACTCCATGTAAGAAAACTGTTGATATCTTTTTGTAATAAATTGTAATCTGACGCATTTTCAATAGATTTAAAAATCTTCATATCTTATGGTAATATAAGAGAAGATTAGTAGCCGTCGATCTTCTCTTTATTAATCCTTGATGCTGATTGCAGATTATATTCCTTGCAAAGAAGGAAAAGCTTTCACAGGCTTCTTGTTCAAACAGCTTGAGAATACATGAAAGCTTTATAAAACTCTAAGAAATGTGAGCATTGCCATTAAATTACTGTACCCTTTTATCAATAGGAAGTCCTTTCTATAAAATGAAAATAAAATTACTGTTCATAAAGTCATTTTCCAAGCTATTTTATTGAATAGTTGCCAAGTATGGGGAAACGCTGCAAAATGTGACTTAAAAAAATTGCAAGCTTCACAAAATGAACAATCAAAAATGATGTTAGACTTGCCATGGCGTCAATCGACAAATGATCTTCACCAATGAGCGAATGTTGAATTGATAACTGTAAGAATTCTAAAACTCTCAAATAAATTTCTTTCCATTTGCGATACTAGTGATAATTGCCTCATAGGCCATCTATATGACTAAGACTGATACTATTATTATGAGTGCTTAATAAACTGTGGTTATAAATACTTACGTTTACTATTTATTTGATTGTTATTTTTTTTTCCTGAGTATATTAGTTCCTTTAGTTATTTATTTAGTTTGTTTATTATTTATTTATTGAATAACTCACTTGTTTATTATTTATTTGTATACTTATTAATTTTTGCTCATTTTACATTCAATTACCTTTTAAATATTTATTTATTAATTAATTGTTTTGTGTTTTATTTATTAACTTTTATTCACGCATCTATTTAACTATTTATCTATTTATTTATTTATTTATTTTTTTCTTTTGTTTATACATATATTATATAAATAGTATATTTACTTGAAAATAATAATCAGTTCTTATTTAAATATTTATTTATTTATTTATTTATCTATTTTTTATTTACTTGTTAGTTATTTATTGTGATTATTTTTGGCTTGAGTCATATAATGTTTATCATCTGGTTCAAATTAGTTGCAACTGTATTGTATATTTATTTATTACTTGTAAATTTCTTTTTTTATTATTATTTTTGCTACAACTTTATGCACACATATATCCTAAATTTATTATTGTTTTCAATTTTATTCCATTCCTTTTTCTTTTTATCACTTATATTGGAGGTTTTTTTTCGTATTTTCCTCCAAATTGAACTATGTCAAAAACTCTTATTCTTCACAAATTATAAATGATGTTTCAGATGAAAGATAATATAAATCAAATTACTGTATTGTAAAATGTGCGGTAACAGCTTCTTGTGAAAAAATTATTACGAAATAAAAAAATCAATCAATCTTTACAATTGGCTTGTAGTTTCTTATCCCTAATTTTTCACTCTTCTTGAAAACAGGGGTAACAAAAGACTTCTTTCATAAACTAGGAAAATTTCCAGACTTTGAAGAATGCAAAATAAGGTAGGTATTTGAAAGAATATGCTAAACGTGAAGAACTTTAATTTCATGTGGTTAAAATTCACTGTCCGTAAGCATATCATTCACTATTGTTTTACTTATAGAAGCCCCAGTTTAGATAGCAATTCAACCTCTTACGAGTTTGATGCGCTATCTGACTCCATATTAAGAGTTGTTTCTCTTTATCCTCACTCTGAAATCGCAATTGCGGGCGATTTTAATGTACACAATTCTCTTTGGCTTCGACATTCTGGCCAAACAACACCCGAAGGAGAATGTGTTTTTTTTTTTTTTTATAATTAACGTGCACATCAAGGGGTTATGACTACCCTTATAATGTTATAAAAACACAGTGCGAGCATTTAGGAAAATAGGAGAGGATTTAAAAGGAGACACCGATGCACGTTGCTTTTGAACTTTTGTGAATCGTAATGAAGGGGAAATACAGAGCCAGGTAAAGCATTCCACATTCGGGTGGTGCGACTGAAATACGAATCTCTATACTTGACTGTACGACCGAGGTTGGGCTCAAGGTAAAAGTGATGAGCATTCCTAGCGAGGCGGGTGTTGCGGCTTAATTGTTTCAGGGGAGGAATGCAACTGGCTACTTCACTAGAGCACTGTTTGTGAAAAAAACGATAAAAAAGAGTGAGACAGGTAACGTTTCGACGATGTTCAAGAGAATCAATCGATTCTACGATTGAACTATCACCTATCAGTCTTAACGATTTATTTTGTACCCTATCAAGTAGGAGTAAAGATGTTTGAGAAGCACCTGACCAGATATGGGAGCTATGTACTCGAGTTTTGGGCGGATGAAGGCCTCATAAATTGTAGCCAGATCAGAAGGGGTGAAGAACTTCCTGCATCGTCTTAAGAAACCTAAGCATTTAGCAGCGTTTTTGGCGACTTCAAATATGTGGTCATTCCAACGAAGATCATCGTTTACACACATACCAAGTACTGACAGCTTTTTGGTTTCTTCAATGCAGGTACCATTCATGGATAATGGCAATGGGGGAATGTTAAGCTTCAACGACAAGAGACAGCATTGGGTTTTCGAAGCATTGAATTCTACTCGGTTCATAAGACCCCATGCAACAATGCTGTCAAGGTCAGAATTCAATGAGCTTATCATACGCAACCGTTCCAGTTCCACATCCGAAGACCAGGGACGTGAATTTGGAAACGAATATGAAAAGCTGAGGGTCGAGTAGTCAGCAAAACAGTTAAGCGGATTACAAGTTTCAGACAAGAGATCATTAATGAAAATGAGGAAGAGAGTCGGAGACAAAACGGAGCACTGGGGCACACCAGCATTTATGAAATGGGTATCAGACTTGAAGCCATCCAATACAACTTGTATTGAACGGTCGGAAAGGTAGTTTCTAATCCAACGAAGAAGAGACTCATCGATACCAAAAGCACGCATTTGCGATAAAAGAGCCTGATGCCAGACTCTATCAAATGCTTTAGAAATATCAAGCGCAATTATCTTACTTTTTCCAAAACAATGTAAAGATTGGTTCCACTTTTCGGTGAGATAAGCCATCAAATCACCAGTGGACCGTTTGCTACGAAAGCCGTACTGACCGTCATTAAGAAGCTTTCGTTCTTCAAGATATTTCATAAGTTGACGGTTTATCAACGTTTCCATGACCTTGGAAAGAAGGGACGTTAGTGCAATTGGACGGTAATTGGAAGGGGAGGAAGATTCACCTTTTTTAGGGACCGGCTTGACAAATGCAGTTTACCATCTGCTCGGAAAAATCCCAGCAGAATAGGAAAGATGGAAAAGTTTACGCAAAGGTTTTGCCAGCGTAGAAGAACACCTCTTCAGAATAACAGCGGGGATACCATCTGGACCAGCGGATTTGTGTATATTGAGATCTTTAAGGACTCTCGCAACCGAGCGAGCTCGAAAAAATATCTGCTTCATCAAAGAATTTGCAGACTCGAGCTCAGGTGGAGCCAATATGCTATGAGGAAGTGTCGAGTTGGCAGTAAATTAAGCTGCCAGCAAATTGGCTTTGTCGATGGAGCTGACATACGGAGAGTCATTGAAGACGAGCGTTGGGACCGATGACGTGGTCGAGTTCTTAATGTTATTGACAAAAGACCAAACGTTTTTACTTCCTTTTGGACACAACAGTATTTTTTGCCTTACTTTTTGGTCATGTAAAAACTTAGCCTTTTGTATTTGAGCATTGCAGATATTTCTGGCCCGTTTGAACAGATTTCGGTTTTCTTCAGTAGGGTTATCTTTAAATTTTCGAAAACTACTTTCTCGATCCCTAATCGCCTCTTTACAGCTTGAATCAAACCACGAATTCTCTTTGGGGATAATACTTTTTGTTCTGTGAGGAACGAAATTTCTCATGCCGTTGAGAATTACGTTAGATATCATATCAGCTGATGCATCAACGTTTCCGTCGAGAAAACACAATGACCAATTGAAATATCGAAAGAAATTATTCAGGCCCTCCCAATTGGCTTTCTCGTATTGCCACACAGTTCTTTTAGGGACTTTTTTTTTTTTTACAGTGACGGAAAACGAAAAATCTACCGATATGACACAATGGTCCGATTTGCCTAAAGGAGATGATACTACAACCCAGTATTTTTCGGGATGAGAAGTGAGAAATAAGTCAAGAGTGCTGGCCGCATGGCCTTCAATATCTGGAACCCGAGTGGGCTCATCAACAAGTTGAGTTAATTCGTTCAACTCGGCGAAGATCTCAACATATTCTCCTTCGGGTGTTGTCTGGCCAGAATGTCGAAGCCAACGAGAATTGTGTACATTGAAATCGCCCGCAATTGCGATTTCAGTGTGAGGATATTGGGAAACAATTCTTATTATGGAGTCAGATAGCGCATCGAACTCGTTAGAGGTTGAATTGCTATCTAAATTGGGGCTTCTATAAATAGAACAATAATGAATGATATGCTTACGGACAGTGAATTTTAACCACATGAAATAAAAGTTCGTATTAGAACAGAGGCCGTATTGTGGTAGAAGCTGGTAAGCAATATCATTCCGAATATAAACGGCGAGGCCATGAGAAGAAAAGAATAATGGCACTAAGCTATATCCAGGCAGGTTGAACTCTGATGAATCAGAATCAACACCCACCTGGGTTTCACTCAATGCCAAAACAGCAGGCTACAGGCCTGCATTTTGCAGTGTGAGCGTACACAGCAAAGAAATTCGATCGCAACCCCCTAATGTTGCTAAAATCGACCCGAAATTTACCTGACATTACAATTCACAAAAACACACAAAACAAAATATCGAACGCTGACGCTATCTAAGTATAATCAACAAGTGTATATCTCGATAGAAATCTCGAGCTTCGCTGATTAAACCAATTAACTCAACTTGTTGATGAGCTCACTCGGATTCCAGATATTGAAGGCCATGCGGCCAACACTCTTGACCTATTTCTCACTTCTCATCCCGAAAAATACTGGGTTGTAGTATCATCTCCCTTAGTCAAATCGGACCATTCTGTCATATCGGTAGATTTTTCGTTTCCCGTCACGGTAAAAAAAGATTAAGTCCCTAAAAGAACTGTGTGGCAATACGAGAAAGCCAATTGGGACGGCCTGAATAGTTTCTTTCGAAATTTTAATTGGTCATTGTGCTTTCTACACGGAAACGCTGATGCATCAGCTGATATGATATCTAACGTAATTCTCAACGGCATGAGAAATTTTGTTCCAGAACAAAAAGTATCATCCCCAAAGAGAATTCGTGTTTGATTCAAGCTATGCAAAGAGGCGATTAGGGATAGAGAAAGTAGTTCTCGAAAATTTAAAGGCAACCATTGTATATACATTCTATAGTACTATCACTTTCCCCTTTTGCTCTTTCGAACTTGGATTCGAAAGTAGTCCACAAAAGTTGAAATACGTTCCACAGGACAATATTTCTAGAGCAGGAGGTGCATATAATGTAAGAGCAGGAAGGAAATAACAACAAATGCTTCTCCTTTTGGGATATAGTCCGTAGGTAATATTAAGTGAATATAGTGAAAGGTTTGATCGTATGTGTGCTTTTCGGCCAGGCAAGATCATTATGGGTATGGGTAGTAGATATGGGATATGGCTATGGAAAAAGGGTAGGTCAACAAGTACACAATAAATACACTTATGCAGGAACTTTTTATGCAAGGTTATAAGAGTAGGTGAAAAAAGTAGATTGTGTGAATGCTTTTTCTGTAGGTTTGAATGGAGACGTCGACTATTTCTTATATAACATAACTGTTTTTGGCAGTTACAAAATTCCATGTGTTTTGTTGCAGCTAGTGTGATTTTGCTCATTTACAATTGGAATTTTCATTTGAGAAGTCAGAAGTAAAAATTATTCTTGTGGTGTAAAATTTTTGAGCAAATCAAGTTGATTGGTGAAAATATTGATGATAGATGAGAAATTGAAACTATTAAGTTCAGAAAGTGGAAAAAAATACAAAAAAAAAGAAAAAAATACATATTATATCAATTAAGTTGGATCAGTGAAAATATAAGTAGTTTCATTGAAACTAAAACTATTAAATTCTTACAGTGGAAAAAGAAATAAAAAAAGAAAAGTATAGATTTGAGAAAGTGACAAGAATTTTTTCAAGAAAAAAATTTAATGCAAAATACAAAAAAAAAATTATATTATTAAATAATTATTTTATTTCAATTGTGAGGTGTAGTGCTTGATTCTCAAAATTTTTTACCGGTGCAGATTCAAGGCATTCGAGAAAAAAAAACTTAAAACAAAATACAAACATTTTTGTAGTGAAGCTGTAGGTATAGTGTGTGTAGTGTTTGATTTCCAAAATTTTTTTAAGGAGCAGATTGAGTAAGAGTATTTAACTACATTTCGTTTTTTTTTTTATTCAGAAATTGTTGGTACTGTTGGTACCTTGCCACAGATTTATAATAAAAACTATTTATTTATTTTTTACTTTTTAACTGATCTTACTATTATTATTAATAAAATTATTTTTATTTTTATTATTGTTATTATTATTATTATTATTATTATTATTATTATTATTATTATTATTATTATTATTATAATTATTATTATTATTATTATTATTATTATTATTATTATTATTATTATTACTATTATTATTATTACTATCATTATTACTATTATTACTAACAGTATTAATTTTAATAATCTACTCCTTTTTGTCTTAACACTCGTCTCCCCCTCAGCCAGATATCGCGCTGTATTACTATTACTAAATAAATTAAATTAAAAAATTTCGGTAGAGCCAGGGACCCTCGTGCTAAAGTCGATTTTGCTAGGGGTCTTATTTTGAAAAAAGTGACGTGACGTGAAAGTGATCTAAGAATACCAAAAGAAGTAAGGTGATCGTGTTTCAAACAGTGGCAAGTGAAAACTACATCATATTTGTAATTAGTAACATTATTTTGTAGCATAAATTTCTATTTTTTAAATAAATAAATTTTTTTGATATATTTTTTGCTTCTCTATTCGATATGGCTAAGTGCGTGTATAGAGACTGCCCTAATACCAAAACATACCCGGGTTACATATCGTTTTTCAATGTTCCAAACGATGCCCGAAGAAAAATTTGGTTGAAACATGGAAATGTTTCAACTAACAAGCGTTTGCCTAAAACGGCCGGCATGTGCTCTAATCACTTTTACGGAAAGGACGTTACTCTTCAGGCTTCTCGTCGAGTATTGTCTAAAGATGCACTGCCGATATCTTCGCCAACTATTTGTTGTTGCACAAATGCTGCCATTGATCGTTCTTGTCAACGAACAATGGATGCTGAGTGCAGCAGAGGACTTACTTTTTTTTGCCAATATGAGTCATTTAGTTTGCTCTTCTCCCGAACGTTCTAGCGCTCCAACGACGTCATTTGACTCAAATTCTGAGAACATTTCGGACTCTTTTTTCAAAACCCCTCGCGCCCCAACTAAGTCTTCAAAAGCGTGCTTGAGCTCACGTTTTGAGAGCACTCTCTCAAGTCCAAATGAACCCTTTAAGAATTTGGCTTCTTCTTCAACGAAGACATATAGCTGGGACTGTAGTTTTGAGGATGTTCCTGATGATGCTCCTCTTTCACCCTCCCAATTTCCTTCCACGACTTTTAAACGGTTCACAAAGAAGTCACCATCGCAGACACCCAGAAAAGTTTACGCTAGATCCATTTACAACACTCCATTAAGGATTAGAAGAAGTAAAAAATATGAACTTAAAAACGCGGTAGAGGAAATTTTGGCCAATTCGAAAGAAGACGTTCTTTCTTTCATTTTGGTCCAATTTTTCCATGTAAAGAATGCGCGATGGACACATAAAGAAAAAGATCTTTTCTCAAAAATCTCTTACAAGTCTCCAACGGGCTATTCTCATTTAGCTAAGGCGGGATTTAAAATGCCGGCTGTCAGCACCGTTTACCGCTGGCACTCGGAAATACGCCTTGAGGCGGGATTTTCCGAATTGACATCGCACATGCTTTGCAAAAAAGCAAAAAGCATGTCAGATATGGACAAAAAATGTGTACTTCTGTTCGACGAAATGGTCGTTGAACAAGAAAAGGAGTAGGTACAACCCCAAAGACGACATACAGTATGGATATACTGATTTTGGGGAATATGGACGAACGAACGAGATAGCCTCCAAAGTAATGGTTTTTACTTTGCGTGGTCTGAATTGGAATTGGAAACAGACGATCTGCTACTACGTTGGGTCACCAAAAGGAGAAATGCTGGCAAAAATGATAAAGAATGCCTTAGACAAAGTTCTCGAATGCGGGTTAAACGTTGTTGCGACAAGCTGCGACCAGGGCGCAAACAATGTTCTGGCGTACAAAACGCTCGGAGTAACTTATGAGTCTAATCCATACATAGAAATAGGTGATAAAAAAATATTCATGCTCTACGACTACTGCCACCTTTTTAAGAGTGTGAGAAACATCCTAGTAAAACACCAAATACTAATCAGAGACGATATCGTGAGCTGGGATGTTATAAAAACACTATATAAAGCAGACTCTACCGGTGATTTTCAAGTCTGCTATAAATTGAAGAAAGCTCATATAATGCAGCAACCGTTCCAGAAGCTTTCAGTTAAACTCGCTACACAAATTTTCAGTTTCAATGTGTATACGGGAATTTTGTGTGCGATTAAATGCAACGTCTACAAGACGGATGCGGAGAAAATAAATGCCGAGTCAACAGCGAAATTCATAAACAGAATGAATATTCTGTTTGACACCCTGAATACCGGCCAATTGTATTCAAAGAACCCCAACAAAAAAGTTCTGTCAGATGATACAGACACTTTTGAGTATCTGAAAGATTCCATTGACTGGATTTCAGATTGGAGAAGTACTGGAAACCACATAATTCCCCCTTGCTTTAAGGGATTAAAGCAAACGTTAACAGGGATAATTCAGATGTGGGAACATCTGAAAAGTAAGGACCAAAATTATTTCCTGTTGTCACACCTCAATACGGACGTTGCAGAGAACCTCTTCTCAATGGTCCGAAATAACAGAGGAAACTACGACCAAGAACCATCGGTATGGAGGTTTATACGGAACCTTAAGCTGATCATGTTCCAAAATTTTAGCTCAGCAGAACATTCGGGATACGAAGATGCTGGAGCAGAGCCACTCATTGGAACCGAGGACTTGGCAAAAGAGCGTAGACAGAATGAATCAACGAAGAAGGACAAAGAGATGTCACACGTTGAAAAAACAATAGAGAATTATTTGGTATACCCAGCAGCTCCCGTCGTTGAAGAAAATACCAACGATGATGAAGATGACGACAACTGCCCATGTGAAGAATGCAAAGACTGCAATATGGAAGTTGACGAAGAAATCGACTCACCACTGGTTGACATGGCACCAAGTGAGCAAATGCAGACGGTAGCAGCACTATATTATGCGGGCTTCGCAGCTGCCCAGCTCAAGGAGAAGCTGAAATGCGAAATCTGCTCTGAGTTCTTGGAAAGTAGCACAGTTGAGAGGAGAGACCAACTGCTACTGATTGAACTCAGGGCATATGAGAGTAGGACAGCGACTACAGAATTCGGGTCCCTAGCTGTTCCTTCAATTAAGTTTGAAAGAATGGTGAAAAAAGTGCAACACATTTATGAGCAATACTTCGACAAAGCCCAGCATTTAAGAGATCTCATAAGCATATGGATGAAGACTATCCTACAAATGAAGGAAAAGGACCTGAAAGTGCCGTGCGCAAACGAAGAGCACAAATACTAAATAATTGAATATCTTTTAAGAGGCATAATGCTGTTCTCTTCGAGAAAAACCAATAGAGAGCTGAAAACATCAAAGAAAGCCAAAAAAAAATTCGTGTAGTCTATAGTTTTGTCTTTAGATTTTAATGTTATGTTTGTATTTTTAAAATATTTGTATACTGTATTTGTATAAAGTTATATTTGATAATAAAAGTCAATTGTCTATTTCTTTAAAATAAATTGTTTAACGTTTTTTGTCCTTTTTAGGTACCGAATTGGATTTTCCTTTTACTTTTAGCTTTTTATCAACTAGTAATTTTGTTTATTTTTTTAATATTTACTTTTTTTGTTAATTTTTATATTTTTTAATCTTTTTTTTTTTTTTATTATAACGTACATGATTGAATTCAATTTATAGTGCATGTAGGAAATATTTTGCGCACCACTGTACCTTACTCAATTACCGCTTAACCCTAATGTAAATACTACACACAATAGATAAGCCAAACCGTTTGTCGATGGCATGACGACGTGTTAAGGTATTCGGTAAATGAAGAAATGCACATCAGTCGATCGTCAACCATTCGATGCTAACATCGTCTCTTAAGAATTAATAAACCGAAGTAATAAATATTAAAACTGTTCTTTTTATTGCATTGTGTTTTCAGGTGTGTTCTTCTCATACTCCTCAATTGGTGACCCCGTTATAAATTGCAATTGGAGCTTAAGTGCAATTTGGAAAATTCTGACTTGAGCTCAAAGTTTTTTATTGATAGAGGAACTATGCAATCCACCGAACCACCTGCTGACACCACAATATTGACACCACCACCGCTACCTCTGAGGGAAACCATGCCACCTACTGAAACCACGCCATCACCATTGCTACAGTCGCCGCTGTGGCCATCGCCTCCGCAACGCTACATGGTTAGGCCTCCGGTTTTTAGTGCCGATCGCCCCGCATTGTGGTTTGCTCAGATCGAAGGCCAATTTCATCTCGCCTGTATAACTGACGAAATTACGAAATTTTTTTTTGCTTCGTCTCACCTAGATGCCAGTGCAGCGGCAGAGGTGCAAGACATAATTCTGCGTCCACCTGAAACTGCACCGTATGCAAAGTTAAAGGAAGCGCTCATCGAGAGGTTAACGTCGTCACAAGAAACAAGACTCCACCAGTTACTTGATAAGGAAATTTTGGGTGACCGCAAACCATCTCAATTTTTGCGGTACTTGAAAAGCCTAGTAGATAGCGTCCCGGACAATATTCTTCGCACCAAGTGGCTGAGCAGACTGCCACCAGCCGTTCAAACGATTCTTGCCACACAACAAGATACGCCATTGGAAAAATTAGCTACTCTCGCTGATCACATCATGCAAATTTCGACTTCCAATAATGTTGCAGCTGTCGGTAGTTCTCGTGATATTTGTGCAACAGATCTAGAGCCCCGATTGTCAAGACTTGAAGACGCCATATGCGAGCTGGTAGGTTCCATTAAAAATTCGACTCATGGGTATCAAACTGCGCAAAGCCAACCACGATACCGTTCTGGATCCCGTTCTGGATCCCGTTCAGGATCTCTTTCAAGATCCCGTTCGGATCAAACAAAAACTAACGGTCAATGCTGGTATCATGCCACATGGGGAGAGCACGCCAAGAACTGCCGTAAACCATGTTCGTACCAGGGAAACGAAACCGAGAGTCGTTAACGGCGGTACACGACTCTACACTCAATTCACACCGCCTCTTCATACGTGATAGCGCTACCCAAGTTCACTTTCTCGTGGACACTGGCGCTGACCTTTGTGTGTATCCAAAAAATCTTATCGTAAGTCATAAAGCTGAAACTGATTATTGTCTTTTCGCAGCAAATGGATCACCAATCAAAACCTTTGGCTGCATTTTGCTCGAGCTCAATTTCGGCTTACGACGCAATTTCACTTGGCGCTTCGTAGTGGCGGATATCAAAAAGCCTATCATAGGCGCAGACTTTTTGGCGCATTTTGGTTTACTTCCGGACCTGAAGAACAACCGCTTGCTCGATTCAACGACCGGACTTTCAGTTACCTGCGCCACGTGTTCGTTTACAGACATTTCTTCAGTTAAGGCGCTTCCCAAAACTACATCTTGGTTACGCATACTAGCTGAGTATCCAAACATAACGAAGCCTGACGGTATCTGCAAACCAGCAAAGCACGAGACCTTGCACTACATCACGACAACAGCTGGCCCTCCGCTTTCGAGCAAGGCACGACGTCTTGCCCCAGATCGGCTAGCCATAGCCAAGCAGGAGTTTGAGAAGATGCTGAAGCTGGGTATTACACGCCGGTCAACAAGCCCCTGGTCATCGCCACTTCATTTAGTGCCTAAAAAGAGTGGTGATTGGCGACCATGTGGTGACTTCCGCCAGCTTAACGCACGAACCGTACCCGACCGTTATCCTATTAGAGTTCTTGAGGATTTCACTGCAAACCTTGCTGGTAAAAAGATTTTTTCCACCATCGACCTGGTTCGCGCTTTCAACCAGATACCTGTGGCTCCAGAGGACATTGCTAAAACTGCAATTATCACGCCGTTTGGACTTTTCGAGTTTCCTTTTATGACTTTTGGACTTCGAAATGCGGCGCAGACCTTCCAAAGATTCATCGACGAGGTGACAAGGGAGCTCGACTTTGCGTTCCCGTACATCGACGACATTTTGGTTGCCTCTACTGACGAAAACGAGCATAAAGACCAACTTCGCATTTTATTTCAGCGTTTGTCTCAATTTGGCGTTGTGGTAAACACCTCAAAATGTGTTTTTGGTAAGGCTGATGTAAATTTCCTGGGATACCATGTGTCTGCTGAAGGAATTCGCCCTCCGCTAGACAGAGTTGAAGCTATCATTAACTTTAAACGACCGCAAACTGTTAAACAATTACGCCAGTTTCTTGGTATAATAAATTTTTACCGCAAATTCCAGAGTAACGCAGCGAAATACCAGGCCCCTCTTCATGAATGCCTCAAAGGTACTTGCGTCAAAGGTTCAGACCAACTCGAGTGGACACCAGAACTAGACGCTGCTTTCACGGCATGTAAGCAGCAGCTTCGTAACGCTACATTGCTCGTCTACCCTGACACGAGTTTACCATGGTCTATTTTCACGGATGCTTCACAGAATGCGGTAGGTGCAGTGCTTCAGCAGCGACGCAACAATGTCTGGGAACCTCTCGCATTTTTTAGTCAGAAGCTACAACCATCTCTAAGAAAACGCAGCCCATACGATATGGAACTACAAGCAGTTTACGCAGCAGTAAGAAAATTCAAACATCTTTTAGAAGGACGTCACGTTACGATCTATACAGATCACAAACCACTTCTGCATGCATTCTAACAGGATCCCGACAAGGCCACACCTTGGCAATTTCGACGCTTGGATTTCATTGGCCAATATTCGACAGACATCAGACACGTATCTGGCAAAGACAATGTTGTCGCTGATGCATTGTCACGTGTAGAAGCCATCGCCACAGCCGTCTCCGCCACTGAAATCGCTCAAGCTCAGTCCGTTGATGAGGAAATCAAACAGCGTCTTCAGAACTCAGCCACAGACTCATTATGTCTTCGACCTGTAAGTATAGATGACTGCAACTTGCCAATATATTGTGACGTCAATGGTCAGCTGGCGCGCCCTTTCGTGCCCTCTGTACTGCGTCAGAAAGTATTCTTGTCTCTCCATAGCATAAGTCATCCTGGAGCAAATGCATCTGTCAAGCTAATCTCGCAGCGCTACGTATGGCCAGGCTTAAAAAAAGATTGTCGTCAATGGTCTCGTGCTTGTTTAGTTTGTCAGCAGAACAAAATTTCACGTCACGTTATCGCCCCTCTTAACGATTTTCCTGGAGGACGTACCCGCAGATTCGAGCACATTCATGTCGACATAATCGGACCCTACATACCATCGAGAGGATACCGCTTTTGCCTGACTGTCATTGACCGCTTCTCACGTTTTCCCGAAGCTTTTCCACTGGAGGACACAGGAGCCGAATGTGTGGCTCGAAAATTATTCTCTGGATGGATATGCCGTTATGGTGTGCCTCTTCGAATAACCACCGACCAAGGAGTTCAATTTGAAAGTCAACTTTTCAACGCTCTCAGTACGCTACTCGGCAGCAAGCATATTCACACAACAACATTCCACCCGCAATCTAATGGCATGGTCGAACGCCTGCATCGACAACTTAAAGCAGCGATTCGATGCCACGAAAGCTCGTCATGGATTGACACGTTGCCAATAGTATTGCTCGGTATTCGAACAGCATGGAAGGATGATTTGAAAAGCACTCCAGCTGACATAGTTTTCGGAGAACCCTTGCGGTTGCCTGGTGAGTTTCTTTTGCCTACTCCTTCAAATAATTTATCGCCCCAAGATATAGCCGAACGGCTACGAGCACAGTTTGCAAACCTTGCACCGGTTCCTGGTTCTCGTCATGGTCAACGAAAGGTTTTCGTGTTCAAGGAGCTTGCCACCTGCTCTCATGTATTCGTCCGCCTAGACGCAGCTCATAGTGCTTTCACTCCGCCCTATGAAGGCCCCTATCGCGTCATTTCACGACACGAAAAGTTTTTCGTCATAGACATTGCTGGCCGAGAATCGACTGTATCCATCGATCGTTTGAAACCAGTTTTCACAATGAACAATAACAACTCTACAGAGCAGAATACTATACACAACAGCAATAACACCATCGGAGAAGAGCCTGTCATATTCCAATACCAGAATCGACATCAACAACAACGACAACACCAGAATCATCGCCGCTTCGTCCATCTGGATATGCATCGTCATCATTTCGTCCAAGCACCGGCATATCATCAGCAAATACATCAACTCCAATACGACGTGTTCGTTTTAATCTGCGGCATCGCAATTAAAATTTTTTTTTTTTTGCCGAAGGGGAGTATTGTAGGAAATATTTTGCGCACCACTGTACCTAAATCAATTACCAGTCAACATAATGTACATACTACATACAATGAATAAGCACACCAATGTACCTTACTCAATTACCGCTTAACCCTAATGTAAATACTACACACAATAGATAAGCCAAACCGTTTGTCGATGGCATGACGACGTGTTAAGGTATTCGGTAAATGAAGAAATGCACATCAGTCGATCGTCAACCATTCGATGCTAACATCGTCTCTTAAGAATTAATAAACCGAAGTAATAAATATTAAAACTGTTCTTTTTATTGCATTGTGTTTTCAGGTGTGTTCTTCTCATACTCCTCAGTGCAAAATATACATATATGCAATATTTTTAAGCATGTTTATTATAAGTAGTTGGAAAGAGGAAGTGGCCTACCAGGGAACCTCTATAAAAAAAGCGAATCTTGTATTCTACCTCCCGGGTGATCAGGAAAAGAATACATTTTTAGATTTGTTTTCAGATTCTTAGTACATAATAAAAACCTGAAAGCAAATCTAAAAATCTTCAGTCGTATTTATAATCTTATTCCAAGGTATATGTCTAACTTTGGACAGCTCTTAGAACAGTGTCCAAGTCCAAATCGTATTTATAAACATTTTCATCGCTGTCTAAGGAATGTTTAGACACCGAAATTGGTTGTCTAAACTGTGGCTAAAGTGGTATTTCATATACAACAAAAAACAATTTTGTTGACCATGTTATAACACACTGTTGAGAGTATTAAGATCGATAAAATTTAGTAATTTGAGGTGCAAAAATACTACTTTCAACTTCAATTTTATTTATAAATTGCACAAATCTAATCATTTTATGAGACTTGGAAAAGCTGTAACACAAAGTAAAATCAGCTGTTTTTTGGTCCAGTTCAAGTCCTACGCCACTCTCTTTCAGAGCCTTATAGTTGTTGTACTCGTATATGAAAACACGAACAATGGTACTGCACGGATACATGATGAACGCCACCATTTAGTTTTTCGTTCAAAGTTGACAGTTTGAGTGGTTATTTAGACAATTGCTGGAATGTGTTTATAAATACGAAATTGGCTAAGGCTTGTCCAACTATTTAGACACCGTCTAGCTGGACTGTTGTCTAAGGATGTTCTAAGCAAATCTTATAAATACGACTGCTTATCTATAAGTCTAAAATCTAATAAATCTAAGAATCTATACTATTTATCAGTCTCAGTAGCGATGCCAGAAAGCCATCTGTATATCCACCGGCATACTAGCATTTCCCTCATCCACCGCGAAATGTTGCTTGTCCAAGAACTTCACAATGGATACACACAATTGATATTGATATTACAACTTGGTGGATTATGGCTTACATTTTTCATACAAGTGATTTGCTCACGTTTCTCAAATGAAAATTAAAGCAAAGTACAAGCAATAAAGAACCCTTTTTCCAATCTAAAACATTTTGTAATGCTATTGCGTGCATTGCTTTTCAACATTTGGCAACATTACTACCTAGTTTTAAAAAATATTGAAAAAACACGAATTTATCTTATACAAATTTTGTGGACTGTCAATGCAGCCATTTCCCTTAAATTCTTTGTAGGGTTCGAAATAACCCCAACAGAGAGCGTGAATCTCAATTTGATAAGTCCCAGTGGTGTTTTTCTTTTAAGAAAAAAAAATTTTTGTGCTCATTTGAACTATTTTCTATTAAAACAAAAATTAATTGATACTTGCAACGCTGCAATTTCATCTTGGAATATCAAAATAAATTTCGATATAGGTGAGGTATACATTCACATAATTTGTCGCCATTTATCGCATACTTGCTTTCAATTTCAATGCCATATGCACCTTACTTATTGTACACACACCCAGAGAAAAGTCGGTGTAAAATTAGCCTATTTCGGGGGCTGATTTCACCTTAGGCCTAAGGCCGTTTTGAGCCAGGTTAGGAATAGGCTACGATAGCCTATTTTCCTAAGGTGATTCGAAAATTTTCAACTTTACCTTATCCCTAACATAAACCTTACCTATTTTACCTATTCCCTGAGGTGATTTCCAAATTTCCCCTCCGAAGTTTTACTTAGCAAATAGGTAGATTTTACCTATTTCCTAACATGACTCACCTTATTTCTTGGGAAAATTTTACCTATTTGCTAAGGCAAATTACCTTTTTCCTAAGGCAATTTTTACCTATTTCCTAAGGCAAATTTTACCTATTTCCTAAGGCAAATCACCTTATTCCTAAGGCAAATTTTACTTATTTCCTAAGGCAAATTTTACCTTTTTCCTAAGGCAAATTACCTTATTCCTATGGCAAATTTTACCTATTTCCTAAGGTAAATTTTACCTATTTCCTAAGGTAATTTTTACCTATTTCCTAAGGTAATTTTTACCTATTTCCTAAGGTAATTTTTACCTATTTCCTAAGGTAAATTTTACCTATTTCCTAAGGTAAATTTTACCTATTTCCTAAGGTAATTTTTACCTATTTCCTAAGGTAATTTTTACCTATTTCCTAAGGTAAATTTTACCTATTTCCTAAGGTAAATTTTACCTATTTCCTAAGGTAAATTTTACCTATTTCCTTAGGTAAATTTTACCTATTTCCTTAGGTAAATTTTACCTATTTCCTTAGGTAAATTTTACCTATTTCCTTAGGTAAATTTTACCTATTTCCTTAGGTAAATTTTACCTATTTCCTTAGGTAAATTTTACCTATTTTATAGGTCATTTTAAAGCTGAAAAAAAAGTTATTTTTAAAGAAAAAAAAATTTGTATTAATTTTATAATAGTATACATATTTATTTTTTTAAAAATATTTAAGTTAATACATTATATATATTTATGCAAATGTTACTAGTCCGTACGATTTATCAGCGGAGTAGTGTAGTGTAAATGTAAATGTAAATATTTATACATATATTTTATACTTTAAGTAAGTAATGCATTGAAATTGTTGATTAATGTTTAAATTAAAACTATTTTTACAACTTTAAGTAAGTAATGAATTGATATCGTTAATTAATGTTGAAACAGAAGGAATTTTTTTACCATCGTGAATATTAAAAAAAAAAAAATTCAATAAAAACCCGTACTGAAGAACATTGAGTAGGGTATTCAATATTTAAAACGTATGCAAGCTTTAAATAAAAAATAATACAATGCAAATACGTATCCAATTTAAATTTAATGTTGTCCAAGGAAACGACAAAATTTTTATATTTAAATTTCTCACCAATAACAAATATAACGGGTTTAAGTTTCGTGCCGGATTTTGCACATTCTTCCTGTTTTTGTTTAAGGACCTGTTCAATATGGCTTGCATTTTCAACTTCAGTGGTGAATGATTGCCTGGAGTCCTCGATTGTAAATTTCTTGAACTTGCCTTTGAACTGCTGCGATGATGGATCCATGTAACAAAGTTGCATAAGCAATGTTAACATTATCTGAAAATAAATTAAAGCCTCATAAGAAAAATAGAATAAACACAGTAATTAAAAAAACAATTGAAAGACAAATATTTAATCAAACAAAGTGTTAAAATAGAGTCATTTTACCTATGTCAAGGTCAGCAATATTTTCTCTGACCTCATTGAGGTATGATTTGAGACCGCTACACTTCACCCTCTCACTGAAGAATTTGATGGCAATTTTTGAAAATTGCTCCCACTTCGAAAAATCAAACCCGTTGTTTGGCCTTAAGAAATCGAAATCCATGGCAATCTGTTCATAAAAATAAGAAAACACATTGAATGTTATGTTAAAATTTAATGTATTATTTGCTTTAAGAAAGGTGAAGAAATAAGTTAAAAAAAAACGAATATTGTTACCAGTTCTGGCGCTCGTGAAAATTTGTAAAGCGGCCATTCCTGGAGGACTGTCTGAATGTCGTTGTCATTACTCTGGCTTATCATATCCCTCCTCATTGACATAGTTTGCTTCCATTGCTTAATAACGGTGTCCCAGTCGCGGTTTTGTTTTAGCTCATCGCAAATTTTTTGCATTTCGTTCGAATTTAGTGGTTCCACATAATGATCTTCATTGAAATGATCTTCCACTTCTACGACTTTTGCCATCTTTGATGTTGTGGGACTATTATAGAGCTTCTTGAGCGACCTGCGCTGTCCCCTATATCGATCGTACAGCTTACCCTTAGGGGGCATTTTGTTACAACCTCTAACAAAATATGAGCTCTGTAATGTAAACAATGCTTTTTAAAGCACATTATATTAAAATTCTATAAACCAACCATGTTTTCCCTAACGCTCATGGCCTCAATTGTTAAAAGAACTTTCATGTTGATTGATTAGCAGTTCGTACGATAATACAAAATGTTGTACAATTAAATCAATAGAAAATTATTGTAACCAAGAAATAAATGTAAAATTAAGAAATGCTTCAACCAGCTTGTTGTGCGTAATGGTAAAGAAAGGAAAAAGGTGGCTAGAAAAGCCAAATCCACAATGGATTGAAGAGCCACGTTGCCGCGCCGCCGGCATCATCGTTTCAACGCAAAGCTCAAAAGTAATATTTTTAATTAATATAAATATGTACATATGTACAAGCAAATAGTTAATGAAAAGTTGAAACGTGTCCCAAAAATAACTTAATTGTAAGATGGATACGATTAAAAGCAGGATTGAACACGTTTTCTATACTTAAAATACACAAAATGAAGAGTTTTATACTTTTTTTTCTACGAGCGAAATAAAAACGCAAATATGTATATTGTAAAATATTGTAGGTAAAAATACTTACTTTGATATAATATTTGCTAAACACTGCTTTTCTTTATATTTACTTTTATATTCACTTTTAAAACTTTTAATACATATAACATTTAATTGAAGACATGAACTGCACGCTGCACGCCACGAAGTTTTGGAAGTAAATGATGTAAAGCACGTTTCGAAAGCAACCAGACAACGATTTTACCTTAGGACTAAGGCAATTTTAAAGAACTAACATAAAATCACCTTAGGAATAACGTGATTTTATGGCGTCACCTAGAAATTAGCTTAGGCCGAAGGTAAATTTATGTTAGCTCCTAAGGTAAATTTATGTTAGCTCCTTAGGTAAATGGCGTCACCTAGAAATTAGCTTAGGCCTAAGGTAATTTTACCTTAGGAGTTAACATAAATTTGCCTTAGGCCTAAGCTAATTTCTAGGTGACGCCATAAAATCACCTTATTCCTAAGGTGATTTTATGTTAGTTCTTAAGGTAAAATGGAATAATTTTGGAGGGAAAACAACACGTGAGCGTATCCTTTAGGGGTATTTTGTTCGTTTTCTATTGGAAAAAGTAAGAAAACAGCGTCAAATAGTCATCCGAAAATGAGGATTCCTTTTAATAACATTTATTTTAGATCTTGGTAAAATTAGATATAGCGTAGGTAAAATTAGATAGGCCATGGTCAAATTTTATTTGGTTAAAGTTACAATGAAATAATGTGGGTGATGCAAGATCAAACATGAGCGTATCCTTAAAGGGGCATTTGAAAGGAAAATTGAAGTTAAATTAAATCATTTTAATGATTTTACGTTCTCATTGCATTTTTCACATCATTATCTCTTTTAAAATCAGTTTTTTAAGGGATTGTTTCTAATTACAAGTTTCCCTATTACAAAAAGCAAATTTGATAAACCAATGGATTATATCCATAGTTTTTTTTCATAAATTATATCTTTAGCTCTTAAAAAAAATCTGGAGTCTAGATTTATTACACAGGGTTGATTTATTTTATGAAATAGGATCTTATATTAGAAAAACAAATCAAAGTGTGTTTTGTTTTATACTTAATTTGCATTTGGCTGAAGTTAAAGGCTTTATTCATTAAGGCGCAAATTATAGCTATATCATTGAAAAAGCATAATAGAAATGTTTGAATGGATTTCTTAGCATGTTATCTTTTGCTAAGAAATGCGAATTTTGTACCAATCGATCGGAAATCAACAAAATAATTGTTTGCCATTAAAAAAAGTTCAGACGGATTTTTTTTTTCCGGAAAGATGATTCTGTCACTGAAATAGAAAAACCCAATTTTAACAAGAAATAAATGCGGAATTGAAATTTTTTTTTCTCAAACAAAATTATTTGACTAATTTCCCATCAATTGGTATAACATTTGCATTCCTGACCAGAAGAAAACATGCTAAAAATTCCATTTAAACATTCCAATTATTCTTTTTCAATGAAAGCTATAATTTGCGCCTAAACATCTCTTAGACATTTATTGCATTTATCTTTATCCACTTCGGCTGCAGTATAAGGTATAATATAACCCCCATCTAAATCGATTGATTTTTCCGTTTTCAGTTTTCATGTTCTTGCATGGATAAATAAATATAATAACAAAGAAAAAGAGATTGTGAAAATATATAATTTTTATTGTTTCCTTTTTTTTAATTTTATTCGGAAATCTCAAGGCTTATGGACATATTCTATCGAACCAATTATTATTGATACAGTTTTATTTATACAAATGTATATCTCATAATTAAATAAAATAAATATAATAAAATAGGTAAAATTTATTTATTATTTTTTTCTTTGCTAAAATAAATTTAACCTAGGACCTAAGGTGATTTTACCTAGGGCCTAAGGTGATTTTACCTAAGGCCTAAGGTGATTTTCCCACCAAAAGCGCAAAAAGCAATGAATCGAGTTTTGGAGGGAAAATCACCTTAGGCCTTAGGTAAAGTCACCTTAGGCCCTAGGTAAAATTTATTTCAGCAAAAAAAAAAAAAAAATTAATTTTACCTGGGCCTAAGGTGACTTTACCTAAGGCCTAAGGTGATTTTCCCTCCAAAACTCGATTCATTGCTTTTTGCGCTTTTGGTGGGAAAATCACCTTAGGCCTTAGGTAAAATCACCTTAGGCCCTAGGTAAAATCACCTTAGGCCCTAGGTAAAATTTATTTCAGCAAAAAAAAAATAAATTTTACCTAGGGCCTAAGGTGATTTTACCTAAGGCCTAAGGTGATTTTCCCACCAAAAGCGCAAAAAACAATGATTCGAGTTTTGGAGGGAAAATCACCTTAGGCCTTAGGTAAAATCACCTTAGGCCCTAGGTAAAATTTATTTCAGCAAAAAAAAAAAAAATTAATTTTACCTGGGCCTAAGGTGACTTTACCTAAGGCCTAAGGTGATTTTCCCTCCAAAACTCGATTCATTGCTTTTTGCGCTTTTGGTGGGAAAATCACCTTAGGCCTTAGGTAAAATCACCTTAGGCCCTAGGTAAAATCACCTTAGGCCCTAGGTAAAATTTATTTCAGCAAAAAAAAAATAAATTTTACCTAGGGCCTAAGGTGATTTTACCTAAGGCCTAAGGTGATTTTCCCACCAAAAGCGCAAAAAACAATGATTCGAGTTTTGGAGGGAAAATCACCTTAGGCCTTAGGTAAAATCACCTTAGGCCCTAGGTAAAATTTATTTCAGCAAAAAAAAAAAAAATTTATTTTACCTAGGGCCTAAGGTGATTTTACCTAAGGCCTAAGGTGATTTTCCCTCCAAAACTCGAATCATTGTTTTTTGCGCTTTTGGTGGGAAAATCACCTTAGGCCTCAGGTAAAATCACTTTAGGCCCTAGGTAAAATTTATTTCAGCAAAAAAAAAAAAAAAATTTATTTTACCTAGGGCCTAAGGTGATTTTACCTAAGGCCTAAGGTGATTTTCCCTCCAAAACTCGAATCATTGCTTTTTGCGCTTTTGGTGGGAAAATCACCTTAGGCCTAAGGTAAAATCACCTTAGGCCCTAGGTAAAGTTTATTCATTATTTTTTTCTTTGCTGAAACAAACCTGTGTAAAAAACAACAACAATACAAAATTTCGTTGAAGGCCAAGAAAAAAAAACATTTGTATATTTTTAAAAACTATAATAAATTTTTTTTTTCCCTTATATTTCCTTTTTTTTAGGAAGAATTCAAAACTTTTTGCCGAACAAAAAAAAAAATATCGTAAAATTAACGTAGGTAAAGTTGCCTTAGTTCTAGGCAAAATTATGTTAGCAAAATAACATATCACCGAAAAAATTCCCCAGGAAAAAATTTGCTTAGGCCATAGGTAAAATTGCCTTAGTTCTAGGCAAAATTATTTTAGAAAAAAAATATTTTAGCAAAAAAAAAAATCCTAGGTAAAATTAACCAAGGTCTAAGGTAAAATTACCTTAGTCATAGGTAAGAGTCTAACATAAATTGCCTTAGTTCTAGGCAAAATTATGTTAGGAAAATAACATTCTAGGTAAAAAAAATTTCTAGGTAAAATTAGCCTAGGCTTAGGTGAAATTACCTTATTTCTAGGCTAAAATTTTACAATTAATTGCCTTAGTCCTAAGGTAAATTTATGTTAGGAAATATTTTCCATACAAAAAAATTTACCTTATCCATCTAAGGCACGGTAGCCTATTCTAGGTAAATTTAGCTTAGGATTTTCGAGCATAAATTGCCTTAGAACTAAGGCAAAATTATGTTAGAAAATAACTTCCATACAAAAAAATTCACCTTAGGCAAATAAGGCAATTTTACACAGTCTTTTTCTCTGGGTGCACTTATTGTCAACTTGCTTTTACATCGCCCATCATATGTAATATTGTTGTGTTTGTGAACCAATAAAACGATTTCGTTTCTACATGGGTTTAAATTTCATCATATATGCGTTTCTTTCTAACCCATAGGAAATGCGCGCCTAAAGAAATATATTCCACATGAGCATAACAGCTGACGCAAACTTCTCCGCCGATATAGGCGCACCCTAGGTGTCCGGTAATAGTACTATAGCTTCTATATACAATGAGGCAACCCTTCAGTAGAAAATCGAAATTTGTTCAAACGGGCCAGAAATATCTGTAATGCTCATATACAGAAGGCAAAACTTTGGCATGACCAAAAAGTAAGGCAAAAAATACTGTTGTGTCCAAAAGGAAGCAAAAATGTTTGGTCTTTTGTGAAGAACATTAAGAACTCGACCACGTCATCGGTCCCTACGCTCGTTTTCAATGGCTCTCCGTATGTCAGCTATATCGATAAAGCTTATTTGCTAGCAGCTCAATTTACTGCTAACTCGATACTTCCTGATAGCATATTAGCTCCACCTGAGCTTGAGTCTGTAGATTCTGTAATGAAGCAGATTTTTTTTCGAACTCGCTCGGTTGCGAGAGTCCTCAAAGATCTCAATATACATAAATCCGCTGGTCCAGATGGTATCCCCGCCGTTATTCTGAAGAGGTGTTCTTCTACGCTGGCAAAACCTTTGCGTATACTTTTCCATCTTTCCTATTCTGCTGGGATTTTTCCGAGCAGATGGAAAACTACATTTGTCAAGCCGGTCCAAAAAAAAGCGAATCTTCCTCCCCTACTAATTACCGTCCAAGGTCATGGAAACGTTGATAAACCGTCAACTTATAAGATATCTTGAAGAACGAGAGCTTCTTAATAACCGTCAATACAGCTTTCGTAGCAAATGGTCCACTGGTGATTTGATGGCTTATCTCACCGAAAAGTGGAACCAATCTTTACATTGTTTTGGAAAAAGTAAGATAATTGCGCTTGATATTTCTAAAGCATTTGATAGAGTCTGGCATCAGGCTCTTTTATCGCAAATGCGTGCTTTTGGTATCGATGAGTCTCTTCTTCGTTGGATTAGAAACTACCTTTCCGACCGTTCAATACAAGTTGTATTGGATGGCTTCAAGTCTGATACCCATTTCATAAATGCTGGTGTGCCCCAGTGCTCCGTTTTGTCTCCGACTCTCTTCCTCATTTTCATTAATGATCTCTTGTCTGAAACTTGTAATCCGCTTAACTGTTTTGCTGACTACTCGACCCTCAGCTTTTCATATTCGTTTCCTAATTCACGTCCCTGCTCTTCGGATGTGGAACTGGAACGGTTGCGTATGATAAGCTCATTGAATTCTGACCTTGACAGCATTGTTTCATGGGGTCTTATGAACCGAGTAGAATTCAATGCTTCGAAAACTCAATGCTGTCTCTTGTCGTTGAAGCTCAACATTCCCACATTGCCATTATCTATGAATGCTATCTGCATCCAAGAAACCAACAAGCTGTCAGTACTTGGTATGTGTGTAAACGATGATCTTCGTTGGAACGGCCACATATTTGAAGTCGCCAAAAGCGCTGCTAAATGCTTAGGTTTCTTAAGACGATGCAGGAAGTTCTTCAGCCCTTCTGATCTGGCTACAATTTATAAGGCCTTCATCCGCCCAAAACTGGAGTATAACTCGCATATCTGGTAAAGTGCTTCTCAAACATCTTTACTCCTACTTGATAGGGTACAAAATAGAGCGTTAAGACTGATAGGTGATAGTTCAATCGTAGAATCGATTGATTCTCTTGAACATCGTCGAAACGTTACCTGTCTCTCTCTTTTTATCGCTTTTTTCACAAACAGTGCTCTAGTGAAGAAGCCAGTTGCATTCCTCCCCTGAAACAATTTTGCCGCAACACCCGCCTCGTTAGGAATGCTCATCAGTTTTACCTTGAGCCCAACTTTGGACGTACAGTCAAGTATAGAGATTCGTATTTCAGTCGCACCACCCGAATGTGGAATGCTTTACCTGGCTCTGTATTTCCCCTGCATTACGATTCACAAATGTTCAAAAGCAACGTGCATCGGTGTCTCCTTTCAAATCCTCTCTTATTTTCCCAAATGCTCGCACTGTGTTTTTATAACATTATAAGGGTAGTCATAATCATTTGACGTGCGCGTTAATTATAAAAAAGAATACTTTTTGAAAACGATAAGTGGAATAAAATAAGGACCAGATGACATGAAAAATACTTTGAGGGTGCCGTGAGATAAGGTAAGGTAAGCTGATTAGGTCGAATCAGCTTAATTCGACATTATTTCTATCCTAGTGGAAATAAGACCGATTTCATGTTTTCGACATTATATTTTAACGCGAACCAAACATTTAACACCAATTTCCTAATCGAAAACGTTCAACCGAAAACACAAGCGGCAACACTAGTGTAAGTGTAGAAATATACCAGGAGGAAAAATGTTTGACAGGAGTGGAAAGTGGAGACCATGTGGAAATTACTGGAGAGTTCTAGATGAAATGTCATTCGATACAAATAGGCCGCCCGAGGCAACCAGATGTCAGTTTTTATTATAGAGTGATATAGTTAAGAGTGAATTGTTGTTTACAAGTGATAGTCCAAAAGTCGACTTCAGATCGAATAAAGTATAGATGCTGAAAAAAAGTGGTAGAAATAAGTTGAGAGGTGAAGTTTCATTATGCGAACTAAGCGCACGTTACAATATTGTAAAAAGTAGGAAACTATGCCGAAGGTATCAACTGGCAATAAAAGCGACCAGCATTTGTTTTTTAGTTTGCAAATCGGGCCTGGTTATAACATAGAAGCAAAGGGAAATAAGATAGAGAAATGTTTTCGCTCAAATGGTAATAATGCCGAAATTGTACTGTAGTGCCGCATGCAAGCAGATGGTACTTGATTTTGTGCGACCAGCATAACGGTGCACTCAAAAAATTTGTATTCCACTTGCTTCTTTTACATGATGTTTGGGCAGTTTGCATACGTGATCTTAAGTGATAAGCAGTGTATAGCACAAAAAAAAAAAAATATTTTCCTGAAAAACAGTAAACTTCTTTATGTGACTGCCAAATATATAGAAAGTTTCGGGAAGTTTAAAGTATTATGTGTGATATGAGTGTGAAAGTCTGGTGTATTCAAATGTTTTGTTTTTGAGCATAAGATAAGTTAATAGTAAGAAATTCGCCTGTGTGTGTAAAAGATGTGTTCTTACTTAGTGCAATTTTAAGATATCGTTAAGTGATGAAGTTTTAAAAAAATCTGCAGCCGCCGCCTTAAGTTTGGCAAGGGGAGTATGGGTTTGTGTTTTGAAAATTAAAAATTCATGCGAATTTATCTTATGCTCAAAAACAAAACATTTGAATACATCAGACCTTCACACTATCAATGATAAGCGTTGGAGATTCTTAGATGTCATTAAGCCGATAATCCCTTTAGTCATGCTGCAAGGACTGTAAACACAGATGATAAAAAAAAACCACGCACCTACACATACACTGTAACCCTAAATTAATAATTTCAAACGTATATGTTATGTTCCTTTCATATATAAAAAAGCATTTCATTGGTAATAATGACGAATACCATGTTTTATTTTTGAGAAATAAAGTCGAAAGTCATTCTTTGGACACTTTTTCGGTAATAATGCCGAAATGGGGGTTGACGTTGTTACCATTTTTGTTGGTAATAAAGTCGACTGGAAAAAGCCGGTTGCTCGTCTTTATTTCCGTTTTTTTAGAAATTACATCGAATCTATCTTATTTCCATCTACCTTATTTCACGGCACCCATCAGACCTTCACACTATGAATGATAAGCGTGGGAGTTTCTTAGATGTCATTAAGCCAATAATCCCTTTTGTCATGCCACTAAGGACTGTAAACACAGATGACAAAAAAACCACGCACTTACACATACAATGTAAGCTTAAACTAATAATTTCAAACGTATATGTTGTGTTCCTTTTAAAAATAAAAATGCATTGCATTGGTAATAACGACGAATACCATGTTTTTTGTTTTGAGAAATAAAGTCAAAAGTTATTGTTTGGACACTTTTTACTTTTTAATTCATTTTTATTCATTTTGACTTATAACTACTTATGTACATGCTTACAAAATTTATAAAACTAGCTTATATAATATCTTTACTAACTTACTGACCCTAGGCGGGTACTCTAAATTAAACAATATCTTAATCTTAATGCCTTTCGACCTAGGTATAACTTATATTGATTAACGACTTAGACCTATGGTTAAAACTAAGAAAAATTGAAAAACTTAGTTTTCTAGATCATTTTTTCTGGTCTGTTCTTAAAATAACTTAAATCTAATTAAAAATACTTAAATCTACTTAAAACTAGAGCAGCCACAATAGCTTTTTTATTTTTGTTTTGTAATTTTTTTTTGTTTGGTTTTTTTATGATTTTTTTTTATTTATTATATTTTTTTTTTTTTTTGATTTTTTGATTTTTTTTTTTTTGTTTGCCACTGCTCCCACCCCCTACCCTAAGACTTACACGCTAAACTTTTGTAAGCCAGCCATTGGCGATTGACTATTATCATCAATATCAATTTGTTGCTCGGAAAACCACCAGAACATATCTGATGTTTTAGCAGCGATCACGACGATCGCGATCTGAGACCGCCCTACTGAACCGAAGGAGCTCTTCGACGTCTCCGCCTACTGCGGTGACGTCTCGGTTATAAAGAAGCCGTCGTTCCACGGACTTCCGGCAGACGTGGTAGATTAGCGGTACCGACAATCTATCCTGAATCAACCCTTCCATATCAAAATAGAGGAAAGCCTCCGGTGAAACAAATCCACTAAAGCACGTTTTCTCCATATATTCAGTGTTGGGGTAATAAGCCCCAAATATATGAAGCCATTGGTCGAGGTCATCGCTCTTGCAGTGTGACCACGAGTCAGTTTTATCATGAAGTTGTCGATCCTGTTTATTTGAGTCCCGTTGTAAAGGACCTCATTGGGATAATATTTTTTGTATTCCGACTCTGGTGATCTGTGCAATCCAAGACAGGTACGCAGACACTGTCTCTCAAACAACCGAATCTTTTCCATTTGAGACGCTGAACCAAACGGGGCACCCATAGACAATCATTGGCCTTATGAGGGCCATGTAGCAAATCACTTTCACTCTGCTATCAAGTTGACTGCTACGAAACAGTCGCCTTGTCAGAGCAAAAGCTCTTCTAGCCCTGGCCAGAGCCGCATCCGTATGTTTGTTAAAATATAGATAGATACTGATCTAGCCACATGCCGAGGTACTTGACTACTTTGTTTGGCAGTGGGTGGCCATGTAGATCAACGAACAGCAGCTTTCGCCAGTTCTTTCTCGTATCCCATGAGGCCCGAGCACACGGGGTTCTTAACACAATTGTTTCCGATTTCTGAAAGTTGATTTTCAACTTCCAGTCATCGCAATATTGCTGGATCTTATCGAAGTCACTCTGCAAAAGTGTTCTGATAACTTCGATCTTTGGACCTGTTTTGTACGCAATAAGGTCGTCGGCGTACGCTATAGCATGGTGAAGAGAACCATTTAGATCGCCGGTGAAAATGCTAAATAGAATAGGAGGATTCACCGCCTTCTGTTGTAGACCGTTCTGTATTTCAAAAGTTCTGGTAGAAGTTATGTTGCAACTTTTCACAACAAACGTTCTACCATGAAGCATGTCATTCAGAACATAAAGCAGTGGTTTACTCATGCCATACCTGATCTACTTATAGAAAAGACCGTCTAACCAAACGGTATCGAAAGCCTTCTCCAAGTCAACCAGACATGCACCCGTACACTGTTGTTTAGCTTTGTTCCATTGAATATCAGATACTAGCTTAGACGTGGCATGTGTGGCATCATGACCCGCCTTAAAACCGAACTGATTTTCTGGAATAATGTGTTTGTCCGAATACCTTGATTATACTCGGAAGAAGACTAATTGACCGTAGATTTGCTGGATTGGAACCATCCTTCCTTTTTTTAAGGAGAGGATGGACAACTGCCGTCTTCCAACGCACTGGATAATATGCATTATTCAGCGCATTGTTGAACAACGTGGTGTATATGTCCACCGCTTCCGAAGGGAAGTTTCGCAGCACAGCATTAGGTATGCCGTCGACTCCTGCTGAAACCAGGATTCTCAGATCGCCAATGCGAGATCTCGTCTCTAAGATAGAAGTGTCCAACGAAAGCTCTGCTCTCAAGGTCGTAATTCGGGCGAATGCATTCATTCACCTTATATACTCGCTCGAAACAGCACCCACCGTCTCTACCTTCTCCTGAGCATCTTCCACTATAAAGTGATCATCATCCAAGATGGCCTGATCCGGATCTATCCCTATTGTCACAAGTAAGTTTTTGTTCTCTGTCGTCCTTTGGAGTTTAATACCCTGAAGGTCATTTTGATCTTTTCTCCTAAAAATTTTATTTATTTCCGGAAACATACTCGGGTTGTTGGACTGTACAGCTCGAATTTTGTTGTTCCAGAAAAGAGATATAGATATTCTATGATTTTCTTTAATTCACTGTTAGAGATTTTTGATCTGTGACTTCAATACATCTTCCACTAAAATTCCTTTTTTAATACTTTTCCATTCTTTGGACACTTTTTCGGTAATAATGCCGAAATGGGGGTCGACGTTGTTACCATTTTTGTTGGTAATAAAGTCAACTGGAAAATAACCGGTTGTTCGTTTTTATTTCGGTTTTTTGAGAAATAACATCTAATCTATCTTATTTTCATCTACCTTATTTCACGGAACCTACTTTGAGTATTAAGCTCCCTGTTCGCAAGTAAGTTTTAATAGTATCCCTACTCACAGTGAAATAATTATTATTCATTACTTTTCTTCTCTAAATGATGATGATGATGATGTCATCATTTAGAAAAGAAAAGTTATGAATAATAATTATTTCATTATTATTTGCAATGATGATGATGATGTCATCATTTAGAGAAGAAAAGTAATGAATAATAATTATTTCACTGTGAGTAGGGATACTATTAAAACTTACTTGCGAGCAGGGAGCTTAACACTCAAAGTATTTTTCATAAATTTTTAAGAGTTAACAACAAAGCTTCGATCTGCGAATCAACGCAACACCACACTTCGCGATCAGTGTCCGTATCTTTGCTAAAGCCCATATGCAATAATAATAAAAAAAAAATCAGCAATATACCTATAGGTATATATTCAGTGCTCCATAAAAATAAATACCTATAACGTTAAAAATCCTGGGGTGTTTTTTAATACGGCCCTCGTTTTACAGCCGTATGCAATACAGGAATTATTTGTTTTTAATATTTCCACTTTATTAAAATTTTTTTTTAATAATTTGGTATAAAATTCAATACATCTTCCACTAAAATGCCTTTTTTAATACTTTTCCATTGAAATAAAACCTTCAAATATAAAAACCCAATAATTTGTTATTTGATTTTAGTAGAAGATTTGGATATAAGTGACCATAATATAATGTTCAAAAAAATTTATTGAAATTTAATATTTGATTGTATTATAATTCATTAAATTTTGTATTTAGCGCGAAACTGTACTGTATTGCACTTATGAAACAGTATATTCTAAGATTTTGTAAGATATTGATTTTTAACTTTTAGGTTAGATTTTAATATCTTGGTATTAATTTTTAACCTTCTGTTGCTTTTGCAACAGCAACCAAAAATTTCTTATTTCGCAGAACAAAATAAACTCCACTTTTTCCTTCGAAGTTAGTGCGTAGTGCTTGCGTAGTGCGTATATAGTGCGTTTATTTTCTATTTAAAATAAGTTATTATAATAAATACAATGGAATAGTAAATACAATGGAAACTTACTCTTTTCTGCTTATACAAAATTTGGCTTACTTCTAGTTTTTACTTCTTCGGCTGATGGCTGACAATGAAATGAAAAATATATTGAAGGTAGGGAATTTCTTTTAGGGAATTTTTATGCGCATGCGCTCTCCGCGTTTACACTTTTGGTACATTTCTCAACTGTCACCGCGTTTACACTTTGCCGTCGGTTGCCGCATTCAGAGCTTCGTTAGTTTTACTGATTTATTTGTTCAATGACATCCCCACCCCCGTGAGCTGACCTGGAGGGGGAAGCCTCACCATCCTCATTCATAATCATATCAAGAACTGCTAACTTAGATATCGGCCTTCGCAGTTCCCCATTACTAGTTCTCATTACTGCCGATCTTGCTACGCCATCTGTTCCATAAAAGAGTTTAATAACTCTAGCCCGCTTCCACTGCGACCTCGGCATCTCTGGATCGCAGATAAAAACCAAACTTCCTTCATTTACCGGTTTGGTAGGTAGGCACCACTTACTAAGTTGCTCTTCTGCAAACGCTTCCTCTTCTACTTCCAGCTCCCCTCTGACAAGTTCCTGTCTTAAAACTTTCTTTTTTAGATTTCCCATGTAACGAAACAACCAGGCAATGGATCTTTTGAGCCTTGAATAATTTGAAAAACGACTTATGATATGATTTATCAGACTATCCTTTTGAGACCCAAAGAGAAGATAATGTTTGGTTCTAATCTCTTCAAAACTTTTATCGACAGTCTGTCCCATCAATGTTTCGTCTGGCCAGGTGTCTTCATGCTCGTATAGAAACTGTGGGCCTCTTTTCCATCTGCCAATACATTCCCAACGCATGGGATTTCTAGCTCTTGTTGCTTCATCTGCAGGGTTCAAAACACCAGGGCACCATCTCCAATCACCGACTTGCGTACTTTCGAGGATTTCCGAAACACGATTTGCGACGTACTGCTTATAGACTCGATGGTCTGATCGTATCCAACGGATCACAGTGTGTGAATCACTCCAAAAATGACATTTGTTTATCTTGACAGTGTGACATTTGACTATTGATGCCATCAATCGGACGCCCATTACTGCAGCCTGCAATTCGAGCTTTGGTATGGTATGAAACCGTGACGGAGCTAAGCAACTTTTTGCTGCTACAAAGGCCACCTTAACCTTGCCTTCGCTTTCTGCCCACCAATAGGCTACTACTGCCATAGCCTCCTCACTGGCATCGACGAATATATGCAGATCCAATTGATTCGCTTCGAAGTCCTTAAAGTAGCAGCGTGGTATTCGTAGGCCTTCCACTTTCGGTAGCTCCTGTAGCCACCCTTTCCATCGTTGATAAATGTCATCTGGTAATGGCTCATCCCAATCGATACCGACCTTCCATACTGCTTGCATCAAAATTTTGGCTGTTACCATGAAGTCCACTAGGAATCCAAAGGGGTCGAATACTGACATGTTCATGCTAAGCATTTCTCGTTTCGTAGGTTTTCTACTAAAATTAAGTATTGCCTGTGGTACTTTATTAAATTTTAGAGTGTAAACGAAGACGTCCAACTTTGGCAGCCAATGCATCCCTAAAATTCGCTCGACTTGACCATCTACATTAACTGACTCTCCATGTTGACATACGGCGCTTCCAACTTCGGTCTTCAGTCTTTTGGAGTTCGACGTGATGTTGCGTAGTTCAAAACCCGCGTTCTTATGTATAGTGATGACATCTTTCAAAACTTCAATTGCATCTTTCTCTGTTCCGAAGCTGTCGACATAATCGTCAACATAGTGCCTTTCGATTATACCTTCGACAGCTCTAGGAAACTGTTCTTTATATTTTATAGCGTTGACATTCTTAACATGTTGAGCGATAGTCGGAGCGCATACTTACTTACTTAGGTGGGCATTACAGTTCGGGGTGAACCTGGGCCTCAACCAACATCCTTCGATAACGACTTCTATTTCGGGCTAGCTCTCTCCAGTTTCGCACTCCAAGTCGGTTGAGGTCATCCTCCACTTGATTGCGCCACCTAAGACGAGGTCTTCCCCTTCCGCGATTTCCCTGCAATGTGCTTTCGAACACCCGACGAGCCGGAGCGTTTGGGTCCATCCGCTCAACATGGCCCAACCATCGTAGCCTCGCGATGCGTACTCTTCTGGCTATGCCCATGTCGCGGTACAGCTCATACAGCTCGTTGTTGTATCTTCTTCTCCACACATTGCCTTCGCATACGGGACCAAAGATCATTCGGAGAATTTTTCTTTCGAAACGACCAAGGGTTTCCTCATCCGCTTTCGATAAGGTCCATGCTTCCGCGCCGTAAAGCAGGACTGGGATGATTAAGGTCTTATATAAGGTTACCTTGGTTTTTCTGGAGAGGGTTTTGTTTCTCAATTGCCTTCTTAACCCAAAGAAGCAACGGTTGGCAAGAGTTATTCTCCGTTTGATCTCCGCACTGATGTTGTTGTCCGTGTCTACAGCGGATCCTAGGTAGACGAAGTCCTGTACTACCTCGAAGTTATGTCTGTCTATTGTGACGTTTTGTCCAATTCGTCGATGTTCTGTGTCCTTGTTTGATGACAGCATATACTTTGTTTTGCCCTCATTAACCATCAAACCCATTTTTGCCGCTTCTGTTTCAATACTCGCAAAAGCACCTATGACATCACGCTTTTTTCTTCCCATTACGTCAATATCGTCTGCATATGCGAGCAATTGCACAGATTTTTGAAAGATTGTTCCTCTGGTGTTGACGTTTGAGTTTCTTACAATCTGTTCAAGTATGATGTTGAAGAAATCGCATGACAGTTTATCGCCTTGCCTAAAACCTTTTTCGACATTGAAGGTCTCGGTGAGTTCTTTACCGACCTTGACGGAGCAGCGTGAATTCTCCAAAGTCATCCTGCATAGTCGTACGAGCTTTGCAGGGATGCCGAAACTAGACATGGCTCTGTACAGCTCGTCTCTGTAGATACTGTCATACGCGGCCTTGAAATCGATTAAGAGGTGGTGAATATCGATATTATGTTCTCGGGTTTTTTCCAAGATCTGCCGTAATGTGAAAATTTGGTCTGTTGTGGACTTCTCCGGTCTAAAACCACATTGATAAGGACCTATCAAGTTGTTGACGTGGGGTTTCAGACGTTCACATATTACAGCAGACAAGATCTTATAAGCGACGTTAAGGAGGCTTATCCCTCTATAATTGGCGCAGTTGTGAGGGTCTCCTTTCTTTAGGATCGGGCATACGATACTGAGGTTCCATTCATCGGGCATGCTTTCTTTCGACCATATCATGCAGATCAGCTGGTGCAAGCTCCTTTCCAACTGATCTCCAGCTGCCTTGAAAAGTTCGGCATCAAGGCCATCTGCACCTGCAGTCTTATTTGATTTAAGTTTGCATATAGCAAGCTTAACTTCTTCTAGGTCGGGAGGACGGCATTCTTGATCATCGTCCAGGCTGAATGGGGCAATCTGCCCGACAGCGGAATTTGTGTCCTCATCGCCGTTAAGCAATCTGCAGAAATGATCTTTCCATATCCTCAGTAGCGACTGTGACTCTACAACTATGTTTCCCTGCTGGTCTTTACAGGCTTGAGTTCGGGGTTTGCCACCCTGGCAGGATCTTTTTACCTTTTGGTAAAACTTCCGAGTCTCGTTCCTGTCATGGCATCTCTCTATTTCCTCAAACGAGCGCTTCTCATGCTGCTTCTTTTTCTTTTTGAGAAGTCGGTGTTCTTCCCTTCTTCTCTCCTTGTAAATCTCGTTATACCGATCGTGAGCAGCCCTCGTTCGTGTTTGCAAAAGCATTTGTCGTGCTCTTTGCTTGGCTGCATTTGCCTGCCTACATTCTTCATCGAACCATGGGTTTCGTTTTGGTGGCCGAGTGAAACCCAGAACCTCAGAAGCAGCGGTTCTGATGGCTTCTTGGCATTGCTGCCACTGGTCTTCAATGTTTAATGCTGGTGGCATGGGATTCAAGGATAATTGAAGGGACACTCGATTGGAAAAGGCATTGGCAATCTCTTGCGATTGTAGCTTTCCGACGTCATATCTCTTCACAGCGTTGGTTCGTGCTAGTCGTGAACAAGATATCCTCATTCGTACCTTGGCTACAACAAGGTAGTGGTCCGAGTCAAAGTTGGACCCTCGGAAAGTTCGGACATCTAGCACACTGGAAGAGTGCCTTGCGTCGATCGCAACATGGTCAATTTGGTTGACGGTTAATTGATCTGGGGATCGCCATGTACCTTTATGAATTTTGAGATGCGGGAAGCGTGTACTACTTACAACAAGATTTAGCCCCGCAGCAAAATCGATTAGCCTCAATCCGTTTTCGGAGGTTTGGTCGTGGAGGCTATGCTTACCGATTGTGTTTCCAAAGATGTCCTCCTTCCCTAGTTTTGCGTTGAAATCGCCAAGAACGATTTTCACGTCGTATCTAGGGCATTGCTCATATGTTTCTTCGAGGAGCTCGTAGAAACAGTCTTTGGAATCGTCGTCTTTCTCTTCTGTGGGGGCGTGGGCGCATATAAGGCTAATGTTGGCGAATTTAGCCCTGATGCGGATGGTCATTATACGCTCATTGACTGGATTTTGGCTAATCACCTTATCCCTGAGTCTACCTCTAACGACAAATCCGCACCCAAATAAACGCTTTTTCTGTTGTCTGTAGCAGTCGCCATAGTATATGTCACAGTTTTTCATCTTCTTTATGCCCGGTCCATTCCATCGCACTTCTTGGATGGCGGTTATGTCTGCTTTGCAGCAGTCCAGGGCGTCCGCTAATTCTCCAGCTGCACCTTCTCCGTTAAGAGATCTTACGTTCCAGGTGCAGATCCGGAGGTCGTTGTCCTTTTTTCGTTTGCATGGGTCGTCAACTTTGAAATCATTATCGTTATCCGAGGCTGTTGATTGTTTCGGAACTATATCTTTTTTACGTGGTTGGGTAGTTAACCCTACGCACAACCCCCAACCTGGAGGGCCAGGTCCTTTTGGATCCCTTCGGACACAAAGGGCTGGAGTATCCAGAGTCAGTACCCTGCTGCAGGGGTGTGAGTGCTGCCGTTGGCTCACCAGGAGCTCGTCCGCCACCATCTCTACTTCAATACCCTGTCCTAGTATTGAAAGACCCCAAAAGACCTTTAAACCAGATATGTTGGAGTAGCTCTTTCAGGGGTTTCTGCTTTTATGGCTGCTGAAGTCCACCGTTGATTCTGTCCTTCGAATTCATCCGCTGGGACATTTACACGAAAGCTCTCGTAGACCACTGAGATTCGTGCAGTCAGTCATTGTTCGCAGAGCAATTATAGTGTTGATCGATCACAATTCTTTGTTCCGGATTCCCTTATCTCAACACTCGCACTTACTAGTTTAGCAGGTCAGCTCTGGACGGAGCATCCCAGGTCCTAGTGGATACCGCTTGGAGGTATAGTAAGCACAGTTGACGTGTACTATAAGTTACAGCATCTGGGCACCGCCAAGTTAGCACCAATCAGAGCCTACCCGAATAGTATAACGCCCATCCACCCAGGAGCGCATGTGGCTCCAAAAAACATTCTTTCCATGACATACGTTTCTATCACATCTGAGGCATTTTCTCTCCATAAGAATCTTTGGCTATCCTGATCTTCTTTTACTATTTGGACTTGGTGAAACATCTCCTTAATGTCACCACAAACTGCAAACGGACCTTGTCGGAACTTGAATAGAATTGAGATCAATGGTTGGTTGATGTCTGGGCCACTTAAAAGAGCTTTGTTCAGTGAAAAATGGTTAACTTCGGCAGCTGCATCGAATACCAGACGAATTCCTGTCTTATTAGGGTTTCTTACCCCAAAATGTGGTAGGTAAAATGTCCTAGGGGTTCGTCGACTTTCTTCATCTGGACGTAGTCTTCTCGCGTAGCCTTTTTCTAGGTAGCTCTTGATTTTCTCGGAATATTCTTTAGCATATTCTGGATCACGCGCCATTTTTCGCTCAGTATTTTCGAGCCGCTTTAACGCCATGTTATAACTATCTGGGAAGGCGTCGAGATTCTCTTTCCATAAGAGCCCTGCTTCATACCTATTTCCAATCTTTTTGGTTGTAGCTTCCAATAAAAATAAAGCTCTTTCGTCTGCTTTAGAAATAAGTGGTATAACTTCGGACCGTACACCAAATGTTTCAACATCGAAGTAACTTTTCATCCTCTCATTTATTTCGTCCAGTTTGCTTTCACTACTTTCATGTTCATTGTTGATGTGTACCACTCGTTGACTCACCTTTCTTGTGTTTTCACAAGTTAGTACGGGCCCATAAACGATCCACCCTAACCGGGTTCTAGTGGCAATGGGTCCTGTACCCATAGGTGCACATGGACGTTCTAATGGTACAGTCAAATAGGCATGAGCTAAACTTATTATTATTTTTGGCTGAATGTCGGTATATTCATGAAGTGGCAACCCCGAAAGATGAATGTTTTTATCTTTTTCCAAAAACTTGCTAAGATTGAAACTTTTACCTCGTTTCCACTTAGGATCGGGTACTCGAATCGGATTATGATTCAGATTTCGATGCAGGTATCTACTTACCTCACTGAATCGAGTAATCGTATGCAACACACACTCTTTTGAATCGATCCAGCTACAAGAGCTGTATCGGATCGGGTAATCCTATTTCAATTCGATGTAGGTATACACTGGCACTAATTCGAATTGAAGTGTGATTCAATTCTAAGTGGAAACGAGGTATTTGAGTAGGCAATGACAAACCTGGTGAAGTATACACATTTGACAGTCGGTATTTTTCTGAATTTTCTTCAATTCCACTAATTGTCAGTTCTATTATTTCCGAAGGCTGTTTGATTGTTTTCTCATTCAACCATTGTAGCTCTAATGAATCGGGTTTTCCCTTTATACCTAGTTCGCGTGCAAGATCTTGGTCGACCATCGTCACATTGGCTCCATCGTCTACAAATGCATAAGTACTAATTGTTTTGTTTTGGCTATAAATTTTCACCGGCAGTATTTGAAACAAAATATCTTTTTCCCCTTCTTGATAGCTTCCTGCGTGACAATTTCTACGTTCCTGGCTGATTGGCAAAGATGTATCCGTTCGCGTAGATGGCTGTTGCTCTGCATTACTTGTGCTCGCTTGTGTTCTGTTGTCGCTAGTGGTACCGTGCAGAAGGCGATGGTGTTTGTACACGCATCCATCAATCCCACAGCGTCTACGAGCAAAGCAGCGATTAGATTGATGACCAGTTCTTAAACAATCGAAACATGTTTTTAGTGTCTTGACGTTTTTCCATCGTTCATCTATCGACATTCTTAAGAACGATTTGCATTCTGAGATTTTGCTACAGCTGTTGTTGCATATTGGACACTTGACTTGAGCGACACTTAAATAAGCAAAACGACGTCCTCTTGATGCATTTGTACTTGGAGTTGGCTGTCTACGGCTGGTGTTGTTGTTTAGTACTGCTTGGGATGACGATGGTAATGAGTCTGAGACCATATTGGCTAACTTTCTCAAAGTCACTAACCATTGACTAAAATCTACTATTGTAGGTGGCCGCTCTAATTGCAAACACTTCTCAGCCCACTTCATTCTTCTTGATGTTGGCAGTTTTGACACGAGTTCGCTTAGCAGGGTTGGATGATGACCTCCTTGAGAATTCTGAAGAAACGTAGTCATGTTCGCAATCTTATTTGCAAAATTTACTAAGGACTGAAGGTCACCATCTATAACGGGAGCAACAGCCCGCACCTTTTCCACCTGGCTACCAATTAATTGTTCAGGTCTCCCGAACATTTCTTCTAGTGTCGTCATGATGGCTTCGACATTATTGGAACTGGTTAATAGAGCCTCCACTACCTGTCTCGCATCTCTTTGGATTGCATCACGTAGTCTCATAATGTTATGCAACGGTGAATATTCGAACTCCATCGTTGTACTGTAAAACGCTTCTGAGAAGGTCGGCCACTCTTCTGGTGCGCCTGTAAATATCGGTAGTGGGTAGATCTTCTTCTGTCTTGTCATTGTCCTATGGCCAAGTTCATTGACAGTTTGTATCGATTCCTGGCTAGTCGGAGGAACAGTGAATTGATCCGTAGGCCTAGGTGGATGTTGTAACCATTGGCTTGTAATCTGCTGTTGTGGCGAAGACTGTGATGATGGTTGCAAAAAACGATTTTGATTTTGATGGCTGGGTAGCGTTGGGTGAGGAGCAAGCTGTTGGTAGCCTCTTTGTATATACATCAACTGGTTGGAATGATATTGCGACGATGATGGTGGCTTTAGTTGGCGAGTAACATGGCTTGGCTGTTGTGCTGATGAATGTATTGTAGATGGTTGCGCCGGTAACGGTTGTTGGAATGACGTTGGCTGAAATTGCTGAGAAGTTGGGGAAATATTATTAGAATAAGAAGGGGCTTGCACGGCATTTTGTGCTGTTTCGATTTCTTTTGCTAGGTGCATTGCCTTTATTTGCTTACTAATTTCGATTCGCATATCGTTCATTTGTTGTAAATCGTTGGCTTGTGATTCCGGCTGGTTGGGCAGAACACTAACGTTGGATGACTTAGGCAAGGGCTCTTGGTTTGTTGGAACGCGTACGTGGGATGAGACAGGCAAGGACTCTTGATTTAGCGGAACACTTACGTTGGATAAACCAAGCAAGGACTCTTGGGTCGGATTGTCATCTAAATCCAACCGTGGTATCCTTTCAGCTTGGGAAACGGCTGCGGGTGGTGATCTATCTACAGGCATTTTGGAAGACCGAGCTTCACTATTTTTATCGAATCTAGGTGGCGGAATCCCTTTATTTTTTCTTTGACTAGTCCTAACTGAGTATTGGGTTTGAGGCATTAAACCCGGCTTTGCTCAATATATGTGTACGTGATTCGAAGATTAGCAAAATGTATGTAAAAGGCAAAAAAAATTCTCAAAAAAATGTTCCCACCTTCAATATTCACATTAAATAAACTGAAATGCCGTAGCCTACGGTTAAACTGGCAATCAACTACAATTTCTTAATCAAATAGTGTTAAATGTATGTATTATATAAAGACAACGTTATTTATCATATATATATATAGGTATATTTGATCTAGTAATACATAAAAAAAAGAAAATGTTAATTATTTAACTGTTCACTTACTGTTGATTATGTATGTATGTGACAAAAGTTGAAAATATCTTGTTGAGATGACGTTATAGCTGGCTGGCTGCAAGTTGAAAATGTCTTGAATAAGATGACGTAATAGCTGGCTGGCGGTGAAATGTAAAATATCTTGATGGCTAATAAAATGGCTGGCTTGGTAACACAATAGCTGGCTGGTGACGAAAGTTGAAAATGTTTTGATGAGATGACGTAATATCTGGCTGGCGGTGAAATGCAAAAAAGCTTGATGGCTAGTAAAATGGCTGGCTGACGATGAGTTCGAAATATCTTGATGCGATGACGTAATATCTGGCTGGCGGTAAAATGTAAACCGCTTGTTGGCTATTAAGATGGCTGGCTGACGATGAATTCCAAAATATCTTGTAAAATCTGGCTGGCGGCAATTCAAAATATCTTGAATAAAATGGCTGGCTGCTAGTAGCAATGGCTAATGAAATGACTGGCTTGGCAACACAATAGCTGGCTAGCGGCAATTCCAAATATCTTGAATAGATGACGTAATAAAATGGCTGGCTGCAAGTAGCAATGGCTAATAAAATGTCTGGCTTTTCTCAATTCAGAGATTCACAATTCTTATTTCCATCCAGGCATAAAGGAATAATAAAAATTGTTGCCATCCAGGCGGGCAGAAGAAGAATAAAATCTGTCTTTATCCAGGCGTTGCAAAAGAAAAATAAAATCTGTTGCTTTTGCAACAGCAACCAAAAATTTCTTATTTCGCAGAACAAAATAAACTCCACTTTTTCCTTCGATGTTAGTGCGTAGTGCTTGCGTAGTGCGTATATAGTGCGTTTATTTTCTATTTAAAATAAGTTATTATAATAAATACAATGGAATAGTAAATACAATGGAAACTTACTCTTTTCTGCTTATACAAAATTTGGCTTACTTCTAGTTTTTACTTCTTCGGCTGATGGCTGACAATGAAATGAAAAATATATTGAAGGTAGGGAATTTCTTTTAGGGAATTTTTATGCGCATGCGCTCTCCGCGTTTACACTTTTGGTACATTTCTCAACTGTCACCGCGTTTACACTTTGCCTTCGGTGGCCGCATTCAGAGCTTCGTTAGTTTTACTGATTTATTTGTTCAATGACACCTTCCAGTATTCGATTTTAATATCTTGGTATTAGTTCAGTATTTTTTGTCGAAAGAAAACTGCGTTAGTTTGTTTCGACACGTCGCGTCGCGTCGGTCGTTCAACATGGAGTTCCAAACGGACAATTTAGTTACATTAAAGTGAAAAACTTGGAAAAAATACTATCACTTTTAAATAAAGTAAAAATCAGACAAATGAATCATCTGAATCTTTTGGCGCTTCAAATGAAGATATCCTTTTTACAAGTAAGAAATAAGCAGCAAGTTTAAGTGTAATACAGTCAAACCTGGATAAGCGAGAGTTCAAGGGAGCACAATCTCATTCTCGTTTATAGAGGATTCTCACTAACCCGAGTTTCTCGCTAATTAAGGTACATGGTTAGCGTTTCTCACTTATAGAGGTACGCAGCAATATCAAGTGACAGCAAGAACGAATGAATTTAATATGTAATAATGATAAAATTACATAAAAACAGTGACACGTGTCCATTCGTAAAGAATGCGATAAAATAACAAAAAAATTTAGTTCCACGGAATAGAATGGGTACATAATTGAGGAGAAAACAATACAAAAACAATGGTAGAAAGTTCCACGAAAGTTAAGAACGAGTAATAAAATAGCAGATGTTACATTTGTTTGCTCGCCTGTCGCTTAGAGAGGTATAGTTAAGTAGCAGTCTCACTTACGGAGCCCAATGAGGGAAAAACGACTCTCTCTTACAGAGGTTTCTGTTTCTCGCTAATAGAGGTTTTGGGAGCTTAAAATGTCGGGTCCTGGCTATTACTCTCACTTATAGAGTTTTCTCACTTATCCAGGTTTGACTGTATATACTTATTTCCTGGTGAGTGCAAACCGTGCTAATTTAAAATTTGTTTTTGTTTTAGTCTTAGAAAACGAAGAACTGGTGAACGGATTCACTTTGAAAGATCGATATTGTGCGGCATTATTCAGGCTGTGCCTGCTTCCTTGTAGTTGATGAACAGTCTCCAAATGAAATATCTGAAAATTTGAAAAAAAAAAAAAAAAAAAAACAAGGAGCAGCAATTGCAAGCAGTCTTCTTTTATACAAGGAAGTAAGTAGCTTTGTCAATATTAAATTTACTGTAATTATAAAATTTTTCTAATGTTACAGGGATTAAAAGCATGTATTAAAACAAACTCTGCAGCGTACATTTTGGTTGAGTACAGCCGAACAAATACGCTTAAAGACTCTTCTCGAAGAGCGTAAGTGACGGCGGGAGCTCAGTACCTACGGTCAGTAAGTGGGAACCAAACTGTTTTCTTAAAGTTCGATAGTATTATGCTTATAAAGCCATTCGAGCACTTTGTTTTAAGAAACAAAGTTTTCATATTGAAGCCTTTTTTATGAATAAAACATGTTTTTTTGTGTTCAACAGTTTAAGTCATCACATACACAGTTATAAGATTTCTTCTTTTCAATAAAGTACCTAACCTTTTTATAAAAGAATTGTTGCTTTATTTACTTTGAAAGTTCAAAATTATTAGTTTGATATTCAAAGGATCTAAGGTTTTGTTTTGAAATCTAATAAATAAGTATTACTTTTTAATACTATGTGGATACAAAAATAATCCAAACAAAAATATACAATAGTATTGAAATCTAATAAATAAGTATTAGTTTTCAATACTATGTGGGTTAAAATGTAATCCAATCAAACCTTAGGTTGTATTAAGATTTAAAATTCTTGTATTACATTTAAATCCGTATTTGGTTTAAAACAAGTAAAAAAATATTGAATTTGAATGAAAAAATAAATGTTTTCAACACCCAGCGTAATCAGTTTTAAAATGACCTTAAAATCAATGCAAGAAATGATGAATTTTAACATTTTGGTTGAAATACTAATACTTATCTGTGTTACTATTTAATAATACGAACTTGATTTTTAATACAAAACAGTACTGAATTCCGATATGTCTTCTATTGAATTTGAAAATTATATATATTCAAAGTACTACATTTAAATATGATTTTGGACTGGTCACAATATGCAACCTCAAAAACATTAAATTTAATGCAAAAAAGAAAAAATCATATAGTGAATAGCGTGCTGTGTAATGTTTTTTTCCCACCGTGCAGGATAGCATTCCACTACCACCCAATCTAATCATCAATAATAAAATAACCAAACAAAAAAACAGCCGTAATCTACACACAATTGTGCGGTCCCATCGCTTGTCATCTCCTGCCCTACATCACTCTCGTAGTCTCGGCATCAGCATACCTTTCTTTTGATCTGACTCTTTTTTCTTATCAATGCAGTGTGTGCGGATTGCGGAACTGCAAATGTAGAGACTGTGTATTTGTCTGGCGGATAGTCAACCGACGGATGGGGTTTCCGTTAGTCAACCGAAGGCATGTTGCTAGCTGGGCATAAAGATAGCCCTAAACGACGAACATGCTCGCTGAACATGCTCGTGCTCGCCGTATTTTCGTCGTGTAGGGGATAGGGGCTGGTTCGCGAGCAGTTGGAGCCACGGTTGCCACTTGCCAAAAAAATATGTGTCCAAAAATGAAAATAAAAATGACCAAACGTAGCTTGAAATAACCAAAACAATGATTGATTCCGATGAAGAAATAAAGGAGGAGCACCAAGTTCTCAAACGGAAAAAGCAGCATGAAAAGCGCTTGTTTTAGGATATATAGAAATGTCATGGCAGCTAGAGTTTGTACCAAAAGTTGAAAACAAAAAAACAAGCCCGTAAAGACCACCAAGCAAACATAGCTGTAGAACCGAATTCTTCTCTTAGGATCTTAAAAGGTTGATTATGCAGACTCAACTTAGATGATTAACAAGAATGCCATACTCTAGATCAGATCAGGATTGCAAACTCGTATGTAAGCTTAAATCAAATAAAACTAGATTTTTCAAACTGAGACCGACTGCCGAAATATTCAAGGAAGCTTGTAATTAACTTGAAAGGAGAGTGCACCAGCTGCATGATTTAGTCGGGAGAAAGCATGTTCAATGAATGGAAAATCTTACAATTGCGCCAGTTATAGAGGAATACTCTTCCTTAACATCAGATGCGATGTCTTGTCTTTGTGAACGTATGGAAACCCCCCACGTCAACAAATTCGTACAGCACACAGGATATCTTAGAAAAAACCAGCGTATGACAGTATTGACAGTATTGTGCAGCATTATGTCTAGCTGCCAAAAAACTTTGGTTTCCAGTTCTTAAAACAGATTTAATCACAAAGTGACCACACATGCCAGTCATTTGAACAAAAGCACGTTTCATTTGATATTACTGTTTGCCACATGATTTCTCCCCTGCAAAATCCTAGTTCCACTTCAAGGCGAGCACAAAACTTAAAAAACACCTAGCTTGGTATTACGGGTAAACTGAGTTTTTTCCTCATAGCAATCGTTGGGCTTGAACGAACGAATTATTGATGCACTTTTCACATAATTTGATAAGAAATTAATTTTAAGGACCTATAAACTGAAGGGTTTCTCTTATATCATTTCGTTGAAAAAATGACCAAATGGAATAAAAAGCAACCATGTGACCAAGTGAAAAATAATGACCTGATTTTTACATAAATGACCAAACTGGCAACCGTGGTTGGCGCTTGCCGAGCCGCTCGCCATGTAGGGCCGCTTCGCCATGTAGGGCCACGCTCGCGAGTAAACCGGTTGTTTTACAAAGAAAAAAACCTCACTATTGCTCTGAACGTCGTGTCGTGTGCATATCGCGGATAAAGTAAAATGGCAACAGACAGCCACGATTTCATAGAGAAAACTCACAAGCTTACGTTGTGGAGAATCAACAAGGAATGAATGTTCGGCAAATCGCAAATGTGTTCGCCGTTTAGGGAACGACGAGCACGTTCAACGTTTAGAGCTAGCTTAAAGGGCCAACTATAATGCCCTTTGCCGCACCTACACCTACTTGCGTGAACGAGCCAATACACTATTTTATATGACACTAACTATAATAGACGTTCTACTCAGTTTCGTTAAATTTCGCTCACTTTCGCGCAATTAAGCAGGAGCCATTGAATTGACTCGAACTAAACCATAGAGGAAACAAAGAAGAGAGAAAACCAACACTTCTCTTGCTCCGCACCTTCCAATTGTCTACATTGTGTGGTGTGGTTTGCCTTCCTGTGTATTTCTTCTGTGGTATCAAATTAACTCAACTCAGCTCAACGCATGTTTACATGTTAAGTAGCCAAAATCCATTATAGTTGCTTTTTGTTTAACGAACACTTTCGGAAACTTTTCGTCTGGTTTTTGACACTAGCCTAAGCTCGGCTAAGTGTATTATAGTTGGTCCCTAACACCGCTAGTAATTTGCTTTGATGTTCTAACTAGAGGCTACACTTGTTGGTTTGACTTATAGGTAGCGTTTGCGTTGAAACCTTGTGTTTTAATGTTTGTGATTCGTAATTTTGGTTAAATTTAAGGTCGATTTAAGCAGCATTAGGGAGTTGCGATCGAGTTTCTATGCTGTGTACGCAAACACTGCAAAGTGCCAAAGTGCAAGCCAGCTTTTTTGGCACTGAGTGAAACACAGGAATTCAACCTGCCTGCATATAGCTTAGTGCCATTATTCTTTTTCTCTCATGGCCTCGCCGTATATGTTGGACATGATATTGCTTACCAACTTCTAACACAACGGCCTTTGTTCTAATACGAACTTCAATTTCATGTGGTTAAAATTCACTGTACGTAAGCAAATCGTTCATTATTGCTTTATTTATAGAAGCCCTAGTTAAGATAGCAATTCAACCTCTAACGAGATTGATGCGCTATCTGACTCCATCTCACGAATTGTCTCCCATTATTCTAACAGTGAAATCGCAATTGCGGGCGATTTCAATGTACACAATTCAGGTTGGCTTCAAAGTTCTAGCCAGACAGCACGCGAAGGAAAATGTGTTGAGATCTTCGCTGAGTTTAATCAATTAACTCAACTTGTTAATGAGCCCACTAGGGTTCCACAAAGTTGCTTAGATAGGGGGGGGGGGGATTGATCAGGGGGTACATCCCCTCATTGGGATCGATAGTTGTTCAACATAACCATTCATGAATCAAATAAGTTAAGGAAACACACTCTGAAGTTTAATACCTTCTTCTTACGTGAATTAATTCTTATTAGCACTTACAGGATTGTACATTCTATACCTACATTCTACGGGAACAAAAATAAAACAGAAGAACAACACTAGACAAGGAAATATAGAAAGGAGAGAATAAGAACTATAACTATTAAGATAATGAGCTAAAAGATAGAGAAAGATATAAATATAAATAATAATATAATACATATTATTGATGTTTCGAAGCAGCAGGGACATCAGCATTAACAGCAGCACCAGTGGCAATTGAGTGTAGATCAGCTAGGCATTCAATGAAGAAAACTTTTCCGTTCGAAACCTTTTTGCATAGACATTCCCATGTTTAGTACAGACAGAGAATAGCTGTTTTTTTCTTGAGACTTAGATCGCTTTGCAAAAGAAAGCGTTAGTGTTTGGTCAAGCTTTCATTTAAATAACAGCTGTCATTTTGATGTAAAGCCGATTCTTTAAGTTTGAGCAATTTATTGTTTACCTTACGATAATCGGCTGCAGCTTTTAGAACAGTATCTCTGGCATGTGTTGATTTGCATTTAATCAATTTTTTAGGAATTTTTCCGACTTCGAAAAACAAAATGGCGAAATCAATGGGAAAAAGTAAGGAGCACCAAGTTCTCAAACGGAAAAAGCAGCATGAAAAGCGCTTGTTTTAGGATATATAGAAATGTCATGGCAGCTAGAGTTTGTACCAAAAGTTGAAAACAAAAAAACAAGCCCGTAAAGACCACCAAGCAAACATAGCTGTAGAACCGAATTCTTCTCTTAGGATCTTAAAAGTTTGATTATGCAGACTCAACTTAGATGATTAACAAGAATGCCATACTCTAGATCAGATCAGGATTGCAAACTCGTATGTAAGCTTAAATCAAATAAAACTAGATTTTTCAAACTGAGACCGACTGCCGAAATATTCAAGGAAGCTTGTAATTAACTTGAAAGGAGAGTGCACCAGCTGCATGATTTAGTCGGGAGAAAGCATGTTCAATGAATGGAAAATCTTACAATTGCGCCAATTATAGAGGAATACTCTTCCTTAACATCAGATGCGATGTCTTGTCTTTGTGAACGTATGAAAACCCCCCATGTCAACAAATTCGTACAGCACACAGGATATCTTAGAAAAAACCAGCGTATGACAGTATTGACAGTATTGTGCAGCATAGTAGTATAAATACCACAGTTCAGCAATATTTTCTTTTTCAGCATTTTTTGTAGTGTAAAATCTAAGTTTTCGGTGTGAATCGAGTTTTTACGAGTGTAGATTCTGATCAGTGATGGGATGGAAATTTGAAGTAGTTTCATTGGTGGTTGACATGATGGCTAGCTGTAACCGATGTATGAATAGAATAGTATAGTGGTCGTGTAGGGAAAAAAAGATCACTTGCATAGTTTTTTGGTAAATTTGAAATATGCTTGTACGAGTTATATTTGTGTATACGCTGAAAATGGTAATGTCATATTGCTTAGTTTTTGGTGGTTGACTAGATAGCTGTGTGTAACCGATGTATGAATAGAATAGTGTAGTGGTCATGTAGGGAAAAAAGATTAGTTGTTTGTAGTAAGTGTACTTTTAAAATATGTGTGCAATGTATTGATGAATGGATGGATGGATATGACTTTAGGGGGAAAAAAAAAGACTAAAGTGTTCTTTTATATTAGTTGTGATTTATTGATCCATGAATTGCTAGCTGACGGTAGACCGAGCCATTTAACATATACTTTTCCATCTTTACTTTCGAGTACTTTTTCAACAAGGTAAATATTAGGAAAATTCGTTTTTTGTAATTCTTTTTCGTAAAAACATCCGTTGATAGGCTTGCCACTATAATCTTCGAGTAGGTATGTTGCTGGATTGGTTAGGTTCGCTTTTCTTATCTTAAAAATTTCCGTTGTCCAATTGGGGGTATAGCCTTTCTCGAAAACATGTTTGAACTTGCTTATCCTAACATTGTCTCCAACTCGAAATTTTCCTTGTGGGGCGACTTTTATTCTATTGTATGCTGTAGACAGGAGCTGCTTGGAATTCTCCTCATTCACATCAATTGGACGCATTTTTATAGTTCTATGCATTGAATGATTGTATGTGTTCATCAAGTTATTAAGAATAGATATCCATTTATAGTTTCCATTGAAACTGAACTCCTTCCACATCTTCTCCTTAATAGTGCGATTAAAACGTTCGACAATTGATGCCTTAAGTGAACTGAATGTTGAATAATGATTTATATTATGGAATTTCATCAAATCATGAAATGTCTTATTGAAAAACTCTTTTCCATCATCGGTTTGCAGGTTTTTGGGGTGTCGTGATGATTTTATAAAAATTGTTTTCATTGCCTCTGTAACAGATGACGCTGTCTTATTTTTTACCCTTCCTTACGTAAGCCGTCTTCGAGTAGCATTCGTCATTTACTGCAAGAAATAAATAGCCATCTCCGTGCTCTCTCCACCTTGGGACGCCCTGTTGCTCATTGGGACGACCTGTTGATTCAGATAATCCTACCTAAGCTTGATACTGAAACACTCAGCAAATGGAGGGATGAAGGACCCGCAGACAGAATGGCCAGCTTCCAAGAATTATCGAAGTTCCTCACAAAGAGAAGCCACACACTTACCGACGACAGTTTACCACAGGCAAGTACCATTACGCTTTCAAAACCAATTAAAAATTCTCGACCGAAAAGTTTCGCCGTAGTACGTGAGACCTCAACAACAGAAAGGTTAAGCTGCACGTACTGCAAAAAGGGCGGCCATTTTTTACATAGGTGTTATCAGTTTATTAGCTTGCCAATAAATCAGAAAGAACTATTTGTAACTTCTAATAATCTATGCCGAAACTGCCTTAAGCCCAATAGTACAACGCATAACTGTCAAACTACTAAATGCAAAAGGTGCAACAACCTTCATCACACACTACTCCATGATAGTAATCAAAATAGCTCCTTGCCACCTGCCACTTCTTCTGTTTTCACAAACCCAGCTAATATCACTGGTCATAGTCAAGGCTCACATAACTACCACATTCATAGCCTAACATTAAACTCTCGCGATGATGCATTTATTTCAACAAATACCATTTTAGCCACTGTAATAGTTCTCGTCATGGATAAGCATAATGCTCCAGTGCCCTGCCGCGCATTACTCGACTCTGGGTCCCACGTGTGTCTTCTCACAGAGCGGTGTGCAAATTTAATTGGCATGCGTCGAAAGAGTGTAATGACTTCTGTTTATGGCATTGGTACAACTCCATTATACTGCCGACATCAAGTCAGTCTTGTTGTAAAATCACGCTTCAATGGACATGCTGACAATGTCGAAGCTTTGGTCATAAACCGTATATCCGACTTTCTTCCCGAAGTTCCCATAAACACATCAAATTGGCCCATTCCTGCTAACATCAATCTGGCTGATCCTATGTTCGCCACACCAGGTTCCATTGATTTGTTGATTGGAGCGGAACACTTCTTCAACTATCTATCAGTTGGTCAAATAAAACTTGGAAATCATCTTCCAACATTGCAAAATACCACTCTTGGGTGGATCGTATCCGGTAGCTTTGACCGAAAGCATGCAAACACTAAAGTAACATGCAATACGTTATTTCGAGATACAAAACAAATTGAAAGCCTTGATCACATACTGAAATTATTTTGGGAAGTTGAGGATCATGAGACCAAACATCATGCTCTGACAAAAATGGAGCAAACTTGTGAAGATCACTTTTCTAAAAACGTCCGTCGATTAGTTAACGGTCGCGTTGAAGTGAGACTACCGTTTAAAACCGACCCGAAGTGTCTAGGTAAATCATATGAACTAACTCTCCGACGATTTTTTAGCTTAGAAAGAAAACTGCATAAAGATCGTGATCTCGCCGATCAGTACATAGCCTTCATGAGAGAATACTTGTCACTAGAACACATGGAGCTTGCGCCAAAACCTGATTTCAACTGCCCACATTATTTCATACCTCACCATTGCATCACAAAACCAGGGAGCTCTTCCACCAAATTAAGAGTTGTCTTTGATGCCAGTGCAAAGAGTACTAACGGTGTCAGCCTTAACGAAATTTTGCATGTTGGACCAGTGGTACAGGCAGACTTGTTCTCACTGCTCATCAAGTTCAGATCACATCAATACGTGTTTACTGCTGATGTGACAAAAATGTACAGGCAATTTCGACTGAATGAGAATGACCGACAATATCACTATATTTTGTGGAGAGAAAACCCAATGGATGAGCTTAAAGTCTATCGCCTTTGCACAGTCACATATGGTACGGCACCGGCCTCGTATTTAGCCACCAAGTCGCTTCAATTCCTCGCAGAAATGGAACGGGAGAACTTTCCCATAGGAATGAAAGCATTGCAAAATGATTTTTATGTCGATGACATTTTGACGGGAGCTGATACTCTCAGGGAGCTTGAATTAATCAAGACGGAGGTGAAATCAATTCTAGGCAAGGCTGGTTTAGAATTAAGAAAATGGTGTTCCAATTCCCCAGAGATTTTGCATGACATTTCTCTTGAAGATAGAGAACCTCTTTGTCAGATTAAAGAGCATGATGTAGTGAAAACGCTCGGTTTACTATGGGACCCCAAAGAGGATGAGTTTTTATATACAGTCAATAACGAAGAAAACAACAAGGTCACCAAAAGAACTGTGTTGTCAGACATTGCAAAATTATATGACCCATTAGGTTTGATCAACCCAGTCATTGTATCGGCCAAAATATTCATGCAGACTTTATGGAAAGAAGATTTTAATTGGGATGAAGCACTTCCACAGTCACATTATCAAAGATGGATCACGTTTCGGAAACAACTAGCGGACTTAAGCAAGTTAAAAATTGAAAGACACGTTGTGGTGGGTGATATTCGCAAAGATCAATTACATGCATTTGCTGATAGCTCGGAACGCGCTTATGGTGCTTGCATTTATCTGAGATCTATTCAACAAGATGGCTCAATTATTGTGCGATTGTTATGTGCCAAGTCGAAGGTTGCACCGGTGAAAAAGATGACCCTACCACGGCTTGAGCTTTGTGCTGCACACTTGATGGTCCAGCTCGTAAAGCGTATCAGAGACATTTTCAATGATAAATTTGAGAGTGTACATTATTGGACGGACTCAACAATTGTCATAGCATGGTTATCCTCGGAGTCTCACCATTATCAAACATTTGTGACAAATCGGGTGGCAGCTATTCTTAAACTTTCCTCAATTGATCACTGGCAGCACGTTGGCACGAACGACAATCCTGCAGACATGGTTTCTAGAGGGGCCAGCCCATATGAGCTAAGTACTAGAGCACTCTGGTTTTTTGGTCCCAATTTTCTGATCTTGTCACGAGAAAACTGGCCCAACGCAAAACCTGTCTTTACAATGGATGAAAGTTTACTCGAAAGAAAATCAATCAAGCACACATATTCCATTCAACAGAAAAATGATTTTATTTCCACACTCAAACACAATTTCAATTTTTTAAGCGTTGTGAGAACAACCGGTTGGCTTTATAGATTTTGTTACAACGCATCAGCAAGGAAAAGGCAGAGACAAAAATTGACGGGAGAACTTACAACGTTAGAAATGGATAAGGCACTCAATGGAGTTTGGAAACTCGTACAAGCTGGTCAATTCGCAAATGAAATCGAACTACTAAAGAATGGGAAAGCAATGCCCTCCAGATCTCATATTATTTCATTGAGCCCATTTGTTGACGCAGAAGGTCTACTTCGCGTAGGTGGAAGACTAAATAACGCAGAATTAGCATATAATACCAAGCACGGAATTTTGCTTCCTAATAAGCACCCCTTTGTCAGGGTATTTATTAAATATCTCCATGATAAATATCAACATATTGGAGTTCAAGGACTTATTGGAATAATTCGTGAAAAGTACTGGCCAGTCCATGCGAAGCAATTGGTTCGGAGTGTCATAGGTAGATGTATCTTGTGCGCTAGAGCAAATCCTCGGTTCGAAAATCCCGAAATGGGTCAGCTTCCTGCTTATCGAGTTACGCCTTCTCGCCCGTTTAGTTCTGTGGGTACAGATTTTTGTGGGCCTTTCATGGTTCATTCTCGGCGTCGTGGAACTGCCGCTGTGAAGGCCTACGTAGCAGTGTTTATTTGCCTAAGCACAAAAGCAGTTCATATGGAGTTGGTAGGGGATCTCACTACCGCTGCATTTCTTGGCGCTCTCAGGCGCTTCATAAGTCGTCGAGGCCTCTGTCGGGCGATTTACAGCGATAACGCTACTAATTATGTTGGAGCGCGAAATGAGCTGAGGGAGTTGTATAACTTATTCAATAACCAGCAAACAAGTGTGGAGATAGCAAAGACTTGCCGAGATGAGGGTATAGAATGGCACCACATACCGCCCAGATCGCCCCACTTTGGGGGTATATGGGAGGCAGCAATCAAGTCTGCAAAACACCACATGAAGAGGATATTGCATCTGGCTTCTCTCACTTATGAGGAACTCAACACTCTCATCATTCAAATAGAAGGTATCCTTAATTCCCGTCCTATTTCCCCTCTATCCGAAGATCCTAATGACCTGCAACCACTCACCCCTGCTCATTTTTTGACAGGAACTTCACTTGTAGCACTTCCAGAACCAGACCTAACGGACAAAAATTTATCGTATTTAAATCGCTGGCAACGAGTCCAGTGGCTAATGCAGCAATTTTGGCGTCGATGGAAAACTGAATATCTCCAAACACTTCAACAAAGAAGCAAATGGCGAAAGGGTTGTCGTCAATTCGAGGTTGATGATATCGTCATTATCAAAGATGATAATCTTCCTCCCTTGAAGTGGAAACTCGGACGGGTAACTGAAGTTCATCTCGGAGCAGACAAAGTATGTCGAGTGGTTACTGTAAAGACGTCCACCGGTACCACTAAGCGAGCAGTTGCAGTCATATGCAGAGTACAAATTTTCGAAGAGCCTTAAGCTCTTCAAGAGGGGGAGTATGTTCCTTCGATTCTATTATTCTAATCAAATCAAATAAAGCAAAGCAATTAGCAATGTAAACATTCAGCACATATCAAATCGCTAGAATTTAGTATTGGATGGTGTCACACCAAATGTCAAAATTAACCATGCGTTTTTATTTCATCATAGACTTCCTGTAAGGTTAACTTCATAACCTAATACTTCTTTTTTCTTGTACCTCGTAGAGTAAAGATCTATTAAAAATTACTGAGCATAATCTTTGCATTTTTATTATAGTCTATTGTTCACTATATTCCAAAGATTGTTCCTTAGTCTAATAAACCTCACAATATTCAAAAAGGCTTGAATATTAAAAATACAGGCATCGCCCATGCATATTTTGAAAATGTATCGATAACCGTCATTAAGTATTTATATCCTTTATTTTCGTCGTGGTATGGGATCATTTCTACTAAGTCGGCTTGCGATAAATCATCGAAGCCTTTAATAACAACCCTACGTCGATTGAAATTCTTTCGTGCCGACCTATGAAGTTCTTCAACAACTTGTCTTTTACTCATTTTACAGAAGAATAAGAAAAAACTTTTTATGTGTGGTTTTTATATAATTGCATTTATTTCAATCTTTTAATCTTTTATACAAATTCATAATCTTTCGAACTCTTACTACGCGGTTTTCAATCATGTAACACGCACAAGTATCTGGTCCCATTTGGCATGCATTTGAGGACCAAACACAGTTTGTAAAATGACATCCATGAACCGAATTAACATTATCAACGTCCTTAAAATTGCTTAAAAAAGAAATATTTCGAAGAAATTCTTCATAATGCTCCTCAAGCATATCATCTTGATAGCGACTTAAGAAACTTGACATTTTACTTAAAATAAGGTATATATTGAAGTTAGACATGGTTGTTTCTGTTTACAAATAAGAACTGATTTCGAGAACGATGTTTGTCTATGTTTTATATGAAAAGTTTTTGATTCTTATTCCTAATGTTCTTTGATTTTTTCCATTTCGAGAAGAAAATACCTTCGAAGGTCATCCAATAAACGGATTGTATTGAAATTGTGTACGTCAATGTATTCTTTTAAGGTTTTCTGTGTGTTGCTAAGTTTTTCATCTATATATGCCTTGTTTACTGCTTGATGTGACATGATAGGATTTCCAATATTGTTTAAGCATTTCCCCTCGATATCAAAATCACCATCCATCATTCTTTTAAATCCCTCACCAGGAGGTCCTTGAAGACCAACCATTCTTTTATGCTGTTGTAAGCTCCTTCCGAACTTGTCGACACTCATTTTGCTAATAAATGAAATTTGCTTCACGCAACTCTTCTACAATTGAGTTTATCTCATTTCTGTGATTATTATTCCCAGCTCTCTGAGATGCAATCAAAAGTTTCAACCTATCTACAATGCACATAATCGATAAGATTATTTGTAACGAGCATTGTAGGTGAATTACTGCTCAGGTATGTCATTCCAATTTTCTTTTTAACAGTTTGCTTCTGAACTAAGGGTTTTATAATTTTTCTATACTTTTCGCTTCTATTACCCTTGATCTGTGAGTTAATATCGTGATTTTTCAAGTGAGCGCAAGATTTTTGTAAAATTTGGTTATATTGCTGCAAATCCTCAGCTGTATAAATACCTCTACGTGGCTTTTTGTGTAAAACAAGTTCCAGTAGACCGGCAGTTCCGCGAAAAACATCTCCATCGATGACAATATCGTTATTTTCGTTGACTTGGAAACTCGATCTACCCAATTTGTTTGAGTTTGACTCAATATCAAAGTATGGACCATAGATTTTATCGTGATCTGAATTTGATATCAGAGAATCTTTTCTGGGGGTACTTCTACTAAAGCTATTTGTTGGTGTTCTAAATGTAGAATTATCATCAAGCAACGTTGAGTTCATGAATGAACAACTTTCCTCTTCACCTCCTACAGAACCATCATCATCATCATGATCACCATCATCTTCTTGTTCTTCTTTTAAACTTTTAAGTAAAAGACTAGGTTTGCCTTTGGATGATTTTATTAGCCTTGTATCATTATTCAAAACTTTGTTAGTTTGATTGTATTCTGCTTTGACTTTTTTCGCAATGTTTTGCAAAGGTTCAATGATTGGCTTAAAAGTATTTTCAATTTCAGTCTCTTTAATAAATTTTCCAGTTTTGAGAAGCATATATTTTTTTCGCAAATCATTTTTAGTCTTAATGAGATTCTTCAGCGTAGTCGTATCCATAAGTGTGAGTATTATGGTTTTCGATCGGTTCAATACAGGGCGGTTCAATACCGGTCGGTTCAATACCAGTCGGTTCAATACAGGAGCGGTTCTCTATAGTTCGGTTCTGAGATAGGTGTTTTAATATGAGAAGCAGTTTGAAGACTGTACAAATTTATATTATAACTCTCTCTTTAAATGATTTCTTGTATCGTCCATTTTCAACGCGGTTATCTTTATCAATTACTACAAAACCATAAGAATTTTTCCAACATTCACTGCAAAGCTCTTTGAATTGTTTAAAAGTCATGTCCGAATTTATGTGGTCATTGTAAACATGCTTCAAATTTAGATCATCTTGTTTAAAAAGAATAACATAGTTCGCGTTGTCACGAATCAAGTGTTTCGGAATGTGTGTATATGATTGACATAAATAAAAACTGTCAACATCACTATGGCGCCCCATACAAAAATAGTCTCTGATAGTGTTTTGTTTTTCACAAGCAACATCGTCAAATATAAAGACTGAATTGGGTTTAGCCTCAGAAGGCTTCAAAATTTCACTATTATTTAAGAATTCAAAATACCCCATTCCTTTTACAGAATTTATAGCACTCTTTAAATATGCGTATTTTGGTTGATGTAGCGACTTGGAATAAATATAAATGTTTTCAAACTTTAACCCATTAACATCTAGAAGAATGCTTAGCATAACGTTTGTTTTTCCACAGTTAGATGGGCCTACGATAATACCACGAATACTATTTGGAAACAACGCTCCATGTTTTCTTTTTTCTTTAATTTTTCCATCGAAATTTTGAACGGAAATGCTATCTTGCTGTTTAATAAACTTCATTTTATTGAATGATCTGTTTTGATATAAGTCATAGTGTTTTATAAAGATTACTTCATAAACATTGATATCTTGTAACTGAACAGTTATATAATGATTGATTTTAGAACATCCTCCGTTAGTCTTAGTAATTCATTTCAGGGGAGCGGATTAGTTAATTCACTAATAAACAAGCTTCCATTTGAGTTACATATACCGTCATATAACTTTTGTGGACCTGGCACTAAACTTAAAGAGCGTCTTGCAAGAGGAGACCGCGGTATTAATAAATTAGATGAAGCCTGTCGTGAACACGACATAGCATACAGTAGAAGCAATAATTTAAACGATAGACATATAGCTGATAAAATTTTAACTGAGAAATCCTGGCAAAGGTTTCAAGCAAAAGATTCAAAACTATCAGAAAAAATCAATAGTCTTTTAGTTACCAACATGATGAAAGCTAAATCTACTCTTGGAATGGGTATATCATCAAAATTCCAAATAAAGAAAAGACGTAAGTGTCCGTCTAAAACAACTAATTTGTTTAAAAATGCAGTAAAAGAAGCTAGAGCAGCAATAAAATACATAAACCCTGAAGACACTAGTAAACTAGCAACAACTGCTCTACATGCAGCCAGAAGAATTATAAAGAAAAAGCGTAAGAATATTACTATACCAAGAGTAATACCATTACCAAAAGTTGGTGGCTTTTTACCATTGCTACCGATCTTAGCGGGGTTGTCTGCTGTAGGTTCTCTAACTGGAGGTGTTGCAGGAATGGCGAAGGCAATAAACGATTCAAGGATCGGAAAACAACAATTAGAAGAAAGTAAACGACATAATAAAACCATGGAAGCAATCAAACTTAAACATGGTAAAGGTCTTTATTTAAAACCATATAAAAACGGATATGGATTATTTCTAAGTCCACAAGAATCAAAAAACTTATAAGGTTGCTACCTAACCGTCCTCTTACTAACATCGACATAAATGATTTTGGTAAAAGTTATATAAACAACTTTCGAGGTGTTTTCATGAGAGATACATTACCAATAAGGACATTCAAAAAAGAATGTGGAGTAGTTAATTTGGATGATAATAGTGGGGTCGGTACTCATTGGGTAGCGTACAGCAAAAATTTAAACAAGGTTCAATATTTTGACAGTTTTGGCAATTTAAGACCTCCACAGGAAGTAATTGAATACTTAGGTACAAATATTATTTACTACAACTATAACTGTAAACAACTTTTCAATACCTTCAACTGTGGACATTTATGTTTAAGTTTTCTTATTGATCAAAATAAATAAATAAATGTGTTGAACAATATACAATTCGTTTCATTTGACTTTCATTAACAATGTCGATAACACTTACTTTGAGTGGAAACAAGTCTACTCTTACTGCAGAGTACTTCCCACCTATTGTATTAGATTCAAATTATGTATGTGGACTAGTGGATTTCCAAACATACAACTCCATACCAAATGTGGATGTAATGAATAACTTATTTCATTTGGGTAACGATGAGATTGTTCTTCCTATTGGATCTTATGAAATTGAAGATATTAATAATTTTATCCAAGAAGCACTTAAACACAAAAATAGTACAGCGAGTGTAAAAATAAAAGCAAATAACAACACTTTAAAATGTGAAATATTCTGCACCGAAGAAATAGATTTTTCACATCCGAATTCAATTGGTTCACTTTTGGGTTTTAGCAAAACTAAACTCACAGCCAAACAAACCCACGAATCAGACCTTTATGTTGACATTAATCGTGTAAACACAGTACGGGTTGAGTGTAGTATAATTGATGGAACATATATCAATAACCAACCTGCGCATATACTTCATCAGTTTTCAATCAAAGTCAGCCCAGGGTATAAAATAATTGAAGTTCCTAAGAATGTAATTTATTTACCAGTGAACGTGAAGAAGATCAGTTCGTTAGCTATAAACTTATTAGATCAACAGGGTAACCTCATTAATTTTCGAGGTGAACTCATAACGATTCGATTGCACCTTAATCGTCAAAAATGATTGTATATAATAATATCTCTCCGAATAGTTTGTATAAAAGACAAGAAGTACCCAGTTCTATAATCAATACTTCATTAGCTCTCCAGAAGAAAGTACAAACTCTCTCAAAAGAAAATCAAAATTTTTTATTATCATTAGGATTTACTCTAAAGAAAACAAATTAATTAAAATATCTTAAAATTTAAGATATGCTGAATATTTTTGAAGACCCTGCAGTTGATGATAGTATTTCCAAATACGAATATCATTCCTATTCACCCTATTTGAATAATTTCGATAAAAATGACATTATCGACATCTGCGTGCAACATCAAAATCTCAATATATTACCTTCGGAAAGTTACATTTATATTGAGGGGACTGTATCGAAAAGCGATGGATCGGAAGTCATCAAAACGAAACTCGTAAATAATTGTATAGCATTCCTATTTGATGAGATTCGATATGAGCTAAATGGTGTTGAAATAGATAGTCAAAGAAATATAGTTTTTAATAGAAGTTGTGATTCCAACATTTCTGTTACTATCTATTTCAACACCATTTAGCTCATATCGAATCTCATCAAATAGGAATGCTATACAATTATTTACGAGTTTCGTTTTGATGACTTCCGATCCATCGCTTTTCGATACAGTCCCCTCAATATAAATGTAACTTTCCGAAGGTAATATATTGAGATTTTGATGTTGCACGCAGATGTCGATAATGTCATTTTTATCGAAATTATTCAAATAGGGTGAATAGGAATGATATTCGTATTTGGAAATACTATCATCAACTGCAGGGTCTTCAAAAATATTCAGCATATCTTAAATTTTAAGATATTTTAATTAATTTGTTTTCTTTAGAGTAAATCCTAATGATAATAAAAAATTTTGATTTTCTTTTGAGAGAGTTTGTACTTTCTTCTGGAGAGCTAATGAAGTATTGATTATAGAACTGGGTACTTCTTGTCTTTTATACAAACTATTCGGAGAGATATTATTATATACAATCATTTTTGACGATTAAGGTGCAATCGAATCGTTATGAGTTCACCTCGAAAATTAATGAGGTTACCCTGTTGATCTAATAAGTTTATAGCTAACGAACTGATCTTCTTCACGTTCACTGGTAAATAAATTACATTCTTAGGAACTTCAATTATTTTATACCCTGGGCTGACTTTGATTGAAAACTGATGAAGTATATGCGCAGGTTGGTTATTGATATATGTTCCATCAATTATACTACACTCAACCCGTACTGTGTTTACACGATTAATGTCAACATAAAGGTCTGATTCGTGGGTTTGTTTGGCTGTGAGTTTAGTTTTGCTAAAACCCAAAAGTGAACCAATTGAATTCGGATGTGAAAAATCTATTTCTTCGGTGCAGAATATTTCACATTTTAAAGTGTTGTTATTTGCTTTTATTTTTACACTCGCTGTACTATTTTTGTGTTTAAGTGCTTCTTGGATAAAATTATTAATATCTTCAATTTCATAAGATCCAATAGGAAGAACAATCTCATCGTTACCCAAATGAAATAAGTTATTCATTACATCCACATTTGGTATGGAGTTGTATGTTTGGAAATCCACTAGTCCACATACATAATTTGAATCTAATACAATAGGTGGGAAGTACTCTGCAGTAAGAGTAGACTTGTTTCCACTCAAAGTAAGTGTTATCGACATTGTTAATGAAAGTCAAATGAAACGAATTGTATATTGTTCAACACATTTATTTATTTATTTTGATCAATAAGAAAACTTAAACATAAATGTCCACAGTTGAAGGTATTGAAAAGTTGTTTACAGTTATAGTTGTAGTAAATAATATTTGTACCTAAGTATTCAATTACTTCCTGTGGAGGTCTTAAATTGCCAAAACTGTCAAAATATTGAACCTTGTTTAAATTTTTGCTGTATGCTACCCAATGAGTACCGACCCCACTATTATCATCCAAATTAACTACTCCACATTCTTTTTTGAATGGCCTTATTGGTAATGTATCTCTCATGAAAACACCTCGAAAGTTGTTTATATAACTTTTACCAAAATCATTTATGTCGATGTTAGTAAGAGGACGGTTAGGTAGCAACCTTATAAGTTTTTTGATTCTTGTGGACTTAGAAATAATCCATATCCGTTTTTATATGGTTTTAAATAAAGACCTTTACCATGTTTAAGTTTGATTGCTTCCATGGTTTTATTATGTCGTTTACTTTCTTCTAATTGTTGTTTTCCGATCCTTGAATCGTTTATTGCCTGCTATTCCTGCAACACCTCCAGTTAGAGAACCTACAGCAGACAACCCCGCTAAGATCGGTAGCAATGGTAAAAAGCCACCAACTTTTGGTAATGGTATTACTCTTGGTATAGTAATATTCTTACGCTTTTTCTTTATAATTCTTCTGGCTGCATGTAGAGCAGTTGTTGCTAGTTTACTAGTGTCTTCAGGGTTTATGTATTTTATTGCTGCTCTAGCTTCTTTTACTGCATTTTTAAACAAATTAGTTGTTTTAGACGGACACTTACGTCTTTTCTTTATTTGGAATTTTGATGATATACCCATTCCAAGAGTAGATTTAGCTTTCATCATGTTGGTAACTAAAAGACTATTGATTTTTTCTGATAGTTTTGAATCTTTTGCTTGAAACCTTTGCCAGGATTTCTCAGTTAAAATTTTATCAGCTATATGTCTATCGTTTAAATTATTGCTTCTACTGTATGCTATGTCGTGTTCACGACAGGCTTCATCTAATTTATTAATACCGCGGTCTCCTCTTGCAAGACGCTCTTTAAGTTTAGTGCCAGGTCCACAAAAGTTATATGACGGTATATGTAACTCAAATGGAAGCTTGTTTATTAGTGAATTAACTAATCCGCTCCCCTGAAATGAATTACTAAGACTAACGGAGGATGTTCTAAAATCAATCATTATATAACTGTTCAGTTACAAGATATCAATGTTTATGAAGTAATCTTTATAAAACACTATGACTTATATCAAAACAGATCATTCAATAAAATGAAGTTTATTAAACAGCAAGATAGCATTTCCGTTCAAAATTTCGATGGAAAAATTAAAGAAAAAAGAAAACATGGAGCGTTGTTTCCAAATAGTATTCGTGGTATTATCGTAGGCCCATCTAACTGTGGAAAAACAAACGTTATGCTAAGCATTCTTCTAGATGTTAATGGGTTAAAGTTTGAAAACATTTATATTTATTCCAAGTCGCTACATCAACCAAAATACGCATATTTAAAGAGTGCTATAAATTCTGTAAAAGGAATGGGGTATTTTGAATTCTTAAATAATAGTGAAATTTTGAAGCCTTCTGAGGCTAAACCCAATTCAGTCTTTATATTTGACGATGTTGCTTGTGAAAAACAAAACACTATCAGAGACTATTTTTGTATGGGGCGCCATAGTGATGTTGACAGTTTTTATTTATGTCAATCATATACACACATTCCGAAACACTTGATTCGTGACAACGCGAACTATGTTATTCTTTTTAAACAAGATGATCTAAATTTGAAGCATGTTTACAATGACCACATAAATTCGGACATGACTTTTAAACAATTCAAAGAGCTTTGCAGTGAATGTTGGAAAAATTCTTATGGTTTTGTAGTAATTGATAAAGATAACCGCGTTGAAAATGGACGATACAAGAAATCATTTAAAGAGAGAGTTATAATATAAATTTGTACAGTCTTCAAACTGCTTCTCATATTAAAACACCTATCTCAGAACCGAACTATAGAGAACCGCTCCTGTATTGAACCGACTGGTATTGAACCGACCGGTATTGAACCGCCCTGTATTGAACCGATCGAAAACCATAATACTCACACTTATGGATACGACTACGCTGAAGAATCTCATTAAGACTAAAAATGATTTGCGAAAAAAATATATGCTTCTCAAAACTGGAAAATTTATTAAAGAGACTGAAATTGAAAATACTTTTAAGCCAATCATTGAACCTTTGCAAAACATTGCGAAAAAAGTCAAAGCAGAATACAATCAAACTAACAAAGTTTTGAATAATGATACAAGGCTAATAAAATCATCCAAAGGCAAACCTAGTCTTTTACTTAAAAGTTTAAAAGAAGAACAAGAAGATGATGGTGATCATGATGATGATGATGGTTCTGTAGGAGGTGAAGAGGAAAGTTGTTCATTCATGAACTCAACGTTGCTTGATGATAATTCTACATTTAGAACACCAACAAATAGCTTTAGTAGAAGTACCCCCAGAAAAGATTCTCTGATATCAAATTCAGATCACGATAAAATCTATGGTCCATACTTTGATATTGAGTCAAACTCAAACAAATTGGGTAGATCGAGTTTCCAAGTCAACGAAAATAACGATATTGTCATCGATGGAGAAATTTTTCGCGGAACTGCCGGTCTACTGGAACTTGTTTTACACAAAAAGCCACGTAGAGGTATTTATACAGCTGAGGATTTGCAGCAATATAACCAAATTTTACAAAAATCTTGCGCTCACTTGAAAAATCACGATATTAACTCACAGATCAAGGGTAATAGAAGCGAAAAGTATAGAAAAATTATAAAACCCTTAGTTCAGAAGCAAACTGTTAAAAAGAAAATTGGAATGACATACCTGAGCAGTAATTCACCTACAATGCTCGTTACAAATAATCTTATCGATTATGTGCATTGGGAAATTGGGATAACCCAAATGAACTTGTAGATAGGTTGAAACTTTTGATTGCATCTCAGAGAGCTGGGAATAATAATCACAGAAATGAGATAAACTCAATTGTAGAAGAGTTGCGTGAAGCAAATTTCATTTATTAGCAAAATGAGTGTCGACAAGTTCGGAAGGAGCTTACAACAGCATAAAAGAATGGTTGGTCTTCAAGGACCTCCTGGTGAGGGATTTAAAAGAATGATGGATGGTGATTTTGATATCGAGGGGAAATGCTTAAACAATATTGGAAATCCTATCATGTCACATCAAGCAGTAAACAAGGCATATATAGATGAAAAACTTAGCAACACACAGAAAACCTTAAAAGAATACATTGACGTACACAATTTCAATACAATCCGTTTATTGGATGACCTTCGAAGGTATTTTCTTCTCGAAATGGAAAAAATCAAAGAACATTAGGAATAAGAATCAAAAACTTTTCATATAAAACATAGACAAACATCGTTCTCGAAATCAGTTCTTATTTGTAAACAGAAACAACCATGTCTAACTTCAATATATACCTTATTTTAAGTAAAATGTCAAGTTTCTTAAGTCGCTATCAAGATGATATGCTTGAGGAGCATTATGAAGAATTTCTTCGAAATATTTCTTTTTTAAGCAATTTTAAGGACGTTGATAATGTTAATTCGGTTCATGGATGTCATTTTACAAACTGTGTTTGGTCCTCAAATGCATGCCAAATGGGACCAGATACTTGTGCGTGTTACATGATTGAAAACCGCGTAGTAAGAGTTCGAAAGATTATGAATTTGTATAAAAGATTAAAAGATTGAAATAAATGCAATTATATAAAAACCACACATAAAAAGTTTTTTCTTATTCTTCTGTAAAATGAGTAAAAGACAAGTTGTTGAAGAACTTCATAGGTCGGCACGAAAGAATTTCAATCGACGTAGGGTTGTTATTAAAGGCTTCGATGATTTATCGCAAGCCGACTTAGTAGAAATGATCCCATACCACGACGAAAATAAAGGATATAAATACTTAATGACGGTTATCGATACATTTTCAAAATATGCATGGGCGATGCCATTAAAAAATAAGACAGCGTCATCTGTTACAGAGGCAATGAAAACAATTTTTATAAAATCATCACGACACCCCAAAAACCTGCAAACCGATGATGGAAAAGAGTTTTTCAATAAGACATTTCATGATTTGATGAAATTCCATAATATAAATCATTATTCAACATTCAGTTCACTTAAGGCATCAATTGTCGAACGTTTTAATCGCACTATTAAGGAGAAGATGTGGAAGGAGTTCAGTTTCAATGGAAACTATAAATGGATATCTATTCTTAATAACTTGATGAACACATACAATCATTCAATGCATAGAACTATAAAAATGCGTCCAATTGATGTGAATGAGGAGAATTCCAAGCAGCTCCTGTCTACAGCATACAATAGAATAAAAGTCGCCCCACAAGGAAAATTTCGAGTTGGAGACAATGTTAGGATAAGCAAGTTCAAACATGTTTTCGAGAAAGGCTATACCCCCAATTGGACAACGGAAATTTTTAAGATAAGAAAAGCGAACCTAACCAATCCAGCAACATACCTACTCGAAGATTATAGTGGCAAGCCTATCAACGGATGTTTTTACGAAAAAGAATTACAAAAAACGAATTTTCCTAATATTTACCTTGTTGAAAAAGTACTCGAAAGTAAAGATGGAAAAGTATATGTTAAATGGCTCGGTCTACCGTCAGCTAGCAATTCATGGATCAATAAATCACAACTAATATAAAAGAACACTTTAGTCTTTTTTTTTTCCCCCTAAAGTCATATCCATCCATCCATTCATCAATACATTGCACACATATTTTAAAAGTACACTTACTACAAACAACTAATCTTTTTTCCCTACATGACCACTACACTATTCTATTCATACATCGGTTACACACAGCTATCTAGTCAACCACCAAAAACTAAGCAATATGACATTACCATTTTCAGCGTATACACAAATATAACTCGTACAAGCATATTTCAAATTTACCAAAAAACTATGCAAGTGATCTTTTTTTCCCTACACGACCACTATACTATTCTATTCATACATCGGTTACAGCTAGCCATCATGTCAACCACCAATGAAACTACTTCAAATTTCCATCCCATCACTGATCAGAATCTACACTCGTAAAAACTCGATTCACACCGAAAACTTAGATTTTACACTACAAAAAATGCTGAAAAAGAAAATATTGCTGAACTGTGGTATTTATACTACTCAGCATTATGTCTAGCTGCCAAAAAACTTTGGTTTCCAGTTCTTAAAACAGATTTAATCACAAAGTGACCACACATGCCAGTCATTTGAACAAAAGCACGTTTCATTTGATATTACTGTTTGCCACATGATTTCTCCCCTGCAAAATCCTAGTTCCACTTCAAGGCGAGCACAAAACTTAAAAAACACCTAGCTTGGTATTACGGGTAAACTGAGTTTTTTCCTCATAGCAATCGTTGGGCTTGAACGAACGAATTATTGATGCACTTTTCACATAATTTGATAAGAAATTAATTTTAAGGACCTATAAACTGAAGGGTTTCTCTTATATCATTTCGTTGAAAAAATGACCAAATGGAATAAAAAGCAACCATGTGACCAAGTGAAAAATAATGACCTGATTTTTACATAAATGACCAAACTGGCAACCGTGGTTGGCGCTTGCCGAGCCGCTCGCCATGTAGGGCCGCTTCGCCATGTAGGGCCACGCTCGCGAGTAAAGGGCCAACTATAATGCACTTAGCTCAGCTTAGGCTAGTGTCAAAAACCAGACGAAAAGTTTCCGAAAGTGTTCGTTAAATAAAGAGCAACTATAATGGATTCTGGCTACTTAACATGTAAACATGCGTTGAGCTGATTTGAGTTCAGTTGATACCACAGAAGAGATACACAAAAAAAGGCAAACCACACCACACAATGTAGACAAATGGCAGTTGCGGAGCAAGAGAAGTGTTTGTTTTCTCTCTTCTTTTCTTCCCCTATGGTTGATACGCTTTAAATTTGACATTTACGTAAGTTCGAGCCAATCCAATGGCTCTTGCTTAATTGCGCGAAAGTGAGCGAAATTTAACGAAACTGAGTAGAACGTCTATTATAGTTACTGTCATATAAAATAGTGTATTGGCTCGCTCGCGTAAGTAGGCGTAAGTTCGGCAAAGTGCATTATAGTTGGCCCTTAAACCGGTTGTTTTACAAAGAAAAAAACCTCACTATTGCTCTGAACGTCGTGTCGTGTGCATATCGCGGATAAAGTAAAATGGCAACAGACAGCCACGATTTCATAGAGAAAATTCACAAGCTTACGTTGTGGAGAATCAACAAGGAATGAATGTTCGGCAAATCGCAAATGTGTTCGCCGTTTAGGGAACGACGAGCACGTTCAACGTTTAGAGCTAGCTTAAAGGGCCAACTATAATGCCCTTTGCCGCACCTACACCTACTTGCGTGAACGAGCCAATACACTATTTTATATGACACTAACTATAATAGACGTTCTACTCAGTTTCGTTAAATTTCGCTCACTTTCGCGCAATTAAGCAGGAGCCATTGAATTGACTCGAACTAAACCATAGAGGAAACAAAGAAGAGAGAAAACCAACACTTCTCTTGCTCCGCACCTTCCAATTGTCTACATTGTGTGGTGTGGTTTGCCTTCCTGTGTATTTCTTCTGTGGTATCAAATTAACTCAACTCAGCTCAACGCATGTTTACATGTTAAGTAGCCAAAATCCATTATAGTTGCTTTTTGTTTAACGAACACTTTCGGAAACTTTTCGTCTGGTTTTTGACACTAGCCTAAGCTCGGCTAAGTGTATTATAGTTGGTCCCTAACACCGCTAGTAATTTGCTTTGATGTTCTAACTAGAGGCTACACTTGTTGGTTTGACTTATAGGTAGCGTTTGCGTTGAAACCTTGTGTTTTAATGTTTGTGATTCGTAATTTTGGTTAAATTTAAGGTCGATTTAAGCAGCATTAGGGAGTTGCGATCGAATTTCTATGCTGTGTACGCAAACACTGCAAAGTGCCAAAGTGCAAGCCAGCTTTTTTGGCACTGAGTGAAACACAGGAATTCAACCTGCCTGCATATAGCTTAGTGCCATTATTCTTTTTCTCTCATGGCCTCGCCGTATATGTTGGACATGATATTGCTTACCAACTTCTAACACAACGGCCTTTGTTCTAATACGAACTTCAATTTCATGTGGTTAAAATTCACTGTACGTAAGCAAATCGTTCATTATTGCTTTATTTATAGAAGCCCTAGTTAAGATAGCAATTCAACCTCTAACGAGATTGATGCGCTATCTGACTCCATCTCACGAATTGTCTCCCATTATTCTAACAGTGAAATCGCAATTGCGGGCGATTTCAATGTACACAATTCAGGTTGGCTTCAAAGTTCTAGCCAGACAGCACGCGAAGGAAAATGTGTTGAGATCTTCGCTGAGTTAAATCAATTAACTCAACTTGTTAATGAGCCCACTAGGGTTCCACACAGTTGCCTTGATAGGGGGGGGGGGGGGGGGGGGGGGGGATTGATCAGGGGGTACATCCCCTCATTGGGATCGATAGTTGTTCAACATAACCATTCATGAATCAAATAAGTTAAGGAAACACACTCTGAAGTTTAATACCTTCTTCTTACGTGAATTAATTCTTATTAGCACTTACAGGATTGTACATTCTATACCTACATTCTACGGGAACAAAAATAAAACAGAAGAACAACACTAGACAAGGAAATATAGAAAGGAGAGAATAAGAACTATAACTATTAAGATAATGAGCTAAAAGATATAAATATAAATAATAATATAATACATATTATTGATGTTTCGAAGCAGCAGGGACATCAGCATTAACAGCAGCACCAGTGGCAATTGAGTGTAGATCAGCTAGGCATTCAGTGGAGAAAACTTTTCCGTTCGAAACCTTTTTGCATAGACATTCCCATGTTTAGTACAGACAGAGAATAGCTGTTTTTTTCTTGAGACTTAGATCGCTTTGCAAAAGTAAGCGTTAGTGTTTGGTCAAGCTTTCATTTAAATAACAGCTGTCATTTTGATGTAAAGCCGATTCTTTAAGTTTGAGCAATTTATTGTTTACCTTACGATAATCGGCTGCAGCTTTTAGAACATTATCTCTGGCATGTGTTGATTTGCATTTAATCAATTTTTTAGGAATTTTTCCGACTTCGAAAAACAAAATGGCGAAATCAATGGGAAAAAGTACAGGTCCGACGGCACGTGTTAAAATTGAGATAGGGGGTGAAATTTTGGGAAAATTTTTTTTTATTTATTTGCAACATTTGTAAGGGGTGCACTCATTAAAATTCCGACCTAACCACTTTAAAGACCACTCTAATGTGCATATACAAAAATATGAATATGTACTAATTTTTTATTTTTCAATCTGTCTGAGAGAAAAAATCTTCATTTTTTTCTCAACCACAGCTGTATTCTTGAAACTTGTCACAGCTGTCTAAACATGTCCATATTTCATCCAAACCATTCTCGCATGAAAAATTTTTCAAACTGTTTAGATGAGAGAAGGACTCTTTCTGCCTCATTCTTTTTCTCTTTCCCTCTTCAGTCCCAGAAGGTGATGGCAGAAAGGAGCTGGAAAATTAGTTTTCCCAATTCTCCGACCAGTCATTAGATGTCGCAGTCGCAACATCGTCGTCCATTGTGAAAAAATGTTCTGGCATCGTGGGTTCAGGTATGATCTCCCAACCACATTATTTTCCTCTTCATCGAAAAACTCAAATTTTTTCTAACATTGGAAACGATAATTGGGGAAACTTCTTGCCATACCTTTTTAAGCCAGCTAGCACAGTAGTTTTAGCTGCGGGCTCTGATATGTTATTGGCCTGTTATATGCATACATATAATCAAGTGCTGCATAAGGTGTTTTTTGCAATGAGAAGTTGTATTTGCCGGAAAAACTTCAGCTCGATGTTTTTTAGATCACTCACAATATGGGACTCACTCAAAAAGAAGAGTTTTACTGCCTTTTTTTTTTTTTTGCTTATGCATTTTCTGGTCAAAAATTGTTTGCTAGTCTTGAAACAAAGAGGAGTTCATCCGAGCCTTCTTATTGCTTATCCAGGTTGCTCCCATTGCTTTTCGATATTTATTTTTTTGAAAGCTCTGGCTCTTACAGCCCTTCCTGTTGATCAAGAAATGCAACTGCTTAATATTGTTATTTAATTGTCTGAAACGAAATATTGCTTTTTAGGAATGAAAAGGTATGTAAACTATGATCTTCAAAATTGACAATAAAAAGTTAACTAACCAATGAAAGTTACGGTGCAGTGCAATAAGCCCCGCAGCAATAAGACCTGTGGGCCTGTGCCATTTCAACATGGAAATAACCCCCGTGGGCCTAACTTCAAAAACAAAGAGGAATTAAGACCCACGGGTCTTATTGCCGCGGGCCTTAATGCACTGCACCGAAAATTGCTGTTTTTCTCCCATTGCGTTAGTCTTTCCTACGAAAGCTTACAACCCCTCCATTTTTCAGTTTTCAGTTCTAGTGACTTTAAAAATGTTGTTTTAAAAAATAGCGCGGTTTCATCCAACTTAAAAATGTTTCTTAGCTCAGCTCATAGCCATAACCAATGGTTTTCAAAGATTTTGAAATCATCAATATGCATTATCACAATCCACGCTTTCCCCAATGAGGATATTTAACACAGTGTTATATCGCTTTTTAAATGCCTCAAGCCGTAAAACATTAAATTTTTAGGTTTGTTGCTATAGCCAGTGCATTTGCTAGTAGATTTGTACCCGAAACTGGCACATTCTTTTGTCTAGCTAAGCAAAACCATTTGAAAGTCAAAACATCAATTTCGGCAAAACCAGGCAAGAGCTCTTTGAGACAAATCCGTGTCTTCGAAACGCTCAATAACTTCAACCTTTTTTCCGCTCAAGTTACGCTCACTGTAATTTCCATTATTTATTTTACTTTAACTTTTAAAATCAACAACAAACACCAATGACGAATCATTTATACTGACTATAAACATTAGCGTCTAGTCGTCTTGTTTGTGTTATCGTAAGTTGACCTTTGGTAACGATGTGATGCACTACAGTGTGTTTAACAGATCTGAAATAGTTGGGTTCTTGTGTGATTGAAGGACATTATTTTAAAATTTTACTGTATTCGTTATTAATTTCGAATTGTAATGGCGTGGGATCGTTTGGTATATTGATAAAACCTTTTGCGTGTAGCTTTGTAAAGGGATCTTATACTGTATTGTTTTTGATGCCCACTAGTAAACAGAACCTCGCTAAGAAATCGGCTCCGATTTTGGGTCTTTCAACTGAAGCCAAGTGAGACTTCTCTTCAAGTCTTGATCAATTTTTAGCAGTTTAGAACCAAGCGTTGGAATAGTTGTTCCATTCGCAGCTGACAATAAGAAAATCGAATCTGAATACGGTTTAAGCTGGGAAGTTTTATGCGGTAAAACTGATAAATCAGCTCCGGTATCGATAAGGAAAAGTAAATTACATATTTTTTTTGGCTTTTATAAATAAACGGTGGTTAGTGCTATCGAGGTCCTGCATATTGGCCGTAGCAATAGCAGGCCCGATAAGTTTGGGTTATTGGTGTGGTGGATTTCTGACTTTTCTTCGCGAAATCACATGGCTTGTTGCATTTTCTTGCATTCTTCCCATGTCGTTGATGAAACCAGCAAATGTTGCTACCAACTTGCGGTCTGGAGATACCTCGAAAACGATTCTTGTTGAATCTAGTATATGATTTGAAATTGAGTTTGTTTCGCGCCCGAGATCGGAATTGAGGACGAAATGAGAGTTCCTCGATCATTGTTTCGATCTTAGCAATTCAGCTTTCGAGCGAGCAACTGGGATCCGAATGTATAGAATTTGAAGATTGCGATGTTGATACGCTGAAAACGTTGGCATTTGGCGAAGCCTTTTAAATTTTATCAGCGAGCTGAGACAGCTCGTAAAGATTTTTATCACCCACGGAAAGTAATGCTATGTTGATGGGTTGTGGCAAACCACGTATCCACAAACTCTTTACCGTTTCGTTACCAAAAGTCTTTTCCGCGAGTTGCTTCATTGACCACAGAACCTCCGAGGGTTTGCGATCACCTATATCTGCCTTTTCCACTAGGGTCTCTAGACGTTAAGTCTAACTGAATGTCGCAAGTGCAGTTTTCATCGAATCGCATGTGTCTGGCGGAAGTGCTGCTGCTGCCGTAAGACAATATTTTGTTTCAGAACTATAGTGATTCTGTATACGGTGAACTTTGCTTCGGCCTGAATAAACCAGGTGACAGGGTTCGCGTTCCAAAAAGTTGGAAGTCTTACTCTGATCGACTCGACGTTGTTATTTTGTAACCCTACAGAGGAATTGGATTGGTTCGGAAATTGATTAGGTTTTGAATTTGATTGTGGATGTTTGTCCTCGATAGCTCTTGACTTAATTTTAGTGATCCTTCGAAAATGCATTGTTCTTTTTAAAACATACAGTTATTTCAGAAGAGTAAACGATTTCTTTCATTCGGCCCCATACAAACAAAAAAAAACTGTACTGTATATCTATTCAAATAAGTATATGAAATATAAAAAAATTATATGAAATACGATCAAAATAACGAGATTTACAAGGAGAAAAGAAGGGAGGAACACCGAATTCTCGAAAAGGAAAATAAGCAGCATGAGAAGCGCTCGTTTAAGAAAATTGAGAGGTGCCATGGCAGGAACGAGATGCGATAATTTTACCAAAAGGTAAAAAGATCCTGCCAGGGTGGCAAACCCCGAACTCAAACCTGTAAAGACCAGCAGGGAAACATAGTTGTAGAGTCACAGTCGCTACTGAGGATTTGGAAAGATAACTTTTGCAGACTGCTTAACGGCGATGAGGACACAAATTCCGCTGTCAGGCAGATTGCCCCATTCGATGATCAAGAATTCCGTCCTATCGACCTAGAATGGGTTTGGTGCTCAATGAGGGCGAAACGAAGTATATGTTGTCATCAAACAAGGATAGACAGACATAACTTCGAGGTAGTACAGGTTTTCGTCTACTTAGGATCCGCTATAGACACGGAAAACAACATCAGTGCGGAGATCAAACGGAGAATAACTCTTGCCAACCGTTGCTTCTTTGGGTTAAGAAGGATATTGAGAAACAAAACCCTCTCCAGAAAAACCAAGGTAACCTTGCATAAGACCTTGATCATCCCAGTCTTGCTTAACGGCGCGGAAGCTTGGACCTTATCGAAAGCGGATATGAGGAAACCATTGGTCGTTTCGAAAGAAAAATTCTCCCAATGATCTTTGGTCCCGTATGCTAAAACAATGTGTGGAGAAAAAGGACCTATCGAGCTGTATGAGCTCTACCGCGACATGGGCATAGCCAGAATAGTACGCATCGCGAAGCTACAATGGATGGGTCATGTAGAGCGGATGGACCCACATGCTCCCTCACGACGTGTTTTCGAAAGCATATTGCAAGGAAATCGCGGAACGGGAAGACCTCGCCTCTGGTGGCGTAATTAAGTGGATGAAGATCTCAAACGACTTAGAGTGCAAAATTGGAGAGAACTTGCCCGAAATCGAAGTCGTTACAGAAGGATGTTGGTTGAGGCCCTGGTTCACCCCGAAGCCTGAACTGTAATGCCCACCTTAGTAAGAAAGTAATATGAAATACAGTGGGACCGGTCCATTTCTGTCTATCCATCGACCACCGTATTTTTCATGCAACCAATTCTTAACTTCACAACCATAGTGGGCTAAGGCACCATCTTGTTGCAAATATGATGAAACTAGACTCAATGGGTCAAGTAGATTGTTTTGTAAGAACGCGAACGCCAGATACTAAAATATTGTCGGGGTGGTAGCTTGCAAGCACCGATTATTTTTATTTTTTTATTTTTACACCTGCTCACATATTGACATAAAATCTGTGTTAAAACGGTCTTCGTCGCCTTGAATGTGGATTGCTTGAAGCCCATGTAAGGAGATTATGGAAATTCTTGATACAATCTCTTGTGAATAAAGATTCGTCTATCCAAAGAATGCTGTTAACAAAGTGGTTGTTATCCAAGCTTCCCTCTAGCAACCAGTTACAAATCGTGACTCAACTTAAAAAACTGATGAACAAATAATATGATTTTTTATTATTTTATACCACACATTTATCCATTGAATAGTCATATCCCAAATTTAAATCTGCCTGAGGAAAGGTATCCAATCTGGATTGTGCTATCTGGTCAAGTACACTTTAAACCCTTTTTATCAGGGTACGATTATCTTAAAAATATCAGTTCTTGGAAAACTACTCCAATTGCCGGTGTCGCAATAGAAGTCAGTTAAAAACCCATAATTAAATTCCTTTTTTTCTATTCTTCTAAATATCATAAAATGCATTGGTTTTTGAGTGCATCTTTTACTGATTTTTTTTTATAGTTGCTTTGTTTGTTTTTTATATAAAGAAACTATGTTTAACAGGCATATTATGAAAGAGAAGTTACATTTCAGACAAAATTTTGCTCGGGGGAAAAAATCGAAATTAACATAGATCAGGGTACATCAAACTTAGCCTTTTTTTAAATCGTCGAAAAGTGATGTCAAAGTTGGGAAATGGACTTTACTGTATAACAAGTTTTTCGATGCAACACGAGTAAAGGGACACCCTGTATAATAAAGCTAAATTCTTGGTCGTATTATTAAATTTTAAACTTTTTTTTTCTTCAAAACCACTTGTCTCGAAAAGCACCATTGACAACATTTAATCGTCTTAATCGAATAAACAATACAAGAAATCGTCATTTGAATAAAACACGGTCATATTATTGATAGGTACCCGTGGCGTGTTTGTTAGCTTGTCTGTGGCTAACCCAGAGGTTCCTGGTTCGAATCCCAACAGGGGCAAAAATGTTTCTCTACGGTTATTCCCTTTCGCGTGAAATTGGCAAGTCCTTCGATAGTAAATTCATTTCTATGAAAAAGCGCTTTCTCGATTAGCCGTTCGGAGTCTCCAAAATATTGTAGGTTCCCTCCATTCCCTCACAAGGCATGGTTGTGAGAAATGCGATAGGTCCTAGGGTTCCTAGTTCTGTTGCGCCACCCTTTTAAATTTTTTATTTATTTTTGAACTTTAAATAAGATATTGACTTTTACGGCAGACGGCATATTGCGCATGCTGTCTAATAAATTATATTTCTCTACAATAATATTGTAATTTATGATTTGATAAAAAAAAAAAAAAAAAAACAATTAAATTGAATTGAATTGATATTGACTTTTGCCAAGGCTATTAGCCGAACAAATAAAATGTTTTATTTATGAGCCATGTACCCTCTATTTGTTTAAAAAAAATTTTAGTTATAATTTTGATTCCATCGTCTTTGAGGACAGAATTTGTTGAAATTATTACATTTTGCCTACATTGCGAAGACAACCATAGTATAAGTTCATATTTGCATTATAATTACATAACAGTTTTGTTGATAATATTTTAAAAGCATAATAAATCATGGATCAATAATAAAAAGTTGTTCTCGTCCATATTCGTGCCATGGTTCACTAGAAAAAAATAAAAATTGAGAAAAATTGTACCATTGGAAGATTTTCCCCGAATTACTTACTACAAATCTGTTAACCTTGTATCGTGGACGGGTTGATTCGTGGCCTGATTTGTTTTCTTTCATGTTTTCAAACTTTGCTCGGATTCTGCAACATATAAAAATGAAGATTTGTTAGGCCTGTCTCATGTAGTCGATAAGATGAAGGAAATGAAACAATCGAAATAAGTATATTCTCTTTCTAAAAGTGAAGTTATTTTGCTATATCCTGAAGTATAAGGAATGTATGAACAGGGTGTCTCTAAATAAGGTTAAAGTCTTCTTAGCCAACTGCGTAGCTTAAACTACGTGTAGAAAGGAAAGACTCAAGGCGGTGAAAAAAGAAAAAGATCAACTGAGTGTTTAATGGTTTAGTGCGGGCATTGAACCGAAAAAATACTGTCCTTTGAGTGCTTCAAGACCAGCTGTAATGAAATCAAGGGAAGACCCAGCAAAGTATTAATTAGACAGAGAATTTTTCTTAGAAGCAATTAAAACAAAACCAGTTAAACAATAATAAATTTTTTTTATTTCCTGAAAATGAGGCAATTAACTAACATTTTTCGATTTTACTTTTTTTTATTTTTTGATTCCATGACCACTTGAAAAATCTCTCTAAATAATGTATCATGAAGCAAAAAGAACTGCATGGTAAAGTAAAGCATAAGATGCGACAAAAGCTCAGAGCGGATAGGTGGGGTTGAAATGTTTGCATGTTTGTATGTTTCAATTATTTTTAGTTTATTTTATTAATTGTTAATTGTATCACAATTTGAATGTCTTGTTTGTTTTAATAGTGTACTTTATTTAAGATAATTTTGTAATTTATACTTGAAATTCCTTGCTATGTTTTTTTTTTACTATGGGGCCGTCCATAAAATACGTTCGCATACAGGGGGGAGGGGTGGTCTCGCTGAGTGTGACAAGATGTGACAAGGGGGAAGGGGGGTCTACGGCAACGTAACGTTCGCCGTTCATCAAAAAATGTTACTACAGTATTTCTCTCGACTAGCTTTTTTTTTTAAATCGTTATCATGATAAAAGTCATTCATTTCGTATTAGTAAATAGTATACAGACATTTAAATGCATATATTTTTAATACAATAAATTTTCTCTCAATATATTAACATGAGCGCTAGCTCTTTGGCGCGACTCTAGCGTTTTGTTAATTTATTATAAAAAAAATTAAAACTTACAACTGCACTATCAATTAAATTTTATCATGCGCAAGGGGGGGGGGGGTATACGCTTTTGTGACGTAATATTCATAGGGGGGTCACAGAAAGTGTGACACAGTGTGACACGGGGGGAGGGGGTGTTCGAAAAAGGCTAATTTTAGTGTGACGTATTTTATGGACGGCCCCTATCCTTCGTTCTCTATGTGCTGGTGTTGGTGTTATACTAACTAACTACTAACACTTGCACTCATGATGAAGAGCGTTTAAGTGTGTACATATGTAAATGAACTTGTTCTAAGCTCAGTACTACTTAGTCTCTGAAATGCAAAAAAAAACAAGAAAAAATCGTAATCGGGGAGCGGGGGATTTCTATGTCAAACCGTTTAGGCGAGAGGGGTAGTTCATAAAAATTTGGTTTTAAATTCTAAAAAGTAATAGAGTCTCCAAGTCCAAATTTTGAAAAACAAATCTAAATTTTAGTTTTAAAGGAAATTTGTACAAGTTTTTGCATTATTGAGGGTCATTCTTTTTTCTAATAGTCAATATTTTTTTTGAAAAACTAAGTTGGATTAAGGTAAAATTTTTCTTTGGAATACCTGAAGCCGATGAAAAAAGGTTTGTAATATCATAAAAAAGGAATTATTAGTATAATTATATATATGTATATGTATAAAGAGAGGCGCAGCACGGATAGGTTGGGTCTAACCAAGAAAGAGATCGTATAGCAGGGGAGGTGAGGTCTACCTTCTTCCGTCTAGGCAATAGCGGCACTGCTATAAAAATTGGGTTAATATTCCAAAAAAAAAACAAATATTAAAACCTGCGTTCAACAAAATCGCTTTTCGTATGCTAGCTGGGGCCTGGGGCTCATTCCGTACACTCAGAGAAAAAATCTGTGTAAAACTTGCTTATCCTGCTTGGGTAAACTTTTTTGTATGGATTTTGTTAGTCAAGCTTGATTTTACCCTAGATTTAAGGCAGTCTATGTATGGCTAAGGAAGTGCAATCTAAGCTAAACTGCCTTAAAATGCTAGGGTGTTTTCTTTTTCCTTCGATTGCGTAAAACTTTCTCAAAACTAATGTTAATTCTCCCTATATTTAAGGTAACTCTAGTTTTCAACCTCTCTCTTAGGCAAATTCACACTACGCTGTAAGGTAAATATGCATCAAATATAAGGCAACTTCCCCTTCAATTTTAAGCGTGCAACTTTACCTTATCTCTTAGGCAAATTCACACTTAGCTGTAAGGTAAATATGCCTCAAATATAAGGAAACTTTCCCTCCAATTTTGGATAAGGTAAATTTACCTTATCTCTTAGGCAAATTTATGCAACGAAATATGGTAAATCTGCCTCAAATATAAGGCAATTTTCCCTACAATTTTTAGCGCGTAATTTTACCTTATCTCTTAGGCAAATTCACACTACGCTGTACGGTAAATATGCAACAAATATAAGGCAACTTTCCCTCCAATTTTTACCTTATCTTTTAGGCAAATTTACGCTATACGAAATATGGTAAATCTGCCTCAAATATAAGGCAATTTTCCCTATAATTTTTAGCGTGTAGCTTTACCTTATCTCTAAGGCAAATTCATGCAACGAAATATGGTAAATCTGCCTCAAATATAAGGCAATTTTCCCTACAATTTTTAGCGCGTAGCTTTACCTTATCTCTTAGGCAAATTCATGCAACGAAATATGGTAAATCTGCCTCAAATATAAGGCAATTTTCCCTACAATTTTTAGCGCGTAACTTTACCTTATCTCTTAGGCAAATTCACACTAAGCTGTAAGGTAAAAATGCCTCAAATATAAGGCAACTTTCCCTCCAATTTTTACCTTATCTTTTAGGCAAATTCACGCTATACGAAATATGGTAAATCTGCCTCAAATATAAGGCAATTTTCCCTATAATTTTTAGCGCGTAGCTTTACCTTATCTCTTAGGCAAATTCACGCTTTACGAAATATGGTAAATCTGCCTCAAATATAAGGCAATTTTCCCTTCAATTTTTAGCGCATAATTTTACCTTATCTCTTAGGCAAATTCACACTACGCTGTAAGGTAAATATGCAACAAATATAAGGCAACTTTCCCTCCAATTTTTACCTTATCTTTTAGGCAAATTTACGCTATACGAAATATGGTAAATCTGCCTCAAATATAAGGCAATTTTCCCTATAATTTTTAGCGCGTAGCTTTACCTTATCTCTTAGGCAAATTCATGCAACGAAATATGGTAAATCTGCCTCAAATATAAGGCAATTTTCCCTACAATTTTTAGCGCGTAACTTTACCTTATCTCTTAGGCAAATTCACACTAAGCTGTAAGGTAAAAATGCCTCAAATATAAGGCAACTTTCCCTCCAATTTTTACCTTATCTTTTAGGCAAATTCACGCTATACGAAATATGGTAGCTTTACCTTATCTCTTAGGCAAATTCACGCTTTACGAAATATGGTAAATCTGCCTCAAATATAAGGCAATTTTCCCTTCAATTTTTAGCGCATAATTTTACCTTATCTCTTAGGCAAATTCACACTACGCTGTAAGGTAAATATGCCTCAAATATAAGGCAACTTTCCCTCCAATTTTTACCTTATCTTTTAGGCAAATTTACGCTATACGAAATATGGTAAATCTGCCTCAAATATAAGGCAATTTTTCCTTCAATTTTTAGCGCGTAGCTTTACCTAATCTCTTAGGCAAATTCACGCTTTACGAAATATGGTAAATCTGCCTCAAATATAAGGCAATTTTCCCTATAATTTTTAGCGCGTAACTTTACCTTATCTCTTAGGCAAATTCACACTACGCTGTAAGGTAAATATGCATCAAATATAAGGCAACTTTCCCTCCAATTTTTACCTTATCTTTTAGGCAAATTTACGCTATACGAAATATGGTAAATCTGCCTCAAATATAAGGCAATTTTTCCTTCAATTTTTAGCGCGTAGCTTTACCTAATCTCTTAGGCAAATTCACGCTTTACGAAATATGGTAAATCTGCCTCAAATATAAGGCAATTTTCCCTATAATTTTTAGCGCATAATTTTACCTTATCTCTTAGGCAAATTCACACTACGCTGTAAGGTAAATATGCAACAAATATAAGGCAACTTTCCCTCCAATTTTTACCTTATCTTTTAGGCAAATTTACGCTATACGAAATATGGTAAATCTGCCTCAAATATAAGGCAATTTTCCCTATAATTTTTAGCGCGTAGCTTTACCTTATCTCTTAGGCAAATTCATGCAACGAAATATGGTAAATCTGCCTCAAATATAAGGCAATTTTCCCTACAATTTTTAGCGCGTAACTTTACCTTATCTCTTAGGCAAATTCACACTAAGCTGTAAGGTAAAAATGCCTCAAATATAAGGCAACTTTCCCTCCAATTTTTACCTTATCTTTTAGGCAAATTCACGCTATACGAAATATGGTAAATCTGCCTCAAATATAAGGCAATTTTCCCTATAATTTTTAGCGCGTAGCTTTACATTATCTCTTAGGCAAATTCACATTACGCTGTAAGGTAAATATGCCTCAAATATAAGGCAACTTTCCCTCCAATTTTTAGCGCGTAGCTTTACCTTATTTCTTAGGCAAATTCACATTACGCTGTAAGGTAAATATGCATCAAATATAAGGCAACTTTCCCTCCAATTTTTAGCGCGTAGCTTTACCTTATCTCTTAGGCAAATTCACATTACGCTGTAAGGTAAATATGCATCAAATATAAGGCAACTTTCCCTCCAATTTTTAGCGCGTAGCTTTACCTTATCTCTTAGGCAAATTCACATTACGCTGTAAGGTAAATATGCATTAAATATAAGGCAACTTTCCCTCCAATTTTTAGCGCGTAGCTTTACCTTATCTCTTAGGCAAATTCACATTACGCTGTAAGGTAAATATGCCTCAAATATAAGGCAACTTTCCCTCCAATTTTTAGCGCGTAGCCTTACCTTATCTCTTAGGCAAATTCACATTACGCTGTAAGGTAAATATGCATCAAATATAAGGCAACTTTCCCTCCAATTTTAAGCGTGCAACTCTGCAGACTTTCACGGTTGCCGCTCTCCAAAAAAAATTCCTACCCCGGAATTTTTCAGAATCTACCAACTCAAAGCAAAATCCACCAAAGATCAATTTTATAAAACATGCAGTTTTTGTTTTATTTTATATAAATAAATGCAATTGAATGTTTTCTCGTCAATTTAAAAGATTTTGTCTGTCCGTTGACCTACGGTCGACCACATTAAAAAAAATCGAATGTCACCCAAAGTTTTATTAGCTTTTGACCTTCCAAAAATTTGACTTTGATCAAAAAATCGGTAAGTCATTGCTCGCATTGAATTCAGCTTCGAGACTTCGAAACCCTATCGGCAGTTCATGAATGAGCTTTTTAACTTTAGGTATATGTTTCTTTACTTTACTCTCTCGTGAGCACTCTCTTTTGTGCACAGCTAACGAAAAATCCCTGTGCTGGAACAGGATAAGAATGACTTTCGCCAAATTTCGGTGCATTTCGTGATAATTTTCAGTAAAGAAACACACCCTTTGTGTCAAATATAAAATATAGTATTGTTATGTTAGTGGTTGAAGTTATATAGATTTTCCTTGTTTGCAATTCAGGAATTCGTTTTCCAAGTATTTGTGCAAAGTAGTATGCAAATAATAAAAAAAATTAAAATCGTATGCCCTCAAAAATATATTTTTGCTGTTGATAATTTCACTTTCAGTGTCAATTTACAATACGAAATATTCAAACACCAATGATTATCATTTTAAATTCAACAAATAAGTGAAAACTATAGTAGAACAGAAAACTAAATAAGTTAAGTTCGATCAGCATTAGAATGTTTTCCTTGTTTTGACAAGTAAAATCTTATCTTGAGATTCTTAAGGCTGTTTTCCACGTCTGAAAATCTTTATTCAAAAACTGAAAAATCTGACTTGTCATCTGAAAAATCTTGTACTTTTGATCAATCAGAGCAACGAAAATAAAAATACGACAGTATTTTTCAAGCTCAGTTTCGAAATTACCATTTTGACAGATTTGGATAATAAATTATAGATTATTTTTACCATGGAAAACCACAGTTAATGGTTTAAAATTATTCTTACAGCTGATCTGTTATTCTAGAATCATATAGCTTCCCTTCGAAAACATAAATGTACCAACCTACCAAAGCGATTAAAATCTACCAACTTTGGTAGAACTCTACCAAGATGGCAACTTTGCCTTTAATATATTTGTCAACTATCCCTCCAATCTTATTCGTGAAATTATACCTTATCTCTTTGGTAAATTCTCCCTATCCATTCTCTCATTTCAGCATAACACTTACACAATATTTAATATTTCCTTAAAAACTATGTGTAACTTCACCTAAGCTTAGGTAAATATCCCTCATTATGGTGCAAAACAGAATTGTCTGTGTTACTTTACCTTATCTCTTAGGCAAATTCACACTACGCTGTAAGGTAAATATGCATCAAATATAAGGCAACTTTCCCTCCAATTTTAAGCGTGCAACTCTGCAGACTTTCAAGGTTGCCGCTCTCCAAAAAAAAAATTCCTACCCCGGAATTTTTCAGAATCTACCAACTCAAAGCAAAATCCACCAAAGATCAATTTTATAAAACATGCAGTTTTTGTTTTATTTTATATAAATAAATGCAATTGAATGTTTTCTCGTCAATTTAAAAGATTTTGTCTGTCCGTTGACCTACGGTCGACCACATTAAAAAAAATCGAATGTCACCCAAAGTTTTATTAGCTTTTGACCTTCCAAAAATTTGACTTTGATCAAAAAATCGGTAAGTCATTGCTCGCATTGAATTCAGCTTCGAGACTTCGAAACCCTATCGGCAGTTCATGAATGAGCTTTTTAACTTTAGGTATGTTTCTTTACTTTACTCTCTCGTGAGCACTCTCTTTTGTGCACAGCTAACGAAAAATCCCTGTGCTGGAACAGGATAAGAATGACTTTCGCCAAATTTCGGTGCATTTCGTGATAATTTTCAGTAAAGAAACACACCCTTTGTGTCAAATATAAAATATAGTATTGTTATGTTAGTGGTTGAAGTTATATAGATTTTCCTTGTTTGCAATTCAGGAATTCGTTTTCCACGTATTTGTGCAAAGTAGTATGCAAATAATAAAAAAAATTAAAATCGTATGCCCTCAAAAATATATTTTTGCTGTTGATAATTTCACTTTCAGTGTCAATTTACAATACGAAATATTCAAACACCAATGATTATCATTTTAAATTCAACAAATAAGTGAAAACTATAGTAGAACAGAAAACTAAATAAGTTAAGTTCGATCAGCATTAGAATGTTTTCCTTGTTTTGACAAGTAAAATCTTATCTTGAGATTCTTAAGGCTGTTTTCCACGTCTGAAAATCTTTATTCAAAAACTCAAAAATCTGACTTGTCATCTGAAAAATCTTGTACTTTTGATCAATCAGAGCTACGAAAATAAAAATACGACAGTATTTTTCAAGCTCAGTTTCGAAATTACCATTTTGACAGATTTGGATAATAAATTATAGATTATTTTTACCATGGAAAACCACAGTTAATGGTTTAAAATTATTCTTACAGCTGATCTGTTATTCTAGAATCATATAGCTTCCCTTCGAAAACATAAATGTACCAACCTACCAAAGCGATTAAAATCTACCAACTTTGGTAGAACTCTACCAAGATGGCAACTTTGCCTTTAATATATTTGTCAACTATCCCTCCAATCTTATTCGTGAAATTATACCTTATCTCTTTGGTAAATTCTCCCTATCCATTCTCTCATTTCAGCATAACACTTACACAATATTTCCTTAAAAATTGTGTGTAACTTCACCTAAGCTTAGGTAAATATCCCTCATTATGGTGCAAATCAAAATTGTCTGTGTTACTTTACCTTATCTCTTAGGCAAATTCACACAACGCTGTTAGTTAAATTGACTTAATTATAAGGCAGTTTTCCCTACTTATTTCATGCCTGCAACTCTACCTTATCTCTTAGGTAAATCTACCCTATAAATTCTATCATTTCACCTTAACACTTGCACGCTCAATGTTCTCTTAAAAACTCTTTCTCTTAGATTCACCTAAGCTTAGGTAAATATCCCCTTTTATATTGCAAAAAAAAAAAAAATCTACCCAAGCTCAGGTAAATATGCCTTTTATGTGTCGGTATTTTTCCACATCTGCTTATGTGTTCTGTCTTCTGGCTTGGGTACTTTTAAATGTACGCAGCGCATTTCATTCGTTACTACGCAACGCAGTTGCAGTTCAGTATTCAGTGATCATCCAAACAGCAAACACCAAACCAAACGATTCGGCTGGCTGGCGGCTTAGCTATACATTTTTTTTAGTGTGAAATTTTCAAAGTAAAAATGTGAAAGTGAAAAAAAAACGTGCATCAAAAAGAAACTTTTTTAATATAAAAAAACAAAAGGAACTTTTTTAATATAAAACTAAACTTGTCAAATCCACAGAATAGAAAGGTGAGTACCATCAATATAATTTTGTCATTATATTTAGATACAGAAGATTTTCATGTCGAATTCCTTTCAACAAAAAATTGATTGGAAAACATTTGGTGAAAAAAAATATCAAAATTGTGTGCTTAACAATATGAATGCAATTGTTTTGTTCTATGGTGCGTGTTTTTCTTTACCAGTCAGTTGAACACACGCACATTCATAAAAAATAATTGCCAATTTCTTAATTTCCTAAATGGTCAAAAAAGAATCGAATTTAGTAGCGACTGCAGTTGACTGCAAAAAGAATCGTGATTCTACATCCTAACAAAAGAAACTTTTTTAATATAAAACTAAATTTTTCAAATCCATAGAATTGAAAGGTGAGTCTGAGTACCAATACTAAATTCGATTCTTTTTTGGGTATTTAGGAAATTAAAAAAGCAGCGATTTTTTATTGTAGCTATTGTAGAAAAACAATCACCATGGAACAAAACAATTACATTCATATTGTTAAGCACACAATTTTTATATTTTTTTTCAGCAAATGTTTTCCAAATTCACAACTAAATACAAAACAATTCTGCTTCCTTTAATTTTTTTCCTATGCTGATGTTGTTGTTTGCCGTTTTCGATCTGTCAAAATTGTTGTGTGTGAAAATCTGTGTGCAAATCCGTCTCAAAAAAGAGATCGACGGCAAGTCAATTTTTTTCCTCCTAATTGAATTCCTTTCAAAAAAAAATTGACTGCAGTCGACTGTCGATTTTTTTTTTTTGAAAGGAATTCGACATTAGATACAGAATAAGATTTTCATGTCGAATTCCTTTCAACAAAAAATTGACTGCAGTCAAAACAGAATAGAAAGGTGAGTACCATCAATATAATTTTGTCATTATATTTAGATACAGAAGATTTTCATGTCGAATTCCTTTCAACAAAAAATTGATTGGAAAACATTTGGTGAAAAAAAATATCAAAATTGTGTGCTTAACAATATGAATGCAATTGTTTTGTTCTATGGTGCGTGTTTTTCTTTACCAGTCAGTTGAACACACGCACATTCATAAAAAATAATTGCCAATTTCTTAATTTCCTAAATGGTCAAAAAAGAATCGAATTTAGTAGCGACTGCAGTTGACTGCAAAAAGAATCGTGATTCTACATCCTAACAAAAGAAACTTTTTTAATATAAAACTAAATTTTTCAAATCCATAGAATTGAAAGGTGAGTCTGAGTACCAATACTAAATTCGATTCTTTTTTGGGTATTTAGGAAATTAAAAAAGCAGCGATTTTTTATTGTAGCTATTGTAGAAAAACAATCACCATGGAACAAAACAATTACATTCATATTGTTAAGCACACAATTTTTATATTTTTTTTCAGCAAATGTTTTCCAAATTCACAACTAAATACAAAACAATTCTGCTTCCTTTAATTTTTTTCCTATGCTGATGTTGTTGTTTGCCGTTTTCGATCTGTCAAAATTGTTGTGTGTGAAAATCTGTGTGCAAATCCGTCTCAAAAAAGAGATCGACGGCAAGTCAATTTTTTTCCTCCTAATTGAATTCCTTTCAAAAAAAAAATTGACTGCAGTCGACTGTCGATTTTTTTTTTTTGAAAGGAATTCGACATTAGATACAGAATAAGATTTTCATGTCGAATTCCTTTCAACAAAAAATTGACTGCAGTCAATTTTTTTTCAAAGAAATTCATTTAGGAGGAAGAATATCGACACTAGCTTATGAAAAAATTAAAGGAAGCAGGACTGTTGTATATTTGGTTGTGGGTTTAGAAAACATTTGGTGAAAAAAAATATCAAAATTGTGTGCTTAACAATATGAATGCAATTGTTTTGTTCTATGGTGCTTGTTTTTCTTTACCAGTCAGTTGAACACACGCACATTCATAAAAAATAATTGCCAATTTCTTAATTTCCTAAATGGTCAAAAAAGAATCGAATTTAGTAGCGACTGCAGTTGACTGCAAAAAGAATCGTGATTCTACACCCTAACAAAAGAAACTTTTTTAATATAAAACTAAACTTGTCAAATCCACAGAATAGAAAGATGAGTCTGAGTACCAATATAATTTTGTCATTAGACTTAGATACAGAATAAGATTTTCATGTCGAATTCCTTTCAACAAAAAATTGACTGCAGTCAATTTTTTTTCAAAGGAATTCATTTAGGAGGAAGAATATCGACACTAGCTTATGAAAAAATTAAAGGAAGCAGGACTGTTGTATATTTGGTTGTGGGTTTAGAAAACATTTGGTGAAAAAAAATATCAAAATTGTGTGCTTAACAATATGAATGCAATTGTTTTGTTCTATGGTGCTTGTTTTTCTTTACCAGTCAGTTGAACACACGCACATTCATAAAAAATAATTGCCAATTTCTTAATTTCCTAAATGGTCAAAAAAGAATCGAATTTAGTAGCGACTGCAGTTGACTGCAAAAAGAATCGTGATTCTACACCCTAACAAAAGAAACTTTTTTAATATAAAACTAAACTTGTCAAATCCACAGAATAGAAAGATGAGTCTGAGTACCAATATAATTTTGTCATTAGACTTAGATACAGAATAAGATTTTCATGTCGAATTCCTTTCAACAAAAAATTGACTGCAGTCAATTTTTTTTCAAAGGAATTCATTTAGGAGGAAGAATATCGACACTAGCTTATGAAAAAATTAAAGGAAGCAGGACTGTTGTATATTTGGTTGTGGGTTTAGAAAACATTTGGTGAAAAAAAATATCAAAATTGTGTGCTTAACAATATGAATGCAATTGTTTTGTTCTATGGTGCTTGTTTTTCTTTACCAGTCAGTTGAACACACGCACATTCATAAAAAATAATTGCCAATTTCTTAATTTCCTAAATGGTCAAAAAAGAATCGAATTTAGTAGCGACTGCAGTTGACTGCAAAAAGAATCGTGATTCTACACCCTAACAAAAGAAACTTTTTTAATATAAAACTAAACTTGTCAAATCCACAGAATAGAAAGATGAGTCTGAGTACCAATATAATTTTGTCATTAGACTTAGATACAGAATAAGATTTTCATGTCGAATTCCTTTCAACAAAAAATTGACTGCAGTCAATTTTTTTTCAAAGGAATTCATTTAGGAGGAAGAATATCGACACTAGCTTATGAAAAAATTAAAGGAAGCAGGACTGTTGTATATTTGGTTGTGGGTTTAGAAAACATTTGGTGAAAAAAAATATCAAAATTGTGTGCTTAACAATATGAATGCAATTGTTTTGTTCTATGGTGCTTGTTTTTCTTTACCAGTCAGTTGAACACACGCACATTCATAAAAAATAATTGCCAATTTCTTAATTTCCTAAATGGTCAAAAAAGAATCGAATTTAGTAGCGACTGCAGTTGACTGCAAAAAGAATCGTGATTCTACACCCTAACAAAAGAAACTTTTTTAATATAAAACTAAACTTGTCAAATCCACAGAATAGAAAGATGAGTCTGAGTACCAATATAATTTTGTCATTAGACTTAGATACAGAATAAGATTTTCATGTCGAATTCCTTTCAACAAAAAATTGACTGCAGTCAATTTTTTTTCAAAGGAATTCATTTAGGAGGAAGAATATCGACACTAGCTTATGAAAAAATTAAAGGAAGCAGGACTGTTGTATATTTGGTTGTGGGTTTAGAAAACATTTGGTGAAAAAAAATATCAAAATTGTGTGCTTAACAATATGAATGCAATTGTTTTGTTCTATGGTGCTTGTTTTTCTTTACCAGTCAGTTGAACACACGCACATTCATAAAAAATAATTGCCAATTTCTTAATTTCCTAAATGGTCAAAAAAGAATCGAATTTAGTAGCGACTGCAGTTGACTGCAAAAAGAATCGTGATTCTACACCCTAACAAAAGAAACTTTTTTAATATAAAACTAAACTTGTCAAATCCACAGAATAGAAAGATGAGTCTGAGTACCAATATAATTTTGTCATTAGACTTAGATACAGAATAAGATTTTCATGTCGAATTCCTTTCAACAAAAAATTGACTGCAGTCAATTTTTTTTTCAAAGGAATTCATTTAGGAGGAAGAATATCGACACTAGCTTATGAAAAAATTAAAGGAAGCAGGACTGTTGTATATTTGGTTGTGGGTTTAGAAAACATTTGGTGAAAAAAAATATCAAAATTGTGTGCTTAACAATATGAATGCAATTGTTTTGTTCTATGGTGCTTGTTTTTCTTTACCAGTCAGTTGAACACACGCACATTCATAAAAAATAATTGCCAATTTCTTAATTTCCTAAATGGCCAAAAAAGAATCGAATTTAGTAGCGACTGCAGTTGACTGCAAATCAATTCACAAACTAGCTTATGAATTGAATCTTTCTCAACTCTTAATTCTCCAACTAGCTTATGAATTGAATGTTTATTAATTCGTTATGCACAAACTAGCTTGCGAATTGAATAAACTGAATTTTCAGGAAGGTGCTCATAGTTTTCATAAAAATTGAATGTTTAACTTTTTCTCTGTTTATAATTGCTCAAAGCATCATTTCGAAAATTATAATATTTTAACTCTGAGTATGGCACCTAGAGCTCAGGGGGCCTACTATGTAATTCGACTCTACTCTTGATTCTATTCGAATCTAATTTTCTATTCTACTTTCAATTGGTACTATTTATAAAAACAGAATCGAATGCCGGTAATGCCAACTATTTTTTAACAAATAATCAACAAATTTTTGAGGCAGACAAAGCTTTATAGCTCTACTCGCAAACACATTTGATATCGAATGTTCTTACTCGATTTGCCTTCTGCTTTCGAGATTGGTAGTTCCTCGAATATCCGAAAGTACACAAAAACATAGTTGGTATTCCTTGTGCTGTTCGATTGTAGTATTTTAAATCGTTTTTATAGAATTACATAGTTCGAATTTCTCGAATTCGAACATTTTTATTATAGAATCGAATTACATAGTAGGGCCCCAGGGTTGCGAGTTTATGAATTAAAAAATCTATAAGCTATAAGCTAATAGTAAGCTTTAGAATTGAAAAATATTTAATTCACTAGCTAGTTTGTGCATTACGAATTTATAAACACTGAATTCATAAGCTAGTTCGAGAATCAAGAATTGAGAAAGATTCAATTCGCAAGCAAGTTTGTGTTATTGAGAAAGATTCAATTCATAAGCTAGTAGTAGAATTAAGAATTGAGAAATATTCAATTCACAAGCTAGCTTATGAGTTTATTATGAATTGTAAAAAAATCAATTCACAACATAGCTTTACCAGAATGTTTTCCAATTCATATTCCGGATAATTCATAAGCTAGCTTGTGAATTGAATATTTTTCAATTCACAAACTAGCTTGTGAATTGAATCTTTCTCAATTCTTAATTCTCCAAATAGCTTATGAATTGAATGTTTATTGATTCGTAATGCACAAACTAGCTTGTGAATTGAATATTTTCCAATTCACAAAATAGCTTGTGAATTAAATCCACACTTAAGCTATAAATTAGCTTAAGCTTTTACAACCCTGCTAGAGCTACATATATAACATATGTCATTTTATTAGCGTTTTACTGAAAAACCTATCATAGTAAGGGGGATTTTCACAAAAAAGTGGACTTGATGAGCTTTTTTTGCAGCACACCGACTATATCTTGTATTTCTATTTTCATATTATACCATTTGAAATATCTAGAAAAAAAGGTAAATGAGAGAAATGAAATCTTTTTTCTTACAGAATGTCAACAACAACCATGTCTTGTTTTATTTGTTCAAAATCATTTCAAAATCTAAACGGTCTTGTAAGTCATTTGAAAATATTACACGCATGTAATATTAATAGTAGATTGAAATGTTTTCAAAAATCATGTGGTCAAGTATTTCAAGGAATGTCATCTTATAAAAGACATTTAGTTATTCATTTGAGGGAGTTAGTTAATAATGACGAAACAGAAAGTAGGAACAGTCCTTCCGTGCTTGAAAGGGTGCCTGATTTAGAACAGTGCTCGAACGTTGATTTTGATGATGAAATTTTTCTAACACCTTCACCACCTATTGAGCTCACAAGCTCGAAAATGACTACCGGAGACAGACTAGTTCAATTTATTCTCAGTCTTCACAATAACAATAACTTTTCAAGAAAAGATGTAACTACAATACAATTAGGAATTGAAAAATTAATTTTGTTGCCTCTATTGGAAAATTTAAGTGAAATAGCTTCGACCATGTGTGAAGATGACAAACGAAAAGTTATATCAATTGTTCATGAGTACAAAGGGCTATTCAAAGAAGTAGATTCTGAATACAAACTAATAAAATGGTTGCAAAGCCATGATTTATATCAGGAACCTGTAGAATTTGATATAAATAGAGAAATCGTAAACGTTACGAAAGATGGACAAAGTACTTTAGATGTAAAAGTTGATAAAGGTGTAATAATGAACTTGAAATTCCAATTCAGAAAAATATTGGAAAAACAAGATAATCAAAACGTACTTACTGATTACTTATCTTTGAAAAATGTTTCTAATAAGGGACATTTCATAAATGGCAAACTATGGCAGCAAAAACAAGAAATGTATAGTAAGAAAAATGTAGTTCCATACTTTCTTTACGCGGATGATTTTGAAATTAATAATCCCTTGGGTTCACATGCTGGTGTCCATAAGATAACAGGCGTATACTTTTCAATACCTATTTTTGAAAATTCATATAAAGTTAATGATATTCATATTGCTTCCTTACTCAAAGCAGAAGATGTAAAAAAGTACGGAAATGACTTGACGCTTAATAATCTTGTCCAAGAAATTAATTCTTTAGAACAGGAAGGAATTGAAATCGTTCTGAATAATGAAAAAACATCTATACACCTTATTGTTGGTATAATCTTAGGAGATAATTTGGGCCTAAATCAAATCTTAGACTTTAGTAAATCATTTTCGGCAAACTACTTTTGTAGATTTTGCACTTCGTCAAGTAACATGACGAAAAAAATGTGTAAAGAAGATCCAACGACCATTCGCACAATAGAAAACTACGAAGAAAATCTGTCGGTTGGTTTTCCTTCTACTGGAGTCTATAAGGACTCAATTTTAAATACTATACCATCTTTTCATGTCGTAAATAATTTGTCGGTTGACGTTATGCATGATGTGTTTGAGGGAGTTGCACATTACAACATGACACATGTTATAGAACACTATATTAAAAATAAAATTTTTTCATTAGACGAATTGAATCGTCTCAAAACAACTTTTTCTTATGGAGATACTGAAAAAGGGAATTTGTTCAAGGATATCACTGCATCTCATATAAAACGAAGGAGATTAAATGCAACGGCAAGAGAAATGTGGACATTAATTCATCACATTCCCTTGATTATTGGTCATTTAATTCCGGTAAATGATAAAGTTTGGGAATTTGTACGAATTTTTATTAAAATATTGGACATTTTGGTTCTTCCGCGTTACAGCGATGCTACATTGCATGACCTAGAACTGCTTGTAGAAAATCATAATCTTTTATATCAGACATTGTTTGGCGACTCGTTAAAGCCGAAGCACCATCATTTGGTACACTACCCACGAATTATACGCCACTCTGGACTGCCGAAATATTATTGGTCGTTCTTATTTGAAGCTAAACACCAAGAGCTCAAATCCTATGCGAGAGTTACCAACAGTCGGAAAAACATTTTATTGTCTGTTGCAAGAAAATTTCAGCTCAAATTTGCTTTCAGGACTCTGCAACATGAGAAAGACCACCTGCAATATACAGATCTTGGTCTAATAATAAACTTTGAAAAAAACCTTTCTTATTTAAATAACACTATTTTAAACGAAAATTCGAAACACTACGAAAAAATCGTAGTGTTAGGCACGGTGTATAAGAAAGGTCATTTTTTATCTATTGGTAATGGTACAGTTGTTATATTTTATGAAATCAATAGAATTATTATCAATGAAAACTCTGAGGTATATATAATATGTCAAAATATCTCAACAATATTTAATGACCATTATTTATCCTATGAAATACTTTCAACAGAACATTCAAGTCAATTATCAATCAAATCAATCAAAGAATTCGACGGACCTCCAGTCAATGCACACCAGATCTTGTGTGGAAGTGTTTTTATTCGTAGAAAGTACTTTTTTTGAGATAAAATTACACATCCTTAATATACAATGAATCCACAATCTGAACATAGTTTAATCCATTTTCAAGACTTAATTGCAAGTGTACCAAATGAACAGAATGATTTAGATCTTAGCAATAATAGTGATCTTATGACCAAAAACCAAGCAATGTATGTAATTAATTCAACAGGCTGTTTAAGTCGCGTTATGAGTTTACAAAAAATAGAAGAAACAAATGATGATCTTTTAAATTCACCGCTTCAATATTCACAAGAAAGTAATAAAAATTCAACAGGCTGTATAAGTCGCACTAATATGATTTCACAAAACATTCAAGAAACAAATAATGATCTTTTAAATTCACCGGAGCTTCAATATTCACAAGAAAGTCAAAATGATTCAACTGGACGTTTAAGTCGCGTTGATATGTTTTCAGAAAACTTTCAACAAACAAATGATGACTTTATAAATTCGCTTCAAATTTCACAGTCAAATCAAAATGATGAGTTAGCTACCCTCTTAAAATCCTTTAACTTATGTGACGAACTTTATACTTTTCTTAAAGGTAAAACTTGTGTCTACCTACTTAATAGTTCTTTTCTGAGTATATTTATTACATTAACAGGCAAAAGTATAAATATAGAAGGACTAAAATATATCCAGAGACACCACATGGATAAGTTGTTTGAAGGATTTAACAACTTTAACACAAGAATTATTTTCGAGCACAAACTTGGCATCTGGCAAAAAACACAAGTAAGTCTATATTTGTATCATACTTTTTAGAATTATTCTACAAAAATTGTTATTGTTTGAATTATTCCTCTTTTCAGGGTATTTTTAATTTCGCTGTGCAGCAAACTCCAAAAAATTGTTCAGTATCATCTTGGATTTGTGACAATCAGTCCAGTGAATGTAGTCCTTCATCAAAAAGTACTGCTTCAGAAATTGATGTGAGTATTTTAAAAACACATAATCTTAACATAGTATAAAACAAAGTCGCTTTCTCTGTCCCTTTGTCCCTATGTATGCTTAGATTTTTAAAACTACGCAACGGATTTTGATGCCGTTTTTTTTTTTAATGAGTAGAGATATTCAAAAGGAAGGTTTATATGTATAATACATGCATATTATAGTAGAGAAAAGCCGAGAAATTTAAAGATTTGTAATGTTATGTCGTAACAAACATATTTTTCTGCGCTTACATTGTAAACGCTGGCTAAACCTTACGAGATAGATCAAATGTATTGACTACGGAATTGTATATCTTAAAAAGATGAATAAAAAAGTCCGAGACAGCATATGTTTATCTCCTAAGGATAACCCACAGTAAACATTTTTATCTTTTAAGTATTACAAAAAAAAAAATATGGGTTTTATTTGCCAAGCTATTTTAAACTAAAATTAAATAAATTAATAAATTAGATATGTTGTGCATTTCATGTAGATCAATGAGCAGGGCAAGGCTTTAATTGCAAACTATAAGGAAAAGAAGTATTTAAAGCCCGAAGATCGGACCAATATTGTTCGAAAAATAGTCCAATTCTATACTGAACAGAACAAAATTCTTTCTGTTAAAAGATGTTCTGAGCATGCAGATGAAATTGTAAATATTTTTCGAATGACATAGGCTGTGTATTTTATAACCGTGCGAAGCCATAGCGGGCCGCTGTGTATTTATATGCAACGTTCACAGTTTTTCTGTAGTGTATTTAGTATCAGCATTGTACCCGTGCGAAGCCGGGGCGGGTCGCTAGTAAATTAAATATAGGAAATTAAAGTATAAGAGCCCTTGAAAAGTATAAATAGTATACGATATTGCTTTGTCTTTCCTTAAAAATTTAAAGAAAATTATTATTCAGGTAATGGTCATCGATATACTGAACAAAACCGAGCAGGGCAAGGCTTTAATTGCAAACTATAAGGAAAAGAAGTATTTAAAGCCCGAAGATCGGACCAATATTGTTCGAAAAATAGTCCAATTCTATACTGAACAGAACAAAAATCTTTCTGTTAAAAGATGTTCTGAGCATGCAGATGAAATTGTAAATATTTTTCCTTCAGAGCAAAAGGTTGATCAAATTATTTAAGTATTTAGAAGTTTTTTGTTTTTATAAAGCGCTTGATTCCAACACAGGCAACCTATTTCGTTCGAGGCGTTCATAGAGGTCCCCCGAAAGGCAAGCTATACGACAGATATAGAGGACAAAGGAGGGCGATGAAGAAAGTAAATGTTCAAGAGTGGCCTTCCACTCCCAGTTCCAAAAAAACAAAACATGATGAGGATATTGTCGCGAAAGGTATAAGTGTTTGCTTATGTGAAGTAGAACGACTCGCAAAAAACATTTTTATATAGAATCTTTAAGCGAGCTTGAGCTGATAAATATTTGCAACCAACTTAAACACAACCGAAACTGGGAAATCGTGGTAAAACTATGGGTTCAAACACTACGATTTCGTAGAACTATGATCGATACAAATAATGACCTCGGCCTTCAAAAAATCTTTTTGGATTGGCCACTTTACAAATATTCAAAAGCGCAAGAACTAGTAAGTAAAAAAGCAATACTCTATTAGTAAGTTTATGAACAAAATCAACTTATTTTTGTTCTAACTTGCGTACAGGGCGTCCTGCAATTTGTTTTAAGACCATAGGAAATGATTTTCAGTCATACAAGTATTCTTAGAAAAAAATATTTAAACGAATAGGGTCTTTTCGCCCTCTTTTGGCGTAATGGGAAATTTTCTGATAAAAGGGAACGAAATAGACCCTGATACTAAATATTTAAGTCTTAACATTCTTCAGATTTATTAACAGCACTACATTTCTTTTTATTCTATGCAGATTGAAATAGACTTCAAATTCATGAAGCCTGACAAAAACTTTAAATTTGAAAAGTGGGACATTTTCTGCAAACACGCCGTAGATATTTTTGAAGATAGAATCAAAAGTGGATTCCTGAAGACCTTTCTCCAAGAACTTAAGAAAAAATTTGATACGCTTGACATTGGTAAGTTTTGATCAAAAAAAAAACTTTTTTTTTACAAGCGTCATTAGCTCTTGATCGCATCGTAGTATTTTTTTCGTAAACCTCTCCTTAACCTTATTATTTAGTATTTTTTTCGTAAACCTCTCCTTAACCTTATTTAATGGGCCCTATCGTGAATAAAATTTCCCTGGAAACATTTCCCATATTCGGAAAATTGGTATCGGCAATGATGTTCGAAAGTTCCTTGCGGAATTTTGAGCGATCGTGAATGGATTTCCCATGGGAAATTATCTGCCATTTTACTGGATTTGTTTCGCATTCCAAAGAAATTTCTACTTTATTCTTGTTAGAGCACTATAGAACATATTCGAAAACTATCTTTGAACTCATTTTTAATTTGTTAGGTTGGTAGAATTTATTCCCTGGGAAATTCATTTCGAAGGAGGTTTACGATCGGGCGTAATGTTCCGTGGGAACAAAATATTACGTGGGAAACAAAATTACCTGGGAGATTGCCGATAGGGCCCAATAAAAAAAATGGGCACGACTGGGTCGCACCAACTTGCGATTGTGTGCTAAGTACAATACCAAAATATTAAGGCTGAGTAAAAGGTTTTAGTATTCGCTCCAAATATTTTTGGTGGACTCAAAATTCATCAAAATTTTTTTTCTGCACGATTGCAAAACTTGCCTTATAGTACCTATAATCGCAAGTAAAAAAAATAATGCAATAATATTTTGATGTGTTATATGCAGATAATATCAACATCGCCTATGCCACACTTCTTCACGGGGTTTTGTCTCCCGCTGCCCGAAAGTTCCAGGGAAGACTTAAAAAATTCACGATACTTGACTCCGTCTCATCATTTACACTAGAGGCAAAGCAGGCAGCGGATATCGAAAGTATGCTGAATGAAAAACGGGAAGAATGTCTACAAAAAAAAATACCACTGCAGCCTTTAATAATTGTTGTCGGTGAGAAGTTTAAATTCCAAAACTTTTTCGTAGCAATAGATAGTACGAAATACAAATTCAATTCGTATTTAGAATGCATTGATTTTTTTTTAAAAATCAGTTTCGTTTTGAACATTGAATATCCACCGCAGTGCGTTGCGGTATGGACATTTATACAAATATTTTTTTTTGAAATAGAAGATGGCGAAACAATACCATGTGTTGAAACATTTATAAATGATGTTAAAAAATATTGTTAACGCATGTGTATATGTACAACGAAAAAATTAAAAAAAGTCTTAATAAATATGGCAAATAATTAAATCTTAAAAGAACGGCTCGCAAAAAACATTTTTATATAGAATCTTTAAGCGAACTTGAGCTGATAAGCATTTGCAACCAACTTAAACACAACCGAAACTGGGAAATCGTGGTAAAACTATGGGTTCAAACATTGCGATTTCGTAGAACTATGATCGATACAAATAATGACCTCGGCCTTCAAAAAATCTTTTTGGATTGGCCACTTTACAAATATTCAAAAGCGCAAGAACTGGTAAGTAAAAAAGCAATACTCGATTAGTTAGTTTATGAACAAAATCAACTTATTTTTGTTTTAAATTGCGTACAGGGCGTCCTGCAATTTGTTTTAAGACCATAGGAAATAATTTTCAGTCATACAAGTATTCTTAGAAAAAAATATTCAGGTCCCTATTATGAGTAGCGAATCGAACGTTCGATTAGAAGCGAATGTTTTTGCGAGCTTCTTTTATAGCGGTATTATAGGTTGTAGAAACAAAAACTTTGTAGAAAACTTTTTTTTCGACGTTTAAGGTAGAGAATGGACGAAGTTTATTGATAATAATCCAATAAATGAGTTTCTCTAAAACATTCGCTTCCAGTCGAACGTTCGATTCGCAACTCATAATAGGGACCTTAAACGAATAGGGTCTTTTCGCCCTCTTTTGGCGTAATGGGAAATTTTCTGATAAAAGGGAACGAAATAGACCCCGATACTAAATATTTAAGTCTTAACATTCTTCAGATTTATAAACTGCACTACATTTCTTTTTATTCTATGCAGATTGAAATAGACTTCAATTTCATGAAGCCTGACAAAACCTTTAAATTTGAAAAGTGGGACATTTTCTGCAAACACGCCGTAGATATTTTTGAAGATAGAATCAAAAGTGGATTCCTGAAGACCTTTCTCCAAGAACTTATGAAAAAATTTGATACGCTTGACATTGGTAAGTTTTGATCAAAAAAAAACTTTTTTTTACAAGCGTCATTAGCTCTTGATCGCATCGTAGTATTTTTTTCGTAAACCTCTCCTTAACCTTATTATTTAGTATTTTTTTCGTAAACCTCTCCTTAACCTTATTTAATGGGCCCTATCGTGAATAAAATCTTTAAGCGAACTTGAGCTGATAAGCATTTGCAACCAACTTAAACACAACCGAAACTGGGAAATCGTGGTAAAACTATGGGTTCAAACATTGCGATTTCGTAGAACTATGATCGATACAAATAATGACCTCGGCCTTCAAAAAATCTTTTTGGGTTGGCCACTTTACAAATATTCAAAAGCGCAAGAACTAGTAAGTAAAAAAGCAATACTCTATTAGTAAGTTTATGAACAAAATCAACTTATTTTTGTTCTAAATTGCGTACAGGGCGTCCTGCAATTTGTTTTAAGACCATAGGAAATGATTTTCAGTCATACAAGTATTCTTAGAAAAAAATATTTAAACGAATAGGGTCTTTTCGCCCTCTTTTGGCGTAATGGGAAATTTTCTGATAAAAGGGAACGAAATAGACCCTGATACTAAATATTTAAGTCTTAACATTCTTCAGATTTATTAACTGCACTACATTTCTTTTTATTCTATGCAGATTGAAATAGACTTCAATTTCATGCCTGACAAAACCTTTAAATTTGAAAAGTGGGACATTTTCTGCAAACGCGCCGTAGATATTTTTGAAGATAGAATCAAAAGTGGATTCCTGAAAACCTTTTTCCGAGAACTTAAGAAAAATTGGATATGCTTGACATTGGTAAGTTTTGATCAAAAAATTATTATTAGCTCTTGATCGCATCGCAATATTTTTTTCGTAAACCTCTCCTTAACCTTATTTAATAAAAATAAATAATGTAATTTTACTTTTTTCTTGTGTTATCTGCAGATAATATCAACATCGCCTATGCCACACTTCTTCACGGGGTTTTGTCTCCCGCTGCCCGAAAGTTCCAGGGAAGACTTAAAAAATTCACGATACTTGACTCCGTCTCATCATTTACACTAGAGGCAAAGCAGGCAGCGGATATCGAAAGTATGCTGAATGAAAAACGGGAAGAATGTCTACAAAAAAAAAAATACTACTGCAGCCTTTAATAATTGTTGTCGGTGAGAAGTTTAAATTCCAAAACTTTTTTGTAGCAATAGATAATACGAAATACAAATTCAATTCGTATATTTAGAATGTATAGATTTTTTTTTAAATCAGTTTCGTTTTGAACATTGAATATCCACCGCAGTGCGTTGCGGTATGGACATTTATACAAATATTTTATTTTGAAATAGAAGATAACGAAAAAATACCATCTGTTGAAACATTTATATATGATGTTCAAAAATATTGTAAGCGCATGTGTATATGTACAACGAAAAAATGAAAAAAGTCTTAATAATAAAACAAATAATTAAATCTTAAACTCGTGTTTATAGATATTTCCTTATTGATATACAGGTTGTTCAACTAAGAAATGGTAAGAAACCCTTATAGGAAACAGCTTATTTGGACTTTTCCGTTTGTAACTGATGTTTTAATTATGTAATTGTTTACGTAAGTAATTATTAAAAACACCCTATAAAAAGGTAAAACTACCCTCGCAAGCCAATATAAATTACGCTAGCTATAAGGCAAGCACTAATTGTGCTACCTTATATATAAGATAGATCAACCCCTTGCTAAGGTAAAAAATTGGTAGAAAACGCCTCATAAGAAGGTAAAATTACCCTCGCAAACGAATATAAACTACGCTAGCTATAAGGCAAGCACTAATTGTGCTACCTTATATATAAGATAGATCAACCCCTTGCTAAGGTAAAAAATTGGTAAAAAACACCCTATAAGAAGGTAAAATTACCCTCGCAAACGAATATAAATTACGCTAGCTATAAGGCAAGCACTAATTGTGCTACCTTATATATAAGATAGATCAACCCCTTGCTAAGGTAAAAAATTGGTAAAAAAAACACCTTATAAGAAGGTAAAATTACCCTCGCAAACGAATATAAATTACGCTAGCTATAAGGCAAGCACAAATTGTGCTACCTTATATATAAGATAGATCAACCCCTTGCTAAGGTAAAAAATTGGTAAAAAAACACCCTATAAGAAGGTAAAATTACCCTCGCAAACGAATATAAATTACGCTAGCTATAAGGCAAGCACAAATTGTGCTACCTTATATATAAGATAGATCAACCCCTTGCTAAGGTAAAAAATTGGTAAAAAACACCCTATAAGAAGGTAAAATTACCCTCGCAAACGAATATAAATTACGCTAGCTATAAGGCAAGCACTAATTGTGCTACCTTATATATAAGATAGATCAACCCCTTGCTAAGGTAAAAAATTGGTAAAAAAAACACCTTATAAGAAGGTAAAATTACCCTCGCAAACGAATATAAATTACGCTAGCTATAAGGCAAGCACAAATTGTGCTACCTTATATATAAGATAGATCAACCCCTTGCTAAGGTAAAAAATTGGTAAAAAAACACCCTATAAGAAGGTAAAATTACCCTCGCAAACGAATATAAATTACGCTAGCTATAAGGCAAGCACTAATTGTGCTACCTTATATATAAGATAGATCAACCCCTTGCTAAGGTAAAAAATTGGTAAAAAAAACACCTTATAAGAAGGTAAAATTACCCTCGCAAACGAATATAAATTACGCTAGCTATAAGGCAAGCACAAATTGTGCTACCTTATATATAAGATAGATCAACCCCTTGCTAAGGTAAAAAATTGGTAAAAAAACACCCTATAAGAAGGTAAAATTACCCTCGCAAACGAATATAAATTACGCTAGCTATAAGGCAAGCACTAATTGTGCTACCTTATATATAAGATAGATCAACCCCTTGCTAAGGTAAAAACCACCCAAGTTTCTAAGGCAACCTATACTATATGATAAGGTACAATTACCTTATCATTTAAGATAGAATGAGGGGAAATTCAACAAATTTTGTTCACCTTTCGATTTACGCAAGCAAAATAAGTTATATTACCCTAATGTCGACATAGGCTCAAACGGGCGCTAGCAGTAAGGTAGGCTAACCCGCGATTTAGGTTAGTTTTACACCGACTTTTCTCTGGGTGTAACTTTCACACACGCGCATCGTTCGTTCGTCTATAGTCCAAACGGTGCTTTTGGTAACTTTACTTTCGTGTCGCTCTAGGTATCTTCTCGTCTATCGTTAAAAATACATTTATCATCAAAGATGGTATCAAAGATGATAAAACAGGCAAATTCAAATTGGATCTACATACATATCTTCAAAATGCAAGGAAAAATTTTTTCCGGTAAAATAAACATAAAATTTAAATAAACTACTTGCGTCATAGGTCAGAAACTAATACTAATAATAATATAATTGCCACCATTAGAGCATCTGCTACAACCGACTCAGCTAACAAAGGTAGCATTAATAAGGCCAGTTGGTACGATGGAGATTGTAGGAGAAGTAGAGACAGATCATTTAAATGGTTGAAACTTTTTAGGAGAACTAACAATTCCGCCTTCAAATCTCTTTACCTACAGGCGAATAATATTAACAAAAGCTTATGCCTCTATAAAAAACAGCAATACATGCACGATATGGCTCAACAATTAATTGAATGTAGAAATGCTAAAGAGTTTTGGAAAAATGTAAGAATTTTAGGTAATTGGACTAGGTCTACTGCTTCTCCAATCGGTATTGATGTTATGGGCTCGTATTTTGAAAAATTAACATTAGCTGACCCTAATCAATCATATATTAGCTTTGCGTTACCTCTCATCTACATCGAAGAACTAGATGCTCCGTTCTCAATGTCAGAATTAGTTTTCGCATTGAAAAAAATGAAAAACAACAAAGCTTCAGGCCTAGATGGTATCCCAGCAGAGTTTTACAAAAATGCCAGCGCACAATTTTTGGAACATATTTTATTATTACTAAACCGGATGTTCAACAATGAAACGATACCAAATAATTTCCGCCAGTCATGCATATCTGCGGTTAATAAAAAAAAATGATCCTAATAATCCTGAAAACTACAGAGGTATTTCTGTTCTTAGTTCTCTACGCAAGCTATTTACTCAAGTTCTGTATCTAAGACTTGTATCTTGGGTGGAAACAAACAGCAAAATAAGTCAATTTCAAGCGGGTTTTAGAGCTAATCTCTCAACAGTTGATCAAATTTTTACATTAAATAGTGTTGCTAAACGGTTTTTAGAAAAGAAAACTAATCTCTATGCTTGCTTTGTTGATTTCAAGGGTGCATTTGATACTATAAACAGGAAACTATTGCTTTTCAAATTATCGAGTGTTGGATTATCGACAAAATTTCTAAGGATTTATGAGCAACTTCTTTCAAACACAACTGCTGTGGTGTCAAATGGCAAGGTCTCTTCAAGACAATTCAAGACAGACATGGGTGTCCCACAAGGTTGCATTCTGAATCCTCTGATTTTTGCGCTCTTCATCAACGACATTGAAGATAGTGTGCCAGGGGGTGTCTATTATGGTAGTCTACTCATTAAAATTCTTTTATATGCGGATGACATTGTTGTCCTTACTGATAATCCGGTAACATTACAACTTCAAATCAATAAACTGTACAATTATTGTAACCTATGGGATCTCCAAATAAATAGTTCAAAATCGAAGATTATGGTTTTTAGAACCCATAACCGCGGTGCCCGAAATGACCGTTCTTGGAACCTTAATGGAGCAACCTTAGAAGTTGTAAAAGAATTTAAGTACCTGGGTTTTACAATAACGAGTAATTTAAACCTAGCAGCACATATAAAAAACAAATCATCCACTGCGAAATCAGCTGTTAACTGTATGTGGTCAAGGTTTTTCAAAAACAAAAATGTAGATCCGACGGTCAAATTCAAAGTGTTTGATGCTACCGTTAAAAACTCACTTTGTTATGCTAATGAAGTGTATGGTTATACAATATGCGAAGATTTTGAAGTTATCCAACGGTACTTCTTTAAACGTGTCTTTAGACCCCCTTCAAACACCCCTAACTACGCTGAATCTGGGTTACCTCCAATTTTCCTAAAAAACCTAAAGGCAAATGCAGACTACATTGTTATAGTCTTAAGTAGGGCTAGTAACAATCTGCAAAAAAAGATACTCATAACTGCATTTCACCGTAATTACACGCCGTTCAAAGATTGGCGAGATCTAGCGGCTAAATATAATTGCACGTTGAACTTATACCTGAACAACATTGGATCTTGGAAGGATAGTTTGTACGATTGTATTTCTGTCATAGATGATAAAGTGTATCAAGATTCCCATAATCGTGCGAAAGCATCCATGTCTAGAACAGTATACAGCAAATGGAATCTCTGTTTGGGGGAGTCTAATTATTTTCGCAATACTTTCTCAGTCAATGAGATGAGCTTGATATTTAAGGTCCGTACAGAGATGCTCGAGCTAAATTATAGACCTCACAGAGTTGATATCAATCATAATTGTACTCTGTGTAACCTTAACCTGATCGAAAACGTTTATCATTTCCTAGCCTGCTGTCCAATGCTTCAAGAAATTCGGCGTTTATACTTTGACAAGAGCTTTCTTTCGACAGAGGAGTGTTATTCAATTTTAAATGGAGAGAGTGGATGGAAACTTCTTATCCGGTTTGTCTCTGAAGCTACCACTTACAGAAATTTGTACGATTATGTAGACTCAATCTATTATTGTTTTGTTTTAGCTAAACTAAAAGCCCACTTTTCAACGGATATTGAAACTCTAAAATTACCATTAATTTTCTTTTTTTTGATTTTCTTTTTTTCAATTCATAATCTTATTTTTTTTTTGTTCACTTAACGTTTTTGAATTTCGTTGATATTTTATTGATTCTCTTTTTAGATTTTTTGTATTGTAAAATTTATCTTTCATTAGAACATCTTATGTACTTTTCAATGGTTTTAATTTTTATTTGTTAGCACTCATAATGTAATTAATTTTTTGATTAAATCGGCAGACGGCTTTTAAGCCATGCTTGTAATTATTTGAATATTAAATATTTGTAATCTGATATATGAAAAAATAAAGAAGATAATAATAATAATAATAAAAACATGTCAGAAACGCCAAAGCATCTGATGAGTTTCATAAGGAAAACTTTATATTTAAATAAACTGCTTGCTTTATAGGTCAGCAACGGAATTGTATTCATTTTTTCACGCTATTAAACATACAAATGAATTTATGCATTTGTTAGAATTTTGTCCTTTCAAAAATGAGACTTTAACCATCTTTAACTAAAGCAAAAACCAATATGGTACGTTGCAGTAAGTGACGTAGTTAATTTTAAATAAATCTGAAACGATTTGCTGTAAATATTTTTTTAATTGCCCCACTGTTTTTTTTTATAATTAACGCTCACATCAAGGGGTTATGACAACCCTTATAATGTTATAGAACACAGTACGATCATTTACGAAAATGGCAGAGGATTTGAAAAGAGACACCGATGTTCGTTGCATTTGAATTTTTGTGAATTGTAATGTAGGGGGAAAAACAGGACCAGGTAGAGCATTCCACATTTGGGTGCTGCGACTAAAATGTGAATCTCTATACTTTACTGTGCGCACGAAGTTGGGCTCAAGGTAAAAAACTGATGAGTATTCCTAGCGAGGCGGGTGTTGCGGCTAAATTGCTTTAGGGTGGAATGCAACTGGCTACTTCATTAGAGGACTGTTTGTGAAAAAGCGATTAAAAAGAGTGAGACAGGTAAATTTTCGACAATGTTCAAGAGAATCAATCGTTTCTACGACTGAACTTACATCTATCAATTTTAACGCTCTGTCTAACTTAGTACAAGCCAAGTAGGCGCAAAGATGTTTGAGGAGCACCTGACGAGATATGGAAGCTATTCTCCAGTTTTGGGCGGATGAAGCCCTTATAAATTGTAGCCAGATCAGAAGGGGTGAAGAACTTTCAAGAAACCTAAGCATTTAGCAGCGCTTTTGGCGACTTCATTTCAACGAAGATCATCGTTTACACACATGCCAAGTACTGACAGCTTTTCGGTTTCTTGGATGCAGGTACCATTCATGGATAATGGCAATGTGGGAATGTTGAGCTTCAACGACAAAAGAGACAGCATTGAGTTTTCGAAGCATTGAATTCTACTCGGTTTTTAAGACCCCATGTAACAATGCTGTCAAGGTCAGAATTCAATGAGCATATCATACGCAACCGTTCCAGTTCCACATCCGAAGAGCAGGGACGTGAATCTGAAAAGGAATATGAAAAGCTGAGGGTCGAATCGTCAGCGAAACAGTTAAGCGGATTAGAAGTCTCAGACTAGAGGTCATTTATGAATATGAGGAAGAGATTCGAAGACAAAACGGAACCTTGGGACACATCAGCATATATGGAGTGGGTATCAGACTTGAAGCCATCCAATACAACTTGTATTGAACGGTTGGAAAGGTAATTTCTATAATCCAACGAAGAAGAGACTCATATATACCAAAAGCACGCATTTTTATATGGTTTAGAAATATCAAGCGAAATAATCTTACTTTCTCCAAAACAATGTAAGGATTGGTTCCACTTTTCGGTGAGATGAGACATCAAATCACCAGTGGACCGTTTGCTACGAAAGTCGTACTGACGGTCACTAAGAAACTTTCGTTCTTCAAAATATTTCATAGGTTGACTGGACGGTAATTGAAAGGGGAGGAAGATTCGCCTTTTTTAAGGATAAGCTGATGGACAAAAGCAGTTTTTCATCTGCTCGGGAAAATCCCAGCAGAATAGGAAAGATGGAAAAGTTTACGCAAAGGTTTTGCCAGCGTAGACGAACACCTCTTCAGAAAGACGGTGGGGATACAATCCGGATTAGCGGATTTATGTATACTGAAATCTTTGAGGACTCTGGCAACCGAGCGAGTTCGAAAAATTATCAGCTGCATCACAGAATCTCCAGGCTCAAGCTCAGGTGGAGCCAATATGCTGTCAGGAAGTGTCTTCCCAAAACGAATGGAAATAGATGCATACCCCCTTCCATATGAGGTTTTCTTCTCTCGACGAAACCTATTTGTTCTTGGCTTCTGTCGCATCTCATGCAAAAAACCCTGTATAATGCTAATTTGGTAGAGAATCTCTAAGAACTCCTTTCTTTGAAAAAGGCAGATACGTAATTCGTATTAGATTTTTAATTTTACTTACGCTTTTGCACTTTCGGTTTGATTCTCCTCTGAATTCTCTTCATACAAACTAATAGTGCCGTCTTGAATCTCTCGCTGAATTTCATTGGCTTCCCATTTTTCAAATTTTGCTCGCAACTGTTTAGCTCTCGCAACCATCTGTGCCTGAGGTGTGAATGAAAAATGTATAGTTTATACAAAAGTTTATAATAATAATAACAATAACCTGTATGAGGGCTTCATCTTTGAGATGATGAGCTGATCTGGCGTCAGTGGGAATTTCGTGGCATTCACTATTCTCTTCTTCTAGTTCTTCCTCTTCGCCCTCCTCTTCGTATTCCTCCTCTTCAGAAAAGTTCTCAATATCACTCTCCGAATCATTCGCTATATTGCGACTATCATTCGGTGGTGGAGTGAAGCACTTCAATGGTCTTGGCCCTGACTGGATCATATTTTTTGTTTGCTCCATTTCACGAAACTTTGTCAACATTTTTGTAGCTGTGTGAGTTTTTTGGGCTGAGATAGTATCGTCAGGTTTATTAACAGATTCGTTGTCTGACTCGGTTTCAGGTGTTGGAAATTTAACAACACCTTCACGAGGTGGTGTTATACGAAACGTTTTCTTCTCATTCGTAGATGGCTTATAAGTCTCAAAAAACTTAAATTTCGAACTAATGTCCGACGTTTCGATTTGAACGTCATCAATCTTTTCGTCATGTTTAACAACTTGGTCTAATAGATTCGATTTACCCTTAGATGTGTAATTAAGAAGTGAGGAAGATGTTTTATATGAATTTTAAATCAAAAGGAAGTCGCTATATTACCAAAGATTGATCGTCAAATGAACGGGTTTTCTGGTCCTGTAAGGGTATTTCTTTTCTTTGAGAAAGGTGACTTTTCAGTGCTGAGGCATCAAGCTCCTTGAAAAGACTTCGTGATTTAATACTTATCGCTAGATTTGAAAAACTGGGTTTTTAATACGATTCGCAGATTTGTTTCTTTTTCGCTGTTTTTTACTTACCAGATTCGAAGACTTCTAGTTCACCTGAAGGCTCCCTAGCTGTTTCTTGGTGCTCCTTAAAGATTTCGCCCTTTTCGAACTTCTCTTTCAAATAACGAGCCTTGTCACCGATGTCGATTTCAGACTTTTTGCCTATCGATGTTATGCCTTGGAAATAAACGAAACATTGCACATGACTACGTAAAAAGAAACAGAACTGAAAATGACTCACCATGTTCACTTTCAGCAACAGCTTGCTGGTACATCTCCTTTATCCTGGCTTGTTTGCCCATAAATAACCTTGATCTTATGTTTTGGATCTCTTGCTTTCTTTCTTCCCGTCGTTCTTCCTTGGACATAATGTGTCCACTTTCAAATTTCGTCTTAATGTCATTCATATTGCCAAGGCCAACTGGAAGTTCTCTTTGAGAACGCTTTGCCCGTACTAATTCAGGATCAATTCCTTCTCCATCGCTTAATGATTCGACCTCTGATTCGGATTCCTCTTCACAGGGGATGATATTAAGATCGTCTTCTGTTACGCCAGTAATTAACCCTTTCGCTTGAAACTTAGCCAGTCTCGAGAGTATGGATGCACTTCGTTTAATACCTGTTGTATTTTGAGTGCGCTCTAGTTCTATATCCTTGTAACCAAATTGTGATTGTGCATTTTCAAATGCTTCAAATTTCGAACGTATGTTTATTTGGTGGAGCTCTTCGAGTCCAAGATCAGGTTTATCGGAAGCTAGCATGAAAGATACGATGAAAAGCTATTTAATGGGATCATGACGAAATCTAGAATGCTAAAAATCTCGAATGCCGAAAATCTCGAAAATAAAAAAAAATTATCTAGAACGCAAAAATCTCGAATCCACAAAAATCCAGAATTAACAAAAATCTCGAAAGACTCTATCTAGAAAAAAATCTCGAAAAAAAAATAAAAATTCGAGATTTTTTTTTTGTATTTTTAACAGTTAAAACTCAGTAAAACACAAATACATCAGTTTACCCAATATTTTATTTTCTGAGCAAGAAAAATAGTTGCAAGCAATAAGAAAATCAAAGCAATAAACAAAAAAAGAAAACAAAAACAAATTAAATATACCTATATTTTAAACAAAAAAAAAAACAATTTTAATATTTCCTTTATTTGTGACAATTTCATTTACTTTCATCTTTATAGAGGTAATTTCAAGCTCACGTTAGACTAATTTAAATAAAACTGAATTTACTGTGGATGTTCTTACAGTTTCATTGACAATGTGTTTAGATGGGTAACTGTTCTCACAGGTGCATGAGTAGCAATGTGCAATTGTATGATTGATAACTTTACTTGTCAACTTTAAGTTTGTTATTAAGTTATCCAGAATGTATGTTTGAATTTTTGAGACAATGTTTAAAATTCGCGCGAATCTTAAACATTGCCTCAAAAATTCAAACATACATTCTGGATTTTTGCATTCGAGATTTTTTTTTCTAGATTTTGGCATTTCGAGATTTTATTTTCTAGATTTATGTTTTCGAGATTTTTTCCATTCTAGATTTTTGTTTTCGAGATTTTCATATTCGAGATTTTTACTTTCTCGATAATTAATTTCTAGATATCGTGGTAGACCCCTATTTAATATTAATATATTATTATTGATTGGCAACTCTAGTTTGGTTAAATGCAGTTTCCAGATCACTCACAAAAATTTTTTTATATGCAAAATAAATCGATAATTAAAGATTATAGTAACTTGCACGCCAACTAAATTTGCTTTCGAATCTATGCACTCAGAAATCCTAATCAAATACATAATAGTATTCCAGGGACTGCAAGACTGGGTGTAACAATTTGATTCTGATCTTTGATTCATCGATAGCGCGCTTCGTTTTTAAAACATAAATACTTGAAATCGAAATAAAGCAAAAAGAACATTTTTCCACTTCAAGTATCGATACCTCGAAAAAAAATGGATATCTCGAAAAATAGTATCTAACATTTTCATTTTATTTTAAACTTATTAGACCAGCTTTACTATCATGCACCATGCATACCTTATCACGGATATCCTCAAAAAAACAGTTGGCAGTCAAAATATCGTTCAAATAAACTAAAAAGAAGAACATAAAATATACCATTCTCGGACATACCTATTCTTAATCGCTCAATAATAAAAAATTTGGGAAAAAATCCGAACTACTTCTTGTACTAATTTCGTACTGAAATAGTCAATTTTGATCGATTGACCAAAGCAACACAGCGCGTGAATGACAAAAACAAAGAGGATGTAAGGACTCGAAAGACATTGAAAAAGGCGCTTGTGTTTTAGACATATGGAAAGGATAACATAAATTCAACTACCAAATCATAAACAGCAACATCTGCAGAGGGTAGAATGAAAGCTGTCATTAAAGGTGTATCTTCCATTCAGACTTAATTAGAAATATTTTACCCCGAAGAACTCAACTCAACAAGATTGAGCATACCATTTTCGATGAACTCTGTTTCTCTGTTGAATGCTCACGAGCATTTGACGCAAAAATATTCCGCATAATCTCTTCGAAACTTACTTGATATGTTCAGCACTTTCATGTTAAGGGTGTTCAACTCAACAAAGCTGGATAGTTGGCGGATGCACTGAAATTCTGTAAAGCAGACATTTTTCCTATCCCAGTAGAAAGACCGGGCGTAAGCAAGATGAAAAACTTCTATACCGACTGCTACAGATAACAGAAATTACGATTATTTTGGTGTGTACTAGAGCTCTTAATACCCGCATACCCGGGTACCCACCCGGGTACCCGGGTACCCGTAATGTCGGGTATTACCCGGGTACCAAAGAACCGGGTATTACCCGGGTACCAAAGAACCGGGTATTACCCGGGTACCAAAGTACCGGGTACCCGTTTATAGCGTAAACATATGGATGAGCAGTAAAAACACATAAAAACAAAGGAATCTGATGATATGATTGGCAGCCGTGAAATAGCTTAAAGTGTTTGCGTTGCATGTTGTGTTGTTGTGATTAGCTCGAAAAACTGAAATAAAATTTAACAATTGAATCTTAATAAATAAATAAAGATATCAATTAAGATTTGAGTCTGCGGTGCTCATGTATCAAAACGCCCTTTAATGATTTCCTAGATTGATGTTTTAAAATGTTTTAAAAGAACTCATACCTGCTAATATTTATATCATTTGATGTCGATACCCAATAGATATTTTAATGCGCATTAGAGAATTTTCACTCTCCGCTACCCATAACATAACACTGTCAGTTATAGCTTACTTTGTCGGGTAACCGGGTATCCGACGCGTTACCCGCGTTACCCGGGTACCCGCCAACTTGGGTAATACCCGCGCTACCCAGGTACCCGGGTACCCGGGTAATTGTTATGATGGGTATTACCCGGGTAAAATTAAGAGCACTAGTGTGTACTTGTCGTTAGAGGTAGACTCAGGGATAAGATTATCAGCTAAAATCCGCCTTCGCAATGACAATGAGCACCAAGGCTATATAGGTTTCTATAATGAGCAATGGCCTTAACATAACGCCGAAAATGAGCCATGGCGATTTTAACGCAAAACTAGAAAAGGAAGAAATACAACCGATAAGCAAAGCCTGCATGACAAACCCTCCGAGAACGAACTCAGGCTAATCGATTTTACTGTCGGGCTAGATCTTGGATTAATAAACAGTCAACCAAATTGACCATGTTGCGATCGACGCAAAACACACTTTCAGTGCGAAAAATGTCCAAACCTTACGAGGGGTCCATTTCACCCTTTGATGATCCAATTGGAAGCGGCATATCCTTTTTACGACTCACAAAAACTAATGATATAAAATGATTTGAAGTCGGAGAGCCACCATCCCTTTTCTAATCGAGTATCTCTGCAAATATCTTCGAATCCTTTACCCAACATTAAATATTGAATACCAGTGACAGCAATGTCTGAAGCCATCCGGGCCAAAGCCCCTGATTTTCTGGGTTTCATTCGTTCCCCCAAACGTGCTGTTGGAAAAATTTACCAAAAAGTAAAAAGATCATGCCAGTCTGAGTCTCTCGAATTCTAGTTTATATAGAAAAACTGTGAAACACAGTGTTTCATAGCTGCTGCTAAGAATCTGTTATAACCATTTCTGCGCACTGTTAGATAACGGCGATGAAGATACAAATTCCGGTGTCAGGTAAGATGCCCCTTGCAACTTGATAGATGATAAACAATGTCGTCCCCCCCAATCCAAGCGAAGTTCAGCTTGCCATATCTTAACTTAAATCAGTTAAGACTGCAGGTGTAGATGGCCTTGACGCCAAGCTTTTCAAGGCAGCTGGTGATTAATTGAAAAGGAGCATGCTCCAGCTGATCTGCATGATATGGTCGGATGAATGCCCGATGAATGGAACCCCTGTATGGTATGCCCGATCCTTAGAAAGGGAGACCTGGTCTGCTGTAATATGTGAATGTTCGAAACCCAACATTTAAAATTTGATAGGTCCTTATCCACAATTGGTCCAAAATCGACCAACCATATATTTTACAGATCTTGCAATAAGCCCGCATATTTAATGTCGATACATACCATCTTTTTATCGATGATTTCAAGGCCACGTATGAAAGTAGTGATTACAAAAATGAGCAGTTCAAAGCTACATGGCTTCCAGAAAATTTCAAATCTAATAGCGTATTCAATTTGTTTTAGTGTTGCTTATACATACATGATTATCTAAATGTGAAAAAATACAATAAATATTCATTATTACCTCCTATTACCTATAAAAAGAATAGTCAAATAATTTTCTTATTTTTCATATCTTAAAAACTACTGTGCTTAGGAAATAACTAGCAAAAAAAAAATTTTTAAATTTGTTGACTTAACAAATTTAAATTAACTTAACCCATCAACAAAATTTACAGATTCTGAAATATGTAAATTTTCGAAGAAAGAAAAAAAAATCAAGTCTTATTACAAATTGAGTATTTCAATGGTAATAATCAAAAGAGCATATCGGTTCACTTACAAGTGAAATTCTATGAGTCAAATACTATTATTTGACTTAATGAACTTCACTTGTGTAACGGTATATGTTGACCCTAATCTACGATATGCACGGATATGTTTCCCACTAAATCACAAAAAGGAACAGGAACCCCTTTAGGTTCAAAAGGACGTAGACTAGGTTGTCCGGGTAGGGAACTGCGGCAGGCATGCTTGCGATCGCGCGACACTAGCTCGACGGAGGCGTAGGATCTTGCACTACTATGCCGGACCCGTTAAATTTTACATGCCTGATTTCTATAATAAATATACACAACTACTCAAACCACCAATGAAAACAAGAAAAGATTGTCTAAGTATTCTGAACAATAATGTTTGTAAACTGTGAGATGGTATCAGTTTCCTTTGCGTTGCCCACCCTCAGTCGAATTCGATGAACTCAGACCATCCTTGGCTAATGTCTCGCAAAATCATTTTATGACACTAGCCCCTAATTTAAAGTCGGAATGAATTAATAAGATTCACCCGCTATCCGTCGAACATACTCTCTCATTACACGCCCCCCTTCCAGCACCACATAAATACTTTAATTACTCATTTCACTTAAAAACCTTATGCCAACAAATGATAACTGCCGACACCAGAAAATGTATGTTTCATTTTAAAAGTTCAACTTGCTTTATTTGGGTATCGATATTTGATCTCTTAAAAAACTAACACATCCTTAATTATTCAACGCTCTCTGTGGTTTTCTACGATATTAACGCGTATAATTTCGTTATCTTTAAATTCAATTTAATATTTCATTGCAATTATGTAGGTGTATGATCTTATTCTTAGTGTCTCTTTAAATTCTAGTTTTTTGATTCATTTTATCTTTTGTTTTTCTCTTTTAAACTTTCTCTTAATATTTTCTATTTCTCTTTTACTTTTCAATTAATTAAACTAAACTATACTGTGCATTCAATATTTCAAAACTCTCTCTTGAGTACCTATTCTTTCTTTTGTTATTGTTGAGTGTAAACAAAAAGATTGCTCAAATTTTCAACTCTTAAATATTATTTTTCGTTCAATAGATTTAAGATAATGTACTTCAAAATAACGAAAAATTGGACTCACCAGAATGCTTCTTTTGCAAGCTTACGTTTGTTTACTTTTACTCGATCGTAATTTGGCTTTTACTCCGACGATGGTGTGCACAGCATACGTTGAAGGGCAGCTCTCACTGGTAGGCTTATCGCTAGGTAAATACAAAAACAAAACCTTAAAGCAATTGAACGATTCTTATTCGAGATTAATTTTTTTTTTTTGTTACTTATCTTTTTGTTTTCTTTTTCCTTTTGATTTTACCTTCGTTATGCAACGTACAAATTTTACCACTGACCACAGAAGAGCTTACAATATGATTATTAAGCCTATCTTAATCCATACGTGAGTACAACTCGCATGATCATACGTAATGATTGCACTAGCGCTGCGTTGCCACTTACTCCCTCGCCCGTCTTTTCTGTTCTGATTGATTAGCGTTGTTGGTGTTTTTATCATCAATTAATCGATGATCTGATACGAGCGGATTAATGGTAGGGCGCAAGTGTAAGCTTTTGGGCTTTCGGGCGCGGACAGGTTGGATGAGTAGGTGCTCGATGGGTTACTGCTGTAAGCGATGACTGAAAGATATATGGCGTTCTACGCAGATGGTGATCTTGACAGATCTTGGAAGAACGGAAGTAAATGAGGTTGTGGGCTCCAATCAAATGAAATGTTGATTGTAAGAAGATACAGGTAAGCTGGTTTCGCTCAATGGAAGCTCGAGTTGATTTGCAACTGAACGCTGATTTTTGTTGCTGGATTTACTGGCCGAGGTGTATGCCAGGGAATGGAGAGCAGTGGCGTGGCGTCCATATAACACGATTCCTATCGTCTTACCTTTTAATATTTGTCCCTTGTTTTGTTCATAGAAAAAACCAGCAACATAAGTCTACAATTAAGCAGTCAACATCCACAATGCCACACACAACACACAAGACACAATGTTCTTCAAGGGTTCAAGCACTCTTAAATTTGCGAGATACACACACAATACACAAAGCATTGAAAATCTCCGCGCAGAACATATTTTATGTTTGTCCCTGTCTTTCCTACGATATACTTCCACCCCGGTGCACCGCGGTGCCACCCTTTTCAATACACGTTCTCTTATTGAAGAAAGTAAGACGATAATTTTCGTCTTACTGCAATGTCTGCTTGGAAAAAATAATACAGTTTTCGCCTTCGAGTAATGTACGGCGAATTCGGTTTTGCTTTAGTGTTTTGTTTTGTTCTACTGATCACTGTTTTGGATTATTTGCAAGTTTAAAATGAATTTTAAGTAAAGTGCATTTGTAAAAACTGTGAAAAAAAAGCTAAAAATTCTGAAAATTGTGAAAAGTTAACGTCGAAGAGAACTGTTTTGATTTAATTATATGAATGGCTTTGCTAAATGTTGAGTGCTGTTTAACCGATTACCTTTTAGAAGAGGAAAACCAATGAAATGAAGTTCTTATTTTTTTTAATACTAGTTACGTTAGGTACTTAAAATTTTATTTTATTTTCTTGCATTTCCACATAGGCTTCTTTTGAAGCCCCTTTTTTTATGCTTTAAGCTCATTGTGAATTTTAACCTTAATGACTTCCATTAATACACGTTTGGAATTAAAGGTAGGTACCTTCTATTTATTCCTTATTAATTTGTGTAGGTGATTAATTTTTCTCGACTTACCATTTGAAAATATCCACGCCACGCCACTGATGGAGAGAATTCTCGCTCCTACACGTGTGTACGCTTGAAGGGCAATCCCCGTGTCTCGTGACTTTCACTTCACTCGGAGAAGTGTTGGTTACGAATTTCTCGGGAATAAGCCTGAGATTCAGCACGTATAGATGAGAATTTCTTCTCGGTCTTCTCTGCGATCACTTTTCCTTTACGAACTAATAAGAAGTAGAACTTCGACAAGCCTGAGTATAATTTTTAAGTTTATCCACTTATCACGCACGAGGAACGTCTACTCTCGGCCAGCAGCTAAATCGAAAAGACTTATGGATTGTACTTATCGATAATCAAGGGCTCAGCAAGAAAATGTCGACTATTTCCTTTCTGGTACTTAACGAAAGACACAGCCGATAGGTTTTTCGAATACGATTTTTCGCAAGTATACAGGGTGCTACTTTTATAGTATTTTGATTTTGCGTGTGGAATTCCGTATGTTGGTTATTTATTTATATCCTTTTTATTTTTAAATCTTTTTGTTTGTTTGTTCGGTATAGGGGTCCCTACAAAACTTTTCAATTTTGTAAATTCGATTTACTAAAATTGAAATGAAAAAGGACTATTAGCTCTGAAAAAGTCGTGACTATCATTTGATCCTGCTATAGTGTTAAGTCATATAAGACTGTTGGTCTGTTTATATCCGAATATCTTTCGCGTGGAATACTCCCAATATATTGTCTCTTGAGTCAGTGAGTTCGTATAAATTGTTGCTGAGAACGCTTTTAACTACCGCTGGGGTAAATTTTAGGCATAACTTAGCATTCCGTTTTTTTGCTTTATCACTCTGAACGAAATTTCTTTTAAATACTTTTTGTCCGACGGTAAACTTTTTCTGTTTACTTCGCAAATTATATGTTCTTTCATAAGTTTTGTGGCTACTTGCCAAAGATTCTTTTAAGTGCGTATGAATTAAGTTCATTTTGCAGGTTTTTGGTAAGATTTCAATTTCGGAGTTATTGAGCGCTTTGAGTTTCTTAAGAAGAAGGTAATCGTTCCCATGTTCCACTTTCGATTGCCCGAAAAGGGCTTCATGCGGTGACATTCCTATAGCGCCATGGGTGGTTGTTCGTAACGCACTTGCTATGGACGAAATATGTCTATCCCAGTTGGATTGATTAGGTTCTTGGGCGATGTATGAACGTATAGCAGTTAGGATTGAGCGGTTAACTCTTTCGCTGGCATTCGCCTGCGGCGAATACGAAGCCGTTCTTACATGCCTAATTCCATATGAAATTAAAAGTTTTGAAAAGTCCTTACTTATAAACTGTTTCCCGTTGTCGGAGAGCAACGATTCGGGTATACCGAAAATTGAAAAAACATGTTCTTCCAGAAATTTTATAGCTGACTCACTCGTAGCCTTGCGTAAAGGTTGGATAACCACAAATTTGGTGAGCTGATCTAGACAAATGATTATATACGCATTACCTTGTTTTGAACGGGGATAGGGGCCTAAAAAGTCGATGAAGACGTGTTGAAAAGGTCGCTCCACCACGAACGCTTGCCCCATTGGTGGTCTTAGAATTGAGTTCGGAGCTTTAGATGACTTACAAATACTACAGTCCGCGATGAATGTTTTGACTTGAGCCGCCATATTAGGCCAGTAAAAACGCTCGCGCAGGCGATACAGCGTTTTCGCAACTCCACCATGCGAAGCCTTGGGTGGATCATGTGCCAACCGAACCAAGTGAGACGTCATTGCCGAAGGTATCCATAATTTCCATGTTTGGTCATCCTCAACTGGATTACCTGTACTGAATTTGACCTTCTTATAAACAAAACCTTCTGTCACTTGAAGATCTGGCAGTTGACTTTTATTCTTCTCCACCGTTTCAATCAATCTAACATACTCATCAGACTTGAAAGATGGGTCTAATAGATTGACGTGTAGAACATCGAAAGAGTTAACATCATTTATATTCCTAGAACTAATCTCTTTAAAAGCTTCCATGGCTTCCGGTCCAAATATGAAAGTTTTTCCCTTTTTAAGCGTGTCCGAAATCGGTGTGGCGATGGCTGAAAAGTTTTTTATGAATCTCCTGTACCAACCGGCAAGTCCTAGAAATCGACGAACTTGTCGAGCCGTTTTTGGTACAGGGAATTCTTGGATCGCCGCAACTTTGTCGGGATCTGTCTTAAGACACCCACCTCCTACTATATAACCGAGATATTTAAGATACTTAAAACAAAACTTGGATTTGTCTAAGTTTATTGTTAGTCCAGCTTTTCGCAGACACTCAGCTAATTCCTTTAAGACGCATATATGTTCTTGAAAAGAACTCGAAATCACCAAAAGGTCGTCCAAATAGACAAACACTTTTTGTCTCAACGCATGTGGAACCACCTTGTCCATAAGTCGACATAGCCTTTGAGCTGCGCCGTGTAGACCAAATGGCATAACCACAAATTGATACAGGGGCCTACCTGGCACAGAAAACGCAGTCTTTTCCCGTGAAGACTTCTCCAGCGGTATCTGCCAGAAGGCGTGCTTCAAATCTACACTTGAGATGAAGTGTGTCTCTGAAGCTCAACTCAGCAGTGCTTCCATATGATGAAGTGGATAAGCGTCTGTCTTTGAGCATTTATTGACCTTTCGAGAGTCGAGGCACAAACGATTTTTTCCCGGTTTTTGTACCAGGACAATCGGCGAGCTCCACGAGCTATTGCTCTCTTCGATAATGCCCAAATTCAGCATCTCATCCAACTCCGCATACATCAGCTTCTGCACCGCTGGAGACACGGGATAGTGTCTTTGCTTTATTGGCTCAGTACTACCTGTATCTATAAAGTGCTCCTCTAGATGTGTTCGCCCCAGTCCACACTTAGCAAAGGACGGAAACAATTGGATCACGTTTTTCAAAACAACGGCCTCTTTCGCTGACAATTCGTGTGCATTCGGATCACGCCCATTTACAGAACTATTTGTTGTAATCTCTGAGAGAAATTTTGGGAAAATGTCAAACAACTCCCAAAATTGTATCCCCAAATATACCTGTTGCTCTAACGACGGTACGAGATGGAAGGTAACCTTATGCGTTTTACCTTTAAAAGTAACATCAGTGGATATTTCGCCAACAATGGATTGCTGTTGCCCGCTGGCGGTTCGAACATTCGACTTGAAGGATCTAAACGAAACCCCTACATCTTCTAACAATTCTAAACAACCTGCTCCAAGTGCGTTTATACTGGCGCCAGTGTCCAGTAAACCTAACATGTTTCTGACAAAAATGGAAATGGTTGCATATGGACGCGGATCGTTATCACTGCCATCACTGATACAAGTTGCAGAGATTGCTTTAAACACCTTGGTTTTTTTCTTAAATCGTTCCCGAAGTTTTAAAATTCGCTTAGATGGTTGTGTATTGAAAATACGATCTCTAGCTTGGTAATAATTTTGAAGCCGTTCATGAAAAGATTTCGGTTTTTCCTTGGGAACAGGATCATTTGATATTCCTTGTGGTCTCTTTAACAGGGTTATCTGTTGAGGATTATTTAAGTTTAAGTCATTTCCACCTTTTCTTTCTGAATCAGGTGTATTTAATTTAGGTAAGTCAGGTAGGTTAAATTGATTGCATATGTAAGTATCCGAATATGGTTTAACGTTATTTAGTTTTCCGGGTTCTTCGCCTGGGGGCAACTCTCTCCGGAAGTTGGATCGCCCCGCTTCCGGTTTCCCGTACATCTCGGACAATTAGGAGATGTTGAGTTTTGGAAGCCACACTTGTAGCAGAACAATGTTACCTGTGTGCTTGGGCACTCTCTGTACGAATGACCCTTTTGCCTGCAGTTCCAGCATAAATACGACGATGTGTCAATTTTTTTCTGAGTACAAGACATTGCCTCAATCTGCGGCAGTGGATCATAAGGATCTGAATCCAAGTCTAACTCGGCGACCTGTTTTCGAAAATTAGTAGGCGGACATGCTTTTAACCGGGCAGCGTCTTGTTTGTTTATATACCTTTCGATAGTCCTGCATACGTGAACCATTTCCGGCAAGCTATTTGTATAAAAAGTTATGATAAGCTCCCCTATTCGTCTCTTCACATTTTGTTTTAAGAGATCAATAAGCTCTCGCGGAGTCTTTGGTCTATAGAGACGAGTATTGAGTTTTTGTATCTCACTGAAGAAATCATCAAAGTTTTCGTTACTTCCTTGACGTCGATCAAACATAATCCGAGATAATTCGGAGTCCGTCTCCAAACTTCTAAATTGTTCGAATAACGCAACTCGAAAAGTAGACCAGTCGGTGTTAGGATGAGCGTGTAGATATAGCCAGTACCAGGTTTCCGCATCACCCGTAACAAACTGATGAAAATTTAAAAACACTTCTTGCCATGTTGTGTTGTAACATTCCCTTAGCCTACTCAGTCTAAATATGAAATCATCCACCGTCATTTTCTTCGAATCAAATTTCAGACCCCATTTATGGTAATCTACTCGTTTAGATGTAGATGTGGACGTGGCACTACCAGTAGCCGTGGGAAGTATCCCATTGGAAGGCGCTACAATGGGTGTTTCCGAATTTAAGTCAAGATTTTCAATTCGATTTAGAAAATTCTGTACATTCTGACTATACTCTTGTTCTGCTCGAGAGGCTTGGGTTGAGGCTGAAGGATGTAGCGTAGCTCTAAATTCTCGAGGATTTTGCTGTCGAATGACATCGTAATCTTCGGTTTGGTTCCGTGTAGGAGTTGGTGCATTTAAATACTTGCGAACAGTAGCATCAACAATCTGTTGCATTTCCTCCTTTTCTTTTGCAAATTCTTCTTTTCTCCTGCGAAGATCCTCAGTTCTACTTAGCCCAATCGCCGCGTTAACCACTGATTTTATATGCTCTGCGAGATTTTCGTTATTTTCAACTCGAAGGTTGTCATTAGTCCTACTCGCATTTGAGCCAGACGGAAGATCATTAGTGTTAACATCAGAAGGTTCTTCTTGAACAGGTGTTGGCGGAACATTGCCTGATCTAGTATTGTAAGCTTTATTTGTCTTTGGACTCATTTTAGATAATGAAGGTTTTAGTATTTTCTTCTAAAATTTAATATTTGTTTACGTATAGTTACAGTATATTGATAAAAAAAAGGTGTAATTGCAATCTTTCCACAAAAGGATTAATGTTGATTCGCAATTAAGTTTGTTTAGTTTGGTTTTATTCAATTCATAAAAGTGCTAGGGTTTGTGCAATGAGTAATTAATTCGACGGTTTATTCAGAATAAATGAACCTATTTAAAACTAGTATGTTTATGCCCACAACATTCAATAAAAAAAATCTAAAACGCAATGCCAAATGAAAGTAACTTATTTCTCAATTGAAGACGAAAATTATTTTTATTGAAGTTTGCATATGTCTATGGTTCTCACATTTGTAGAGTTCGTAAATAGTAGTGTATTAGATTGTAAAGCAACGATGTAGATGGTACGATATTTTAACGTCAAAATCACTGAAACAGAACCGAGGCGCATTGCGAAGAGTAGTATCCTGTACTGACATTTCGAGTCGTCTCAAGAACTCCTTCAGGATGGAATAAATTGTTTTCTTCAACTTTCGATGCTGAATGTGGCGCAGCTGACGAATAGTGGTTTCTGGAACCGATAATTCCGGTCGCCATAATCAAATCGAATATGTGTTTATAACTTCTACCCCAAAAGATAGTTGCATCTAACTAAGAATAAAACTCTGCAGTTAGGTCAACCTGGTTTGAGTTCAGAGAATTCATCGTAATAAATAAATTATGATATAGTTCAAACAATTTGATATCTTGACAAAAAAAAACTAGGATATTCAAAACTTGTATTTTAAACAAGAATATATTATTAAAATTGTTGTTTCGTTGCCCCACTTTGGGCGCCACCTGTGTAACGGTATATGTTGACCCTAATCTACGATATGCACGGATATGTTTCCCACTAAATCACAAAAAGGAACAGGAACCCCTTTAGGTTCAAAAGGACGTAGACTAGGTTGTCCGGGTAGGGAACTGCGGCAGGCATGCTTGCGATCGCGCGACACTAGCTCGACGGAGGCGTAGGATCTTGCACTACTATGCCGGACCCGTTAAATTTTACATGCCTGATTTCTATAATAAATATACACAACTACTCAAACCACCAATGAAAACAAGAAAAGATTGTCTAAGTATTCTGAACAATAATGTTTGTAAACTGTGAGATGGTATCAGTTTCCTTTGCGTTGCCCACCCTCAGTCGAATTCGATGAACTCAGACCATCCTTGGCTAATGTCTCGCAAAATCATTTTATGACACTAGCCCCTAATTTAAAGTCGGAATGAATTAATAAGATTCACCCGCTATCCGTCGAACATACTTTCTCATTACACGCCCCCCTTCCAGCACCACATAAATACTTTAACACGTTGACTGCCGCCATAGAAAAAAAAATATATTACCAAAGTGCAAAAAGTGCTTTTTTGTGTTATCGTGATGTTTATGTGTATAATTGTTAAACTGTATCTTAGTTTTAATAATTAGTGTTGTCCTAATGTGTTTTAAGACCGTGACCACCGGTGGGTCACATGGCCCCTCACACAAACTTACTATAGTGTAGTACCACCTGACCCACCAGTGGTCACAAGCTAATTGTATGTTTGACATTAGTTTACTTCTTCCTAAGTTTGTGTTTCATTACTTTATGACTTATTTTTGAATTCTTAAGTCTATTTTTCTTTTTTTATTTGCATTATAAGTCGAAATTTGAAATAAATTAATAACTTGATTTAAAACTACGATAAATGTCTAAAGCTTGCAAATAAGTGGTTATAGATTTTTTTCCTGCAAAGCAGGGACTTTTACCTAGGTGCCAATGTAAGAAAAATAATATTTCATCAGCAAGCCACTTAAATAAGTTCGATACACAAATATCTACACCGTGACCCACCGGTGGTGCACATGGCCTCTTATGAATAATTTGTGTGACCCACCGGTGGGTCACATGGCAGCGAACGTGTTAATTACTCATTTCACTTAAAAACCTCATGCCAACAAATGATAACTGCCGACACCAGAAAATGTATGTTTCATTTTAAAAGTTCAACTTGCTTTATTTGGGTATCGATATTTGATCTCTTAAAAAACTAACACATCCTTAATTATTCAACGCTCTCTGTGGTTTTCTACGATATTAACGCGTATAATTTCGTTATCTTTAAATTCAATTTAATATTTCATTGCAATTATGTAGGTGTATGATCTTATTCTTAGTGTCTCTTTAAATTCTAGTTTTTTGATTCATTTTATCTTTTGTTTTTCTCTTTTAAACTTTCTCTTAATATTTTCTATTTCTCTTTTACTTTTCAATTAATTAAACTAAACTATACTGTGCATTCAATATTTCAAAACTCTCTCTTGAGTACCTATTCTTTCTTTTGTTATTGTTGAGTGTAAACAAAAAGATTGCTCAAATTTTCAACTCTTAAATATTATTTTTCGTTCAATAGATTTAAGATAATGTACTTCAAAATAACGAAAAATTGGACTCACCAGAATGCTTCTTTTGCAAGCTTACGTTTGTTTACTTTTACTCGATCGTAATTTGGCTTTTACTCCGACGATGGTGTGCACAGCATACGTTGAAGGGCAGCTCTCACTGGTAGGCTTATCGCTAGGTAAATACAAAAACAAAACCTTAAAGCAATTGAACGATTCTTATTCGAGATTAATTTTTTTTTTTGTTACTTATCTTTTTGTTTTCTTTTTCCTTTTGATTTTACCTTCGTTATGCAACGTACAAATTTTACCACTGACCACAGAAGAGCTTACAATATGATTATTAAGCCTATCTTAATCAATACGTGAGTACAACTCGCATGATCATACGTAATGATTGCACTAGCGCTGCGTTGCCACTTACTCCCTCGCCCGTCTTTTCTGTTCTGATTGATTAGCGTTGTTGGTGTTTTTATCATCAATTAATCGATGATCTGATACGAGCGGATTAATGGTAGGGCGCAAGTGTAAGCTTTTGGGCTTTCGGGCGCGGACAGGTTGGATGAGTAGGTGCTCGATGGGTTACTGCTGTAAGCGATGACTGAAAGATATATGGCGTTCTACGCAGATGGTGATCTTGACAGATCTTGGAAGAACGGAAGTAAATGAGGTTGTGGGCTCCAATCAAATGAAATGTTGATTGTAAGAAGATACAGGTAAGCTGGTTTCGCTCAATGGAAGCTCGAGTTGATTTGCAACTGAACGCTGATTTTTGTTGCTGGATTTACTGGCCGAGGTGTATGCCAGGGAATGGAGAGAATTCTCGCTCCTACACGTGTGTACGCTTGAAGGGCAATCCCCGTGTCTCGTGACTTTCACTTCACTCGGAGAAGTGTTGGTTACGAATTTCTCGGGAATAAGCCTGAGATTCAGCACGTATAGATGAGAATTTCTTCTCGGTCTTCTCTGCGATCACTTTTCCTTTACGAACTAATAAGAAGTAGAACTTCGACAAGCCTGAGTATAATTTTTAAGTTTATCCACTTATCACGCACGAAGAACGTCTACTCTCGGCCAGCAGCTAAATCGAAAAGACTTATGGATTGTACTTTTCGATAATCAAGGGCTCAGCAAGAAAATGTCGACTATTTCCTTTCTGGTACTTAACGAAAGACACAGCCGATAGGTTTTTCGAATACGATTTTTCGCAAGTATATACAGGGTGCTACTTTTATAGTATTTTGATTTTGCGTGTGGAATTCCGTATGTTGGTTATTTATTTATATCCTTTTTATTTTTAAATCTTTTTGTTTGTTTGTTCGGTATAGGGGTCCCTACACTTGTAAGCCGACGATATGCAAGTCTGACTAAAACCTATGACGTTTTACGTTTTTTTGTTCCGTTTTTCAGGCTAAAAATAACGATTGTAAATAGATATAGGAACAGATTTCAGTTATTTAGACAGATCCTCTACGGGATGCCTTCAATAAAACAAATATGTCATATTTTGCATAGTGAATAAGATTGACTTTACCTTTTTTTAAGAACAGTTCTAAGGTTCAAGTGTTTAAAATATCTAATAAAAAAACACCCACCTCGAACAACATCCGGCGGCAGTTCAAGCGGTTGATTCTCACGAATAATGAGCTCTGGTTTCCGGGGTTTATCTGTTAAATTTTATATCGTTAGTAAATGCAGAACAATACAGGGTGTATCCTATTTTGGTACAGATATTTTGAATATTTTTTTTAAACAAAAATCGTTCTCAGCAATGGTCTTTCTTTGTCAAATGCTGACATATCTTTTGTGGGACTTAAGAAAAGGCTATTTTAGGTAAACCTTAGACTATCGCTCTTTCAATACTAATCATAGGAACATCGTTCGGATTTTTATTGTTAATAGTACTTTTGTTGCGGTCGAAGATTTTGGCTAAAAAAAAAGATTCCAACTACGAGCTTTCCGCGTATAGCCGAGTTCACACTGTACAATTAGTTGGACAGACTTCGTTTGATGGAAGTTGGATGGTCTGATGTAGTTTGCGTTAACAATTATCAAGCTTGTTGTCCAACCTTATGTCACATACTCTTCCAACTTCTAGATTTTCAAAAATATTTGAAAACCATCCAACAAGTTAGTCAAGCGGTTGTCTGCGGGTTCACACTATCAAGCATTGGTCGTTCAAACCAAAGTCTGTTCAACTAATTTTACAGTGTGAACACGGGTTATCAGGCAGATCTCTCGATAATAATTCCACTGAAACAACAGTAACATACCTCGACAAGTGAAGAAAATTCCTTAAAAATGAGTTGAAATTTGATGAAAATTCGTTTAACAAGAACCGATTCGAGCAACACCACGAAGTTTTCTACTCAAACGACTACAAAAGAACTTTTCAGATTAACAAATAGAAAACGCAGTTACCTTTTCAATCAGGAATGATGGAGTGGATTCGTTTTAAACGAACCAACACTAATAATACAATGTTTTTTTGTTCAAGTAAACTCGTGTGGTGTGCACATAGGACACATCGTTTAAGAAAGTGCCCAAATAGTTTACAATTATGTAAAGCAAGCAACATTTCAGCTAATTCGAAAAGATGACTGCTGAATCTACAAATATTAAAAAAATGGTCAAAAAAACCAAAAGAGAGTTGCAATCAAAAATTCTTTAAAGTAAGCCTCACTTCAGCAAATTTGAAAATAAAAGTCCTCCAGTTGCAATGCTTAAGAAATTTGTAAAAAAAAAACCAAAAGAGAGTTGTAACCAAATAAAAATGAAAAAAACAATTTTCATTCAAATGCCTCAGGTGCTCAGAGCAGAACGAGCACACTTTTTTTTACTTTGACTGCTATATCATTCCTAAGCAGTTAAGCTTATAAGAAAAAATTAATGGTTATCAAAACATTGATTATCTCTTGACAAAAACAAGATTTCAGATCACAAATGTATAACAATAAATAGCTGACCCCCGTTGAAAGAATTTTGAAAATCTGATCAGCAGTTTTTGAAATCAACTTAATGTTCCCGTTCCCGTGCAAATAAGGAGATGAAATATAGTCTATATCACTAGGGTATAAAATCGGTTCAGTGGTTTTTTCAAATTACCGTTCTTGTTCTCCTTTCAATATATGGATGAAATATTGTCCAAACTACTCAGGAATAATATAGGTATGAAAGTAAGGTCTTGACCGAAGTTTCTATGACTAGTATTAACAATCAAAACAAAGCAATTGCCTACATTAAAGTCTTTTCTGAGATCCCAAATGAGTCACTTTCACAAAGAAATAGAAATATGTGACATTGCTGTCAGTTTTCATTTTCTAAAAATACATCCAACAAACATTTTCCAAAACATCTATATTGAATAAGAGAACACATTGGATACGTTCTTAAACTTACCCTGCGGAGAATCCTCTACTACTTTGGGAGAGAACAGTAACTTAAAGTGTGCTCTGCAGTACAAAACGCCTTCATGGCTCTGGTAGTTGTCCACTCTGAAATTATTAAATAAGAATTCAATATGAATTCTTTTAACGTAACGTCGCTCAGGTATTACTCTAAAAAATAAAATTCTCATATAGGTAAAAACGAAAACCAGTAAATATAGGAACATAATTTACACACAAATTTAAAAATAACCTAAATTAAACAACTCAAAAAGCAGAAAGTGTTGCCCGCCGTATAACATGGTTGGTCAAGGACGTTCATTATCGCAATTAAAACGTGAATAATACAATATAAAATAATTTTCATACCCAAAATGCAACGTGAACATGCCCCAATAACAGCATGGCCCGTTTTTGTCAGGAAAAAGTATGAACAAACTCGTACAGGTACATTAGTAAGTTCGTCTACTTCAAATCGCCTTGAATGCAGTTATAAGATTATGGAATATCGGTTGGTTGATGTAAATTGTGATTCGAGAGATGAGTTATTAAAAAGCTTATGCAAGCTTCGGAATCTGAATTGGAAAGATAACCAAATATCTCGAAAGCTTTTAGTTGCGCACCTACTGGTCCATGTAAGGAGGTTCGTTGAAAAAACGAGAGATGTAATATTAATTCAGTCATTCGATTAGTAAATTTCGGAAAAGTGACGTCCTCAATACTGACTTTTGATCTGTCAGTCCGTACAGACTGAATGCCTTGGCATGTTGCCTTCACGCAACACGCATAATACCCGTTATTTAAACACCAACATAAAGGCTTTGGATATTGGTTGCGCACGTGTTTAAATAACGGTACCGGCGACATAACCGTTATTATTTAATGTTTTCTCAGAAACAGCTTCACGATATTGATAATATGTACTTTGATTTTTGAAGTGAAAACTTCTTTAGGCGCGTTTGAGCACTTTTGCGATGGGGATAATGCATTGAATTCGCGACCGACACCATTTTCTGGCTCATGGTATGTAAAATCGTCAGAGTCTTGCGTCTCAAAAGTTAGATTCCCAGCCACGACTTTATTTTTTTATTATTTATTTAAAGTGAAAACATAAATAAAAATTGATCGCCACGGCATGGCAGAGACAACGACTCTACCATTAAGCCAAGAGATAGATTCCTTAATTTTAATGTTGCTGAATGACTTTAAAGAATGCAATAGCATCATTACATAGTAATTGTACTTGCCGACTCGGAGAAATACAGAGAAGAAAGAAAAGATTTGAAGAAACAGAGAAAAATTTATGCAACGCAAAAAAAATAACAACTACCAAATATTTTACTACTATTACAATGAAGAGTGGCTGAATGAGTCAAGCTGGAAATTTCATCATGGCAGAGTAGGATAGTAGATATTAATTAATTTCGCTTCTAAAATCAATCCATTGTATATTTTTTTAATTTTATTGTCAAAGTTTAAGAGTTAAAAGAACTATAGACACTATCGTTAAAAAAATGAATGAATTAGTTTTTACAGAAACTCACATAGGTTAGGTTAGGCTGTCAGGAATACACCTGACACACTTAGACCAATACTAGGTCCATTGTGATACCATAGAAATTATGCGAGGGAGTACCTCACTTAACAAAACCATTTGGAGCTTTTCACAAAGCGAAGGAGATGCAGGGGATCTGTGTTCGCCAGATCGCTTGGATCACCGAGAAAATATTTCCCCAGGTGCCGCTTTCTTTTAAAAGAGAGTGCAAGACATGAGCAGAGGAGGTGTGGGATTGTCTCCTCCCCCTCCTCATCTAAGCAACTTCTGCAGAAGTCATTTGAGGGAACGCCAAGTCTTATGGCGTGTCTTCCTATCAGACAATGTCCGGTAATGACATTGATTACGGAGCTAACTTGCAATCTGGTAATGGATAACAAATGTCTTGTGCGTTGTGGATCTAGTCCTGGCCATATCCGTTTTGTTGCCACGCACGTGGTGATATTGTTCCACCTGTAATTTGTTCTATACATTGCCTCTTGCTTTAGCATAAGTTTACATGTAGCGATTGGTATACCAATATTCAACCTGTTTTTGAACCATCTGTATAGAAATGAATTCAATCATCTCTCAAGAATTCTTCGTCTTCCCAGGTCGTTCTCGGTGGGATTGAGACTTGAAATTTATTATCAAAAACCAATTGGGGGATGGTGTAGTCGGAGTGGCAAGGGATTGATCCGAAAAAATTCAAGATTGTAGAGTGACCGATGTTATTTACGGTCCATTGAAAGATAGCTCTCATACGAATGGCTGCACTGGCGGCCATTTGTTTGCTGAAGATATCTAGTGGTGTGAGGTTAAGGAGTGTATTTAGGGCAGCTGAGGGTGTTGATCTCAATGCTCCGCTTATACACAGACAGGCTGTTCGTTGGACCTTGCTTAGATTATCGCAGTAGGCCCTTTTATCAAGAGCGGTTCACCATACCACTACTCCGTATGTGAATATTGGTCTGATGACCGCGGTGTAGAGCCAGTGGGTGATTTGGGGGGAGAAACCTCATTTATTACCAATGGCTTTTTTACAGGAAAATAAAGCTACGTGGATTTTCTGATTCTTTCCTGTATATTGGCTTTCCAATTTAGCTTTTTGTCTAGGATTATACCTAGATATTTGGCTTCGTTTGAAAGTACAAGTGAGATTCCATTTATTGATGGAGTTATTAGTTGAGGAATTTTATATTTCCTGTCGAAGAGAACGAGTTCAGTTTTCAGAGGGTTGACAACTAGATCACATTTTCCCGCCCATTTTACAAGTTTATTTAGAGCGGTCTGCATCAGGTCCGTAAGGACGTGAGCATGTTTGCCAGACACCGCATTGGAGACGTCATCTGCATATGCAATCACTTTGAATCTCTCAGATTCTAAGTCAACTAGAAGTTCATTGACGACTATGTTCCATAGAAGAGGGGATAGGACTCCGCCTTGCGGTATTCCTCTACTGACAGATCACTTTGCAGAGAAGTTTCCTAGAGTAGAGTTGATTCTCCTGCTTTTTAGCATTAGATTTATCAACTCCACTATGGAACCATCTACTTTGAGCTCCGTCAGTGCCTTTGTAATTGCAGAGTTGCTGACGTTATTGAAGGCACCCTCTATGTCGAGGAAGGCGGCCAGAGTGAATTCTTTGTGATGGAGGGAATATTCTATAGTACGTACCAGGGTGTGTAGGGCCGTTTCTACAGTTGATGTTTTATCGGTCGAACGAAGCGGTGGTCGTCTTGGTATTGTAGTACTGAAGTCATTTTGAAAATTTTCTCGACTAAAACTGTTTCAATTTTGCCGTCTGTTATTCCTGTCTTGTGTTCTGTTTCATAATTTATTGTTTGATCTATTATTTTTCCATTTCCAGTATAATCTGTCTCTTTTTTTACATTCAGCAATGAGTTCCGGTGTTGTCCATGGGTTGTTTTTCGGTATTTGATTACTTTTCTGTTGACTGTTGCTTTCATGTAAGTACTTTTTAAAAGACTTAAGAAAAGGCTTTTTCAAATGTTGAACGATGAAAAACTTTATTTAGGAATAACGAAAATAATATTTCTGTTTTAGAGCAAACAAACAATGAGTACTTGATTGTATTACAAACAGCAAAGTAGAAGTACATGTTATTAAATTATACAGTAGACATTATAACAATAATTTAAATTAACATTATGTACTTTCATACAAGCAATATATTAAAACGAAACAAACTGAACAAAATTTAAGAAAAAAATCAAAAAAAAAAAACTAATTAGGACAACATTTTAAATTCAACTTCTTGCGATGTTTCTCAAATAATGTTCTACTAGTTCCTTTGGTCATTACATCTGCTAATTGATCACCACTTGCTTTGTATTGCAATTTAATTTCTTCATTTGAAATAGCTTCGCGAATAAAATTATATTTCACATCTATCTGCTTCATCCTTTTGTGTTCACGTGGCTCTTCTGCCACCTTTATACAGGACTGATTATTATCTTCGTAAATGATTGTTGGCTTACTAATATCAAAACCCATTTCCTTCAGCAAGCTTCGCATCCATTTCGCCTCACAGATGCCTTCCCCAAGCGCTATATATTCTGCCTCCGTTGACGATAAGCTTACAGTAGCTTGTTTTCTTGATGCCCAACTAACGGTATTGTTTAAGACTTTGAACACGTAACCGGAAATGGACTCTCTATCATTTTTGTCGCCAGCCCAATCTGCATCAGTAAAACCATCCAAAATGTCAGCTTGTTCATTTCTTGTGAAAACCATCTTTAGTTCCATTGTAGCTTTGATGTACCTCAAAATTCTTTTTGCATTAGAGAAGAGTTCAATAGTATAACAACTTTGAAAACGACTAAAATAATTCGTTGCTGCACAAAGATCTGGTCTAGTTGTAAGTGTTGCATACGTCAAACATCCAATTAACTTCCTGTATGGAACATGTAGTTCGTTTGGATTTCCCTTTTAAATATTTAATCCAGATTCCATTGGAGTTGCGACAATTCCAAATTCCAAACTTCTGGAGAACATTTTTTAAATATTGGTTTTGGCTAAGAGTCATTGTACCATCTTCAAAATTTTGTTGAAATTAAATTACAATAACAAAATATCAAATATAAGTCCATGCAGGTGGCACACTGGTTCTTAGTTTTAATTTTAAAGTATTTTTACTTAGGTTGAAATCGGAAACAAAAGGATAGGAGTTAGATAACCTACTCATGCGAGCTAATGGCTCATGCATGCCATAGTTAGTTCTGTGGTGGGAGCAATGTAAAAACTCTAAATTACGTAGTTGGTGAGATCCTCCACGATAGTTGAAACTAATGTGGGAAAGCAAGTCTGGGGTATCAGTTGAATCGGTTATTAATTGATGAAAAAATACTAAATCATTGTTGATACGTCTCTGTGAGAAGGTTTGAAGATTTAATACGCGAATACGATTTTCATAAGGGGGAGATTGAAAGGATCTTCCCAAGGGAGACCTTTGAGAGCGAAACGTATGAATCTGTGCTGTATTGCTTCGATTCGAGATTTATGAATATCATAAAATGGTGACCACACCTGAGACGCATATTCTAGATGCGGACGAACATAACACTTATATAAAGAGAGTAGAGAGGGTGACATAGGGGTCATTAGATTCTTTTGCCCATCACTATCGCCAAGCATTGAATTTGATTTGTTAATAATCAGGTTGATGTGTTCATTAAACTCGAGGTTGGTACTAAATAGAACACCGAGGTCACGGAATCTAAAAATTTGAGATAGGGATTGTTGCTATATTGAATATTCTCCAATACTTGGCGATCTTTTGCGGGAGAAGGTCATACTTTGGCACTTGGAAGCGTTCAAACTAAGTCCGTTATTAGAACACCAAAGAGCAAAACAGTCGATATCTTTTTGTAAGAAGTCTCGATCTGAAGCATTTTTGATGGTTTTAAAAATCTTCATATCATCAGCAAAGATTAAAATGTCGCTGTAGGAGATGCAAGAAATTACATCATTAATTGCAACAATGAAAAGTAAGGGACCAAGATGACTTCCTTGTGGCACCCCAGACAAAGCAATAAAAGGTTTTGATAAAACATTTCGAAATTTGACTTCATAAGACCTATTTTTTAGGTAGGAGCTTATCCAAACAATAAATAATAACGCCTTCAAGCTCATTCCCATATTCAAGGGCGTTGGAACATTTATGATAAAAAGATAGAAGGTTCGTAGCCGCCGATCTTCTTTGCATAAATCCATGTTGCTGATGGCAGATAACATTCTTTGCAAAGAAGGATAGGCTTTCGCAGACTACTTGTTCAAATAGCTTGGGTATACATGAGAGCTTTGAAATTGGTCTGTAGTTTTTTATATCGATCTTTTCACCCTTCTTGAAAACAGGTGTTATAAAAGATTTTTTCCAAATAGTGGGAAATATTCCAGCTTTTAAAGAAAGCTTAAAAAGATATTCGAGTGGAAATGATAAACATGAAGAACACTTTTTCAAAACAATTGGCGGAATCGTGTCCGGACCAGAAGAAACGTCAACATTAAGAGAAGAAAGGTAGTAAGAAATTCTGTCTCTGTGAATAGGGATACTATTAAAATTTACTTGCGAGCAGTGAGTTAAATACTGAAAAAAAAGTTCATCAATTTCTAAATTCGTACTACAAAAAGAACCACAAAAATGATTTGCAAATGCATTGCAAATCTCATGAGTATTTTCTAAAGAAGTGCTATTATAAACAAAGTTCAGTGGATAGCCGTCAGATTTTTTTTTTAAGAGTTTACAAAAGTCCAAAAACTTTTTGGGTCATTTTTCAGAGAACACCCCATTTGATTGACATAGTTACAGTATAGATTTTGAGAAAGAGTTTTGAAGTCTTCAAAAAATACTTGGTGGTCAGTTGGAGAGAGGGTAGTTAAATAGATCTTCCAAGCTTTGTTTCTTTTGTTTCTTAGAGTTTTAAAATCCTTGGTAAACCACGGTTGACTGAAACTACTATTTCTAAGCAACTTTAAGGGAATTGTTTTTTTCATGCTATTTTCTAAAATTGAGTAGAAGCAAGCGACTGCTTCGTCAATATTTGCAATAGTTGATATATTTTGATATATTTTCAATACCAGCAATGCATAGTTCATTCGATAGCAAATCGAAATTCGCTTTTCAAAAGTCAAAAGTATATACTCAGTCATTTAAATTATTAATATCTCGAGAGACGTTGCTTATTTCTATAAAAATATCTAAAGGGGGATGGAGATCATCAATTCTAGTAATGCCCGAATTTGATTGAAGAACTACCGTGCTAATAGCTTCGGATGAGAAAACTTAATCTAACATACGATTTTGAAAATTTCTAATACAGCTTACTTGCTGTAAGTCAGTAGATATAAAGTTATCTAAACTAGAAAGCTCACGCTGCGTTGAAGTTAGAGATGGTTTTTGGAAAGATCCATCGTCAGAGGTTAACCATTGAACGTATGGTAGATTAAAATCACCAATTAAAAGAATTTGGCTTTCTAAGTCAGACAATTCAAAAACATGATCCAAAATCAGGGCCAGTTCAGAATTAGCTGAGGCTGAACTTTTTGGAACAATATATACGTTTACAATAAAAATATTTTTTAACAGTGTACAGACTTTCACACAAACAACATAAACAGACAGTTCAAACGGAAAAAGTATACGAGACGACATATATGTATTCCTGATCGAAATCAAAACACCACCCCCGACATCATCTGGTCTGTCTACGTGCCGATCTTTACGGTAGACCGAAAATTCAGGGCTCAAGATCTCGGTGTTCAAGTGACTTGAATTTAGCCAAGTTTCAGTCAAAGCAAATACGTCATGTTTAAAAACGTGGGAATTAACATACAAATCAGCAGTTTTACTGCGAAGACCTCTTGCGTTTTGATAAAAGAGGGAGAATCTAATTAGTTTTTTGGAGCAGTATTAATAAGCAATTTGTTTTTAACTCTCCTGTTGATGGAAAATTCTTTAACAAGAGCACCACCAGGCCAAGAGTTACTGTCACAAATAGAGGTAAAAGCCGAGGGCGGGACAAGCAATTTGAACGAAGACACAAAGCTATCGGGTTTGCTTATCTTACTACATTTAATGAAATTTTCATTAGGAATTAATTTCTTTGATACTAGATACCGCAAAACATCGTTTGAATTAAGATCTGTCCTAAGCCGAGACAAAAAATTAACTTAGGTTTCGGAACTGCCTCCATTGGTGTAAAATATGCACCAGATTCAGGATCAGAACTAGAATTAGATGGCAATGATCTTTTTTCAAGATCCACAACTTCAACTACTGGTTCCAACGGGACAGAAGGAATATTGATTTTGGCCGAGTTGCTTCTCAAAGACTTGCGCTTTGAAGGGGGGCTCAAAATTTCGCTAGTCACTACGCCTTCACGATTTTTTTTAGACTCTGTACTTGGAATCAAGGCAGAGCTTTTAGTTGCTGGCGAAGTAGACTGAGCATTGAGATTATTTAAATCGAGAGCTTTCTGGGGAATTGAAGTCTCTAAGTCGTCTGTAGATGTAGATATTTCAACAGAGCTACAGGGAGAAGAAAATGATTCTAAGTTCAAAACTGATTTATTGAAAGCTTTGTGCAGCTGATCGAAGCCTTTCGACAGCTTTTCAATTTCTGGTTTGAACGTAGACATCTTTATCAAGTCGATTTCCCCAATATTGGTGTTTAGCATTGTAATCACCGGCCAAAAGGAAATAGTTTTCTTCTGAGTTCAGCTTCAGACATCGAAAAAGTGTTTCAAGCTCTGTTATAAAACATGAGGGTTGAGAAGCCTCCGGCGCATAGATTGCGACCACATACAACCGCCTCCCCTGTTGGAGAGGGATGCATACGATACACGCTTCCAGCAACCGGAATCGGCGTACTTCACCACTATATATTACCTTATGAGCAATGCCCTTACGTATGAAGATCGCAACCCCACCCGCGAAAGTCCGAAAGTCGAGTTGGGTCGGTCCCTCCTTACGATAATGTAATTGTTATTCGTCAATTTGTGATGCTGATTTAGCCTAGTTTCGGTAACCATACATACATCGGGACGTTGGTCTTTTAACAGCTCAGAGAAGTTGGCTCGTCGTTCTTCCCTAACTAGCGAACTCACATTCACGGCTAGGATCTTGAAAGGCCTCTCTGGCAGCGCGCCCGTTAACCCAAAAATTGCACAAGCGAAGGCACTGCACGGTAGATCAAGTCCACCCTACGCGCCTGCTCACTTATTTGCCGTGATAGTTCACTCATTTGTGCCTGAATGACACGCAGAGCGACCATCACCTCTGACTCCCCAGTCGCAGCCTTAGACACAGATGGCTGTGTGGCCGCTTTCTGAGGAGGCTGTACCGTTTTCCCAGCCCCCCACGCCATTTGGGCGTAAGAGACTTCGGGAACGACGGCCCTTGGAATTGGTCTGGCAGTTTGCCTTCCCTCATCCTTAGTTGCTGTTGAAGCAGCTTTTTTTGATTTTTTAATAATTTGGTATCGAGGATAACCCCGATTATTAGCAGGGTGCCCATCTCCACCACAGAGTACGCACTTCAGTAGGGTCTTGTCTTCGACCCTTATCTCACCGAGCTTACACTCTTTGTCGTTGTGGTTCTCTCCACACTTGACGCACCTCGACTGTATTTGGCAGTTGAATGCGGCGTGCCCGAACCGTTGGCATCGATGACATTGTAAAATGTCCCCGTGCCTGTTTAATTTTTCCCATCTTACCATCTGGTAGTCCAGGACGGGGATTTTCCTTAGACTCTCCAGACAGCTATTGGGTGATAAAGTGACGAGGAACATCGGCAATAGCCGCTTCTCCCGTCTTGCCTTGGCCGTGGTGAACGACTTGACCCCGATGAACTCGAAATCGTCGCCCGCCAACCTGCGGAGTTCAACTAAGAGCTCCTCTGGGTCAGAGGTAGGCTCTACCCCTTTCAATAACATGCATTTGGTTTCTCCTCTTTGGGAGTAAATGTAAAATGTTCGGTGGCTGACACTTTCAACAACTCCCGAACGATCTTATGGTCACCAATGTTTTCACATTGGATCGCATGCCAATCTTAAACTTATTGTTTTAAAGTAAATTTATCGCCAATGGCGGACTTACATATGTTTTTCGTTGCTTGCAACTCCATTTTTAGGGTGTTAATAGGGGGCACCCTGCTTTTTTGTGTCTTATTCTGTTGTTGTTGTGCTGGCTGCTGCTGTTGCTCTGCTGGCTGCCTCTGCTGCTTTTGGGCTTGACTCTGGCTCGTTGTCGCGGCTTTTATAGCCGCGGTCCCCCGTGGCTGCTCATTGGTAGCAGTTTTCTTATTTATTTCAGCTTTTTTTTGCTGTAGTCCCGCGTTGCTGCACGGGCGCAGTTTTTTTGTTTATTGTTTTTTCTGCTGCTGGTGGTCGCTGTTGTTTTGGCGCATCAACTTTTGACTGCGACTGTTGTTGATGTGCCTCCCTCTCCGCTCGCCTACGAGCCTCTTGCCTTTCTTTAATTTCGGCAATTTCTTTGCTTAGCTTTTCCAGTGTCTTGGTGAGAAACTGGACCCGCTCTTCGTCTTCGGCATTGTTGTCGTTGTTTTCTGCCAGGGCAGCGAACGATTTGCCGCTACCTCTATAACGGCCTTCGCCACCGTTTGACTCATAATCGTAGGTCGAATTCAGACTTACGATGCTTTCTGAGCTGGTAGACATTCCATCGTTGCACAGTGGGGCAAGATACCCTCATAATCGGAATCAATTCGGGGGATACACCTACTTTATTTCTGTCAGTTTTTTTTATTAGAAGTACCATAAACGTGAATAGGAAAAGTTGTTTGTGCTCTTAAAACATGTTCTAACGCTTCTGGGCCTATACCAGTATAACCAACGAAAAATTAGGCGATTTTTGCGAATTTTATCAAAGGAAAGTGCTGGATAGATTGTTTTAAAATTATTTGGATATAATAAGGTATATTTTCAGCTATATTTTATGATTTCTTTCTTATGAGAATATTGAAAAGTAACGGAGTAATCTGCTGTTTTCGAGGATGCCAAATTAAAAGTACCTCAAATGCTGACGTGATTCCTGCCAAACGAGTAGCTAAAATTCAAAAATTCAAAAAGCGTATTAAAGTTGAAGGTATTCTCTATACAGTGACCAACGATTTTTGAAAAATATCAAAAATTAACAAAATGGCGTAGTTTTTAAAAAACTTTATTTATAGGGTAAACAATTTTAAAATTTTGAGCTAATTGTTTGTAAGGCATTGCATAGTAATAAGTATATCAAAAATACTAAGTTTAAATTTTAAGTCAATCGACCAATTTTTCTTTGAGTTATGGTGAAAGAAATTTTGAAAATTGTCGTTTCGAGAAAAACAAAAAACCGCGGTACAGAGTTTTTTTTTTTTTTGAAGGTATAAACTATCTAAACCGAAAAATTTTGAAATTGTCATACTGGTATATCCTCTTAATAATGGCATCTGTCCTCAAATTGATTTTTCAAACATCACTTTATTTTCAGATTTCAAAACCAGTTTAAAATCCGAAAATAAAGTGGTGTTAGTAATTTCACTGACACAACTTTATATTCAGCTGAATACGTGAATCACAGATAGATCTCGTGTTACAAAAGCAACAATGTAAAGAAATGGAAGTTGCGGGGCAAAAAAAGTAATGGTTTTCTTGTTCTTTATTCCTATAAGCTTTAAGGTCAACTAATGTAAAAAACAAGTTTATGCGAAACTTATGAATGGCATAAAAACTGAGCATCGACTCGGTGCTTCTCTTCCAAAACTTGTGCAAATTCCTTCTTGTATTCGAACTTAAGTGGACGGCAGTATTTGGTTGATGAAGATCTCGGATTTTGCAATCTACATTTAAGTCCATTAAAGTCTGCACTCAGATGAATTATTCGTCACTTGCATCTCTTCATTTTTCGGATAGCATTTTTTTAAATCTGTTGATATATTTTTTTAACAACTACAAATGCTCAGATTTCTTCCAAAAAAATTTTTCTCTTTAAATTGTTCCCAAGAAGTGAAAAATTAAAATTTCATAAAAATTTTTTAAAGTATTACCTAAGGAAAGCAATTGTCTAACGAAATCATTTTTGGGTTTTGATTTCGAACGATTCAGTACTGAGGCACAGCAACTTTCCTCTTTTTCGAAACGCTTTACAATGACTGCTGCCATTGCCGTAGTTTTTGATAGTTCCTTATGAAATTTTTACACAATATTTTTAAAATATCATTTTTAAAAACGACATTGATTTTTATAAAAACACACTAGCAGTATCGTCAGAAAAAAATCATCAATATGTACGTTTTTTTTTTTGCGAATTAACTTTTAAGGTAGTCTATTCGGAAAATTTCAATAAAAAAAATTGGAGCACGTTTGAGCACTTTCTGTTTTTTTCGCATAAAACACAAGATGTTCAACTATTTGTACAAATAAAAATGTCCGTTTAGAAGCGTTTAGAAATCTACTTTTACTCTAACTATATATAAAATATACCTTAATTTCTTAAAACTATTATTTAAGCGCCATTTATATGTAAACGAAAAAACGTAGAGCCTTAAAATATTTTTTTAAGTACATATTTGAAACTATTAAATTCATATTGGTTTTAAGTTTTCACGTTATCAAATTTTATATTATCAACGCCATACTAAACCACTACTTACTTATCAATAGTCTTAAGAGTAAATGAAATGTGACTTTCAATTCGATCGTATGGAGTAAATAAGCAACTTTAAAATATAAATGTTTTTGGAAATGATGCATTATAATGTGTTCTAACGGAAAAACCAGTTTTCATTTTCATAGCTTACAACTTTTTTTTGAATTTATTCCGACTCTTTCATATGAGCCGGCCCACTGTGCGTCGTCGACCTCTTCTGCTGCTCCCCTCGCCTTCTGCTTACGAGGCACTAAATTTGGTTTTATTTTTAGGCGCCGCCTCCTTTTAACTGCAGTTGCCTCTGCTGTTGTTGCGGTTGTTGCCGCTATCGATTTTGCGGTGGTTTCCGCTGCTGTATTGTTTGTTGTTGTTGTTGTTGCTTCCAACAACGCTTTACTCGCAGAGGCATCTTTCGATGCCCCTGCCCTTTTCTCCTTTACCATTTGCTTTTCTTCCCAATGGATCACGTTTTCTACCTCTCGGTTGTGAAAAAAAGCTTCCAAAATTTTGGTCGCCTCTGAGTGGGATTTGATCCCACGACCCTCGGCTTCAGAGTCCACCACTCTACCACTGTGCTAACTTTTCAGTTAACAAAACGGTAACTAGGTTTGCACTTAAAATTGCACTCACTTGGAAAAATACTTTTACTAACACTTTCTCTGCTGAAGTCTTTCCTGCTCGAAAGTCAAAGATCGACTGACAAGCGCGCTTTTACCAACTGCACCAAGCAGACAATAATTTAGAGCTTACAAAGTTAAGCAAATGAACTACAAAGTTAAGGTTCTCTAAGGAGATTATGGTGTGAGGAAAAAGGATAGATTAGGAGTTTTAAAGCAGTTAAAGAGAGATACTAATATTTATAAATAACACTCAAATTACACTATCAATTAACGCGAACGGAAAAATTTTTTTTTCTTACCAATCACTGTCTCTACACAATTAAGCAATTGAGGTAAAAACAGATAATCAAAATTAATTAAAAACAAGCTGATTTACAAATCCAAATAACACATTAGACTGTAACTCGAACTAAAAAACCCTTAATCAAAATGCAATTTCTAATTACACAAGTAAATTGCACTACAAAAAAATGAAATTGATCAAGACACGGTTAAAGCACAACCAAACACACAAGAACCAGTGTTACCACCCTTTTCAGTCTTTGTGTACAAACATTGATCCGTTGCACAACGTTTGAAACCAATCTTCAACATAAACTGATTGAACTTTGCATTCCATATCTGGGATGCCTGCTTCAGACCATATAGCGCTTTATTGACCCTACATACCTTGTTACCGTTCTTGAATCCCTCCGGCAAATCCATGTAAATAGTTTCTGAAACATCGCCATTCAGAAAAGCGCATTTTACATCCATTTGGTGTACATGCATGTTGTAATTGGTTGCAATAGATAACAGTATTCGCATTGTTGTTGGTTTTGCGACTGGAGCATATGTTTCACTGTTATCAAATCCGATCACTTGCGAAAAACCTCTTGCAACTAGGCGAACTTTATATTTGTCGATTTCACCATCCGCCATTCGCTTCACTTTGAATACCCATTTACATGACACTGGTTTTCTGCCTTTTGGTAAATCACATTCGGTCCAGGTTCTGTTTTTCACCAATGATGAGTATTCTTCATGGTAATCACTTCTTTGTTTCGCTTCAGTTATTGTGAAAGGATCATTGTTGACGTATTGCTGAGCTGATAGGGCGAAATGAGCATCCATCTCCCATTCTCCATAACGCTGTGGGGATTGACGAATTCTAGTACTGCGTCTCAAGCCTGTATCTTCTTGCTCATATTCACCGATGTTTTCATTATTGCTATATCTGTTGTCACCAATGCCATCCAAATCAGAATTGTCGTTAGCATCTTTTTCAAATGATGATTCATTTACTTCAGAATTTATTTGATTGATCGCTGTTTCACTATCATCTGCCTCTGAAACTGATGAATCCTTGATCTTGTGACGACATATTACTGAGCCTTCATTGAAAACAACGTTTCTACCAACAATCAATGTTTTACTTTCAATATTCCACAATCTGTAACCATTTGAAGCATATCCCATCATGATACACAGATACAGATTTTTGATCAAACTTAGATCGGTTCTCAGGCGGAATGTGATTGTAGCACAACGCACCAAATATTCGAAGATTCGACAAGTTTGGTTTAGTTCCAAACCAAATTTCTGACGGAGTCTTGTCGATGAACAGTTTTCCAAAAGCACTAGTCGGACAACGATTTTTGACGTAATTAGCTGTTAGAATTGCTTCGGACCAAAACTTCTTTTCGAGACCACTTGAATTCAACATAGTTCTGGCTTTTTCTACAAGAGTTCTGTTAAGTCGCTCAGCCACGGAGTTCAATTCAGGATTATAAGGAACTGTATAGTTCAACTGAATGCATCTTGCTTTGCAAAACTGCTTGAAATCAGTTCTCACTTATATGTCGTGGGGTGCGCATCTGTAGAACACTTTTAATCTACTTAGTTTTCATAATGAATTGCTCTATTTGTTCAAATAAAATTGATCGCAATTGCAATACAAAAATAGACTGCAATGATTGTAAACATTTTTTTCATTTTAATTGTGTTAACATCACTGAAACCGATGCTAATTATTTTAAATCAAGTGACCAACCTTTTCGTTGTGATAAATGTTCAGTGCTAAGAAGACGTTCTCTTCATAACTTGCCAGTGCCACCGGTATTAGCACAGCATCATACAAACAATGCAACGAATAAGACCAAAACACTCAACTCAGCCCAAGTGACCACCGTAAACATGGAAAGTGAAAGTCAATGCACTCTTCAAATGGTGTATGCTAAAATTTCAACTTTGGAGGAAACCAATAAACAATTCCTCTCACAAATGAAAATATTATTAAGTGAAAATAATGAACTAAAATCGAGAATCAATGTGCTAGAAAGTAGGTTGAACTGGCAACCAACAGCTGCTTAGTAATGACATTGAAATTTCGGGTGTATCGATTGCAAATGAATCAAATTGCATTGGAATTGCACAACAAATCTTTTCTAGTGCACTTTTAGTTGATGTACCCGATAAAGACATTTAGAAGTGCTTTGTTAAGAAAATAAAAACAAAATCATCTTCGTCTGCCCTAAAATCAATCATCTGTTTGAGATTTTCTAACCTGACAACGAAAGATCGAATTATGTGCGCAAAGAGGAAACAAAAAACACCTTAAAATCTATCAGCATCGATGATTTTGGCAACAACGGAGAGAGTAGCAGTAACAACAACAGCGTCACCAACAGTAATAAGAGTAAAGGAAGCGGAATCTTTATCAACCATGCTCTCACTAAATTTACTCAAGCGCTCTTGATGAAGACAAAAGAAGCTATGATGAAGGCAGGCGGAAAATATGTATGGTATAATAATAATCAAATTTTAATAAGAAAGGTTGAGGGAGGAAAAGTTATTTCTGTTAAATCGTTTAATGATCTTGCACTTATTTAGTGCCTTTAATATTTAATATTATTTTTTTTTTTCTTTTTAAAACATGAATTCTGATATAGAATTAAGTGATGATTTTTCTCTCCCTTATATTCGTACTTCCAACTGTGATAATGTGTTAACTGATAGTTCTTTCTGTAATGAGAAATTTTTTATTGTTCACCAAAACATAAGAATTATGAGGGAAAATTTTGCATCTCTTGTTACGCATATAAATTCTTTTGCTTGCGTTCCTGATATAGTTTTCTTATCTGAAATTTGGATTTATGGATTTGAAGAGAATGATTATGTTATTCCTGGGTATAACTTTTATTCTAAAACGAACGAAAACTATGCTTCAGGCGGTGTTGGTTGCTTTATCAAAGATAATATCGCTATGATTGAATTCTTATTTGTTAATTTAATTAGTGCTGAGGTTCTCAAGGTTTCTGTAGAAATTGCGTATATTTTTGTATGTGTATATAGACTGCATATGTTTAGCGTTGCGAATTTCATAACTGAATTCTCGAATTTCTTGGCTAAAGAAAAATCCAAGAACTTAATCATTGTAGGTGATTTCAACATAAATATTTTGGATGAGAATGATAGCATTTCTAGCTACCTTACATTACTTGCGCCTCAAGGGCTTACGTGCTTTATTAATGAGACTACTAGACCCGTCTCTGGAAGTTGTTTAGATCACGTTTATGGTCGTTTCAGTAATCTAGAACTTATTGAATGTGAGAAATGTGTTTTCGATCTTAAGATCACTGATCATTGCATGATAGGACTTGTTTTTACCATCAATAACAAAGGACGTTGTAAACATTCTGATTCTGATCAGAGAAAAATGAAGATTGATTTTGCAAAACTTAAAAATAAATTGTGTTACGAGTTTTGGGAAGATGTCTTTGCTTCAAGTGATTCATCGTCTGCTTTTTCAATTTTTATTGACTCTTTAAAAAAACATAGGTATAGCATCCTCTTCCTATTTTATAAATACAAAAAAATCACCCAAACATCTTAAGCCCTGGATATCTACATCAATTGTAAATAAAGTTACGAAGAAAAATAAAATAAGATTAAGATGCAAAAAGAATCCCGCAAGCCAACGTTTAAAAAAGAAATATAAAAAGCTGTGCATTGAATTAAAAAAGGAAATTCCTATTTGTCGTGATAACTATTACCGAGATAAGCTCAGCTCTGCACAGGGAAATCTAAAAAATGAATGGCGTGTAGTAAATAGTTTACTGAATAAATCTTCTGCTACTAAGAAACCTGTTTTTTTGCATGTGAATAGTTCAATAGTGCGTAATAAGGTCGATATTGCTAATGCATTTAATAATTATTTTGCAAATGTTGGTTGTAATCTTTTACCGAGTAATCTTCACTCCTCATGTTCTTGTTCTATTTCTATCTGTCGAAGTACTGAGCATATTCAAAGTAGCAGTTTTGTTTTTCCTATTACTATTACTTCTTTTGAAATACTGAAAGTTATTAGAAATTTACGTAAATCGTCTTCGTGTGGAGCTGATGGTATTTCAAGTGATGTAGTCAAAAAAATTGCCTTTTACTTAGTTGATGTCTTAGCTTATGTTTTCAATAGTTGCGTTTATGATGGTGTGTTTCCTGAAGAGCTCAAATGTGCAGATGTCTTGCCATTATTTAAAAAAGGATCTGCTACTGAAATTAGCAGCTACAGGCCAATTTCTCTTCTTTCTGTTTTTAGTAAAATTTTTGAAAAACTCTTGAAAAATAGGATTATGTGTTTTTTAGATAAAACTAAGTTTTTTAATCCAGCTCAATTTGGTTTCTTAAAAGGCAAATCAACGGAAGATGCACTGCTAAGATTTTGTTCCTTAACAATGTCTCAATTAGATGAGAAAAAATACGCAGCTGGCCTTTTCGTTGATATAACTAAAGCCTTTGATATGGTCAACCACAATATTTTGCTAAGAAAGTTGGAGAAAGCTGGTTTTAGAGGATTCATTCTTAACTGGTTTAGGTCTTACCTTGAAAATCGGTCACAGAGAGTAAAATTAGATGGTACTAGGAGTGATGCAAGATCTCTTAAATTGGGTGTTCCACAAGGTTCTGTGTTGGGTCCAATTTTATTTTTGGTATACATCAATTCGCTTTTCGCCTTGAGTTTTAAGGGCTCGCCGACAGTTTTTGCCGATGATATTGCGCTTTCCTACGGTGCAAATAGTCCTTTAGATCTTATTTCAAATATTAATTTTGATCTTGACTTATTGCGAATTTGGTTTTTTGAACACAATTTGTTAATGAGCTCCAAAACCAAGGTAATGTTTTATAGTCTATCTTCATGTAGATTGTTGGATGCAAGTGTTAGCTTCCACGCACCTGAGTGTCGTAGCTTTAAACTATCAACCTGCCGCTGTTCATCAGGCTTCTCCTCACCTTCTTTTTTTTGCAATTTAACTTGTAGTGATAGATGTTTTGTAGTTGAGAAAGTTGACGAGTTCAAATATTTGGGACTGACTTTAGACTCTCGGATGTCTTTTGCAAATAATGCTGAATCCCTCAAAAAATATCTCCGTTGTACCCTGAGACATTTTTACTATTTACGAAACGTGTGCTCAACTAAGCTATTAAAGGTAATTTACTATTTACCATTCCAAGTTACAATATGGAATTGCTTGCTGGGGTGGTATTTATCAAAATAAAATACAACCAATATTGATCTTACAAAAATACGTCATAAGAAAAATTTGTCGTAAGCCTTGTAGACATTCTAGCTTTCCTTTGTTTTGTGCTCTCAAAATTCTCCCAGTTCGTCATTTATATTGTTTTAAGACCTTAAAATTATTTTTTATGAAATCTGGTAACCTCAATTTTCGCTTGATTTCTAGATACAATCTTCGAGGAAACCTTTCGAACGTATTAGATGTACCTTTTTTCGCACCACTGCTTACCGAAATTTTTTTTCTATCATGTCTTTTCGGCTATTTAATATTCTTCCTCAATCAATAAGGACAATCACTATACCTGAAGCGTTTCTCAAAAATGTTAAAATTTGGCTCTTTACATTAAACTATATTGCTCTGGAATCTTGTATTTCTAATGTTTTGGTATAAAAAATTAAAAAAATTTTTTTTAAATTCTTGCTTAAATGTAATTAGCTTTTAACAACCAATTATTATCATTTGTTTAATTCTTTCTTTTGTACAATTTTATTTTTTTCTTCTGTATTTATTAATTAATTTTGATTTTACTATCATGAATTTCTTGAAAATTTTAAGGGTCAGCCCACCCATAAACTTTGTAATCTTTTAATTATTTGAAGTGGCATTCAAATCTATTTTCTTAATTGTTTTGAAAATAATGAATGTCACCAACCTTTCTTATATTTTCTTAAAATGTAATTAATTTATTTTATTTTATACGAAAATTGTCATGAAATTATAAGAAATAAACATTCTATTCTATTCTATTCTAATTCTAAATATACTCGCCGCCATTATCTGCTTTTAGTCTTGCAACCTTACATCCATGGAAAGCCTCTGCACTTGAAACAAATTCTTGAAACTTTTCGAAAACTTCGCTTTTTCGTTCAATGCAATACACAGTTGTCGCTCTCGAGAAGTCGTCAGTAAAGGTCACGAAATATCTTGATCCATCATGCGAAGCGACAGGCATCGGTCCGCAAACGTCGCTGTGAATCAATTGAAGAATACGATTAGAGCGTGATTCCCTCTTTTGCGGGAAAGGTAATCTTGATTGCTTTCCAAGATACATGATTCGCAAAAAACATCTTCGGTATTAATTTTCAATTGTTCAAGACCATTTACCATTTTTCGACTAACCATTTTCTTCATATCCCCAAAATTCAAGTGGCAAAATCGAAAATGCCAATAACTTTGAGGTGTAACCTTCGAATTCTCTTGAGTGAATGAAGCAAATGCGCCTCTATCAATAAAAAATTCAACCACATAAAGTTTGCCTGCACAGCGAGCCACGAAAATCGTTTCACCATTAAGAGATATATATGCAAAGTCTCCCTCAAAAACAATATGACATCCACGCTTAGTTAAACTGCGAATGGAAAACAAATTACATTGCAAATCTTTTACAAGTAAGACATCTTTTAAAGCTTTTGTGTTGCAATCGCCATTATAAAGTGTTTTCACAAGAATGTCACCACGTTGCTTGGTTACTAGCATAGCATTCTTTTTAGCAACTGAAATCTCTATTTCTTCAATGTCTCTCAGATCATTAAATAAATTTTTATCATTTACCATGCACCCGAGTCCAAGATAAACCTTACAGATGAACTTCTTGTTCTTGTATCTGCTTTTGAAGCTGTATTTAGAATCATCTCAGAATCTTCGTTACCATTTTTAAATACACGTACTTTGCTAATGGCACTCAAAGAAACAACTGCTTCATTTAGTGAAGATGTATTTGCACTATTCTTCGGTGATGCTTTTTTCTGGCAAAAATTTTTCTTGAACTTCTTTTTCGGCTTTTTGTTGCATTGTGACTTAATGTGACCTACTTGGCCACAACCATAACACACAATATTCGCATTCATTGCAACCGTTGAGGATTTAACACAGGAACTTGACTTGCGTTTGTTGTACTTGTCCAACAAACGACATTTCACAAAATCCAAAGTCAAATTTGTTTGCTCAATAGTTTCGATAGCTATTACCAAGGTATCGAAAGATTTTGGCAAAGTGAGCATCAACGAAATAGCTATATCTATGTCTTCCATTTCTTTTCCAGAGCTCTTCAGATCGCGAATCAATCTATCGAAGTTCAAAATATGCTCCTTCATATCGTCCCCTTCACGACAATAAATCGAGTGCAGCTTACGTTCAAGCGAAATTCGACCTGAAATAGTTTTACGTTCAAAAATACTTGCCAATCCATCAACCATCTCTTTTGCAGTAGATTTCCCCTTGATGTTTTCCAATTGACTATCATGTACGCTTTGAACTATAATATTCTTGCACATCTTTTCTTCCTGTCGAATTTTCGTCTTCTTATCTTCATTTGTCTTAGCTTCAACAAGCTTTTCAAGGTCTTCTTGAATGTAGATTCCTAATCTTTCCTCATCTTTTCTCATCCAGAGCAATTTCGATGCGAAAACGCCAATTATTAAAGTTGGTTCCATCGAACAGCGGAATACCAGTTCTGGTATTAACTTTAACAGATACCATTTCATTCATTTTAGACCCAATAAATGACAAAAACTGATATATGCTCAAAACGTTTCTGGGCCCATAACATAAAAGACTTAAGAAAAGGTTTTTTTAAATGTTGAACGATGAAAAACTTTATTTAGGAATAACGAAAATAATATTTCTGTTTTAGAGCAAACAAACAATGAGTACTTGATTGTATTACAAACAGCAAAGTAGAAGTACATGTTATTAAATTATACAGAAGACATTATAACACTTTTTAGTTTATTGACAAATTTACTGTACAGATTTACAGCGTTCTCCTCTTCTAGAAGCGAGTTCCAATTACTTCTTGAATGAGTTGGTTGAGTTTCGAATTACATATACGTGAAGAACTTACAGGCGATTTTTCGGAAATCGTTTAAGTTTTTTTGTAGTACAATGTTGGATAGTGGTCGGTAATATCGTTCTTAAGATACAGAGAAGATTAGCATGGCCCCTGCGCAAGGATGACACGCAAAATCGTGAAGCGTTCCACATTTTTAAACCCCCAACGTTGATAGCAACCTTACAAATAATATTCTTTCTCAAGTAGATGAGTTTGAAAATAGACATGCAAACAGTTGACTAACGTTGTTTTCTTCATCAAACGCAAATACAAATTACTTGAATCCACCATTTACGTAACCAAATAAAGTCAATATTCAAAGCGTGAATATAAATAACAAAAAATCTTATGGTATTGATAAGATATCAAACTACGTGTTGAAAAAATGCCCCCATTCACTTGATGTTGCACTTTCTTGCGTGTTCAATCATTGTATCAACAATGGATACTTTCCCACAATATGGAAAAAGTGTAAGTTACTCCCTATTGCTAAAAAAAAAAAGCGCAAAAGAAGCCAAAAAATTCCGTCCAATATCGATGCTTTCTAATGTTGGAAAGCTTTTTGAGAGGATTTTGGCCGAAAGCCTAGACATTTTTTGCGAAGAAAATGATGTTATACCAAACAATCAATTTGGTTTCAGAAAAAATCATTCAACTGAACACTCGTTACTTGTTCTTAATGACAGAATTTTACAAAATTTAACAAGCAAAATGTGTACAGTTGTCCTCGACATAGATCTACAAGCAGCTTTCGACTCAATCTGGCATAAGGGCTTATTTTTAAATTGATAACGCTTAACTTTCCAATTCCTCTTATACGAATTATATCTAGTTTTCTGCGATCAAGAACAGCGATGGTTTCTATAGCTACTGAATTTTCAGATGAATTTCCAGTGCAGAGGGGTGTTGCTCAGGGATCTTTACTTGGACCAAAGCTATTCAACATATATTTATCAGATTTTCCTTTCAATGACTTATCTGAACCTAGTGGTATTATGTACGCAGATGACACGAAAATATTAGCAAGCGCAGTGAGACCCAACGATGCATTAAAGGCTCTTTATCGATATTGACATCATACCTTAGCTCATGGGGTCTTATTTTAAAAGCCGAAAAAGTGGTTTAACGTGTTTTAGAAATGTTTACGGCAAAAGGCATCGCAAAGCAGTTCAGGAGAGCAAAAATCTCGCCTTAGACATAAATAATATTCCGATTCCACTGAAAACCGAATCGAAATATCTTGGAATTCAATACGATCATAAATTTAAATTTAATAAGCACGGTAGATACGTATTGAATAAAGCTAAAATGACATCTGGTATGCTTAAACAGCTTCTGTCATCAACCTTCATTTCCAAGAATACCAAAATACTTATATATAAGGCAATTGTGAGACCCATATTAACTTATGGCTTCGGGTGTTGGTTCACTGTTTCGCCAACGGTAATGAACGAATTAGAAAATTTTGTGGAAAATACAGACGCCCAAACAAAAAGTGGTATTCAAACGAAATACTATACAGAGAAACAAATATTGAACCACTTACAGTATATCCGGTAAATTCGATGAAAAAGAGATTAAATTCTTTCTCAAATCATTCAAATCCTCTTATAAAAAATATTTGGGAAACAAACAGTAACGAGAGCGTATTTGATCAGCTTTATCTATCACCTTTCAACATAATGCACACACGATCAAAAACTCAATTCGGTCGAAACTTTTCAAGGTCTTCTTGAATGTAGATTCCTAATCTTTCCTCATCTTTTCTCATCCAGAGCAATTTCGATGCGAAAACGCCAATTATTAAAGTTGGTTCCATCGAACAGCGGAATACCAGTTCTGGTATTAACTTTAACAGATACCATTTCATTCATTTTAGACCCAATAAATGACAAAAACTGATATATGCTCAAAACGTTTCTGGGCCCATAACATAAAAGACTTAAGAAAAGGTTTTTTTAAATGTTGAACGATGAAAAACTTTATTTAGGAATAACGAAAATAATATTTCTGTTTTAGAGCAAACAAACAATGAGTACTTGATTGTATTACAAACAGCAAAGTAGAAGTACATGTTATTAAATTATACAGAAGACATTATAACACTTTTTAGTTTATTGACAAATTTACTGTACAGATTTACAGCGTTCTCCTCTTCTAGAAGCGAGTTCCAATTACTTCTTGAATGAGTTGGTTGAGTTTCGAATTACATATACGTGAAGAACTTACAGGCGATTTTTCGGAAATCGTTTAAGTTTTTTTGTAGTACAATGTTGGATAGTGGTCGGTAATATCGTTCTTAAGATACAGAGAAGATTAGCATGGCCCCTGCGCAAGGATGACACGCAAAATCGTGAAGCGTTCCACATTTTTAAACCCCCAACGTTGATAGCAACCTTACAAATAATATTCTTTCTCAAGTAGATGAGTTTGAAAATAGACATGCAAACAGTTGACTAACGTTGTTTTCTTCATCAAACGCAAATACAAATTACTTGAATCCACCATTTACGTAACCAAATAAAGTCAATATTCAAAGCGTGAATATAAATAACAAAAAATCTTATGGTATTGATAAGATATCAAACTACGTGTTGAAAAAATGCCCCCATTCACTTGATGTTGCACTTTCTTGCGTGTTCAATCATTGTATCAACAATGGATACTTTCCCACAATATGGAAAAAGTGTAAGTTACTCCCTATTGCTAAAAAAAAAGCGCAAAAGAAGCCAAAAAATTCCGTCCAATATCGATGCTTTCTAATGTTGGAAAGCTTTTTGAGAGGATTTTGGCCGAAAGCCTAGACATTTTTTGCGAAGAAAATGATGTTATACCAAACAATCAATTTGGTTTCAGAAAAAATCATTCAACTGAACACTCGTTACTTGTTCTTAATGACAGAATTTTACAAAATTTAACAAGCAAAATGTGTACAGTTGTCCTCGACATAGATCTACAAGCAGCTTTCGACTCAATCTGGCATAAGGGCTTATTTTTAAATTGATAACGCTTAACTTTCCAATTCCTCTTATACGAATTATATCTAGTTTTCTGCGATCAAGAACAGCGATGGTTTCTATAGCTACTGAATTTTCAGATGAATTTCCAGTGCAGAGGGGTGTTGCTCAGGGATCTTTACTTGGACCAAAGCTATTCAACATATATTTATCAGATTTTCCTTTCAATGACTTATCTGAACCTAGTGGTATTATGTACGCAGATGACACGAAAATATTAGCAAGCGCAGTGAGACCCAACGATGCATTAAAGGCTCTTTATCGATATTGACATCATACCTTAGCTCATGGGGTCTTATTTTAAAAGCCGAAAAAGTGGTTTAACGTGTTTTAGAAATGTTTACGGCAAAAGGCATCGCAAAGCAGTCCAGGAGAGCAAAAATCTCGCCTTAGACATAAATAATATTCCGATTCCACTGAAAACCGAATCGAAATATCTTGGAATTCAATACGATCATAAATTTAAATTTAATAAGCACGGTAGATACGTATTGAATAAAGCTAAAATGACATCTGGTATGCTTAAACAGCTTCTGTCATCAACCTTCATTTCCAAGAATACCAAAATACTTATATATAAGGCAATTGTGAGACCCATATTAACTTATGGCTTCGGGTGTTGGTTCACTGTTTCGCCAACGGTAATGAACGAATTAGAAAATTTTGTGGAAAATACAGACGCCCAAACAAAAAGTGGTATTCAAACGAAATACTATACAGAGAAACAAATATTGAACCACTTACAGTATATCCGGTAAATTCGATGAAAAAGAGATTAAATTCTTTCTCAAATCATTCAAATCCTCTTATAAAAAATATTTGGGAAACAAACAGTAACGAGAGCGTATTTGATCAGCTTTATCTATCACCTTTCAACATAATGCACACACGATCAAAAACTCAATTCGAACCTAGCCTCACCTCAATACCAAAGTTGCCCTTTTACGAAAAGGCTTCACTACCTGTTCTCAGAGGGTAATTGAAGAAAAGTGGTTATCATAAAAGAGGGTAACCAAATATACATCGCAATGTATGCTTTAATACATCATAGACTTTCGCCAAAAAAAAAAAATCTCAATTTATTTGAAAGATCAATTGATTCATAGTTACTAATTCTACTTTTTACTATATAACATATTATATACTTAAGTTAGTAGTTTTTGTAATTTCTTTTGATGTTCTTATTATTAGGTATTATAATATTTTTATATTACATATTTTGTTTAGTGTGTAAGTTTTTCTAGTCATTTATTTTTAATCTGGCCGCTTGGAGCCATAAATGGAACGTATGTCGGGAGCAAATATACGACAATAAAGCAGCTCTAATTTTGTTAATTATCAAAAGTTCATAGTGTAAACGCTCTTAGATAAGCATTTCAAAAGAAAAAAAAAATAAGTCTATCCAGATAAAGTTTAAAGTCGGTTATCCAGAATTCAAAATAATGTAATCTTAATTTAAGCAATGTTGTAAAGTCTCAATAAAAATTTGAATTGAATTTGAATATCGTTCTTAATGACCGCTGTATAAATTTCGTTATCGACATTGCTATCTAAGATGTGCTCAATCGGCGAGATAGTACCGTTACTTGGATCAACTCTAGTGTACTTTGTTATGACATTCATAAGCCTCGATGACGTTAGCATCTCCAAATAGTCTTTTACATAGCTTACATTTGATTTTTTTTTTGGATATCAATATTTAATATCACCTAAAACAATGTTTTTTTTATTTTTGTTTATTTTTCTCAAGTCATTGCCAAATTCTTCAATGAATGCGACCTTGTTAAAACCAGGAGGTCTATAAATTCCAATCATGAATATTGTTATATTCTCTTCCAAAATTGGATTTTGTTACTTTAATAAGAAACCGTAAGCAATAAAATTAGATGGTAACTTAAACTGTTTCGAACAAACATTATTATTCCTCCCCCTCTTTGATCATTTCCATTTAGTGTTTCCTGTTTAAAATCATTTAGCTGATAAAATCCACTCTCTTTATCTTAAATATAAGTTTCCACCAAAACAATTACTTCTAATTCATCAATAAAGTGATTGATTTGAAGCAGAAAATATTTCAATTTAAACGCATCAATCTTACATTAAAACATATATATCAGTTTTTTTTAATTTCTTAATCCATTAATGTCAATTCCGCTAAATCCCCACATTTGAAACTAACTTCTAGTTAGAGTGCATCATTTGTGCTCTCCATTTTTATACAGTTTTAAACTTCTATTTGCTCTGATAAAAAGCTACTATAATTATTGTGAGCACTTTAGATTGTTCACGTCTTGTTCAATATTAATTATCAACGATGCGTCGTTCTTTAATCTAATTCCGGCATTACTATTGTAGGTGACTATCACCCTCCTCTTGACTTAAGCGGCCACATTCATAATTATAGTAATTCATATGACTGCTCCCATGTATTTGACTATCGAAAGACAAACTTTCGACTTCTTTTTGATGAACTAAGTAGATCTTATATTAAAAATATTTCAGCTTTCACTAATATTGGAAGCAATTAAACATTTTTATTGTATCCTTATCGACTGCATAAACAAACATATACGCCTCAAAATTTCAAAGAATGTCATGTCATAAAAGTTCATCATGCAAATCATTAAGGGATGATCCAAAAAGCTTCTGGAACTTTGTCAATTCAAAGAAAAATTCGGATGGCTACCCAGATAACTTAACATATGGTGATGTCACCTTGACAAAATCATTGGACGTTTGCAACGCTTTTGCTCACCTTTTTTGACATTCCTTCTCTGATTCTATTGTTGATATAGATCGTAGTTACTTCGAGTTTCTATATAATTGTCCTCAAGTTAATTTTAATACTGTCCCAATAGACCTAGAAAGAATCCTTCACAATATTTCATCTTTGAACGATGATTACACTTATTTGTATTCATTGTCGTTAGATTCTGGTCGGTTACCTTCGATGTGGAAAAGATCTTTCATTAAACCTGTATTTAAAAAATTTATTTAATCAGATTTCCTTAAATACATACCAATATCTAAGCTTTCGTGTATTCCCAAATTATTCGAACAATGTGGTTGTGGAAGCTTACCTTTTGATATTAAAAATATATCTTTTTTTAGATTTCATTATAAAAATCTAGTTGTATTGTAATTTCAATAAATATAAGATGTTGCATAAGTACTCATACGATTCTTTTTGCTGGTATAGAAATTGTCAGGTATTTGGGGCACATATTGTGTTTAATTTTGAAAACAAATAACATTGCCATCATAAAAAGTCTTTGATTAATGTTTTACAGTCTTAGTGCCTCTAGAATAGATGATGATGATGATATTGTAGTGTACGATCACATTTGAGTCTACTTCTAATTACTTTATTTTGGAGTTTTTGTAGTCCACATATTTTTTGTGAGTTATTATAGACATAAAGAAGACTTGTACAGTATTTAAAATGGGGCTTGATGGTTACATTAAACACTTTTATTGCACTATTTTTTGAAAGGTTATTACGAGTTCTTCTACGAACCCCCAATTTTTTCGACACTTTCTAACATAATATGATCAATGTGTTCGTTTAAGGACAACTTGTTATCAAGTACAATGCCAAGGTTCTTTATCGACGACACTTCTTCTTTTGTGGATTTGAATAGTTAATTGTTGTTGATGTAAGGATTTATTCATTATCCAACCACAATGAAATCCAGAAACGGGCTCTAGCATGCATTCAAAACGAAGGAGGGCACTTTGACCACTTGTTATAATTGCATTTGTATAAGATACATAAAAAAAATACTAAAAGTACAGAAATAATTGTTTTTTCAAGCAAACCTCAAAACTAAAATTTTTTTAATTTTACCCGTTTTGTATTTTCTCAAGTATCATAAAATGTATGGGATTTTGAGTGCACTTATTTGTGAGTTTTTTTTATATTGTTTTGCTCATATGCAAAAAATAAGGAAACTCTATGTTTATGAGGCATTTTCTGCAAAAAAAAAACCACTTAAAATTGAGAATCTGGCAACTCTAAGCTTATAGAAGCTCAACTTAAATACAATCTTAAAGGTTGTTATTTCTACAAAATATAAGGTCTAAGAATGGGTTTCTGTCATTAGTATTGACAGAGATATCGAATTTAACACAGGTCAGGGTACACCAAAATTAGCTTTTTTAAAATTGTCAAAAAGTCATGTCAAAGTTGAGAAACGAGCTTTACTGTATAACAAATTTTTTCTTAGAATATGACAAGGAATGACCAAAGAATAATTCACGAAGTACGCAACACCCTGTATACTCAAAGCTTGTACTTTTTGCAGATTATGTTTCATTGTATATAGCAAGAAATGATCTAAATACTATAGTTAATAATATGCAAAACGACCTTACTGCAAATAATTCTTGGTTGAATATAAATAAACTAATACTACCTTAATACAAATAAAACAAAATTTATGATAAGAGAAGAAACGAGCTTTACATTATAACAATTTTTTTCTTAGAATATGACCAAGAATCACACTCCAAAGGATAATGCACGAAGGACGGAACACCCTGTATAACCACTTTTTCCATATCATTTATATATTACAGAAATAGAAGCACTCCTAAGATTGTTCCTTGAGGAACTCCAGTAGAAACTGTTATTGGGTTAGTCATTGACTGATATTATTTGAGTTCTGTTGCACAAAAAAGTTTTAAACCACTTTAGTTTTTGTTCCATATTTTTCTAATTTATTTATCAAGATAGCATGACCAACAGTTTCGAATTTTCGTTTTAGGTATAAGTCAATTCAATTCAAACTTTTATTGAGACTTTATAACATTGCTTAAATTAAGATTACATTATTTTGAGTTCTGGATAACCGACTTTAAACTTTATCTGGTTAGACTTATTTTTTTTTTTTTTTTTTTTTTGAAATGCTTATCTAAGAGCGTTTACACTATGAACTTTTGATAATTAACAAAATTAGAGCTGCTTTATTGTCGTATGTTTGCTCCCGACATACGTTCCATTTATGGCTCCAAGCGGCCAGATTAAAAATAAATGACTAGAAAAACTTACACACTAAACAAAATAATATAAAAATATTATAATACCTAATAATAAGAACATCAAAAGAAATTACCAAAACTACTAACTTAAGTATATAATATGTTATATAGTAAAAAGTAGAATTAGTAACTATGAATCAATTGATCTTTCAAATAAATTGAGATTTTTTTTTTTTGGCGAAAGTCTATGATGTATTAAAGCATACATTGCGATGTATATTTGGTTACCCTCTTTTATGACAACCACTTTTCTTCAATTACCCTCTGAGAACAGGTAGTGAAGCCTTTTCGTAAAAGGGCAACTTTGGTATTAAGGTGAGGCTAGGTTCGAATTGAGTTTTTGATTGTGTGTGCATTGTATTGAAAGGTGGTAGATAAAACTGATCATACGCTCTCATTACTGTTTGTTTCCCAAATATTTTTTATAAGAGGATTTGAATGATTTGAGAAGGAATTTAATCTCTTTTTCATCGAATTTACCACATATACTGTTAGAGGTTCAATATTTGTTTCTTATAGTATTTCGTTTGAATACTACTTTTTGTTTGGGCGTCTGTATTTTCCACAAAATTTTCTAATTCGTTCATTACCGTTGGCGAAACAGTGAACCAACACCCGAAGCCATAACTTAATATGGGTCTCACAATTGTCTTATATATAAGTATTTTGGTATTCTTGGAAATAAAGGTTGTAGGTTGATGACAGAAGCTGTTTAAGCATACCAGATGCCTTTAGCTTTAGCTTTATTCAATATACGTATCTACCGTGCTTATTAAATTTAAATCTATGATCGTATAGGTACTATTCCAAGATATTTAGATTCGGTTTTCAGTGGAACCGGAACATTATTTATGTCTAAGGCGAGATTTTTGCTCTCCTGGACTGCTTTGCGATGCCCTTTTCCGTAAACATTTCTATAACACGTTAAACCACTTTTTCGGCTTTTAAAATAAGACCCCATGAGCTAAGGTATGATGTCAATATCGATAAAGAGCCTTTAATGCATCGTTGGGTCTCACTGCGCTTGCTAATATTTTCGTGTCATCTGCGTACATAATACCACTAGGTTCAGATAAGTCATTGAAAGGAAAATCTGATAAATATATGTATGTTGAATAGCTTTGGTCCAAGTAAAGATCCCTTAGCAACACCCCTTTGCACTGGAAATTCATCTGAAAATTCAGTAGCAGTAGAAACCATCACTGTTCTTGATCGCAGAAAACTAGATATCATTCGTATAAGAGGAATTGGAAAGTTAAGCGTTATCAATTTAGAAAAAAGCCTTTTATGCCATCAGATTGAGTCGAAAGCTGCTTGCAGATCTATGTCAAGGACAACTGTACACATTTTGCTTCTTAAATTTTGTCATTAAGAACAAGTAACGAGTGATCAGTTGAATGATTTTTTTCTGAAACCAAATTGATTGTTTGGTATAACATCATTTTCTTCACAAAAATTGTCTAGGCTTTCGGCCAAAATCCTCTCAAAAAGCTTCCCAACATTAGAAAGCAACGATATTGGACGGAATTTTTTGGCTTCTTTTGCGCTTTTCTTTTTGGCAATAGGGAGTAACTTACACTTTTTCCATATTGTGGAAAAGTATCCATTGTTAATACAGTGATTAAACACGCAAGAAAGTGCAACATCCAGTGAATGGGGGCATTTTTTCAACACGAACTGTTTGCATGTCTATTTTCAAACTCATCTACTTGAGAAAGAATATTATTTGTTAGGTTGCTATCAAAATTGGGGGTTTTTTTCGCAATATAGATCTGAATAAATAGACTTAAATGCATTAAGTTTGCTTTCAATATGTATAAGTTCATCTCCATTCACTGTGAGAATGTCCTTGGAAATATTCGTACCAAAATACTTTCTACCGCTAATCCTGTCAATTTCTTTGAATGCTTTTGGAGAAGGCTTAATTTGTTGTAAGCGCATTCTGAATTCACTGTCAAGGTCTAATTTGATTCTTTCTTCTATAATTTTGCTAAGACATTTGATCCTAGAGGAGAGTTCTTTGTATTCAGAGTTAATTCGGTTCAAGTGTTTATGAAAAACTCTTTTTAGTTTCCGTAGCCAAATACTTTGAATTTTTATGAGATTTTTAGTTAATGGAGAAATATTTTTGAATTTTGAACGCTTTATCACTTTAGTCACTGAATGATTTTCTACACTTTCAGTTACTTTACTATTGATGTTTACTATGAGCTCATCAATATCAGTGTTGAGGATGTTTGAGTTTATTGGTAGACTTATTCTGGAAAGCGTGTTGTGCAAATCTAGTCTAAAATGGTCCCAATTTGTTCTTTCAAAACTTGTGAAGCAAGTAGGAGGTACCAATATTGGGTGGACATCAAAGACATTTAGGTTTATTTCGAGCCCAAAGTGGTCAGATAGAAATAAAAACGTTTTGCAAATGATATCATTGCCAGTGTTTAATGAACTCGATAATATAAAATAGTCTAATACGGATGATGATCTAGGATATGTTGGGCTGTGTGGTGAAATTATATCAAAATTTAAGAATGTGCTATTGTAAAACCAGTTGTATATTTTATTTCCGTTAGCGTTTCGAACTTTATCACCCCAGTTTGGATGTCGAGCATTGAAATCTCCTATCAGTACTGCATCGTATGTGCTTGCAAAACTCAAAAGTCTGTCTAATTCACTCGCAAGGTTTGGCCCAGCTGAACACGGTATGTAAATACTTACTAAGAGTATTCTTTTAAAAGCTCCTAAATGATTCTGACATATCAAAACGGCCAGACAAACTGTGAATGAATTACTATTAAACTTAACTTAATTTATCTAGAACTTTTCGTCAGTAACGATGGCGGTTCCCCTTCCATCGTCATTTCTAATGAGATTGTAGCCTTCAAAAGAAGGTTTATGCCTCTCATTCAGCCTTGTTTCAGATGTGAAGCATATTTGCGGTTTCTTTCTCTGAAGTGTGCCTAAGACAGAAAGTCTTTTTTATGCGAAATTAAAGAATTAGTATTTATCGATATAATTTTAAGGGTTGTGGTTGAAGCCATCATATAACTAAAGAGGCGACGAAGTCAAGATAAGCGAACATCTTATCTTCTTTACTTCTAAGCTTTTGATAATTTGGCCAGAATTACCTTGTTTTGAACAAAAGGTCTGTGAAGGATATATTGAACAAGTTCTTGGCTTCGTTAAGAAAGTCATTAGTGTTAATGTTAGACGCCTGTTCAATATTTCCCAGATGTAAATTTTGAGAAACTTTTTTTTGAACTGGATGTTTATTACTGGGTGTATTCCTAGCCATATCGGCAAACGAAACATTTTTGGTTATGTTACTGACCATGTCCTCAATTTCTATTCTTGCTTTATTTTTTACAATTCAAGATTGTTTCGCCAGTATTGTTCGACAAGCAACGGTTGGCAAGAGTTATTCTCCGTTTGATCTCCGCACTGATGTTGTTATCCGTGTCTACAGCGGATCCTAGGTAGACGAAGTCCTGCACTACCTCGAAGCTTTGTCTATCTATTGTGACGTTTTGTCCAATTTGTCGATGTTCTGTGTCCTTATTTGATGACAAAGTATACTTCCTTTTGCCCTCATTAACCATCAAACCCATTTTTGCCGCTTCTGTTTCAATACTCGCAAAAGCACCTATGACATCACGCTTATTTCTTCCTATTATGTCAATATCGTTTGCATAGGCGAGTAATTGTACAGATTTTTGAAAGATTGTTCATCAACTGTTGACGCTTGAGTTTCTTACAATCTTTTCAAGTATGATGTTGAAGAAATCGCAGGACAGTTTGTCGCCTTGCCTAAAACTTTTTTCGACATCAAAGGTCTCGGCGACCTTGACAGAGCAGCGTGAATTCTCCAAAGTCATCCTCCATTCCGAAACAAGACATGGCTCTGTACAGCTCGTCTCTGTAAATACTGTCATACGCGGTTTTGAAATCAATAAAAAGATGGTGAATATATCGATATTGTTTACGATCAACATAAACAGTAGAACTTTTCATACTTATAACAATTCTTCTTGCTCACAATATTGTAAAACATTAATTTTATTAACGTAACTTGCTTGCCATACTGTACATTCCCGTGTATACCTGACGAGTCAGCATTATTCTCTAATACACGTTCTGTGTAATTCAATTCTTCTAAATTGCAAGATACATTCTTTTGCATGTCCAGCAAACTATACCTTTGTAAATAATTGTAGATTAAGCATTTTTTGTGTATAAATAGGTTGGGAAAAATAAATATATTTCAGATAGCTACGAAACAGGGTACAAGACTTATCATTTATCTCTTCCAGTGAGTCTGCTGGGAGCTGTTTCCAAACTCTATTTCTCATAGTGAACAAGGTGTTATAGTGCTTCACTGTAGTCACTTTATCCAGTCATAGTACAGGTACTGTGGTCTGGTCTACAACTCACTTGCGATAGAAGCATCGTAAACAGATATTATATTCTCGGGTTTCTTCCAAGATCTGCCGTTATGTGAAAATTTGGTCTATTGTGTACTTCTTCGGTCTAAAACCACATTGATTGGGACCTATTAAGTAGTTGACGTGGGGTCTCAGACGTTCACATATTACAGCAGACAAGATCTTATAAGCGACGTTAAGGAGGCTTTACCCTCTATAATTGGCGCAATTGTGAGGGTCTCCCTTTTTAGGATCCGGCATAAAATACTTAGGTTCCATTCATCGGGCATGCTTTCTTCCGCCATATCATGCAGATCAGCTGGTGCATGCTTCTTTCCCACCTGTCTCCAGCTGCCTTGAAAAGTTCGGCATCATGGCCATCTGCACCTGCAGTCTTATTTGATTTAAGTTTGCATATGGCAAAGAAAGTCTATGATGTATTAAAGCATACATTGCGATGTATATTTGGTTACCCTCTTTTATGACAACCACTTTTCTTCAATTACCCTCTGAGAACAGGTAGTGAAGCCTTTTCGTAAAAGGGCAACTTTGGTATTAAGGTGAGGCTAGGTTCGAATTGAGTTTTTGATTGTGTGTGCATTGTATTGAAAGGTGGTAGATAAAACTGATCATACGCTCTCATTACTGTTTGTTTCCCAAATATTTTTTATAAGAGGATTTGAATGATTTGAGAAGGAATTTAATCTCTTTTTCATCGAATTTACCACATATACTGTTAGAGGTTCAATATTTGTTTCTTATAGTATTTCGTTTGAATACTACTTTTTGTTTGGGCGTCTGTATTTTCCACAAAATTTTCTAATTCGTTCATTACCGTTGGCGAAACAGTGAACCAACACCCGAAGCCATAACTTAATATGGGTCTCACAATTGTCTTATATATAAGTATTTTGGTATTCTTGGAAATAAAGGTTGTAGGTTGATGACAGAAGCTGTTTAAGCATACCAGATGCCTTTAGCTTTAGCTTTATTCAATATACGTATCTACCGTGCTTATTAAATTTAAATCTATGATCGTATACTATTCCAAGATATTTAGATTCGGTTTTCAGTGGAATCGGAACATTATTTATGTCTAAGGCGAGATTTTTGCTCTCCTGGACTGCTTTGCGATGCCCTTTTCCGTAAACATTTCTATAACACGTTAAACCACTTTTTCGGCTTTTAAAATAAGACCCCATGAGCTAAGGTATGATGTCAATATCGATAAAGAGCCTTTAATGCATCGTTGGGTCTCACTGCGCTTGCTAATATTTTCGTGTCATCTGCGTACATAATACCACTAGGTTCAGATAAGTCATTGAAAGGAAAATCTGATAAATATATGTTGAATAGCTTTGGTCCAAGTAAAGATCCCTTAGCAACACCCCTTTGCACTGGAAATTCATCTGAAAATTCAGTAGCAATAGAAACCATCACTGTTCTTGATCGCAGAAAACTAGATATCATTCGTATAAGAGGAATTGGAAAGTTAAGCGTTATCAATTTAGAAAAAAGCCTTTTATGCCAGATTGAGTCGAAAGCTGCTTGCAGATCTATGTCAAGGACAACTGTACACATTTTGCTTCTTAAATTTTGTCATTAAGAACAAGTAACGAGTGATCAGTTGAATGATTTTTTTCTGAAACCATATTGATTGTTTGGTATAACATCATTTTCTTCGCAAAAATTGTCTAGGCTTTCGGCCAAAATCCTCTCAAAAAGCTTCCCAACATTAGAAAGCAACGATATTGGACGGAATTTTTTGGCTTCTTTTGCGCTTTTCTTTTTGGCAATAGGGAGTAACTTACACTTTTTCCATATTGTGGAAAAGTATCCATTGTTAATACAGTGATTAAACACGCAAGAAAGTGCAACATCCAGTGAATGGGGGCATTTTTTCAACACGAACTGTTTGCATGTCTATTTTCAAACTCATCTACTTGAGAAAGAATATTATTTGTTAGGTTGCTATCAAAATTGGGGGTTTTTTCGCAATATAGATCTGAATAAATAGACTTAAATGCATTAAGTTTGCTTTCAATATGTATAAGTTCATCTCCATTCACTGTGAGAATGTCCTTGGAAATATTCGTACCAAAATACTTTCTACCGCTAATCCTGTCAATTTCTTTGAATGCTTTTGGAGAAGGCTTAATTTGTTGTAAGCGCATTCTGAATTCACTGTCAAGGTCTAATTTGATTCTTTCTTCTATAATTTTGCTAAGACATTTGATCCTAGAGGAGAGTTCTTTGTATTCAGAGTTAATTCGGTTCAAGTGTTTATGAAAAACTCTTTTTAGTTTCCGTAGCCAAATACTTTGAATTTTTATGAGATTTTTAGTTAATGGAGAAATATTTTTGAATTTTGAACGCTTTATCACTTTAGTCACTGAATGATTTTCTACACTTTCAGTTACTTTACTATTGATGTTTACTATGAGCTCATCAATATCAGTGTTGAGGATGTTTGAGTTTATTGGTAGACTTATTCTGGAAAGCGTGTTGTGCAAATCTAGTCTAAAATGGTCCCAATTTGTTCTTTCAAAACTTGTGAAGCAAGTAGGAGGTACCAATATTGGGTGGACATCAAAGACATTTAGGTTTATTTCGAGCCCAAAGTGGTCAGATAGAAATAAAAACGTTTTGCAAATGATATCATTGCCAGTGTTTAATGAACTCGATAATATAAAATAGTCTAATACGGATGATGATCTAGGATATGTTGGGCTGTGTGGTGAAATTATATCAAAATTTAAGAATGTGCTATTGTAAAACCAGTTGTATATTTTATTTCCGTTAGCGTTTCGAACTTTATCACCCCAGTTTGGATGTCGAGCATTGAAATCTCCTATCAGTACTGCATCGTATGTGCTTGCAAAACTCAAAAGTCTGTCTAATTCACTCGCAAGGTTTGGCCCAGCTGAACACGGTATGTAAATACTTACTAAGAGTATTCTTTTAAAAGCTCCTAAATGATTCTGACATATCAAAACGGCCAGACAAACTGTGAATGAATTACTATTAAACTTAACTTAATTTATCTTGAACTTTTCGTCAGTAACGATGGCGGTTCCCCTTCCATCGTCATTTCTAATGAGATTGTAGCCTTCAAAAGAAGGTTTATGCCTCGCATTCAGCCTTGTTTCAGATGTGAAGCATATTTGCGGTTTCTTTCTCTGAAGTGTGCCTAAGACAGAAAGTCTTTTTTATGCGAAATTAAAGAATTGGTATTTATCGATATAATTTTAAGGGTTGTGGTTGAAGCCATCATATAACTAAAGAGGCGACGAAGTCAAGATAAGCGAACATCTTATCTTCTTTACTTCTAAGCTTTTGATAATTTGGCCAGAATTACCTTGTTTTGAACAAAAGGTCTGTGAAGGATATATTGAACAAGTTCTTGGCTTCGTTAAGAAAGTCATTAGTGTTAATGTTAGACGCCTGTTCAATATTTCCCAGATGTAAATTTTGAGAAACTTTTTTTTGAACTGGATGTTTATTACTGGGTGTATTCCTAGCCATATCGGCAAACGAAACATTTTTGGTTATGTTACTGACCATGTCCTCAATTTCTATTCTTGCTTTATTTTTTACAATTCAAGATTGTTTCGCCAGTATTGTTCGACAAGCAACGGTTGGCAAGAGTTATTCTCCGTTTGATCTCCGCACTGATGTTGTTATCCGTGTCTACAGCGGATCCTAGGTAGACGAAGTCCTGCACTACCTCGAAGCTTTGTCTATCTATTGTGACGTTTTGTCCAATTTGTCGATGTTCTGTGTCCTTATTTGATGACAAAGTATACTTCCTTTTGCCCTCATTAACCATCAAACCCATTTTTGCCGCTTCTGTTTCAATACTCGCAAAAGCACCTATGACATCACGCTTATTTCTTCCTATTATGTCAATATCGTTTGCATAGGCGAGTAATTGTACAGATTTTTGAAAGATTGTTCATCAACTGTTGACGCTTGAGTTTCTTACAATCTTTTCAAGTATGATGTTGAAGAAATCGCAGGACAGTTTGTCGCCTTGCCTAAAACTTTTTTCGACATCAAAGGTCTCGGTGAGTTCTTTACCGACCTTGACAGAGCAGCGTGAATTCTCCAAAGTCATCCTCCATTCCGAAACAAGACATGGCTCTGTACAGCTCGTCTCTGTAAATACTGTCATACGCGGTTTTGAAATCAATAAAAAGATGGTGAATATATCGATATTGTTTACGATCAACATAAACAGTAGAACTTTTCATACTTATAACAATTCTTCTTGCTCACAATATTGTAAAACATTAATTTTATTAACGTAACTTGCTTGCCATACTGTACATTCCCGTGTATACCTGACGAGTCAGCATTATTCTCTAATACACGTTCTGTGTAATTCAATTCTTCTAAATTGCAAGATACATTCTTTTGCATGTCCAGCAAACTATACCTTTGTAAATAATTGTAGATTAAGCATTTTTTGTGTATAAATAGGTTGGGAAAAATAAATATATTTCAGATAGCTACGAAACAGGGTACAAGACTTATCATTTATCTCTTCCAGTGAGTCTGCTGGGAGCTGTTTCCAAACTCTATTTCTCATAGTGAACAAGGTGTTATAGTGCTTCACTGTAGTCACTTTATCCAGTCATAGTACAGGTACTGTGGTCTGGTCTACAACTCACTTGCGATAGAAGCATCGTAAACAGATATTATATTCTCGGGTTTCTTCCAAGATCTGCCGTTATGTGAAAATTTGGTCTATTGTGTACTTCTTCGGTCTAAAACCACATTGATTGGGACCTATTAAGTAGTTGACGTGGGGTTTCAGACGTTCACATATTACAGCAGACAAGATCTTATAAGCGACGTTAAGGAGGCTTTACCCTCTATAATTGGCGCAATTGTGAGGGTCTCCCTTTTTAGGATCCGGCATAAAATACTTAGGTTCCATTCATCGGGCATGCTTTCTTCCGCCATATCATGCAGATCAGCTGGTGCATGCTTCTTTCCCACCTGTCTCCAGCTGCCTTGAAAAGTTCGGCATCATGGCCATCTGCACCTGCAGTCTTATTTGATTTAAGTTTGCATATGGCAAGCTTAGCTTCCTCTAGGTCGGGAGGACGGGATTCTTGATCAACGTCCAAACTGAATGGAGCAATCTGCCTAACAGCGGAATTTGTGTCCTCATCGCCGCTAAGCAGTCTGCAGAAGTCATCTTTCCAGATCCTCAGTAGCGACTGTGACTCTATAACTATGTTCCCCTGCTGGTCTTTACAGGCTTGAGTTCGGGGTTTGCCACCCTGGCAGGATCTTTTTAATTTTTGGTAAAACTTCCGAATCTCGTTCTTGTAATGGCACCTCTCAATTTCCTCAAACGAGCGCTTAACATTGTGTTTCTTTTTGTTTTTGAGAATTTGGTGTCCTTCTCTTCTTTTCTCTTTGTAAATCTCGTTCGTAGGATCGTAAGTAGCTTGTTCGTTTTTGCATCAGCATTTGTCGTGCTTTTTGTTTAGCTGCATTTGCCTGCCTGCATTCTTCATCGAACCATGGGTTTCGCTTTTGTGGCCGAGTGAAACCCAGAACCTCAGAGGCAGAATTATATTTTAGCAAGTTTAAATCAAATTTACTCAAATCTACACTTTTAGTATGGAATTTTTTCGCACACATCCCTCTACATAACACAAAATTATCGTTTCGGTTAATTATTTTTTCACAGTTTTCACCAATGTAGTGGTCTTCCATCTTCACTCAAAGTAAATCAACCAGAATATTTTTATGCAAAATTTATATTTATTAATTCGTTTCCTACACTAATGCACTTATAAACTTTAATAATCAAATAAGTGCTTATGGTTTAGAAAGTCCTATCTGATGTATTAACTTTTGTTATTTGAAATGCAGAAAATAACGAAGTAAACGCGAAGTTCCCAAGAGTAAAAATTTGAACGTTCACTCTATAACAATTTCACTCACACTATCACTCAAACTATGATCTGCAACAGTAAAAAACCTTTTACCTATGTATATTTTCTTCATAAGTGTTCCAATGCACTTGAAAGCGGACATGAGTTAGATTGTATATATACAGACTATTCAAAGGCATTCGATAAACTGTCTCATGATATTATATTGCTTAAACTGAAAGCATATGGATTCCAATTGAACTTCGTCGATTGGATCAGATCTTACTTAACCGATATATCATATGCGGCAAAATTTCGAAGCATTCTTCAGATTCCTTAAAGGCCCACTCAGGTGTGCCACAGGGTAGTCCCCTAGAGCCATTCCCTTTTATTCTAGCCATAAATGATGTAAATTTAGCTTGTCATCAAGTGAAATTTTGATCTTCGCTGATGATGTGAAAATTTTCAGGAAAAGAGACTGCGCAGCCGATCGTCTTGTTTACAATCTGATGTCGAAGCAAATGGCAGAGTATAGCTTTTTCGAAGAATTGTACACCTGCTTTATATACTTTACTCGTTTTCTCATCAAAAATTATGCAAGGTGTCCACTGTCCAATATTAAAGACCTCGGCGTTAATTTTAGTCGCAATTTAGACTTTACATCTCATATCAACTATATTGTTAGTAAAGGAAATTCAGTGCTATGTAGGCTTTATTTAAAGATGTCCTTAGGAGTTTACGGACCCCTACGTCACTCTTTCGCTGTATAACTATCATATTCGACCCCATCTGGAATATGCTTCTCAAATATAGTCTCCTTATTATCCACAAGGGATAGAAAGTATACAGCGAAGATTTATTAGATTTGCTCTCAAGGGACTTCCTTGGATTGATTTTTATGGACTTCCACCATAATATATGAGCACCGTATTCAACTTTTTCAGATGCAACTGCTTTCGCATCTGCGAATAAATAATTATTTAGTTTTTCTTCACCAGCTTATAAAAGGGCAAATTGATGCTCTTGATGATAAAAATTTTGAACCTAAACTCAAACTTAATAGATTTTCACTTAAGTAAACCTAATTTAAAGTCCTTGATTCAAACCAGAGAGTTTGGTTTCTTATCTCTTTATAATTATCATATTTAACAATTAATTTTACGTATGTAGCTATCTAATTTGTTTTTGTATTTGTTTATCAATATTTCTGTTGTTTTGAGTGTATTAGACTTATTTTTTGCTTACTAACAACTAACACCTCGCTAAATGATTCTGAGTACTAAAGGGTAAAAAACTTTTGAAGAAAAGATATATGTACATTATTTCACAAGCTTGAAATAAGCTGTTCTGATAGTGTAACGAAGAAAATAAAATTACTCATAATGATCTTAGATCTCACTTGTAAAAGATGTTCGGAGAAGCAGATTAAATAGCCAACTGCTTTTTGAATTTGAAATCTTCTTTTGAAGGAGCATTTTCTTTGCTTCTGCAGAGACAGATATCGATTGTATTACAGACACTTTATTTTTGTATTTAAACACCATTTTCAAGAGATTGCCCTCTCGTTTGAACAAAAGAAAAGCAAAAATTTCATCCACCATTTTGGTAGTACAATCAATAAATATGTCTATCTATCGATCTAAATACTTATGCTAAATGATGATAAAGAGTACTTACTTAAGTTGCTTTTCGCATTCATAACAACGAAAACAATTCTTGTGGTAAGTATTTTTCTCTGCTTTAACTTCCTCCATTTTGTATACTTCCTTCTGGCAAACGCGGCAGTCCTGCTTCTTTTCAGCATTAGCGTCCTAACCCAATATGCAAAAGTAACAAACGTTAAAATCAAACTTATGGTAACTGTGCACAAATGTGAATAAGTGTAAAAAAACATGACACAAGAGTTTCATGAAATCATTCGACTCTTAAAAAAGGAAAATGAAAAAAAGAAGAAATATAAACGAATATATACAGCCTGTTTTGTTAAAGACAAAGACAATGAGGATTAGTATTATGCGCTTACAGTGAATTTTTCTTGAGCTTTATTAGCGTCACTTGAACGTACATGTATTAAATTTCGCTTCTGCAGTGCATCAAACTTACTAAAACTCGATTTCTGTTTGAGAGAAAAAAGAAAAAAAAGAAAAATTATTTATTGCTAATATATTGCTATGTTTGATGGGAAAGATTTAAAAGAATTACAAACTAATTTTTTTTTTAATTTTGTTGTGACTCGAGCACTTACATACATCTTCGAATAAAGGTGGACTAAAAAGACGCAGAATTTTTGAATTACTATTATGTTGCAGTGGTTTGCGCTTTGCGTCAGCAGGACGTGTGTGGTGAGAATGAGAGGTGAGAATGAGAGGGGTGAATACTAATATTTTGTGATATTACCAAAAACTATAATATTAGCTAACAAACACCATAATCTACATCGATACAAAAGTATCACAAATATTTTCTTTTTATTCAAAGTTTAGTTATGAATTTGCGATTTTGTAAGTTAAATTGCGAATAGTTTAGGCATTGTATAAAGAGAAACTATAGTATTATTATGTATTTAGAATGGTAATTAACCTAATTTCTCTGGTCCAACTTAGCAGTCTCCGTTCCAAAACTTTGGTTTCACCATTGTGTGTAGAGAAGCGAATGCTGCGCCACCGTGCTCCTCCGGTCCAAAGCAATGTTAAATCGTGTTTTGAACTTACTATAGTTTCTATATACAATGGTTTAGGTACACTTCCAATCAAAAACAAAAATTCAAATTGCTTGAAAATAGAAAATATGTTCAACAAAATCATTGGTAATCATTGAGTAAATTTAATGCTGCTTGCCTAAATAACATCGGTCAGCAAAAAAAAAAAAAAATAGTGGGTGGATTCTCTCTGCGCGGGAGAAGTGAAACTTTACGTCAAAAACTAGATATGTATCAAATATTTATTATTTCATTTGAGGAGCAAAGAAAACACAACACTACTTTCAATAAAAAGTCAAAATTTATATGGCGGGCGTCGTGGTGCAGTGGTAGAGTGTTAAGTAGATAGGCCGGACGCATGGGTTCGAATCCCGCTCTGAGCATCTACTTTTTTTCAGCCTCCCAGTTTCAAAAGGACGCCACCTTGAGGTTATGTGTGAAATTACTAACACCTTATTTCCAACTACTGCAACACAAAAAAGGGAAGGCTGCTACCCTGGTAGTATAATGGGCCAGAAATAAGGTCTGAGTTCTCCAGATTAGCATAAAAAAAAACTTTCAATAAAGCAATCGAAATTAATTATGTTAGCACATAGCACAGACACGATTTTCACACAGACGGCACAAATTGGAAAACTATTGAGAAGAATCTAATGAGATCTGTAACGACATAGAATCAGCAGTGTCAATAATTTTGTTATCGAACTTAATCGTACGTCATACGGCAATATCAATGACCTAATGGTCTAACCATATTTGCCGTAATCCACGTAGAGGTTCCTTTATAACCGCGCAGTCACTGAAGTAGGCGGAGACGCTGATGAGCTCCTTCGATTCGGTAAGGCTATCGTGATCGTCTTGAGTTTGCTTAATTGACGAATGAGTGCTGGTGGCAGTCTCATTATACCTAAAACGCTGATCGTTGCAGTGGAATTCTAATTTCTCGGAGAATTTGACAAATCTTCGATACTGGTAAAGCTATAATGTGTCTGCCTGTTACTCCTAACGATACACGCAGACATGCTTTAGATTACGCCACGAGTATTGAAGCAAAAACATAAATAAAATATAATTAAGTTTTTGCTTAGCTGAAAGTAGTTGTAGTTTTTGGACATAATACTTTGGAGCATCAGATCTGTTGCTTTGGTATTTGAAAAAAAGATTTTAAAATAAATTCTTTTTTTTTTTTGGCCTGTACAATTTGAACATTGTTCAACAAAGTAAGAAAAAGCATTCAATTCGGCAATTACCAATGCAAAAACAAAAAATAAATTATTAGCATTTTAGTTACCCCGTATAGATGTTTACTTGAACATTAGACGCTCATCTAAAATATATGAAATGGACAAATTTTCACTCAACTTACCACAGAAATATTTTCCTTTTCAGCGTCTAACTTCTTACTTTTTTTTAATTGTTTCTTTGCACTACTCAAGGAGGAAGCGCTGGGTTTCTTCTTAACTGTCTTTACTTTCGTAACTTCAACATCTAATGGTGGTGGGGTTGAATTCAAGTCACTATTTCTCATTGTGGAATCCTGCATGTCCGATTGATCCTCAGTAGCATTGCGTTCTGAGTTTGTGGCTGAGGATGCAATTATTTCAGTGGTATTGCTTTTAGTACTTTTCGTTGTTGTTTTTGAGGAAAACGTGTTTTGTTGGGTTGACTCATGACTGCTATGGGAAGCTTTTTTAGATACTTTAGTGCTTTTCTTGGTCTTCGTAGTTTTGACAGAATGCAGTTGTTGTTCGTTGGCTGTGTCAGATGCCATCTGAGACACGGTCTGCTTGAAAAAAAGAACAATAAAAATCAGTACAATGTTTTAATAAAATATGTTTAAAGAAAATTAAATTTCCTATCGTTGCTTAGTTTCTAATCTTGTTTGTATAAAATTCAGCAAACTTCTCCGACCGTATTTAATAGGCTTCACTAAAACGCACTTAAAACGCTGAAGAACAGCTAGTTACGCAGTGAGTAAGAACTTCCTTAGCTTTTACTCAACGAATAAAAAATATCTATGTACTTATAATTCCTTTTCTTAGCCCTTATAGTTATCTAATTTATTTCAAAGTTTGGTCGATAACTTGCTGGAAATATGTGACGCAGCTCGCATAAATTAAGTAGAAATTGCTTTTTTGAACTTTTATCACTAAGCGCTTCAGATTATTCCCAAGAGCTTCTTGTCGTCATAAAAATGTAGACGGAAGACTCGTTAAGCGTCTTTAAAGAGTGTTTGGGTCTATAGATATTTGTTCGGTTTACCGACTGGAGACGAGGTTGGACTAAACAAATGGTCTGACATGTCCATCTACAGGGAGTCCAAAGACACACGTTCTTATGAGAGGTGGCCCATCAGCGTCTCGCCGGATAAAACGAACGAATCGGAACAATTTGACCAACTTTTATTTTTTGCGTCCGGCAGATCCGATAATATTAGCTGTATAAACCAATTTGAAGTTTTCTCTTGCTGCTAATGATGAATTAAGCCAAATGCCAAACTGATAACTCAGAGATAGGACTTAGCTTAAGTTTGTACTGCTATTGAAGTAACATATAGTTTCACCGGAATTCAAAATCAAACAGTAAGTAAGATAGGAAGATGGTGGCCAGGGACATAAGTTCCAGGAACGGGTGAAGCGAACTACAATTCTGGTATCCCATGAAACCCTAGCCTCTCTCTTTCCAAGACCGTTATGAGTTAGCTAATACCATCCTGCTCGGATCTAGACCAGTAAAGGTCGATAAATATTCTTTAAGCCAGTGGTTGAACAGCGACGCTGCCGCCCGCCGAGGGCTGAATAGCTATAGAGATCTTAGTCGCTAGTTGCGAACTTTGGATACCTAGGCAAGTCCAATTTTAATTGTAAGCCCAGTAAGTTAGCTTAGACCTCCTTTCCTTATTAATCGTGAGTACAAAATAAATAATTGAAATAAAAATATTCAAAAGAATGATGCTCTTCCAAGTGCATCTACTTCAATGGAGACAGGTTTGGACGACCTTCCATCTATTGGATCTTTGGAGGAGGTGAAACTTCTTAGCGAGGCTGCTCCTTCTAGACCCGTTGATCAAACGATCCAAAAGACCTGAAAAGAGCGCAACAGGCTAAGTGGTGCTATTCGCAAACGTTTAAATTTCTTTCTGTCTTGCGGCCTCAATGAAACAGGAGCCAGAGAAAGGACCAAAATTACTGTCCAAAAGGAAAGGGAGAGAAAACGAACCGTTCTGAATCCTTCTCTATGAACACAAATCGTGCTAAAATGTAAAAAAGTCAAGCATTGCTCACAAGCAGAGGTCTGATGGTGTACCTTCCACATCAAGTCCGCCTTCCTGTTCAACATAATTTAGAGCAAACAAATTTTAAACAAACGCTGGAAAGTTTTAAGATAGGTATCCTTGCCTGCGACTTACCGGGAACGCTGCTTAGCTCTGATCAAATGTCAGCAGTTGTAAAACACGCTATCTTTGGTTTGATATGCAGCCAACAGACAGGGGATATCAGCCCCAGGCTCTTTGGCACCGCCTTCAAACCAGGCTAGTTTGTTTTCAACTGCAAAAACAGAGTTGCGGCTGATTGGCTGAAAGGCGTGATTCATAAGATCAAACCTTGGGAGAATGCCTTACTTAGAGCGGTTGAAGAGGAAGCAATTGCCGAAATCAAAGTTTTGGTGGGCCACTTCCTCGTAGGTCCTTCATGCACGAACGAGCAGCTTCTCACTGCGATCAAGGATGAGGGTCTTCCCGTTACCAAATGGAGGCTCGTAAGACGTGAAGCGAAAGGAGCCGCTTCAATCCTAGCCTTGACCACAAATCTTCGACTCTTCTAAGAAACAAGAAGGGCGTCATAGACTTTAGCGATGTGCAAGCTCGCAATCCTAAAGGCCCTCACAAAGTTGTTGCTCATAAACCTCACCCCATCCAACCCCGATCTAGCTTCTTTGTCAAACCAGCTAGTATGATTCTGACGGCAGGTGAATGTGCTTCACAGCCTAGTCCCAAATCAAATCTACAAGAACGTTAATAACTCGATCACGTCTTCTATCCCAACGCTCGTTTTCAATGACTCTCCTTATGTCAGTTCCATCGATAAAGCCAATTTGTAAGCACTTCAATTTGCTCCAAACTCAACACTTCCTGATAACATATTGGCTCCACCTGAGCTTGAGTCTGGAGATTCTGTGGTGAAGCAGATTTTTTTTCGAACTCGTTCGGTGCCGAGAGCACTCAAAGAACCCTCCGTTATTCTGAAAGGTGTTCGTCTACGCTGGCAAAACCACTGCGTAAGCTTTTCCATCTTTCCTATTCTGCTGGGATTTTTCCGAGCAGATGGAAAACTGCTTTTTTCCAGCCCATCCCTAAAAAATGCGAATCTTCCTCCCCTATCAAGGTCATGGAAGCGTTGATCAACTATCATCTTATGAAATATGTTGAAGAACGAAAGCTTCTTAATGACCGTCAGTACGGCTTCCGTAGCAAGCAGTCCACTGGTGATTTACCTTTCCGACCGTTCAATACAAGCTGTATTGTATGGCTTCAGGTCTGATACCCACTTAATAAATGCTGGTGTGCTCCATGGCTTCTTTTTGTCTCCGACTCTCTTCCTCATTTTCATAAATGATCTCTTGCCTGAAACTTCTAATCCGCTTAACTGTTTTGCTGACGACGCGACCCTCAGCTTTTCATATTCTTTTCCAAATTCTTTCTGATCTGGCTACCATTTATAAGACTTTCATCCGCCCAAAGCTGGAGTATAACTCCCATGTATTTGTATTTGTATTTTGTATTTGTATTTATTTATTTATTTCAAGCATAAGTATATTAAAACATAGTGTCTTTTTTGTAATACACCATGTCTGGTCAGGTGCTCCTCAAACATATTTGCTCCTGCTTAATAGGGTTCAAAATAGAGCGGTTAAATTGATAGGCGATAGTTCAATCGTAGAATCGATTGATTCTCTTGAACATCGTCGAAACGCTACCTGTCTCCCTCTCTCTCTCTCTCTTTTATCGCTTTTTTCACAAACAGTGCTGTAGTGAAATAGTCAGCTGCATTCCTCCCCTGAAAAAATTAAGCCGCAACACCCGCCTCGCTAAGAATGCTCATCAGTTTTACCTTGAACCCAACTTCGGACGTACAGTCAAGTATAGAGATTCGCACCACCAGAATGTGGAATGCTCTACTTCACTCTCTTTTTTCCTTGCATTACGATTTGCAAAAATTCAGAAGCAAATTGCATCGGTGTTTCCTTTCAAATGCTCGCCAATTTCCCTAAATGCTCGCACTGTGTCTTGTAAACACTAAGGGTAGTCATAAGCCCTTGATGTTCGCGTTAATTAAAAAAAAAAAAAAACAAAAAAAAAATCAAAGTGGTTTTACAAAAAATCCGTGCTTTCTTTGCGAGTGGGGTAACCGGGTTAAACAACATCATCAGACCATAAAGGAATGGCCTCCAAGAACTGAACTAACCTCAGGAATCAAATAAAGAGCTTACTGCTTTTTAATGCCGGAACAAAACGTGTCAGTTCCGAGTTATTGATTAGGCCGCTCGCATGAAAAAATATTAGTTTTTAGTGCTTTATCGTATTTATTTTTACAATACTGTTTAAAAAACAAATTTTTATATTTTTTCGTGGTTGGTCGTATAAATGAATAAATCGAATGGTTTACCAACACCGGAAAAACGAAATTAAAGTTTGTCATGAGAAAAAACAGAATGTTCCAAATGTTTTCCATAGGTTTCAAGCGTTTGCTTTTAAGATTTGTTAACTAAACTGTCATGTCAAAAGCAATGCGAATCAGGCGCGGATCTAGAATTTTTTTCCGGGGGGGGTCACGGGATAAAAAAAATCAAATATAACAAAAATTAACTGTTTTTTATAATAAATTATATTATTATAAAATTATAAATTGTTTATATAAAAAATGTACTTTTGAAAGTAAGAAATGTCTTAGCCAATAAATTTTTCTCTGAAACGTTTCCTCGTGTGTTTGCAATCAAAACATTGACAGCACAACAGTCCATTGTTGATTTCAGTGTCGTTGAAATCAGGATAGTTTTCATTGTGTTTTGCGATAAACAAAGAAGGAAACGGAACAAACCCAGAAAATAGACAATAAAAGTAAAAAATATAAAACAAGGATTCATTTGACGGACCTCAACGAAAGGCTTTCTCCAGACGTAATGAAGCTTTTTGGGTTGAGAGTTTTTCTGTCTCGGACTTCTTATACAGAGGAGGACATTGAAGAAGTTAATCTCGTAGCAGTCATGTACCAGATGCTTCTGAACACTCCTCCTGCAAGCGTTATTGCAAAATTTGAGTTGTGGGTAGCAAAATGGAACCGAATTGTTGAAAAAGGCGGTGAACTTCCTGATTCGGTTTCTGCCGCCCTTGATGCATGTGATAGAGTAATGTATCCGGCTATTCATACCCTGCTTTGGATTTTGGTGACGCTTCCTGTTACTGCAGCCACTGCAGAAAGGAGCTTTTCAAGGGTTAGGGTCAAAATACTGTATGGGTCATAATACTGTATTTAAAATACTGTACCTCAAAATACTGTATTTCAAAATACTGTATGTACAAAATACTGTATGATCAAAATACTGTAAGTCAAAATACTGTATCTCAAAATTCTGTATCTCAAAATACTGTAAGTCAAAATACTGTTTCTCAAAATTCTGTATTTGAAATTGCTGTAATTGGGCTGAAAAATAAAAATTGTTTTGAGAATGTAAAAAAGTGCGGCACTTTTTAAGAATACTTTTCTTAAGAACATATCATAACAATTTTTCTTTAACATAATAACCTCATATACTTCCTTGAACAGTAACATGTACCAATGATAATTCATTACTCTTTGAATTAAATAAAACAAAAACAAAACAAATGGTATCTTCGGCTATTTTCTCTATTTCATTTTCTCCTTCCTGACTGTATGTATCTCTCTCACATGTTAAAATTAATTGTTTTGATCATAATCAACAACTGCGTGAGCAATTGCAACAGAATAATTCATTTGTCAAAATTAGCACGTGTTCATGCATTCAGTAGATGTTTAAAGGTTTGTGCAAATTTGAGTGTTAAGTGTTATTTTGCTTCAAAATGAATACATTGATACTGAAAACAAGTAAAGGAATGGACGTTTAAGAACAAAATTATGAAAAAAACAGTATTTTTACCGACAGATTTTTGAGATACAGTTTTTTGTTCATACAGCAATTTGAGATGAAGTATTTTGGCCATGAAAAGTGCTTTCTCAATTAGCCGTTCGGAACCGGCCCAAAATTGTAGGTCCCCTCCATTCCCTCACAAGGTTTGGTTGTGAGAAATGCGCTAGGCCCAGGGGCTCCTCGCTCTGTTGCGCCACCCTATTTATTTTTTATTTTTTATTTTTTTTGGGATACAGAATTTTGAACTACAGTATTTTGGTCTTACAGTATTTTGTACATACAGTATTTTGAAATACAGTATTCTGAAATACAGTATATTAACCATACAGTATTATGAACATACAGTATCATGCAGTATAATACAGTATTTTGACCTACAGTATTTTAAAATACAGTATTTCGACCCGCTCCCGCTTTTCAACTCTCCGTCGCCTCAAAACTTATTTGAGATCGACTATGGCAGAAGACAGACTCACTGGTCTTGCATTGCTACACATTCATCGCGACATTGAATTGGACATCGATGCGATCATCAAAAGATTTGCGAAACAAAATAGAAGATTGGATTTTGTGTTATAAATTGTTTTTACTTAAAACTTGTAATCAAATGTTAAGATATTAATGGCGCTTTCCATTGGTTTCACTCGGGGAAGCACTCATTATAAAAACCAATGAAACACCCAAAATTGTTTCTATTCAGTTTAACGTAATTTCCTTTGTGTGAGTGAAACACCTACGGCTCTTAAAAAATATTCCTTGAAGAAACTTTTCACTTTGACATTTGAGTAACATGTGTTAGTGCTTCTGAGTCGATTCTCACTTCAAATCGAGAAGCGGCTGTCAGAATCATGAGAAGCGATCTTTTTGCACCAATGGAACGGTTCGAGAATGCTTCTGGACGCTCCTGGACGGTTCTTTTCGTCCAATGGAAAGTGACATAAGTAAAGCTACTATCCAAATATAGAGAAATTGATACAAAAGTCAGTATTGTGCGAGAAATTTATTCAATTTTGAGTCAGTCATGTTGAGTCAGCCATTTTTTGATTGCAAATTTTCCATAGTGCAATAAAGTAAGTTGATTTTGGTCGCTTGGTTAGTTTCCGTTTTTCAAGTTTACCAAAATTAGATTTTGTTCGGTTATTTTTTTTTTTTTTGATTTTCAGTTTGAAATGCGGGCTGTTTTGGGGGGGGTCATGACCCCTGTGACCCCCCCCTTGAATCCGCGCCTGATGCGAATGGGAAACTGTAAACGCTTGAATTCAAACAGTTAATCATTTTATTTATTTTATTTTATTTATTACAAATCAACAATAAAAAATTTGAAGAAGGATATTGGCTGTACATAAAGAAGAGAATTAATAAATTTAATATTATGCGTAATGTATGCGCATAACTATGATTTGTTTAATTTGTGAATTATTTGTGCCGTATGTATTAACACTTTTCATATGTCAAGCAGTTTGTTAGTTAATTCAATATTGTTTTTGTTTGGATTTTGAAGTTGTTCTACTATGTTGCAGCGTTACCGTTGGATATTTTCGAAAAGTTGCAAAAAGAGTGGCACTCGAGAAAAAAAGGTGGCACTTGAAATAAAAAACGAAACAACACCATATATGTATGAAAATTGACTTGTTGATAAAAATTTCACACATCTTAACGAACTCGTAAGAGTTGAAGAAAGCACATAATCTTAACAATCATAATCGCAAGTTTCAGTTTTTAGTCGGCTGGCGAGTTTATTTTTCATCAAATTTAGCTTGGAAAAAGCCCTCTCAGCGCAGCCACTGCTATGAGACAAAGTTAATATTTTTGCAACAAATTCATATAGGTAAGTCAGAAAAAGGTATTCATTCAAACTATTTTTAATGTTAGACACTTTAAACCAAATCTATTCGATATTGACAATTTAAAAAAAAAAATTGGTTTAAGCTTCATGCTTGGTTGGGCTTCAAGGTAAAAAAAAGACTTTTTTGTGAAGTTTTTTCTTAAATATGGATTTATTAATTTTATTCAGACCTTTCGTACGTTATTGAGCATACTTTTGACAGTTAAAAGGTAATTTTTTCATGCAGAAATATTGAAGCATAAGCTGTTAACAGAGCTTCCCCAAACGTCTTGAGAAAAAGACAATTTGCGGTGTTCACCATAACTCGGCTGGAAATTATTTGAAAATAAGAAATCAAGAAAAATTAGCCAAATTATGACCAAATCTTCCCCCAACTTTCTCTGATAATTTAATTTTTTATTCAAAAATAAATTGGTGGCCATTGAAAGTGTAAACTATTATTTTCCGCTAAAAATTCCGGCTTTTTAGGGGTAGAAAACAAAATTTTTACTTAACGTTGGGGGGCGGTATTTTATATGTCAAAAATGTGTATCAAGTTTGGAATGAATAGCTCAAGTAGTTTTGAAAAGACAGTGAACACGGACTTTGAAAAAGTAGTTTTGAGGAAAACACGTCTAAGGTTTATGAACTAGTGTTAGAGCGTTAAAGGCCAGGAGATTAATAAGGCAATTACTTTAAGAATATTGCTTCTATTGACCTAACATTTTAAGGACATTTTTTTGAAATGTTAAACAATAAGATTAGAGATAGAAAAAAAGAATCGATTTTTCAAAAATTATTTCTAAAAATCTATATTGTTCAATTACCTTTTAGGACTAGTTTTAAATAAGTGATCTCTTGTTTCGACTTGGTAAATTTGAAGTCTAAATGCCTCAAAATAGAAAGTTTTTCATTTTTGATGTCAATCGATTAAATATTTCATCTTAAAGTATTTGATATTTGATAATGACTACGAATATTTTTTTTTTTAATCTGAATTGCTTACTTTAGTTTTACTTGTGGGGAAAGCTAAAAAAGTGGCACAGACTGAAAAGTGGTAGCTCGGTGGCACAGCCTGAAGAAAAGTGGCATTTTGATACTAAAGTGGCACAGCGGTAGCGCTGCTATGTTGTGTTGGCTTTGGTTGGATTGTGGAAAGCGATTTTGGGCGATATAGCATGGGCCTAGTATATGAGACATGAGATATGTTGATTACATTAGGCGTGTTTTTTCACAAGGATGTTATGTACATAACATGATAATGGGTTGGTGTTCTCGATCAATTGTCAAACCAATAAAAGGCAACAAATGAATTTTGTTTTGCCAAATTCGCACAAAAACGCAAAAACTGTTTGTTAAAAACCTAAAGCAATTCTATAGAGTGGAAAAAAAAATGTTCCCTAGTGAAATTAATGCAGGTAAACAATTTTTTTTGTCTGTTTTTTTTTTTTTTAGTTTAGAAACGTCAAAAATAGGTCCGTTCACAAAGGTAACAAGGAATTTCTCTTGACTCTGTTTACATGCTGGGGTTGAATTTATATGAGATTGTGATTTAGATGTGAGTTGCAAAAAATATTTTGTTACTTGTTTCAAACGAATTAAACTATTAATAATAAGAAAGTACAACCATTTTTATAGCATACTTAACAATTAGCTTTGAAAAAAATGTTAACATTCACACAAAAATGTGAAAAGAAATATGCAAAAAGTGCTTTCAGTCACTAAACAGACCCTTTTTAATTGCTATTACGTTGTTTTATGTATCTTAATACACATTTACAAATCTAACTCTTGAAATCAATGAAGTTCTAAAAATCAAAAAATTTTCTGCAACTAAATTGCGTAGTGTAAGAGTGGGCATACGATTTTATTCAGTTACACATTTGTGAACAGACCCTTTGCCACCCATTTTGCTTTTGTGCGAGATACATGAAAGTCTCTAGACGCACCAACATTAAAAAACGAAAAGTTGAAAAACTCATTCGATACTCGAATTAACGTCAAAAGTCTATCCCCGACCAAATCTTAACCATCCTTTTAACCATAATATTGGTTGTCGGGGATGTTGTTTTTGCTTTGCATGTAAAATGATGCTATGTATATAACAGTCTTGTGAAAAAATCACGCCTATTAATGCGTATTGCACATACTGGAGGCATTTCTCCTTTAAAATATGTTGGTGTGTTAGTTGAGTGTGTCCGATGCACAGACGAATAAAGATGATGGTTGTGATTGGGCATTTTATTGGGCCACACTGCAAAAATTTTGTTTTTGGAATGGGTTTTGATAAATTTATCTCGTATTTTGCCAGTAATAGTACAATCATGTCCTTAATTAGAAATTGCTTTAAAAAGAAGTTAGAACATCTGTTAACCGCTTTTTTAATTTTGAGCTTGAGCTGAAAACACTTCAAGCTCTTTCAAATCTTGTTGAAATCTTTCGCCTTTTTCTTTGCTAACGGCTCCTAGATTTTCTGAGAAGTAATCGATGTGTGAATTAAGGAAATGAAGTTTAATACTGGATTTACATGTGTCTGCTACAACAGAAGTGCAGAAAAGTAAAGATTATAAAGCACAAATGTCAAAAAGAGAAACGAATATAATTATTGCTGCAGATGAAAAATTATAGGTCCAATTTTTCATCCGCTTCATATAAAGAGACATGTCTTCCCTCTCTATCAGACAAGGATGAATTTTACATCTTGTGCCTATTTCAATCATTATTACATCATGTTTCCTCAGAACATGGATAATACCAAAAATTATACCTGTCCATAAAAAAAGTGCAACACGTTCATCGTCAAAAGAATTCCAACCTATCTCAATATTACCGTTTTTATCGAAGGTTGTAATGAACCATTACAAATTCACCCCATATCAATTATACGACACAACGAAAACAACTTAATCATACGATGCCCAATACATACCGCAACACAACAACAATACAGGCACTTGAGTTTCAATGCGGTGAATGGAATTTGGCATGTTGGAGTTCGTTCATTCTTTAGAACTCACACCCACTTGTCACCGAAAGGTGTATAAGACAACCAACCGAAGTGATGAAAAATGAGTCTGCGCCGACCGTGGCAAGTGAGCGGTCATCTAGGAGAGGTTCAGGTGAGTGTAATAGTGTCCACCGCTATCTCGGTGTGAATTTAGTGTCCAACGCTATCTCGTTGTGAATTTAGTGTCCACCGCTATCTCGGTGTGAATTTAGTGTCCAACGCTATCTCGTTGTGAATTTAGTGTCCACCGCTATCTCGGTGTGAATTTAGTGTCCAACGCTATCTCGTTGTGAATTTAGTGTCCACCGCTATCTCGGTGTGAATTTAGTGTCCAACGCTATCTCGTTGTGAATTTAGTGTCCAACGCTATCTCGTTGTGAATTTAGTGTCCACCGCTATCTCGGTGTGAATTTAGTGTCCAACGCTATCTCGTTGTGAATTTAGTGTCCACCGCTATCTCGGTGTGAATTTAGTGTCCAACGCTATCTCGTTGTGAATTTAGTGTCCACCGCTATCTCGGTGTGAATTTAGTGTCCAACGCTATCTCGTTGTGAATTTAGTGTCCACCGCTATCTCGGCGTGAATTTAGTGTCCAACGCTATCTCATTGTGAATTTAGTGTCCACCGCTATCTCGGTGTGAATTTAGTGTCCAACGCTATCTCGTTGTGAATTTAGTGTCCACCGCTATCTCGGTGTGAATTTAGTGTCCAACGCTATCTCGTTGTGAATTTAGTGTCCACCGCTATCTCGGTGTGAATTTAGTGTCCAACGCTATCTCGTTGTGAATTTAGTGTCCACCGCTATCTCGGTGTGAATTTAGTGTCCACCGCTATCTCGGTGTGAATTTAGTGTCCAACGCTATCTCGTTGTGAATTTAGTGTCCAACGCTATCTCGTTGTGAATTTAGTGGCTCCTGCTATCTCAGAGCAACCATTAACTCCCGCTTCCGAGTATCATTCCAGATCTTTACCAAGTACCCAGCGTGACCTCAAATCCGAGCCCAGGAACTGGAAGCCCAGGACAGGAAACAGTACACCGAGTGTTCCGAAGACCAATCCACCCATAATCCAGGACAGGAGACCATCATTCGATTGGCCTGAAGACCCATACGAGAACCTGGTCGTAACTACCGGACTAGACCACACCCAACCGAACCCCAAGTTAAACTCCCCTCATCCGAAGAGGTTCCCCCCTTTCTTTCGGAGACGAGAACCTTCTCGTCTTGACTGGTGGTCCACCTGGTCGTAACTACCGGACTAGACCACACCCAACCGAAGGTGGGGGCTCCGGTCCAGGACGTTGCGAGCCTCGTTTCACGAGTGGTTGTCCTGCAAGACATATAGAAAAAAAATTTTGGCCCAAGATGTCCATTCCAAGGATCGCATCGTTGGTTAATCCTGGTAAAACTTCTCCTTGAACCGAGCAACCTTCAAGCCTAAAGGTGACTGAATAGACCTCTCTGGTAGTGGTGTGACTTCCGTCGGCTAAATGAATTTCACGTTCCTGGCAGCGGACAGGAATTTCCAGAGCTCTGAGCTCGTCTCTTAGTGCTGGGCCGACAAACGAATTCGTAGAGCCGGTATCCACTAGCGCGTTGAAACTCTTTTCTTCAACTTTTATTTTTATAAATACCCTATTTTCAATGCAGAGTTCTGTATTAGGTTGTTTCGATATGGTTTGTTGTGGCCGTTCTTGTCTTGGTGATGAATCCATCTCAACCGTTTCGGTATGTTCATCTTGCATGCAGCGTTTACTATATCGTGCCCACGAACGGGTAAATCGACTGCCTGTTGTAGACTTCCTTGGTTTCCTCCTGCTTCGGTTCGGGCTTCGTTTAGATATAATATCAGATTGAGACATGAAAACAGTTGCTATCTGGTGAAGTCCTGTATTATTTGTTGGATGATGCTCAGCTTCAAATACAGCAGCAGCTCGATTGTTCCAGTTTTGGGTCGGCTGGGTGTGGCGCTTGCAAGGGCGGTCTTTGGTTAAGCGTAAGCAAAATAGTCGAAAGGGTCGGTGGCAGTTCCTCTTCTGTTTTTCTCTTTGTTTACAATTCCAGCAATGCGTGTTGCGGTCATACGGCACCGATATTGCTCCAAATTGTGCTCGGGGTGTAGGAGGTGGGCCCAAGGCGGGTCTCATATTTTTCTCTTCGTTTTTGACATACTCGTATCCTTCTGCTAGGTCCGTCAGTTCCTCCAACGTCTGGAAATCCATCCTTCGCACAGCAATTCGGTATTCCGGGCGGAGGCTGTCATATATCCGATCGACGTTGTCTTCCTGACTCATCTTGGGATGCTGTCTAATGAGATATTGCATGGACCGGATGAAGTCTCTGGCCTTCTCCCGCGGCCCTTGTTTCTTTCGCCAGATCTCGTCCTCCAACTTGTGGACGAAACGTGGTGGTAAGAAGTATCTGAGGAACGCTTGGCGAAACTCTTCCCATGTCTGAAAACTTCCTCTGTGGATTCGTAGCCACTCTAGGGCGGAACCCCTGAAGATTTCTGGGAAAGTTCGGAGGATGTGCTCTGCTGGTATCGAATAGCAATGTACCAACTCCTCTAGACGCTCCATGAACTCTAGGGCATTTCCCGAACCGTCAAACTTAAGTCCCCATTTGCGGACGGTGTTCATGGTCTCGGCCTCGGGACTTCGGTACATTCTGTATGGACCGGGTTGGTTGCTACTCTCTAACTCTGGATATTGTGCGGGTGGACGCAAGGTGCTTGAGCTTAAACTTGTTGCAGAGCCGGCTCCAGTGGTCTGGTGGTACCGCCCTCCTACAGCTGGAGGCACGTGTAGCTGGAGTTGGTCGCTAGGCTCGTCTGTCGTCTCGGTTGTATTGGCAGGTTGCGGTGGTGCTTCGGTTTCATCTTTGTATTCACGTTCTTGAACCAATTGTGAAATTTCTGTGCACAGGTTTTGCGTCGAACGGTGAGTCCTGGAGTCTTTGATGTAAGTACTCAGGCGGGATCGCAGCGTAGACACTGTGCCACTAGTATCTAACTTTTTGGAAGCCATTTTCTCAATGAGTTCCGTCTTCTTCAGCAGGTAGATGGACGCAAGATTTTCTTCGACGTCCATGTTGATATTACTGTCGGTATTTGCCATGGTCATATGCCACAGGCAACGGTTTAAAATTTTAGCTTTCTTTTCTATTCTTTTCTGGCTCGGTAGTGAGCTCCTCTGGTTTTGATCGGTCGGTATCCTCGGTGTATGATAGGTCGGTCGGTATGATTCCTCAGAGGGTTATTTCTTCTGGAACGGTCAGTCGGTCGGTAAATCTGGATAAGAAATAACTCTGACTGGATCAATCTTTATTCGGTGTAATACAGGTCAGTCGGTATGGACTTCTAAGCAAGTTGATCCTTCTGGAACGGTCGGTCGGTAAATAGGTTTACCAACTTCAAAGAAGTCCCTGCTCGGGCGCCATTTGTGAGGAAGCTTTTTATCAAAGGCTGAGGTAGGCTCAGCGGATCCAAGGTCTTCTAAAGAAGCAGCCAAAACTTTAGTTTAATGAAGTTAGTTTTATTTCCGATTTTTAAAATTGTAACTTTCTTATAATATTTTATACAATGGTTTTAAGCTTTAAGAATTTCAGTTCATTTTTAATTCAGGTTTCTATTCGCAATCGTTATGGGTAGATTCCAATGGGGCCTCTTCGGATGAGGGGAGTTTAACTTGGGGTTCGGTTGGGTGTGGTCTAGTCCGGTAGTTACGACCAGGTTCTCGTATGGGTCTTCAGGCCAATCGAATGATGGTCTCCTGTCCTGGATTATGGGTGGATTGGTCTTCGGAACACTCGGTGTACTGTTTCCTGTCCTGGGCTTCCAGTTCCTGGGCTCGGATTTGAGGTCACGCTGGGTACTTGGTAAAGATCTGGAATGATACTCGGAAGCGGGAGTTAATGGTTGCTCTGAGATAGCAGGAGCCACTAAATTCACAACGAGATAGCGTTGGACACTAAATTCACAACGAGATAGCGTTGGACACTAAATTCACACCGAGATAGCGGTGGACACTAAATTCACAACGAGATAGCGTTTGACACTAAATTCACAACGAGATAGCGTTGGACACTAAATTCACACCGAGATAGCGGTGGACACTAAATTCACAACGAGATAGCGTTGGACACTAAATTCACACCGAGATAGCGGTGGACACTAAATTCACAACGAGATAGCGTTGGACACTAAATTCACACCGAGATAGCGGTGGACACTAAATTCACAACGAGATAGCGTTGGACACTAAATTCACACCGAGATAGCGGTGGACACTAAATTCACAACGAGATAGCGTTGGACACTAAATTCACACCGAGATAGCGGTGGACACTAAATTCACAACGAGATAGCGTTGGACACTAAATTCACACCGAGATAGCGGTGGACACTAAATTCACAACGAGATAGCGTTGGACACTAAATTCACACCGAGATAGCGGTGGACACTAAATTCACAACGAGATAGCGTTGGACACTAAATTCACAACGAGATAGCGTTGGACACTAAATTCACACCGAGATAGCGGTGGACACTAAATTCACAACGAGATAGCGTTGGACACTAAATTCACACCGAGATAGCGGTGGACACTAAATTCACAACGAGATAGCGTTGGACACTAAATTCACACCGAGATAGCGGTGGACACTATTACACTCACCTGAACCTCTCCTAGATGACCGCTCACTTGCCACGGTCGGCGCAGACTCATTTTTCATCACTTCGGTTGGTTGTCTTATACACCTTTCGGTGACAAGTGGGTGTGAGTTCTAAAGAATGAACGAACTCCAACATGCCAAATTCCATTCACCGCATTGAAACTCAAGTGCCTGTATTGTTGTTGTGTTGCGGTATGTATTGGGCATCGTATGATTAAGTTGTTTTCGTTGTGTCGTATAATTGATATGGGGTGAATTTGTAATGGTTCATAACAAGGTATTGGAAAAAGTACTACATAAACAAATAAATAATTTTTTTACCGGACAAACAATCTGGATTTTAACAAGGCCACAGTTGCATGACGTCTATATTAAAAGTCTCAGATGATATTCGAAATGCAATCGACAATGACATGTTAACTTTAGTTTTACTAAATTTCACCAAAGCATTTGATACTGTCAATCATCAAAAGCTCGTTTTGAAACTTTAATATCACTCTATATCTAATATCTAATTCTATCGTATCTAAGTGGTCAGAGCCGGGCCGTCGTTATTAATGATATAACTCCCGCCCTCTCAACCTTTTCCATGGTGTTCCACAGGGATAGATTCTTAGCCCGTTGTTATTTTTGATGTTCATTAATGATCTTCCAACGCAAACAAGCCACTCGACTGTAGACTTGTATGAGGATGATGCTCACGTTCAGTTCAGTTGCAAACTTGGAATGATTGAGAATGGGGCTTACAAGTTAAATTCCGACCTAAGTAGCCGAACACTAACTCCTTAAATACAATAAAATAAAGCCAAAAATTTAGGTATAATCTTAATTCAACTCACTAGTCGTACGCAACCGTTCGAGTTCCACATCCGAAGAGCAGGGACGTGCATTTGAAAAGGAATATGAAAAGCTGAGGGTCGAGTAGTCAGCAAAACAGTTAAGCATTTTAAAAGTTTCAGACAAGAGATCATTTATGAAAATGAGGAAGAAAGTCGGAGACAAAACGGAGCCCTGGGGCACACCAGCATTTATGAAGTGGGTATCAAACTTGAAGCCATCCAATACAACTTGTATTGAACGGTCAGAAAGGTAATTTCTAATCTAACGAAGAAGAGACTCATCGATACCAAAAGCACGCATTTTCGATAAAAGAGCCTGATGCCAGACTCTATCAAATGCTTTAGAAATATCTAGCGCAATAATCTTACTTTCTCCAAAAAAAATGTAAGGATTAGTTCCACTTTTCGGTGAGATAAGCCATCAAGTCATCAGTGGACCATTTGCTACGAAAGCCGTACTGACGGTCATTAATAAGCTCTCGTTCTTCAAGATATTTCATAAGTTGGCGGTTTATCAACGTTTCCTTGGAAAGAAGGGACGTTTGTACAATTGGACGGTAATTGGAAGGGGAAAAAGATTCGCATTTTTTAGGGACGGGCTGGACAAAAGCAGTTTTCCATAGGAAAGATGAAAATGTTTACACAGTGGTTTTGCCAGCGTAGAAAACACCTCTTCATAATAACGACGGGGATAACATCTGGACCAGCGGGTTTATGTATATTTAGATCTTTGAGGACTCTCGCAACCGAGTGAGCTCGAAAAAATATCTGCTTCATCACAGAATTTGCAGGCTCAAGCTCAGGTGGAGCCAATATGCTATGAGGAAGTGTCAAGTTGGCAGCAATGTGAGCATTAAAGATATTTCTAGCCCGTTTGAACAAATTCGATACTCTACTGTAGCCTTATCTTTCTAAATTCGAAAACTTCTTTCTCTATCATTAATCACCTCTTTCCAGCTCGAAGCGAACCATAGGAATTCTTTTTGGAGATGAAACTTTTTGATATGTGAGGAGCAAAGTTTCTCAAGCCGTTCAGAACTACTTTGGAAATGATATCAGCTGATGCATCAAAGTTTCCGTCGAGAAAGCACAATGACGAATTAAAATTTCGAAAGAAATTATTCAGGCCTTCCCAATTAGTTTTCTTGTTTTGCCACACAGTTCTTTTAATAGGACATTGTCTTTTTGTTATCGGGACGAACATCGTCCAGTAACTTGATTATGCTTCACCAACGGAAACAACACCTTTGATTCACCTAGCAAACTCGCAGCCACAGCATCAGCACACACTTTGATGAGAAAAAATTCAAATGATAAGAAATGTGTGCAAATTCCGTGTCTGCAAGAGTGGTTCAAGCCAAGGCAGGAGATGGCACAGAACGGATCTGCACTTTGTGTTTGAATTATTGTTGTATGTATTTATATGTATATACAAATATAAAAAAAAAATTCAGTAATAAGTGCACTCAAAAACACATACATTTTATGATACTTGAAAAAATACAAAACGCGTAAAATTAAAAAAAAAAAAAAATTTAAAATTTTTAGCTTTGAGGTTTGTTTGAATAAAACAATAACATGGCCACTTTTAGCAGTTTTCTTATCTATTTTGTACAAATACATACAAATACAATTATAACAAGTGCTCAAAGTGCCTACGCAGACATTTTTTTCTTATATGAGTTTTGCAATGGAAATTCAAGAAGAGCACAACCAAGATACCAGACACTTTATCCTTACTGAAAATCTGGCAACCCTAAGCCTATAGGAGTCCAATTCAAGTACAGTTTCAAAGATTACAAGACTAAAAGTAAAACAAGAGTTATCGAGATCTAACATCCGCACTGAAATTCAAATGCATTCAAAATTAAGGAGGGTGATTTGAGCACTTGTTATAAGTGTATTTGCGTAAAATACATAAAAAACTACTAAAAAAAAACATGTTATTGTTTGATTCAAACAAGCCTCGAAGCTAAAAATGTTTTATTTTGTTTTTTTTTAAATTTTACACGTTTTGTATTTTTTCAAGTATCATAAAATGTATTGGTTTTTGAGTGCACTTATCACAGAGTTTTTTTTATTATATTTGTATATACAACAATAATTCAAACACAAATTGCAGTTCCTTTCTGTACCATCTCCTGCCCTGCACCACTCTTGCAGACATCTGGAAAAAATAAAGAAACTTTATGTTTATCAGGCATTTTCTGCAAAAAAAAATTACCTCAAAGTCAAAACTTTGTTTCGGAAAGAAACACCACTTAAAATTGATTGAAATCTGGCAACCCTTAACTTATGGAAGCTTAACTTAAATACAGTCTTAAAGGTTGTTATTTCTACAAAAAATTAAGTCTAAGATTAGGTCTCTATCATCAGTATTGACAGAGATATCGAATTTAACACAGGTCAGGGTACACCAAAGTTAGCCTTTTTTTCAATTGTCAAAAAGTGATGTCAAAGTTGAGAGACGAGCTTTACTGTATAACAATTTGTTTCTTAGAATATGACCAAGAATCACACCCCAAAGGATAATACACGAAGTATGGAACACCCTGTATATTTTTTTTTTCTCTTTTTATCAGTTTATGGGTGGTTTGGTAGGTAAGTGGCATTGAAAACGAATTGCAGTGCACAAGCACTGGTGTTGATTTGCACTTAAGCTTGTTTTTGTTTCAAAAACAATGTATTTTTTTATTCGCGGCGCACGGAGATTTTGATTTTATTTTTGCTTATGAGGGGATTTATTCAATAGATTGGATATTAGGGAAAAAAGATGGCGGTTGATAATGGCACTGGGTAAACAAAATGCAGACACTTGACACGGCGGGCGGCGCGTCGCGTCTTCACGTGTTCGATAGCAGATCGGCACTGTTTGCCTATTAGCATGCTTATGATTTTCAAATATCCACACAACATCCAACCGTGTTGTTCATAAGTTATATTAGCCAAAAGCTTTTAAATATTATCATTACATTCCTTTAAATGGAAAGATGTGCAACAGGTCGTGAGGCATGTATTCCCATTATGTAAAAGGACTGATTTCAAATTCTTTTTGAGGAGTCAGTAAATAATATCCAATATAATACAATAAATCTTGATCTTTTATGGAAAAAAATCAAAAAATCATATTTTTTTAAATTTTTAGTCAATTTGAAATGAAAATTCTTCAAGTTATTGAAGCCTCGGCTTCGGATTCAGCCGAAGGATAGTCTTGCAGAAGCCGAATATTCGGCTTCGGCCAGAAATCAACCATCGCATCGGTCGGACACTTATTAGGTAATATTACCTAATAATTATGTATGAATGAGTTCATTACTAAATTAGGTCAAAATACCCCCCCCCCCTTTTTTTGGACATGTTTAATATTTGAATTACTTATACTCATTCAGCCGTATTTATTAGATTTTGCTATTAGACGCTTAAAACGCATAATAGTTATTCAGTGAATAAGAACCTATTAAGACTTTATTCAGTGAATAAAAAATCTTTATTTATAATCTTTTTCATCAACCATTATAGTTATTCATCCCTTATGTCAAAATCATAAAGAAACGCTCTATTTTTGTTTCTCAATGGTTGAACTGACAACAGAATTTTGTTTTGTTTTTATTTTCGTTCGGGGTTCGGTCTAAGTATAAAACTGCAAGTACAAATAAAATAACTAAAGCTAACTAAATAAACTAAAACTAAATAGCTAAAGAAAATGGATCACATTTACACCATCCAAATTATGCATAAAGTCCATTAGTTGCTTTTAAAATTCTCAAAGTTGTAAATAAACCACTGAATGACAACTCAATACTCAAAATTAAATGACATTTATACGCTAAAACACGCTTAAAACAAGCTTAAAACACACATTTCTGCGTTTAAGCTATTCAGCCCCTATTCACTGACGAAAAATGATTATAAATACGATTTCTGATTTATTCAATGAATAAGCGTGTTATAAAGTTGTTCGGAGTTTATTATGCGATTATAAATACGGCTGATTATGTTTATGAGTAATACACAATTAATATTCTGCCTTTTAAGCAACTTTTCAGATATCAATAAAACATATTGAGGTCAATTAAATGTTTATATGGAAGTTGATTATTAGACAGAATATTGTGTAGAGAATAAGAAAATAATAATAAATTGCTTTGCAAGCAAAATAATTAGTATAAATAGACTTAAGAAATAACAATAAAGTGCAGTTCATTCTATCAAGTAAAAGGTGTACATTTTTATTTAAACAAGTGGTCCTTCGAGTAAAAAACAAGTTATAACCATTGCCAAGCCAATCTTTTGTTCTTAGTGTGAGGCTGCACTAAGCTGGTTAAAAAACTTAACAATGAAATTATTAGCTTTTTCGTTTGAAAGGTAACAGTTTACCATATTTAAAATTAAAACCATTGCCACGCCAATCTTTCGATCCTAACGGGTGGTTAAAAGTGGGTGGTTAAAAATTATTTAAAAAAAAAAGAAACAATACATCAGGACACCAGTTCTGATTCCGAGGCACCAAAGGCTGCGATTGGGAGGCCAAAAGAACTGAAGCGGATAAACGCGCCAGAATCTACCTATCCAGTGCCCTCTCATGAGTCACAGCCAACAGAACACGAGCAACAGCAACAAGTACCGCCACAGATTTTCAAATTTGTCCCAGGAGTTGGGTATGTTTTAAGGAATCCCGCGGCGGAAATGTTCAATCGAGGACAAATCGAACAGGACGACAAAAACACTACCGAAGCGCTTCTACACGCGATAGCCAAACTCACGTTAGAACGAGAGAATGCATCTCGACCCACAGATCCGTGGGGAGAAGGAAAAGGAATTAAACTTCCTGAAATCCAAATTAAAAACGGTGATATCACGAAGTACCGTGAATTCAAAGAGCAGTTCGATTTATTGGTAGAGAGGAGCAAAATGTCCAACATCCATCGCTTCACTTTACTGAAGTCAAAGTTAACTGGGAAAGCTTTGGAATCCATTAGTGACCTGGACTTAACTGGAGATAATTATCTGGTTGCCTTGTCAACTTTGGAACGAACATTTGATAATCTGAAGCATCTCATTAAATTAGAACTAGAAGCTATGTTGGCCCTCCCTCATCCAACAACAATCTCAGGGAATGCAGAATCTATTTAAGCATATATGCATTACACTAAAGGACGTGTATCCATCCTCAAAAGAAACAAAATAACTGGGGAACAGATCATGGCCTATTTAATCCTCAGAGGCTTTGATCCTATCACACGGGGCAGGATGGACGATTTTGCAAACTGCAAGACTAGGTTTCCTATCTTGGAAGAAATAGAAGACTTTTTATTCAAAGAATACCAGCACAATCTGAAATTTACACATAAATCTGAAATTTACACAGATACCTAATAGCCTATCTAAAAAAGATTCAAACGTCTCGCAGACCAGAGTACATGCGACTCTACAACCCAATAAAGCAAACACTAATATAACAAAGGTGGCAGGCGAGCATTCTACCACTGAACCACCGAAGAAGTGTTTCATTTGCACAGAACAACATCCAATAATCGACTGCCCAAAGTTCCTGAGTTCACCGAACAGAGAAGCCTTCCTTCGTGAGCACAAAATCTGCATCTATTGCGTAAAGCATCGATTTGACTACCGTTCCCCTTGCAGGTCAAGGCAGTATCTTAATTGCAAAACATGTCAAGGAATTTTCTTAGTTATTAATTAGTTCTAGTTTGAAATAGACATATGGTATCTTTAGGCTGAAAGGCATTAGAAATAAGTTATTGTATAATTTAGAGTACCCGCCTAGGGTCAGTAAGTTAATTAAGTTATTATGTAAGCTAGTTTAAACATTTTTGTTAGCAAGTAAGTAGATATAAGTAATAGATAGTAAAAATGAATTTAAAACTGAAACTGAAACATGTCAAGGATCTCATCTTACGGAAATGCATCCTCAATCGATTCCTATCATGAGCAATCCCTCACAAAGTAGCAACACGTACCTTTGCAAAAATGAGTCCGATGCCTCCTCTGGTGTGTTATTGCCAACGGCTATTGCAACACTAGTAAATAATGATAATGTTCTAGTCCGTTGTTTGCTAGATCAAGGAAGCAAGCCAATCCAATTATATAACCGAAGATTTGGTTCAGAAACTCAGATTACCAAAAAAAACGAACACTTGTCAAAATCTTGGGAGTATGAGGAGAAATTGGAACAGTCCGCTTCATTGCCAACATAAAACTGAAGCTGGATCACCCAGATCTACCAATTTTGAATATAAAGGCGCTGGTAGTCAAACGAGTTACCGGATCACTTCCAAGTATGTCTAGTCACATCGCCTGGAAATCGTCCTTTGATAAGCCGCTTGCTGATCCACACTTTAAGTGTCATATGTATTTCTTGCACATTCGCTTGAAAACAAAATTCACTGCATGTAAGTGCAGTGAATTTTATTAGTGTCGGTATAGTCCGAACAAAATTTGCGTCTTACCCAATGTCCTAATTGGCAGCCATCGCGCGACTGAACAACGAGCGACGGGCGCTGCATCGGACGATCAAAATGTCAAACAACAATAACCCTATTGTGTGTCCTTATTAAAACAGGAAAGCGATCGCGCGATGGGGTAGCACAGTCGCAAATGTTTGTTTCATGATCGTTCAAGCTTTATCATTAAAGCTTTTCATATTCAAAGTGTAAACTCGTGCGACCGACACTACGAAAAGTAGTCTGGTTGCTTCAAATCAACCAATTAGATTTTCGTCGCGTTGCTCTTAGCAAATAGTAAGTGAAAATGGAATTCGAAGACAATTTAACAAGTGAAATTTTTGTGAAATTTATGTGAATTTTATTTATGTAGGTATGTGTATGGGTAAAAAATATCTTGTTGGCTTCGCAGCTCTGGGTACAAGTGGTGGAACTTGCCAAATCACAACCGGCTTTTATATATTTTATTTGATGTTTTTCTTTTTTTCTATAATTGAGAAGATAGTGTCGCGATGCCAATGATGCAGACTGGTCGCGCGATCTTATGAGCATCTTGCGACTGGTATTAGGACACTCATTGTGGTAGCAGTACCAACAAGCAACGCGACCGACCGAAGTTCATCGTTCAATCGCGCGATGTAACTCCAATTAGGACATAGCCTTAGAAGGGTACGGCAACGTCTAACTGATGAGTCAGTCCATTGCCGTACATGGGCCTAACGAGAATTTAGCAGTTGTGGTGATCTTCACGTTTTTAAACACGTCTTTTAAGAAATTTATTTCTATTGAGATTCCTATTTTGAAATAAAGTTCCAACTCTAGGACAAAAACAAAAACAATAACCAAAATTTTTTTTTTTTTTTTTGATCAATTAATAACTATACAGGGTGTCCCGTAATTCGTACTACATACTTCGTGATGTGATTCCTGGTTATATTCTAGGAAAAAAAGTTGTTCTACAGTAAAGTCCGTTTCTTAACTTTGACATCACTTTTCGACATTTTTCAAAAAAGACTAATTTTGGTGTAACCTAACCTGTGTTAAATTCGATTTCTCTGTCAATACTGATTGACTTAATTTTAGACTTAATTTTTTGGAGAAATGATATTCTTTAAAACTGTTTTTAAGATAGGCTCCTATAGGCTAGGGCTGCCAGATTTTAAATTTTATATGATGTGCTAGTTTTCCTCCCCAAGCAAAATTTTGACTTTGAGGTAATTTTTTTTCCAGAAAATGCCTGTTAAGCAAAGAGTTTTTTTTTATTTCAAAGATGAACAGAACAATAATAAAAAAAAAGACTCATTAGTAAACGCACTCAAAAACCCATACATTTAATGATACTTAAAAAAAAAATACAAAATGGGTAAAAATTAAAATAAAAAAAGAATATTTCTAGCTTTGAGGTTTGATTGAATAAAACAATAATACTGACATTCCTGCCCTCCTTTGTTTTGAATGCATGCCAGAGCCCATTTTTGGATTTTCGTGTTCGTTAAAAAAAAATCCCATGTCAACTTTTTCATGTGGCACGGTCACTTGTATTAAACCCGCAAAGCCGTTCTATTTGTCAAAAGATGAACAAAGTAGAAACGTCGTTTGCACAAATTTACTTAAATAAAATAACATAACAATAGGTTACTTTAACGAATGAGTGTGTTTTATTTGCGATATAATTAGTCTAGAAAATTGAAAATGCTATCGAAAGTCACTAATCTACGCGGACGAAGACGCGGGCACAGCTAATGAATTCATAATGACTCAAATGGTACCCGTGGCGTGATGGTTAGCATGTTTGCCTGGAGTTTCATAGTCCAAATCCCGACAAAAACAAAACTAATTTTTCACCGGTGTCGCCTTTCGCGAAGAATTGGGAAGTCCTCCGATAGTAAATTCATTTCCATGAAAAACGCTTTCTTGATTATGAGTATTACACAATAAGCAACTTTTCAGATATCAATAAAACATATTGAGGTCAATTAAATGTTTATATGGAAGTTGATTATTAGACAGAATATTGTGTAAAGAATAAGAAAATAATAATAAATTGCTTTGCAGCAAAATAATTAGTATAAATAGACTTAAGAAATAACAATGAAGTGCAGTTTATTTTATTAAGTACAAGGTGTACATTTTCATAAACAAGTGATGTCTTCTTCTTTCTTTAGTTTAGTTTAGTTATTTAAAAATGCGCTTGAACCCGGAGCTCCTCGCTCTGTTACGCCACCCTATTTATTTTATTTATATGATCTCAACAACATTGTATCGAAATTTTAACTCGATCAGAGCAAAATAGACAACGTTATGAATAAATTCATACCTTCTTGAACCATTAGCGCTATTGTCGCTTGGCAGCTTTAAAGCGTTATTCCAAAACTCACGTTTGCAAAGTTGGTGCCTGTCATAACTGCAAAACAGCTACACCGATTCTTTCGATGTGGTTTACATAATTTCTGTATACATGTTTAAATTTGTTCATATTTTGTGAATAAAAATAAAATAATTTTAACCATGCATTTCAATCGCAGAACTTGCAGTTAAAAATAAAATGTCCTTAGATCCGAATAAAATTAATTTATTTTAACTTTGCATTTCAATGACAAAACTATAGTAACATCTTTGTGATCGCCCGAACTCTAGCAAACGCCAGGAGATTTTCAACTAATTCAAAAACTACCACATTCAAAGGAAGGGAATTCGAAGTATTGGATTAAACTCAGTTTTTACTACCCTAGCTAGTCATACGCAACCATTCCAGTTCCACATCCGATTAAATTTTTCAAAAACCGTACCCCTCGACAACGGAGTTCCGCAAGAATCTTCTTTGTCTGTAATCCTGTTTACCATGGCGTTCGATAAACCTATAGCATTTTGTTTTCTAAATATTATCATTTTATGAATGCTAATTATACATACATTTTGTGTTAACACAATCACCTCAATCAAACAAAAATTATTTGCTCAAATTCACTGATAAAAATAGACGAATGGTTTATCATCGCTGGTTCAAAATTGTCTTTAGACAAATGCAAGACACTTGTTGTCGTATTTATAAAATCAACTAAGAACACTCTTAGACAGCTCTCCAGCTAGGCGGTGTCTAAGAACTTGGGAAAGCCTAAACAAATTTAATATTTATAAACGCATTCCTACAGCTGTCGGAATAAACCCTCAAATACTCACAGACGTTCATGGATTCTGTCAATTCTGAATGAAAAACTGAATGACGTACTTCAAGTACTTACTTTTTTGTGTTTCGATATGGGAGTATGCAACAACAAAAACAAAAACCCTTTGATTCAGTGTGGCATAGTACTTGAATTAGACAGACGCAACAGAACTGATTTGACTTTATGGTCATAACTTTTCCAAGTTTCATTAAGGGGACCCGGTGGTCTAGCGCACGAAAATAACACCTATTATCACGATTTTTTTTTTGCTATTAAAAATAAAAAAACGATGTTCTAACTTTTCGAGCTCATTACTACTTTTATTAATCATATAAAAAAATTTTGTTTTCATTTTAAAAACAATATTTATTATGATAAAAATGCCGCTAAAGATGACCCTCTCGAAAAATCGGATCCGGACATTGTATATACATTCTATAGTACTATAACTTTCCCCTTTTGCTCTTTCGAACTTGGATTCGAAAGTAGTCCACAAAAGTTGAAATACGTTCCACAGGACAATATTTCTAGAGCAGGAGGTGCATATAATGTAAGAGCAGGAAGGAAATAACAACAAATGCTTCTCCTTTTGGGATATAGTCCGTAGGTAATATCATTGTATATACATTCTATAGTACTATAACTTTCCCCTTTTGCTCTTTCGAACTTGGATTCGAAAGTAGTCCACAAAAGTTGAAATACGTTCCACAGGACAATATTTCTAGAGCAGGAGGTGCATATAATGTAAGAGCAGGAAGGAAATAACAACAAATGCTTCTCCTTTTGGGATATAGTCCGTAGGTAATATTAAGTGAATATAGTGAAAGGTTTGATCGTATGTGTGCTTTTCGGCCAGGCAAGATCATTATGGGTATGGGTAGTAGATATGGGATATGGCTATGGAAAAGGGTAGGTCAACAAGTACACAATAAATACACTTATGCAGGAACTTTTTATGCAGGGTTATAAGAGTAGGTGAAAAAAGTAGATTGTGTGAATGCTTTTTCTGTAGGTTTGAATGGAGACGTCGACTATTTCTTATATAACATAACTGTTTTTGGCAGTTACAAAATTCCATGTGTTTTGTTGCAGCTAGTGTGATTTTGCTCATTTACAATTGGAATTTTCATTTGAGAAGTCAGAAGTAAAAATTATTCTTGTGGTGTAAAATTTTTGAGCAAATCAAGTTGATTGGTGAAAATATTGATGATAGATGAGAAATTGAAACTATTAAGTTCAGAAAGTGGAAAAAAATACAAAAAAAAAGAAAAAAATACATATTATATCAATTAAGTTGGATCAGTGAAAATATAAGTAGTTTCATTGAAACTAAAACTATTAAATTCTTACAGTGGAAAAAGAAATAAAAAAAGAAAAGTATAGATTTGAGAAAGTGACAAGAATTTTTTCAAGAAAAAAATTTAATGCAAAATACAAAAAAAAAATTATATTATTAAATAATTATTTTATTTCAATTAAGTGAGGTGTAGTGCTTGATTTTCAAAATTTTTTACCGGTGCAGATTCAAGGCATTCGAGAAAAAAAAACTTAAAACAAAATACAAACATTTTTGTAGTGAAGCTGTATAGTGTGTGTAGTGTTTGATTTCCAAAATTTTTTTAAAGAGCAGATTGAGTAAGAGTATTTAACTACATTTCGTTTTTTTTTTCTTTCAGAAATTGTTGGTACTGTTGGTACCTTGCCACAGATTTATAATAAAAACTATTTATTTATTTTTGACTTTTTAACTGATCTTACTATTATTATTAGTAAAATTATTTTTATTTTTATTATTGTTATTATTATTATTATTATTATTATTATTATTATTATTATTATTATTATTATTATTATTATTATTATTATTATTATTATTATTATTATTATTATTATTATTATTATTATTATTATTATTATTACTATTATTATTATTACTATCATTATTACTATTATTACTAACAGTATTAATTTTAATAATCTACTCCTTTTTGTCTTAACACTCGTCTCCCCCTCAGCCAGATATCGCGCTGTATTACTATTACTAAATAAATTAAATTAAAAAATTTCGGTAGAGCCAGGGACCCTCGTGCTAAAGTCGATTTTGCTAGGGGTCTTATTTTGAAAAAGTGACGTGACGTGAAAGTGATCTAAGAATACCAAAAGAAGTAAGGTGATCGTGTTTCAAACAGTGGCAAGTGAAAACTACATCATATTTGTAATTAGTAACATTATTTTGTAGCATAAATTTCTATTTTTTAAATAAATAAATTTTTTTGATATATTTTTTGCTTCTCTATTCGATATGGCTAGGTGCGTGTATAGAGACTGCCCTAATACCAAAACATACCCGGGTTACATATCGTTTTTCAATGTTCCAAACGATGCCCGAAGAAAAATTTGGTTGAAACATGGAAATGTTTCAACTAACAAGCGTTTGCCTAAAACGGCCGGCATGTGCTCTAATCACTTTTACGGAAAGGACGTTACTCTTCAGGCTTCTCGTCGAGTATTGTCTAAAGATGCACTGCCGATATCTTCGCCAACTATTTGTTGTTGCACAAATGCTGCCATTGATCGTTCTTGTCAACGAACAATGGATGCTGAGTGCAGCAGAGGACTTACTTTTTTTTGCCAATATGAGTCATTTAGTTTGCTCTTCTCCCGAACGTTCTAGCGCTCCAACGACGTCCTTTGACTCAAATTCTGAGAACATTTCGGACTCTTTTTTCAAAACCCCTCGCGCCCCAACTAAGTCTTCAAAAGCGTGCTTGAGCTCACGTTTTGAGAGCACTCTCTCAAGTCCAAATGAACCCTTTAAGAATTTGGCTTCTTCTTCAACGAAGACATATAGCTGGGACTGTAGTTTTGAGGATGTTCCTGATGATGCTCCTCTTTCACCCTCCCAATTTCCTTCCACGACTTTTAAACGGTTCACAAAGAAGTCACCATCGCAGACACCCAGAAAAGTTTACGCTAGATCCATTTACAACACTCCATTAAGGATTAGAAGAAGTAAAAAATATGAACTTAAAAACGCGGTAGAGGAAATTTTGGCCAATTCGAAAGAAGACGTTCTTACTTTCGTTTTGGTCCAATTTTTCCATGTAAAGAATGCGCGCTGGACACATAAAGAAAAAGATCTTTTCTCAAAAATCTCTTACAAGTCTCCAACGGGCTATTCTCATTTAGCTAAGGCGGGATTTAAAATGCCAGCTGTCAGCACCGTTTACCGCTGGCACTCGGAAATACGCCTTGAGGCGGGATTTTCCGAATTGACATCGCACATGCTTTGCAAAAAAGCAAAAAGCATGTCAGATATGGACAAAAATGTGTACTTCTGTTCGACGAAATGGTCGTTGAACAAGAAAAGGAGTAGGTACAACCCCAAAGACGACATACAGTATGGATATACTGATTTTGGGGAATATGGACGAACGAACGAGATAGCCTCCAAAGTAATGGTTTTTACTTTGCGTGGTCTGAATTGGAATTGGAAACAGACGATCTGCTACTACGTTGGGTCACCAAAAGGAGAAATGCTGGCAAAAATGATAAAGAATGCCTTAGACAAAGTTCTCGAATGCGGGTTAAACGTTGTTGCGACAAGCTGCGACCAGGGCGCAAACAATGTTCTGGCGTACAAAACGCTCGGAGTAACTTATGAGTCTAATCCATACATAGAAATAGGTGATAAAAAAATATTCATGCTCTACGACTACTGCCACCTTTTTAAGAGTGTGAGAAACATCCTAGTAAAACACCAAATACTAATCAGAGACGATATCGTGAGCTGGGATGTTATAAAAACACTATATAAAGCAGACTCTACCGGTGATTTTCAAGTCTGCTATAAATTGAAGAAAGCTCATATAATGCAGCAACCGTTCCAGAAGCTTTCAGTTAAACTCGCTACACAAATTTTCAGTTTCAATGTGTATACGGGAATTTTGTGTGCGATTAAATGCAACGTCTACAAGACGGATGCGGAGAAAATAAATGCCGAGTCAACAGCGAAATTCATAAACAGAATGAATATTCTGTTTGACACCCTGAATACCGGCCAATTGTATTCAAAGAACCCCAACAAAAAAGTTCTGTCAGATGATACAGACACTTTTGAGTATCTGAAAGATTCCATTGACTGGATTTCAGATTGGAGAAGTACTGGAAACCACATAATTCCCCCTTGCTTTAAGGGATTAAAGCAAACGTTAACAGGGATAATTCAGATGTGGGAACATCTGAAAAGTAAGGACCAAAATTATTTCCTGTTGTCACACCTCAATACGGACGTTGCAGAGAACCTCTTCTCAATGGTCCGAAATAACAGAGGAAGCTACGACCAAGAACCATCGGTATGGAGGTTTATACGGAACCTTAAGCTGATCATGTTCCAAAATTTTAGCTCAGCAGAACATTCGGGATACGAAGATGCTGGAGCAGAGCCACTCATTGGAACCGAGGACTTGGCAAAAGAGCGTAGACAGAATGAATCAACGAAGAAGGACAAAGAGATGTCACACGTTGAAAAAACAATAGAGAATTATTTGGTATACCCAGCAGCTCCCGTCGTTGAAGAAAATACCAACGATGATGAAGATGACGACAACTGCCCATGTGAAGAATGCAAAGACTGCAATATGGAAGTTGACGAAGAAATCGACTCACCACTGGTTGACATGGCACCAAGTGAGCAAATGCAGACGGTAGCAGCACTATATTATGCGGGCTTCGCAGCTGCCCAGCTCAAGGAGAAGCTGAAATGCGAAATCTGCTCTGAGTTCTTGGAAAGTAGCACAGTTGAGAGGAGAGACCAACTGCTACTGATTGAACTCAGGGCATATGAGAGTAGGACAGCGACTACAGAATTCGGGTCCCTAGCTGTTCCTTCAATTAAGTTTGAAAGAATGGTGAAAAAAGTGCAACACATTTATGAGCAATACTTCGACAAAGCCCAGCATTTAAGAGATCTCATAAGCATATGGATGAAGACTATCCTACAAATGAAGGAAAAGGACCTGAAAGTGCCGTGCGCAAACGAAGAGCACAAATACTAAATAATTGAATATCTTTTAAGAGGCATAATGCTGTTCTCTTCGAGAAAAACCAATAGAGAGCTGAAAACATCAAAGAAAGCCAAAAAAAAATTCGTGTAGTCTATAGTTTTGTCTTTAGATTTTAATGTTATGTTTGTATTTTTAAAATATTTGTATACTGTATTTGTATAAAGTTATATTTGATAATAAAAGTCAATTGTCTATTTCTTTAAAATAAATTGTTTAACGTTTTTTGTCCTTTTTAGGTACCGAATTGGATTTTCCTTTTACTTTTAGCTTTTTATCAACTAGTAATTTTGTTTATTTTTTTAATATTTACTTTTTTTGTTAATTTTTATATTTTTTAATCGTTTTTTTTTTTTTATTATAACGTACATGATTGAATTCAATTTATAGTGCATGTAGGAAATATTTTGCGCACCACTGTACCTTACTCAATTACCGCTTAACCCTAATGTAAATACTACACACAATAGATAAGCCAAACCGTTTGTCGATGGCATGACGACGTGTTAAGGTATTCGGTAAATGAAGAAATGCACATCAGTCGATCGTCAACCATTCGATGCTAACATCGTCTCTTAAGAATTAATAAACCGAAGTAATAAATATTAAAACTGTTCTTTTTATTGCATTGTGTTTTCAGGTGTGTTCTTCTCATACTCCTCAATTGGTGACCCCGTTATAAATTGCAATTGGAGCTTAAGTGCAATTTGGAAAATTCTGACTTGAGCTCAAAGTTTTTTATTGATAGAGGAACTATGCAATCCACCGAACCACCTGCTGACACCACAATATTGACACCACCACCGCTACCTCTGAGGGAAACCATGCCACCTACTGAAACCACGCCATCACCATTGCTACAGTCGCCGCTGTGGCCATCGCCTCCGCAACGTTACATGGTTAGGCCTCCGGTTTTTAGTGCCGATCGCCCCGCATTGTGGTTTGCTCAGATCGAAGGCCAATTTCATCTCGCCTGTATAACTGACGAAATTACGAAATTTTTTTTTGCTTCGTCTCACCTAGATGCCAGTGCAGCGGCAGAGGTGCAAGACATAATTCTGCGTCCACCTGAAACTGCACCGTATGCAAAGTTAAAGGAAGCGCTCATCGAGAGGTTAACGTCGTCACAAGAAACAAGACTCCACCAGTTACTTGATAAGGAAATTTTGGGTGACCGCAAACCATCTCAATTTTTGCGGTACTTGAAAAGCCTAGTAGATAGCGTCCCGGACAATATTCTTCGCACCAAGTGGCTGAGCAGACTGCCACCAGCCGTTCAAACGATTCTTGCCACACAACAAGATACGCCATTGGAAAAATTAGCTACTCTCGCTGATCACATCATGCAAATTTCGACTTCCAATAATGTTGCAGCTGTCGGTAGTTCTCGTGATATTTGTGCAACAGATCTAGAGCCCCGATTGTCAAGACTTGAAGACGCCATATGCGAGCTGGTAGGTTCCATTAAAAATTCGACTCATGGGTATCAAACTGCGCAAAGCCAACCACGATACCGTTCTGGATCCCGTTCTGGATCCCGTTCAGGATCTCTTTCAAGATCCCGTTCGGATCAAACAAAAACTAACGGTCAATGCTGGTATCATGCCACATGGGGAGAGCACGCCAAGAACTGCCGTAAACCATGTTCGTACCAGGGAAACGAAACCGAGAGTCGTTAACGGCGGTACACGACTCTACACTCAATTCACACCGCCTCTTCATACGTGATAGCGCTACCCAAGTTCACTTTCTCGTGGACACTGGCGCTGACCTTTGTGTGTATCCAAAAAATCTTATCGTAAGTCATAAAGCTGAAACTGATTATTGTCTTTTCGCAGCAAATGGATCACCAATCAAAACCTTTGGCTGCATTTTGCTCGAGCTCAATTTCGGCTTACGACGCAATTTCACTTGGCGCTTCGTAGTGGCGGATATCAAAAAGCCTATCATAGGCGCAGACTTTTTGGCGCATTTTGGTTTACTTCCGGACCTGAAGAACAACCGCTTGCTCGATTCAACGACCGGACTTTCAGTTACCTGCGCCACGTGTTCGTTTACAGACATTTCTTCAGTTAAGGCGCTTCCCAAAACTACATCTTGGTTACGCATACTAGCTGAGTATCCAAACATAATGAAACCTGACGGTATCTGCAAACCAGCAAAGCACGAGACCTTGCACTACATCACGACAACAGCTGGCCCTCCGCTTTCGAGCAAGGCACGACGTCTTGCCCCAGATCGGCTAGCCATAGCCAAGCAGGAGTTTGAGAAGATGCTGAAGCTGGGTATTACGCGCCGGTCAACAAGCCCCTGGTCATCGCCACTTCATTTAGTGCCTAAAAAGAGTGGTGATTGGCGACCATGTGGTGACTTCCGCCAGCTTAACGCACGAACCGTACCCGACCGTTATCCTATTAGAGTTCTTGAGGATTTCACTGCAAACCTTGCTGGTAAAAAGATTTTTTCCACCATCGACCTGGTTCGCGCTTTCAACCAGATACCTGTGGCTCCAGAGGGCATTGCTAAAACTGCAATTATCACGCCGTTTGGACTTTTCGAGTTTCCTTTTATGACTTTTGGACTTCGAAATGCGGCGCAGACCTTCCAAAGATTCATCGACGAGGTGACAAGGGAGCTCGACTTTGCGTTCCCGTACATCGACGACATTTTGGTTGCCTCTACTGACGAAAACGAGCATAAAGACCAACTTCGCATTTTATTTCAGCGTTTGTCTCAATTTGGCGTTGTGGTAAACACCTCAAAATGTGTTTTTGGTAAGGCTGATGTAAATTTCCTGGGATACCATGTGTCTGCTGAAGGAATTCGCCCTCCGCTAGACAGAGTTGAAGCTATCATTAACTTTAAACGACCGCAAACTGTTAAACAATTACGCCAGTTTCTTGGTATAATAAATTTTTACCGCAAATTCCAGAGTAACGCAGCGAAATACCAGGCCCCTCTTCATGAATGCCTCAAAGGTACTTGCGTCAAAGGTTCAGACCAACTCGAGTGGACACCAGAACTAGACGCTGCTTTCACGGCATGTAAGCAGCAGCTTCGTAACGCTACATTGCTCGTCTACCCTGACACGAGTTTACCATGGTCTATTTTCACGGATGCTTCACAGAATGCGGTAGGTGCAGTGCTTCAGCAGCGACGCAACAATGTCTGGGAACCTCTCGCATTTTTTAGTCAGAAGCTACAACCATCTCTAAGAAAACGCAGCCCATACGATATGGAACTACAAGCAGTTTACGCAGCAGTAAGAAAATTCAAACATCTTTTAGAAGGACGTCACGTTACGATCTATACAGATCACAAACCACTTCTGCATGCATTCTCACAGGATCCCGACAAGGCCACACCTTGGCAATTTCGACGCTTGGATTTCATTGGCCAATATTCGACAGACATCAGACACGTATCTGGCAAAGACAATGTTGTCGCTGATGCATTGTCACGTGTAGAAGCCATCGCCACAGCCGTCTCCGCCACTGAAATCGCTCAAGCTCAGTCCGTTGATGAGGAAATCAAACAGCGTCTTCAGAACTCAGCCACAGACTCATTATGTCTTCGACCTGTAAGTATAGATGACTGCAACTTGCCAATATATTGTGACGTCAATGGTCAGCTGGCGCGCCCTTTCGTGCCCTCTGTACTGCGTCAGAAAGTATTCTTGTCTCTCCATAGCATAAGTCATCCTGGAGCAAATGCATCTGTCAAGCTAATCTCGCAGCGCTACGTATGGCCAGGCTTAAAAAAAGATTGTCGTCAATGGTCTCGTGCTTGTTTAGTTTGTCAGCAGAACAAAATTTCACGTCACGTTATCGCCCCTCTTAACGATTTTCCTGGAGGACGTACCCGCAGATTCGAGCACATTCATGTCGACATAATCGGACCCTACATACCATCGAGAGGATACCGCTTTTGCCTGACTGTCATTGACCGCTTCTCACGTTTTCCCGAAGCTGTTCCACTGGAGGACACAGGAGCCGAATGTGTGGCTCGAAAATTATTCTCTGGATGGATATGCCGTTATGGTGTGCCTCTTCGAATAACCACCGACCAAGGAGTTCAATTTGAAAGTCAACTTTTCAACGCTCTCAGTACGCTACTCGGCAGCAAGCATATTCACACAACAACATTCCACCCGCAATCTAATGGCATGGTCGAACGCCTGCATCGACAACTTAAAGCAGCGATTCGATGCCACGAAAGCTCGTCATGGATTGACACGTTGCCAATAGTATTGCTCGGTATTCGAACAGCATGGAAGGATGATTTGAAAAGCACTCCAGCTGACATAGTTTTCGGAGAACCCTTGCGGTTGCCTGGTGAGTTTCTTTTGCCTACTCCTTCAAATAATTTATCGCCCCAAGATATAGCCGAACGGCTACGAGCACAGTTTGCAAACCTTGCACCGGTTCCTGGTTCTCGTCATGGTCAACGAAAGGTTTTCGTGTTCAAGGAGCTTGCCACCTGCTCTCATGTATTCGTCCGCCTAGACGCAGCTCATAGTGCTTTCACTCCGCCCTATGAAGGCCCCTATCGCGTCATTTCACGACACGAAAAGTTTTTCGTCATAGACATTGCTGGCCGAGAATCGACTGTATCCATCGATCGTTTGAAACCAGTTTTCACAATGAACAATAACAACTCTACAGAGCAGAATACTATACACAACAGCAATAACACCATCGGAGAAGAGCCTGTCATCATTCCAATACCAGAATCGACATCAACAACAACGACAACACCAGAATCATCGCCGCTTCGTCCATCTGGATATGCATCGTCATCATTTCGTCCAAGCACCGGCATATCATCAGCAAATACATCAACTCCAATACGACGTGTTCGTTTTAATCTGCGGCATCGCAATTAAAATTTTTTTTTTTTTGCCGAAGGGGAGTATTGTAGGAAATATTTTGCGCACCACTGTACCTAAATCAATTACCAGTCAACATAATGTACATACTACATACAATGAATAAGCACACCAATGTACCTTACTCAATTACCGCTTAACCCTAATGTAAATACTACACACAATAGATAAGCCAAACCGTTTGTCGATGGCATGACGACGTGTTAAGGTATTCGGTAAATGAAGAAATGCACATCAGTCGATCGTCAACCATTCGATGCTAACATCGTCTCTTAAGAATTAATAAACCGAATTAATAAATATTAAAACTGTTCTTTTTATTGCATTGTGTTTTCAGGTGTGTTCTTCTCATACTCCTCAGTGCAATATATACATATATGCAATATTTTTAAGCATGTTTATTATAAGTAGTTGGAAAGAGGAAGTGGCCTACCAGGGAACCTCTATAAAAAAAGCGAATCTTGTATTCTACCTCCCGGGTGATCAGGAAAAGAATACATTTTTAGATTTGTTTTCAGATTCTTAGTACATAATAAAAACCTGAAAGCAAATCTAAAAATCTTCAGTCGTATTTATAATCTTATTCCAAGGTATATGTCTAACTTTGGACAGCTCTTAGAACAGTGTCCAAGTCCAAATCGTATTTATAAACATTTTCTTCGCTGTCTAAGGAATGTTTAGACACCGAAATTGGTTGTCTAAACTGTGGCTAAAGTGGTATTTCATACAACAAAAAACAATTTTGCTGACCATGTTATAACACACTGTTGAGAGTATTAAGATCGATAAAATTTAGTAATTTGAGGTGCAAAAATACTACTTTCAACTTCAATTTTATTTATAAATTGCACAAATCTAATCATTTTATGAGACTTGGAAAAGCTGTAACACAAAGTAAAATCAGCTGTTTTTTGGTCCAGTTCAAGTCCTACGCCACTCTCTTTCAGAGCCTTATAGTTGTTGTACTCGTATATGAAAACACGAACAATGGTACTGCACGGATACATGATGAACGCCACCATTTAGTTTTTCGTTCAAAGTTGACAGTTTGAGTGGTTATTTAGACAATTGCTGGAATGTGTTTATAAATACGAAATTGGCTAAGGCTTGTCCAACTATTTAGACACCGTCTAGCTGGACTGTTGTCTAAGGATGTTCTAAGCAAATCTTATAAATACGACTGCTTATCTATAAGTCTAAAATCTAATAAATCTAAGAATCTATACTATTTATCAGTCTCAGTAGCGATGCCAGAAAGCCATCTGTATATCCACCGGCATACTAGCATTTCCCTCATCCACCGCGAAATGTTGCTTGTCCAAGAACTTCACAATGGATACACACAATTGATATTGATATTACAACTTGGTGGATTATGGCTTACATTTTTCATACAAGTGATTTGCTCACGTTTCTCAAATGAAAATTAAAGCAAAGTACAAGCAATAAAGAACCCTTTTTCCAATCTAAAACATTTTGTAATGCTATTGCGTGCATTGCTTTTCAACATTTGGCAAACTTACTACCTAGTTTTAAAAAATATTGAAAAAACACGAATTTATCTTATACAAATTTTGTGGACTGTCAATGCAGCCATTTCCCTTAAATTCTTTGTAGGGTTCGAAATAACCCCAACAGAGAGCGTGAATCTCAATTTGATAAGTCCCAGTGGTGTTTTTCTTTTAAGAAAAAAAAATTTTTGTGCTCATTTGAACTATTTTCTATTAAAACAAAAATTAATTGATACTTGCAACGCTGCAATTTCATCTTGGAATATCAAAATAAATTTCGATATAGGTGAGGTATACATTCACATAATTTGTCGCCATTTATCGCATACTTGCTTTCAATTTCAATGCCATATGCACCTTACTTATTGTACACACTTATTGTCAACTTGCTTTTACATCGCCCATCATATGTAATATTGTTGTGTTTGTGAACCAATAAAACGATTTCGTTTCTACATGGCGTCGCCCTAAAATTGGGTTGCCGTATACGCCATTTTTAAGTTTTTGGGAAATTGGATTTAAAGGTTTGGCAGCCAACTACACAAAAACCAACCGCTGAGTTTTTTTGATTTTTTTACACAATATCTATATGGAAATCTTCTTTCAAAAAACGCAAGAAGATGGGATAAAATACTTTTAGTTTTTAAAATATTTACAATTTACTAAAAAAGTAGGTTTGACGTATACGCCACAAAATCAAAAAGATTTTGCAAACTCATACACGTACGTCAAAAAATGTGTATACGGCATTCTAATAATAATAAAATAACTGAACAAAATCTGTTAGCTATATTAAGTCAAAAAAATACAACGTGTTTTTGTTTTTCAATATTCGAAATGAAAAGAAGTTATTGAGAAGAAAATACATAAAAATGTGGTGAAAAATCGTTTTTAAGCTCGGTGATTTGTGCAGAAAAGTATTAAAGGCTGTAGACATGATTTTATTTTTGTTTTTGGGGACACAAGAATCACTCCATAATGTTAGTGTTTCCACTAGAGGATGTTCCTTCATGACTTGCTCTAGTATTTTTATTAGAGCACTGGCTAGTGGCTATATCATTACCAGAACGAACACTATCCACTTCACTCAATAGAGCACAGTTTGTTATATTTGGTTTTTTTGTCAGCGGAGCAAAGTGTTGCAGTCAGTTTGAAAACACTTAGTTTTCGTTTGTAGTAAAAAAGAAGAAGCGTTTCCCTTCTTAAGCGAAAAAACGCTTTGAAGATCAAAGCCTTGGCCAAACCAACGCGGTGAGATCGTACGATGCGAAATGCGATTGCGATAAGTCAAATCCCTTTGCATTAAGTCAAACGTCCATAAACGTTTGACTTAATGTATAGGGATTTGACTTATCGCAATCGCATCGTACGATCTCACCGCATTGGTTTGCGCAAGGCTCAAAGCAAATTATTATTTGCTCCAAGTAATTTCGATTTTAGTCCCTTTCGACCTTCATAAAATGTTTTTAATTTTTATGATCATCAAACTCTGTAATTTCTTTACTAGTACCTAGGATTTTCTTTAGCCTTAAATGCCAGACACCGATTACATTGGTCTTTTTTGGCTTGCAAAAAGACAAGTTGAATGAATTGTTGAACTCTTTACAGTAGATGCACTCTTTGGCAGGTTCATTCGTCATGTCCTGATACAAAGAGTTCATCTTGAGATATTCAAGTTAGATTCCAAATATTTTCGACTGGAACTTGCCCTTCAGTAATGAGACTCTACTGTTTAAGCTTTTTATGTGTTTATGAATTTCCTGTATTTTTTTTGGTGGGATCACTTTTTTAATATTTTTCCTCTATTGTAGGAATTATGGATGCCAGTTTTGTTTATATTTTTAAAATAATAGTTTATTGAGTGAGTATTTAAGAAAAATTTATTTATTATTATACTTTTTTACTTATACTTTTCTACGTTCAGAGTAAAATCGTATGAACGTACGCCAAAACCAAAAAAAAAAGTTTTTTTTTGACGTACATGCATACAATTTACAGTCCAAATTTTCACTTTGTATGAACTTAAGTCAAAACAATACTAAACATTCTTTTAATATTTTATGGTTTACGTTGTAGGGCAATAGGACGTACGTCAAAACAATTCTTGCAATAAAATTTTGAGAAATTGTATGGAAATTTTGACGTATATGCCAAAATTTGGCGTTTACGTCAAAACAATACCTGAATTTAATGATTTCGGTGGATATACGTCAAAATCATTCCGAATATCTCCGCAATGGAAAGAGATAGAGCAAAGAGGATGAAAAATTTGAAAAGAGCACCCTCGAAAACATAAGACTGCATATCAAACTCAAAAAACGAATTTTGGCGTTTACGGCAACCCAATTTTAAGGCGACGATGGGTTTAAATTTCATCATATATGCGTTTCTTTCTAACCCATAGGAAATGCGCGCCTAAAGAAATATATTCCACATGAGCATAACAGCTGACGCAAACTTCTCCGCCGATATAGGCGCACCCTAGTGACGAACAATGTTCACAAAAAAAGGTGTCCGGTAATAGTACTATAGCTTCTATATACAATGGTAATATTAAGTGAATATAGTGAAAGGTTTGATCGTATGTGTGCTTTTCGGCCAGGCAAGATCATTATGGGTATGGGTAGTAGATATGGGATATGGCTATGGAAAAAGGGTAGGTCAACAAGTACACAATAAATACACTTATGCAGGAACTTTTTATGCAGGGTTATAAGAGTAGGTGAAAAAAGTAGATTGTGTGAATGCTTTTTCTGTAGGTTTGAATGGAGACGTCGACTATTTCTTATATAACATAACTGTTTTTGGCAGTTACAAAATTCCATGTGTTTTGTTGCAGCTAGTGTGATTTTGCTCATTTACAATTGGAATTTTCATTTGAGAAGTCAGAAGTAAAAATTATTCTTGTGGTGTAAAATTTTTGAGCAAATCAAGTTGATTGGTGAAAATATTGATGATAGATGAGAAATTGAAACTATTAAGTTCAGAAAGTGGAAAAAAATACAAAAAAAAGAAAAAAATACATATTATATCAATTAAGTTGGATCAGTGAAAATATAAGTAGTTTCATTGAAACTAAAACTATTAAATTCTTACAGTGGAAAAAGAAATAAAAAAAGAAAAGTATAGATTTGAGAAAGTGACAAGAATTTTTTCAAGAAAAAAATTTAATGCAAAATACAAAAAAAAAATTATATTATTAAATAATTATTTTATTTCAATTAAGTGAGGTGTAGTGCTTGATTTTCAAAATTTTTTACCGGTGCAGATTCAAGGCATTCGAGAAAAAAAAACTTAAAACGAAATACAAACATTTTTGTAGTGAAGCTGTATAGTGTGTGTAGTGTTTGATTTCCAAAATTTTTTTAAGGAGCAGATTGAGTAAGAGTATTTAACTACATTTCGTTTTTTTTTTTCTTTCAGAAATTGTTGGTACTGTTGGTACCTTGCCACAGATTTATAATAAAAACTATTTATTTATTTTTGACTTTTTAACTGATCTTACTATTATTATTAGTAAAATTATTTTTATTTTTATTATTGTTATTATTATTATTATTATTATTATTATTATTATTATTATTATTATTATTATTATTATTATTATTATTATTATTATTATTATTATTATTATTATTATTATTATTATTATTATTATTATTATTATTATTACTATTATTATTATTACTATCATTATTACTATTATTACTAACAGTATTAATTTTAATAATCTACTCCTTTTTGTCTTAACACTCGTCTCCCCCTCAGCCAGATATCGCGCTGTATTACTATTACTAAATAAATTAAATTAAAAAATTTCGGTAGAGCCAGGGACCCTCGTGCTAAAGTCGATTTTGCTAGGGGTCTTATTTTGAAAAAGTGACGTGACGTGAAAGTGATCTAAGAATACCAAAAGAAGTAAGGTGATCGTGTTTCAAACAGTGGCAAGTGAAAACTACATCATATTTGTAATTAGTAACATTATTTTGTAGCATAAATTTCTATTTTTTAAATAAATAAATTTTTTTGATATATTTTTTGCTTCTCTATTCGATATGGCTAGGTGCGTGTATAGAGACTGCCCTAATACCAAAACATACCCGGGTTACATATCGTTTTTCAATGTTCCAAACGATGCCCGAAGAAAAATTTGGTTGAAACATGGAAATGTTTCAACTAACAAGCGTTTGCCTAAAACGGCCGGCATGTGCTCTAATCACTTTTACGGAAAGGACGTTACTCTTCAGGCTTCTCGTCGAGTATTGTCTAAAGATGCACTGCCGATATCTTCGCCAACTATTTGTTGTTGCACAAATGCTGCCATTGATCGTTCTTGTCAACGAACAATGGATGCTGAGTGCAGCAGAGGACTTACTTTTTTTTGCCAATATGAGTCATTTAGTTTGCTCTTCTCCCGAACGTTCTAGCGCTCCAACGACGTCCTTTGACTCAAATTCTGAGAACATTTCGGACTCTTTTTTCAAAACCCCTCGCGCCCCAACTAAGTCTTCAAAAGCGTGCTTGAGCTCACGTTTTGAGAGCACTCTCTCAAGTCCAAATGAACCCTTTAAGAATTTGGCTTCTTCTTCAACGAAGACATATAGCTGGGACTGTAGTTTTGAGGATGTTCCTGATGATGCTCCTCTTTCACCCTCCCAATTTCCTTCCACGACTTTTAAACGGTTCACAAAGAAGTCACCATCGCAGACACCCAGAAAAGTTTACGCTAGATCCATTTACAACACTCCATTAAGGATTAGAAGAAGTAAAAAATATGAACTTAAAAACGCGGTAGAGGAAATTTTGGCCAATTCGAAAGAAGACGTTCTTACTTTCGTTTTGGTCCAATTTTTCCATGTAAAGAATGCGCGCTGGACACATAAAGAAAAAGATCTTTTCTCAAAAATCTCTTACAAGTCTCCAACGGGCTATTCTCATTTAGCTAAGGCGGGATTTAAAATGCCAGCTGTCAGCACCGTTTACCGCTGGCACTCGGAAATACGCCTTGAGGCGGGATTTTCCGAATTGACATCGCACATGCTTTGCAAAAAAGCAAAAAGCATGTCAGATATGGACAAAAATGTGTACTTCTGTTCGACGAAATGGTCGTTGAACAAGAAAAGGAGTAGGTACAACCCCAAAGACGACATACAGTATGGATATACTGATTTTGGGGAATATGGACGAACGAACGAGATAGCCTCCAAAGTAATGGTTTTTACTTTGCGTGGTCTGAATTGGAATTGGAAACAGACGATCTGCTACTACGTTGGGTCACCAAAAGGAGAAATGCTGGCAAAAATGATAAAGAATGCCTTAGACAAAGTTCTTGAATGCGGGTTAAACGTTGTTGCGACAAGCTGCGACCAGGGCGCAAACAATGTTCTGGCGTACAAAACGCTCGGAGTAACTTATGAGTCTAATCCATACATAGAAATAGGTGATAAAAAAATATTCATGCTCTACGACTACTGCCACCTTTTTAAGAGTGTGAGAAACATCCTAGTAAAACACCAAATACTAATCAGAGACGATATCGTGAGCTGGGATGTTATAAAAACACTATATAAAGCAGACTCTACCGGTGATTTTCAAGTCTGCTATAAATTGAAGAAAGCTCATATAATGCAGCAACCGTTCCAGAAGCTTTCAGTTAAACTCGCTACACAAATTTTCAGTTTCAATGTGTATACGGGAATTTTGTGTGCGATTAAATGCAACGTCTACAAGACGGATGCGGAGAAAATAAATGCCGAGTCAACAGCGAAATTCATAAACAGAATGAATATTCTGTTTGACACCCTGAATACCGGCCAATTGTATTCAAAGAACCCCAACAAAAAAGTTCTGTCAGATGATACAGACACTTTTGAGTATCTGAAAGATTCCATTGACTGGATTTCAGATTGGAGAAGTACTGGAAACCACATAATTCCCCCTTGCTTTAAGGGATTAAAGCAAACGTTAACAGGGATAATTCAGATGTGGGAACATCTGAAAAGTAAGGACCAAAATTATTTCCTGTTGTCACACCTCAATACGGACGTTGCAGAGAACCTCTTCTCAATGGTCCGAAATAACAGAGGAAACTACGACCAAGAACCATCGGTATGGAGGTTTATACGGAACCTTAAGCTGATCATGTTCCAAAATTTTAGCTCAGCAGAACATTCGGGATACGAAGATGCTGGAGCAGAGCCACTCATTGGAACCGAGGACTTGGCAAAAGAGCGTAGACAGAATGAATCAACGAAGAAGGACAAAGAGATGTCACACGTTGAAAAAACAATAGAGAATTATTTGGTATACCCAGCAGCTCCCGTCGTTGAAGAAAATACCAACGATGATGAAGATGACGACAACTGCCCATGTGAAGAATGCAAAGACTGCAATATGGAAGTTGACGAAGAAATCGACTCACCACTGGTTGACATGGCACCAAGTGAGCAAATGCAGACGGTAGCAGCACTATATTATGCGGCCTTCGCAGCTGCCCAGCTCAAGGAGAAGCTGAAATGCGAAATCTGCTCTGAGTTCTTGGAAAGTAGCACAGTTGAGAGGAGAGACCAACTGCTACTGATTGAACTCAGGGCATATGAGAGTAGGACAGCGACTACAGAATTCGGGTCCCTAGCTGTTCCTTCAATTAAGTTTGAAAGAATGGTGAAAAAAGTGCAACACATTTATGAGCAATACTTCGACAAAGCCCAGCATTTAAGAGATCTCATAAGCATATGGATGAAGACTATCCTACAATTGAAGGAAAAGGACCTGAAAGTGCCGTGCGCAAACGAAGAGCACAAATACTAAATAATTGAATATCTTTTAAGAGGCATAATGCTGTTCTCTTCGAGAAAAACCAATAGAGAGCTGAAAACATCAAAGAAAGCCAAAAAAAAATTCGTGTAGTCTATAGTTTTGTCTTTAGATTTTAATGTTATGTTTGTATTTTTAAAATATTTGTATACTGTATTTGTATAAAGTTATATTTGATAATAAAAGTCAATTGTCTATTTCTTTAAAATAAATTGTTTAACGTTTTTTGTCCTTTTTAGGTACCGAATTGGATTTTCCTTTTACTTTTAGCTTTTTATCAACTAGTAATTTTGTTTATTTTTTTAATATTTACTTTTTTTGTTAATTTTTATATTTTTTAATCGGTTTTTTTTTTTTATTATAACGTACATGATTGAATTCAATTTATAGTGCATGTAGGAAATATTTTGCGCACCACTGTACCTTACTCAATTACCGCTTAACCCTAATGTAAATACTACACACAATAGATAAGCCAAACCGTTTGTCGATGGCATGACGACGTGTTAAGGTATTCGGTAAATGAAGAAATGCACATCAGTCGATCGTCAACCATTCGATGCTAACATCGTCTCTTAAGAATTAATAAACCGAAGTAATAAATATTAAAACTGTTCTTTTTATTGCATTGTGTTTTCAGGTGTGTTCTTCTCATACTCCTCAATTGGTGACCCCGTTATAAATTGCAATTGGAGCTTAAGTGCAATTTGGAAAATTCTGACTTGAGCTCAAAGTTTTTTATTGATAGAGGAACTATGCAATCCACCGAACCACCTGCTGACACCACAATATTGACACCACCACCGCTACCTCTGAGGGAAACCATGCCACCTACTGAAACCACGCCATCACCATTGCTACAGTCGCCGCTGTGGCCATCGCCTCCGCAACGCTACATGGTTAGGCCTCCGGTTTTTAGTGCCGATCGTCCCGCATTGTGGTTTGCTCAGATCGAAGGCCAATTTCATCTCGCCTGTATAACTGACGAAATTACGAAATTTTTTTTTGCTTCGTCTCACCTAGATGCCAGTGCAGCGGCAGAGGTGCAAGACATAATTCTGCGTCCACCTGAAACTGCACCGTATGCAAAGTTAAAGGAAGCGCTCATCGAGAGGTTAACGTCGTCACAAGAAACAAGACTCCACCAGTTACTTGATAAGGAAATTTTGGGTGACCGCAAACCATCTCAATTTTTGCGGTACTTGAAAAGCCTAGTAGATAGCGTCCCGGACAATATTCTTCGCACCAAGTGGCTGAGCAGACTGCCACCAGCCGTTCAAACGATTCTTGCCACACAACAAGATACGCCATTGGAAAAATTAGCTACTCTCGCTGATCACATCATGCAAATTTCGACTTCCAATAATGTTGCAGCTGTCGGTAGTTCTCGTGATATTTGTGCAACAGATCTAGAGCCCCGATTGTCAAGACTTGAAGACGCCATATGCGAGCTGGTAGGTTCCATTAAAAATTCGACTCATGGGTATCAAACTGCGCAAAGCCAACCACGATACCGTTCTGGATCCCGTTCTGGATCCCGTTCAGGATCTCTTTCAAGATCCCGTTCGGATCAAACAAAAACTAACGGTCAATGCTGGTATCATGCCACATGGGGAGAGCACGCCAAGAACTGCCGTAAACCATGTTCGTACCAGGGAAACGAAACCGAGAGTCGTTAACGGCGGTACACGACTCTACACTCAATTCACACCGCCTCTTCATACGTGATAGCGCTACCCAAGTTCACTTTCTCGTGGACACTGGCGCTGACCTTTGTGTGTATCCAAAAAATCTTATCGTAAGTCATAAAGCTGAAACTGATTATTGTCTTTTCGCAGCAAATGGATCACCAATCAAAACCTTTGGCTGCATTTTGCTCGAGCTCAATTTCGGCTTACGACGCAATTTCACTTGGCGCTTCGTAGTGGCGGATATCAAAAAGCCTATCATAGGCGCAGACTTTTTGGCGCATTTTGGTTTACTTCCGGACCTGAAGAACAACCGCTTGCTCGATTCAACGACCGGACTTTCAGTTACCTGCGCCACGTGTTCGTTTACAGACATTTCTTCAGTTAAGGCGCTTCCCAAAACTACATCTTGGTTACGCATACTAGCTGAGTATCCAAACATAACGAAGCCTGACGGTATCTGCAAACCAGCAAAGCACGAGACCTTGCACTACATCACGACAACAGCTGGCCCTCCGCTTTCGAGCAAGGCACGACGTCTTGCCCCAGATCGGCTAGCCATAGCCAAGCAGGAGTTTGAGAAGATGCTGAAGCTGGGTATTACGCGCCGGTCAACAAGCCCCTGGTCATCGCCACTTCATTTAGTGCCTAAAAAGAGTGGTGATTGGCGACCATGTGGTGACTTCCGCCAACTTAACGCACGAACCGTACCCGACCGTTATCCTATTAGAGTTCTTGAGGATTTCACTGCAAACCTTGCTGGTAAAAAGATTTTTTCCACCATCGACCTGGTTCGCGCTTTCAACCAGATACCTGTGGCTCCAGAGGACATTGCTAAAACTGCAATTATCACGCCGTTTGGACTTTTCGAGTTTCCTTTTATGACTTTTGGACTTCGAAATGCGGCGCAGACCTTCCAAAGATTCATCGACGAGGTGACAAGGGAGCTCGACTTTGCGTTCCCGTACATCGACGACATTTTGGTTGCCTCTACTGACGAAAACGAGCATAAAGACCAACTTCGCATTTTATTTCAGCGTTTGTCTCAATTTGGCGTTGTGGTAAACACCTCAAAATGTGTTTTTGGTAAGGCTGATGTAAATTTCCTGGGATACCATGTGTCTGCTGAAGGAATTCGCCCTCCGCTAGACAGAGTTGAAGCTATCATTAACTTTAAACGACCGCAAACTGTTAAACAATTACGCCAGTTTCTTGGTATAATAAATTTTTACCGCAAATTCCAGAGTAACGCAGCGAAATACCAGGCCCCTCTTCATGAATGCCTCAAAGGTACTTGCGTCAAAGGTTCAGACCAACTCGAGTGGACACCAGAACTAGACGCTGCTTTCACGGCATGTAAGCAGCAGCTTCGTAACGCTACATTGCTCGTCTACCCTGACACGAGTTTACCATGGTCTATTTTCACGGATGCTTCACAGAATGCGGTAGGTGCAGTGCTTCAGCAGCGACGCAACAATGTCTGGGAACCTCTCGCATTTTTTAGTCAGAAGCTACAACCATCTCTAAGAAAACGCAGCCCATACGATATGGAACTACAAGCAGTTTACGCAGCAGTAAGAAAATTCAAACATCTTTTAGAAGGACGTCACGTTACGATCTATACAGATCACAAACCACTTCTGCATGCATTCTCACAGGATCCCGACAAGGCCACACCTTGGCAATTTCGACGCTTGGATTTCATTGGCCAATATTCGACAGACATCAGACACGTATCTGGCAAAGACAATGTTGTCGCTGATGCATTGTCACGTGTAGAAGCCATCGCCACAGCCGTCTCCGCCACTGAAATCGCTCAAGCTCAGTCCGTTGATGAGGAAATCAAACAGCGTCTTCAGAACTCAGCCACAGACTCATTATGTCTTCGACCTGTAAGTATAGATGACTGCAACTTGCCAATATATTGTGACGTCAATGGTCAGCTGGCGCGCCCTTTCGTGCCCTCTGTACTGCGTCAGAAAGTATTCTTGTCTCTCCATAGCATAAGTCATCCTGGAGCAAATGCATCTGTCAAGCTAATCTCGCAGCGCTACGTATGGCCAGGCTTAAAAAAAGATTGTCGTCAATGGTCTCGTGCTTGTTTAGTTTGTCAGCAGAACAAAATTTCACGTCACGTTATCGCCCCTCTTAACGATTTTCCTGGAGGACGTACCCGCAGATTCGAGCACATTCATGTCGACATAATCGGACCCTACATACCATCGAGAGGATACCGCTTTTGCCTGACTGTCATTGACCGCTTCTCACGTTTTCCCGAAGCTGTTCCACTGGAGGACACAGGAGCCGAATGTGTGGCTCGAAAATTATTCTCTGGATGGATATGCCGTTATGGTGTGCCTCTTCGAATAACCACCGACCAAGGAGTTCAATTTGAAAGTCAACTTTTCAACGCTCTCAGTACGCTACTCGGCAGCAAGCATATTCACACAACAACATTCCACCCGCAATCTAATGGCATGGTCGAACGCCTGCATCGACAACTTAAAGCAGCGATTCGATGCCACGAAAGCTCGTCATGGATTGACACGTTGCCAATAGTATTGCTCGGTATTCGAACAGCATGGAAGGATGATTTGAAAAGCACTCCAGCTGACATAGTTTTCGGAGAACCCTTGCGGTTGCCTGGTGAGTTTCTTTTGCCTACTCCTTCAAATAATTTATCGCCCCAAGATATAGCCGAACGGCTACGAGCACAGTTTGCAAACCTTGCACCGGTTCCTGGTTCTCGTCATGGTCAACGAAAGGTTTTCGTGTTCAAGGAGCTTGCCACCTGCTCTCATGTATTCGTCCGCCTAGACGCAGCTCATAGTGCTTTCACTCCGCCCTATGAAGGCCCCTATCGCGTCATTTCACGACACGAAAAGTTTTTCGTCATAGACATTGCTGGCCGAGAATCGACTGTATCCATCGATCGTTTGAAACCAGTTTTCACAATGAACAATAACAACTCTACAGAGCAGAATACTATACACAACAGCAATAACACCATCGGAGAAGAGCCTGTCATCATTCCAATACCAGAATCGACATCAACAACAACGACAACACCAGAATCATCGCCGCTTCGTCCATCTGGATATGCATCGTCATCATTTCGTCCAAGCACCGGCATATCATCAGCAAATACATCAACTCCAATACGACGTGTTCGTTTTAATCTGCGGCATCGCAATTAAAATTTTTTTTTTTTTGCCGAAGGGGAGTATTGTAGGAAATATTTTGCGCACCACTGTACCTAAATCAATTACCAGTCAACATAATGTACATACTACATACAATGAATAAGCACACCAATGTACCTTACTCAATTACCGCTTAACCCTAATGTAAATACTACACACAATAGATAAGCCAAACCGTTTGTCGATGGCATGACGACGTGTTAAGGTATTCGGTAAATGAAGAAATGCACATCAGTCGATCGTCAACCATTCGATGCTAACATCGTCTCTTAAGAATTAATAAACCGAAGTAATAAATATTAAAACTGTTCTTTTTATTGCATTGTGTTTTCAGGTGTGTTCTTCTCATACTCCTCAGTGCAATATATACATATATGCAATATTTTTAAGCATGTTTATTATAAGTAGTTGGAAAGAGGAAGTGGCCTACCAGGGAACCTCTATAAAAAAAGCGAATCTTGTATTCTACCTCCCGGGTGATCAGGAAAAGAATACATTTTTAGATTTGTTTTCAGATTCTTAGTACATAATAAAAACCTGAAAGCAAATCTAAAAATCTTCAGTCGTATTTATAATCTTATTCCAAGGTATATGTCTAACTTTGGACAGCTCTTAGAACAGTGTCCAAGTCCAAATCGTATTTATAAACATTTTCATCGCTGTCTAAGGAATGTTTAGACACCGAAATTGGTTGTCTAAACTGTGGCTAAAGTGGTATTTCATACAACAAAAAACAATTTTGTTGACCATGTTATAACACACTGTTGAGAGTATTAAGATCGATAAAATTTAGTTATTTGAGGTGCAAAAATACTACTTTCAACTTCAATTTTATTTATAAATTGCACAAATCTAATCATTTTATGAGACTTGGAAAAGCTGTAACACAAAGTAAAATCAGCTGTTTTTTGGTCCAGTTCAAGTCCTACGCCACTCTCTTTCAGAGCCTTATAGTTGTTGTACTCGTATATGAAAACACGAACAATGGTACTGCACGGATACATGATGAACGCCACCATTTAGTTTTTCGTTCAAAGTTGACAGTTTGAGTGGTTATTTAGACAATTGCTGGAATGTGTTTATAAATACGAAATTGGCTAAGGCTTGTCCAACTATTTAGACACCGTCTAGCTGGACTGTTGTCTAAGGATGTTCTAAGCAAATCTTATAAATACGACTGCTTATCTATAAGTCTAAAATCTAATAAATCTAAGAATCTATACTATTTATCAGTCTCAGTAGCGATGCCAGAAAGCCATCTGTATATCCACCGGCATACTAGCATTTCCCTCATCCACCGCGAAATGTTGCTTGTCCAAGAACTTCACAATGGATACACACAATTGATATTGATATTACAACTTGGTGGATTATGGCTTACATTTTTCATACAAGTGATTTGCTCACGTTTCTCAAATGAAAATTAAAGCAAAGTACAAGCAATAAAGAACCCTTTTTCCAATCTAAAACATTTTGTAATGCTATTGCGTGCATTGCTTTTCAACATTTGGCAAACTTACTACCTAGTTTTAAAAAATATTGAAAAAACACGAATTTATCTTATACAAATTTTGTGGACTGTCAATGCAGCCATTTCCCTTAAATTCTTTGTAGGGTTCGAAATAACCCCAACAGAGAGCGTGAATCTCAATTTGATAAGTCCCAGTGGTGTTTTTCTTTTAAGAAAAAAAAATTTTTGTGCTCATTTGAACTATTTTCTATTAAAACAAAAATTAATTGATACTTGCAACGCTGCAATTTCATCTTGGAATATCAAAATAAATTTCGATATAGGTGAGGTATACATTCACATAATTTGTCGCCATTTATCGCATACTTGCTTTCAATTTCAATGCCATATGCACCTTACTTATTGTACACACTTATTGTCAACTTGCTTTTACATCGCCCATCATATGTAATATTGTTGTGTTTGTGAACCAATAATGGCCCCGGCCCATAGAACGCGTTGCGTGCGGTAGAAGCGGCGCGGCAACTGATGCGGTGGGTTTTGCCGCGCGCAACTGATAGGGGTGACCCATAGAATCCGTTGCGGTGTTTTGACAGATAAATTTAGTCAAAATGGGGGCGTTCAAGAATCGTATCCGGATAGCTTGTTGTTGTTGTTTACGTGTGGGAAATCGAAAAAAATAAGTTATATTCATCTAGCAATGATATTTTGAATGTTTTTCTGTTTTCAAAAGTCGAATTTTAATATTTCACAGCTGTTGTCTGTTGTCGATAGTTCAAAAAGGTATATAGGATACGGCTATCCGAGATAGGCTATCCGATAGGTTCTTGAACGCGCCCATTGTCACTTTTTCCATATAAGAGAAAACTTCAAATTGGTTGTGACTGCGCATGTCTCTCTTCTGTCACCGCGTGAGAGCCGCGGCAAAGTAGAAAGTTGGGCTACTCGGCGCGTTCGGCGCGTTGCTCGCGGTGCTTATGGGTCACCTCTCATAAGAACGTGTGTATTTAATCGAGCTGTCAGTTGGAAGCGGTGCCGCACGCGCGCAACGCGTTCTATGGGCCGGGGCCTTAAAACGATTTCGTTTCTACATGGGTTTAAATTTCATCATATATGCGCTTCTTTCTAACCCATAGGAAATGCGCGCCTAAAGAAATATATTCCACATGAGCATAACAGCTGACGCAAACTTCTCCGCCGATATAGGCGCACCCTAGTGACGAACAATGTTCACAAAAAAAGGTGTCCGGTAATAGTACTATAGCTTCTATATACAATGAGGCAACCCTTCAGTAGAAAATCTAAATTTGTTCAAACGGGCCAGAAATATCTGTAATGCTCATATACAGAAGGCAAAACTTTGGCATGACCAAAAAGTAAGGCAAAAAATACTGTTGTGTCCAAAAGGAAGCAAAAATGTTTGGTCTTTTGTGAAGAACATTAAGAACTCGACCACGTCATCGGTCCCTACGCTCGTTTTCAATGGCTCTCCGTATGTCAGCTATATCGATAAAGCTTATTTGCTAGCAGCTCAATTTACTGCTAACTCGATACTTCCTGATAGCATATTAGCTCCACCTGAGCTTGAGTCTGTAGATTCTGTAATGAAGCAGATTTTTTTTCGAACTCGCTCGGTTGCGAGAGTCCTCAAAGATCTCAATATACATAAATCCGCTGGTCCAGATGGTATCCCCGCCGTTATTCTGAAGAGGTGTTCTTCTACGCTGGCAAAACCTTTGCGTATACTTTTCCATCTTTCCTATTCTGCTGGGATTTTTCCGAGCAGATGGAAAACTACATTTGTCAAGCCGGTCCAAAAAAAAGCGAATCTTCCTCCCCTACTAATTACCGTCCAAGGTCATGGAAACGTTGATAAACCGTCAACTTATAAGATATCTTGAAGAACGAGAGCTTCTTAATAACCGTCAATACAGCTTTCGTAGCAAATGGTCCACTGGTGATTTGATGGCTTATCTCACCGAAAAGTGGAACCAATCTTTACATTGTTTTGGAAAAAGTAAGATAATTGCGCTTGATATTTCTAAAGCATTTGATAGAGTCTGGCATCAGGCTCTTTTATCGCAAATGCGTGCTTTTGGTATCGATGAGTCTCTTCTTCGTTGGATTAGAAACTACCTTTCCGACCGTTCAATACAAGTTGTATTGGATGGCTTCAAGTCTGATACCCATTTCATAAATGCTGGTGTGCCCCAGTGCTCCGTTTTGTCTCCGACTCTCTTCCTCATTTTCATTAATGATCTCTTGTCTGAAACTTGTAATCCGCTTAACTGTTTTGCTGACTACTCGACCCTCAGCTTTTCATATTCGTTTCCTAATTCACGTCCCTGCTCTTCGGATGTGGAACTGGAACGGTTGCGTATGATAAGCTCATTGAATTCTGACCTTGACAGCATTGTTTCATGGGGTCTTATGAACCGAGTAGAATTCAATGCTTCGAAAACTCAATGCTGTCTCTTGTCGTTGAAGCTCAACATTCCCACATTGCCATTATCTATGAATGCTATCTGCATCCAAGAAACCAACAAGCTGTCAGTACTTGGTATGTGTGTAAACGATGATCTTCGTTGGAACGGCCACATATTTGAAGTCGCCAAAAGCGCTGCTAAATGCTTAGGTTTCTTAAGACGATGCAGGAAGTTCTTCAGCCCTTCTGATCTGGCTACAATTTATAAGGCCTTCATCCGCCCAAAACTGGAGTATAACTCGCATATCTGGTAAAGTGCTTCTCAAACATCTTTGCACCTACTTGATAGGGTACAAAATAGAGCGTTAAGACTGATAGGTGATAGTTCAATCGTAGAATCGATTGATTCTCTTGAACATCGTCGAAACGTTACCTGTCTCTCTCTTTTTATCGCTTTTTTCACAAACAGTGCTCTAGTGAAGAAGCCAGTTGCATTCCTCCCCTGAAACAATTTTGCCGCAACACCCGCCTCGTTAGGAATGCTCATCAGTTTTACCTTGAGCCCAACTTTGGACGTACAGTCAAGTATAGAGATTCGTATTTCAGTCGCACCACCCGAATGTGGAATGCTTTACCTGGCTCTGGATTTTTCTCTGCATTACGATTCACAAATGTTCAAAAGCAACGTGCATCGGTGTCTCCTTTCAAATCCTCTCTTATTTTCGCAAATGCTCGCACTGTGTTTTTATAACATTATAAGGGTAGTCATAACCATTTGACGTGCGCGTTAATTATAAAAAAGAATACTTTTTGAAAACGATAAGTGGAATAAAATAAGGACCAGATGACATGAAAAATACTTTGAGGGTGCCGTGAGATAAGGTAAGGTAAGCTGATTAGGTCGAATCAGCTTAATTCGACATTATTTCTATCCTAGTAGAAATAAGACCGATTTCATGTTTTCGACATTATATTTTAACGCGAACCAAACATTTAACACCAATTTCCTAATCGAAAACGTTCAACCGAAAACACAAGCGGCAACACTAGTGTAAGTGTAGAAATATACCAGGAGGAAAAATGTTTGACAGGAGTGGAAAGTGGAGACCATGTGGAAATTACTGGAGAGTTCTAGATGAAATGTCATTCGATACAAATAGGCCGCCCGAGGCAACCAGATGTCAGTTTTTTATTATAGAGTGATATAGTTAAGAGTGAATTGTTGTTTACAAGTGATAGTCCAAAAGTCGACTTCAGATCGAATAAAGTATAGATGCTGAAAAAAAGTGGTAGAAATAAGTTGAGAGGTGAAGTTTCATTATGCGAACTAAGCGCACGTTACAATATTGTAAAAAGTAGGAAACTATGCCGAAGGTATCAACTGGCAATAAAAGCGACCAGCATTTGTTTTTTAGTTTGCAAATCGGGCCTGGTTATAACATAGAAGCAAAGGGAAATAAGATAGAGAAATGTTTTCGCTCAAATGGTAATAATGCCGAAATTGTACTGTAGTGCCGCATGCAAGCAGATGGTACTTGATTTTGTGCGACCAGCATAACGGTGCACTCAAAAAATTTGTATTCCACTTGCTTCTTTTACATGATGTTTTGGGCAGTTTGCATACGTGATCTTAAGTGATAAGCAGTGTATAGCACAAAAAAAAAAAAAAAAATATTTTCCTGAAAAACAGTAAACTTCTTTATGTGACTGCCAAATATATAGAAAGTTTCGGGAAGTTTAAAGTATTATGTGTGATATGAGTGTGAAAGTCTGGTGTATTCAAATGTTTTGTTTTTGAGCATAAGATAAGTTAATAGTAAGAAATTCGCCTGTGTGTGTAAAAGATGTGTTCTTACTTAGTGCAATTTTAAGATATCGTTAAGTGATGAAATTTTAAAAAAAATCTGCAGCCGCCGCCTTAAGTTTGGCAAGGGGAGTATGGGTTTGTGTTTTGAAAATTAAAAATTCATGCGAATTTATCTTATGCTCAAAAACAAAACATTTGAATACATCAGACCTTCACACTATCAATGATAAGCGTTGGAGATTCTTAGATGTCATTAAGCCGATAATCCCTTTAGTCATGCTGCAAGGACTGTAAACACAGATGACAAAAAAAAAACCACGCACCTACACATACACTGTAACCCTAAATTAATAATTTCAAACGTATATGTTATGTTCCTTTCATATATAAAAAAGCATTTCATTGGTAATAATGACGAATACCATGTTTTATTTTTGAGAAATAAAGTCGAAAGTCATTCTTTGGACACTTTTTCGGTAATAATGCCGAAATGGGGGTTGACGTTGTTACCATTTTTGTTGGTAATAAAGTCGACTGGAAAAAGCCGGTTGCTCGTCTTTATTTCCGTTTTTTTAGAAATTACATCGAATCTATCTTATTTCCATCTACCTTATTTCACGGCACCCATCAGACCTTCACACTATGAATGATAAGCGTGGGAGTTTCTTAGATGTCATTAAGCCAATAATCCCTTTTGTCATGCCACTAAGGACTGTAAACACAGATGACAAAAAAACCACGCACTTACACATACAATGTAAGCTTAAACTAATAATTTCAAACGTATATGTTGTGTTCCTTTTATAAATAAAAATGCATTGCATTGGTAATAATGACGAATACCATGTTTTTTGTTTTGAGAAATAAAGTCAAAAGTTATTGTTTGGACACTTTTTACTTTTTAATTCATTTTTATTCATTTTGACTTATAACTACTTATGTACATGCTTACAAAATTTATAAAACTAGCTTATATAATATCTTTACTAATTTACTGACCCTAGGCGGGTACTCTAAATTAAACAATATCTTAATCTTAATGCCTTTCGACCTAGGTATAACTTATATTGATTTACGACTTAGACCTATGGTTAAAACTAAGAAAAATTGAAAAACTTAGTTTTCTAGATCATTTTTTCTGGTCTGTTCTTAAAATAACTTAAATCTAATTAAAAATACTTAAATCTACTTAAAACTAGAGCAGCCACAATAGCTTTTTTATTTTTGTTTTGTAATTTTTTTTTGTTTGGTTTTTTTATGATTTTTTTTTATTTATTATATATTTTTTTTTTTTTGATTTTTTGATTTTTTTTTTTTTGTTTGCCACTGCTCCCACCCCCTACCCTAAGACTTACACGCTAAACTTTTGTAAGCCAGCCATTGGCGATTGACTATTATCATCAATATCAATTTGTTGCTCGGAAAACCACCAGAACATATCTGATGTTTTAGCAGCGATCACGACGATCGCGATCTGAGACCGCCCTACTGAACCGAAGGAGCTCTTCGACGTCTCCGCCTACTGCGGTGACGTCTCGGTTATAAAGAAGCCGTCGTTCCACGGACTTCCGGCAGACGTGGTAGATTAGCGGTACCGACAATCTATCCTGAATCAACCCTTCCATATCAAAATAGAGGAAAGCCTCCGGTGAAACAAATCCACTAAAGCACGTTTTCTCCATATATTCAGTGTTGGGGTAATAAGCCCCAAATATATGAAGCCATTGGTCGAGGTCATCGCTCTTGCAGTGTGACCACGAGTCAGTTTTATCATGAAGTTGTCGATCCTGTTTATTTGAGTCCCGTTGTAAAGGACCTCATTGGGATAATATTTTTTGTATTCCGACTCTGGTGATCTGTGCAATCCAAGACAGGTACGCAGACACTGTCTCTCAAACAACCGAATCTTTTCCATTTGAGACGCTGAACCAAACGGGGCACCCATAGACAATCATTGGCCTTATGAGGGCCATGTAGCAAATCACTTTCACTCTGCTATCAAGTTGACTGCTACGAAACAGTCGCCTTGTCAGAGCAAAAGCTCTTCTAGCCCTGGCCAGAGCCGCATCCGTATGTTTGTTAAAATATAGATAGATACTGATCTAGCCACATGCCGAGGTACTTGACTACTTTGTTTGGCAGTGGGTGGCCATGTAGATCAACGAACACCAGCTTTCGCCAGTTCTTTCTCGTATCCCATGAGGCCCGAGCACACGGGGTTCTTAACACAATTGTTTCCGATTTCTGAAAGTTGATTTTCAACTTCCAGTCATCGCAATATTGCTGGATCTTATCGAAGTCACTCTGCAAAAGTGTTCTGATAACTTCGATCTTTGGACCTGTTTTGTACGCAATAAGGTCGTCGGCGTACGCTATAGCATGGTGAAGAGAACCAATTAGATCGCCGGTGAAAATGCTAAACAGAATAGGAGGATTCACCGCCCCCTGTTGTAGACCGTTCTGTATTTCAAAAGTTCTGGTAGAAGTTATGTTGCAACTTTTCACAACAAACGTTCTACCATGAAGCATGTCATTCAGAACATAAAGCAGTGGTTTACTCATGCCATACCTGATCTACTTATAGAAAAGACCGTCTAACCAAACGGTATCGAAAGCCTTCTCCAAGTCAACCAGACATGCACCCGTACACTGTTGTTTAGCTTTGTTCCATTGAATATCAGATACTAGCTTAGACGTGGCATGTGTAGCATCATGACCCGCCTTAAAACCGAACTGATTTTCTGGAATAATATGTTTGTCCGAATATTAGAGATCTCGTCTCTAAGATAGAAGTGTCCAACGAAAGCTCTGCTCTCAAGGTCGTAATTCGGGCGAATGCATTCATTCACCTTATATACTCGCTCGAAACAGCACCCACCGTCTCTACCTTCTCCTGAGCATCTTCCACTATAAAGTGATCATCATCCAAGATGGCCTGATCCGGATCTATCCCTATTGTCACAAGTAAGTTTTTGTTCTCTGTCGTCCTTTGGAGTTTAATACCCTGAATGTCATTTTGATCTTTTCTCCTAAAAATTTTATTTATTTCCGGAAACATACTCGGGTTGTTGGACTGTACAGCTCGAATTTTGTTGTTCCAGAAAAGAGATATAGATATTCTATGATTTTCTTTAATTCACTGTTAGAGATTTTTGATCTGTGACTTCAATACATCTTCCACTAAAATTCCTTTTTTAATACTTTTCCATTCTTTGGACACTTTTTCGGTAACAATGCCGAAATGGGGGTCGACGTTGTTACCATTTTTGTTGGTAATAAAGTCAACTGGAAAATAACCGGTTGTTCGTTTTTATTTCGGTTTTTTGAGAAATAACATCTAATCTATCTTATTTTCATCTACCTTATTTCACGGAACCTACTTTGAGTATTAAGCTCCCTGTTCGCAAGTAAGTTTTAATAGTATCCCTACTCACAGTGAAATAATTATTATTCATTACTTTTCTTCTCTAAATGATGATGATGATGATGTCATCATTTAGAAAAGAAAAGTTATGAATAATAATTATTTCATTATTATTTGCAATGATGATGATGATGTCATCATTTAGAGAAGAAAAGTAATGAATAATAATTATTTCACTGTGAGTAGGGATACTATTAAAACTTACTTGCGAGCAGGGAGCTTAACACTCAAAGTATTTTTCATAAATTTTTAAGAGTTAACAACAAAGCTTCGATCTGCGAATCAACGCAACACCACACTTCGCGATCAGTGTCCGTATCTTTGCTAAAGCCCATATGCAATAATAATAAAAAAAAAATCAGCAATATACCTATAGGTATATATTCAGTGCTCCATAAAAATAAATACCTATAACGTTAAAAATCCTGGGGTGTTTTTTAATACGGCCCTCGTTTTACAGCCGTATGCAATACAGGAATTATTTGTTTTTAATATTTCCACTTTATTAAAAATTTTTTTTTAATAATTTGGTATAAAATTCAATACATCTTCCACTAAAATGCCTTTTTTAATACTTTTCCATTGAAATAAAACCTTCAAATATAAAAACCCAATAATTTGTTATTTGATTTTAGTAGAAGATTTGGATATAAGTGACCATAATATAATGTTCAAAAAAATTTATTGAAATTTAATATTTGATTGTATTATAATTCATTAAATTTTGTATTTAGCGCGAAACTGTACTGTATTGCACTTATGAAACAGTATATTCTAAGATTTTGTAAGATATTGATTTTTAACTTTAAGGTTAGATTTTAATATCTTGGTATTAATTTTTAACCTTCTGTTGCTTTTGCAACAGCAACCAAAAATTTCTTATTTCGCAGAACAAAATAAACTCCACTTTTTCCTTCGATGTTAGTGCGTAGTGCTTGCGTAGTGCGTATATAGTGCGTTTATTTTCTATTTAAAATAAGTTATTATAATAAATACAATGGAATAGTAAATACAATGGAAACTTACTCTTTTCTGCTTATACAAAATTTGGCTTACTTCTAGTTTTTACTTCTTCGGCTGATGGCTGACAATGAAATGAAAAATATATTGAAGGTAGGGAATTTCTTTTAGGGAATTTTTATGCGCATGCGCTCTCCGCGTTTACACTTTTGGTACATTTCTCAACTGTCACCGCGTTTACACTTTGCCGTCGGTGGCCGCATTCAGAGCTTCGTTAGTTTTACTGATTTATTTGTTCAATGACATCCCCACCCCCGTGAGCTGACCTGGAGGGGGAAGCCTCACCATCCTCATTCATAATCACATCAAGAACTGCTAACTTAGATATCGGCCTTCGCAGTTCCCCCTTACTAGTTCTCATTACTGCCGATCTTGCTACGCCATCTGTTCCATAAAAGAGTTTAATAACTCTAGCCCGCTTCCACTGCGACCTCGGCATCTCTGGATCGCAGATAAAAACCAAACTTCCTTCATTTACCGGTTTGGTAGGTAGGCACCACTTACTAAGTTGCTCTTCTGCAAACGCTTCCTCTTCTACTTCCAGCTCCCCTCTGACAAGTTCCTGTCTTAAAACTTTCTTTTTTAGATTTCCCATGTAACGAAACAACCAGGCAATGGATCTTTTGAGCCTTGAATAATTTGAAAAACGACTTATGATATGATTTATCAGACTAACCTTTTGAGACCCAAAGAGAAGATAATGTTTGGTTCTAATCTCTTCAAAACTTTTATCGACAGTCTGTCCCATCAATGTTTCGTCTGGCCAGGTGTCTTCATGCTCGTATAGAAACTGTGGGCCTCTTTTCCATCTGCCAATACATTCCCAACGCATGGGATTTCTAGCTCTTGTTGCTTCATCTGCAGGGTTCAAAACACCAGGGCACCATCTCCAATCACCGACTTGCGTACTTTCGAGGATTTCCGAAACACGATTTGCGACGTACTGCTTATAGACTCGATGGTCTGATCGTATCCAACGGATCACAGTGTGTGAATCACTCCAAAAATGACATTTGTTTATCTTGACAGTGTGACATTTGACTATTGATGCCATCAATCGGACGCCCATTACTGCAGCCTGCAATTCGAGCTTTGGTATGGTATGAAACCGTGTCGGAGCTAAGCAACTTTTTGCTGCTACAAAGGCCACCTTAACCTTGCCTTCGCTTTCTGCCCACCAATAGGCTACTACTGCCATAGCCTCCTCACTGGCATCGACGAATATATGCAGATCCAATTGATTCGCTTCGAAGTCCTTAAAGTAGCAGCGTGGTATTCGTAGGCCTTCCACTTTCGGTAGCTCCTGTAGCCACCCTTTCCATCGTTGATAAATGTCATCTGGTAATGGCTCATCCCAATCGATACCGACCTTCCATACTGCTTGCATCAAAATTTTGGCTGTTACCATGAAGTCCACTAGGAATCCAAAGGGGTCGAATACTGACATGTTCATGCTAAGCATTTCTCGTTTCGTAGGTTTTCTACTAAAATTAAGTATTGCCTGTGGTACTTTATTAAATTTTAGAGTGTAAACGAAGACGTCCAACTTTGGCAGCCAATGCATCCCTAAAATTCGCTCGACTTGACCATCTACATTAACTGACTCTCCATGTTGACATACGGCGCTTCCAACTTCGGTCTTCAGTCTTTCGGAGTTCGAAGTGATGTTGCGTAGTTCAAAACCCGCGTTCTTATGTATAGTGATGACATCTTTCAAAACTTCAATTGCATCTTTCTCTGTTCCGAAGCTGTTGACATAATCGTCAACATAGTGCCTTTCGATAATACCTTCGACAGCTCTAGGAAACTGTTCTTTATATTTTATAGCGTTGACATTCTTAACATGTTGAGCGATAGTCGGAGCGCATGTGGCTCCAAAAAACATTCTTTCCATGACATACGTTTCTATCACATCTGAGGCATTTTCTCTCCATATGAATCTTTGGCTATCCTGATCTTCTTTTACTATTTGGACTTGGTGAAACATCTCCTTAATGTCACCACAAACTGCAAACGGACCTTGTCGGAACTTGAATAGAATTGAGATCAATGGTTGGTTGATGTCTGGGCCACTTAAAAGAGCTTTGTTCAGTGAAAAATGGTTAACTTCGGCAGCTGCATCGAATACCAGACGAATTCCTGTCTTATTAGGGTTTCTTACCCCAAAATGTGGTAGGTAAAATGTCCTAGGGGTTCGTCGACTTTCTTCATCTGGACGTAGTCTTCTCGTAGCCTTTTCTAGGTAACTCTTGATTTTCTCGGAATATTCTTTAGCATATTCTGGATCACGCGCCATTTTTCGCTCAGTATTTTCGAGCCGCTTTAACGCCATGTTATAACTATCTGGGAAGGCGTCGAGATTCTCTTTCCATAAGAGCCCTGCTTCATACCTATTTCCAATCTTTTTGGTTGTAGCTTCCAATAAAAATAAAGCTCTTTCGTCTGCTTTAGAAATAAGTGGTTTAACTTCGGACCGTACACCAAATGTTTCAACATCGAAGTAACTTTTCATCCTCTCATTTATTTCGTACAGTTTGCTTTCACTACTTTCATGTTCATTGTTGATGTGTACCACTCGTTGACTCACCTTTCTTGTGTTTTCACAAGTTAGTACGGGCCCATAAACGATCCACCCTAACCGGGTTCTAGTGGCAATGGGTCCTGTACCCATAGGTGCACATGGACGTTCTAATGGTACAGTCAAATAGGCATGAGCTAAACTTATTATTATTTTTGGCTGAATGTCGGTATATTCATGAAGTGGCAACCCCGAAAGATGAATGTTTTTATCTTTTTCAAAAAACTTGCTACGATTGAAACTTTGAGTAGGCAATGACAAACCTGGTGAAGTATACACATTTGACAGTCGGTATTTTTCTGAATTTTCTTCAATTCCACTAATTGTCAGTTCTATTATTTCCGAAGGCTGTTTGATTGTTTTCTCATTCAACCATTGTAGCTCTAATGAATCGGGTTTTCCCTTTATACCTAGTTCGCGTGCAAGATCTTGGTCGACCATCGTCACATTGGCTCCATCGTCTACAAATGCATAAGTACTAATTGTTTTGTTTTGGCTATAAATTTTCACCGGCAGTATTTGAAACAAAATATCTTTTTCCCCTTCTTGATAGCTTCCTGCGTGAAAATTTCTACGTTCCTGGCTGATTGGCAAAGATGTATCCGTTCGCGTAGATGGCTGTTGCTCTGCATTACTTGTGCTCGCTTGTGTTCTGTTGTCGCTAGTGGTACCGTGCAGAAGGCGATGGTGTTTGTACACGCATCCATCAATCCCACAGCGTCTACGAGCAAAGCAGCGATTAGATTGATGACCAGTTCTTAAACAATCGAAACATGTTTTTAGTGTCTTGACGTTTTTCCATCGTTCATCTATCGACATTCTTAAGAACGATTTGCATTCTGAGATTTTGCTACAGCTGTTGTTGCATATTGGACACTTGACTTGAGCGACACTTAAATAAGCAAAACGACGTCCTCTTGATGCATTTGTACTTGGAGTTGGCTGTCTACGGCTGGTGTTGTTGTTTAGTACTGCTTGGGATGACGATGGTAATGAGTCTGAGACCATATTGGCTAACTTTCTCAAAGTCACTAACCATTGACTAAAATCTACTATTGTAGGTGGCCGCTCTAATTGCAAACACTTCTCAGCCCACTTCATTCTTCTTGATGTTGGCAGTTTTGACACGAGTTCGCTTAGCAGGGTTGGATGATGACCTCCTTGAGAATTCTGAAGAAACGTAGTCATGTTCGCAATCTTATTTGCAAAATTTACTAAGGACTGAAGGTCACCATCTATAACGGGAGCAACAGCCCGCACCTTTTCCACCTGGCTACCAATTAATTGTTCAGGTCTCCCGAACATTTCTTCTAGTGTCGTCATGATGGCTTCGACATTATTGGAACTGGTTAATAGAGCCTCCACTACCTGTCTCGCATCTCTTTGGATTGCATCACGTAGTCTCATAATGTTATGCAACGGTGAATATTCGAACTCCATCGTTGTACTGTAAAACGCTTCTGAGAAGGTCGGCCACTCTTCTGGTGCGCCTGTAAATATCGGTAGTGGGTAGATCTTCTTCTGTCTTGTCATTGTCCTATGGCCAAGTTCATTGACAGTTTGTATCGATTCCTGGCTAGTCGGAGGAACAGTGAATTGATCCGTAGGCCTAGGTGGATGTTGTAACCATTGGCTTGTAATCTGCTGTTGTGGCGAAGACTGTGATGATGGTTGCAAAAAACGATTTTGATTTTGATGGCTGGGTAGCGTTGGGTGAGGAGCAAGCTGTTGGTAGCCACTCTCTTTCAGAGCCTACTACGCCACTCTCTTTCAGAGCCTTATAGTTGTTGTACTCGTATATGAAAACACGAACAATGGTACTGCACGGATACATGATGAACGCCACCATTTAGTTTTTCGTTCAAAGTTGACAGTTTGAGTGGTTATTTAGACAATTGCTGGAATGTGTTTATAAATACGAAATTGGCTAAGGCTTGTCCAACTATTTAGACACCGTCTAGCTGGACTGTTGTCTAAGGATGTTCTAAGCAAATTTTATAAATACGACTGCTTATCTATAAGTCTAAAATCTAATAAATCTAAGAATCTATACTATTTATCAGTCTCAGTAGCGATGCCAGAAAGCCATCTGTATATCCACCGGCATACTAGCATTTCCCTCATCCACCGCGAAATGTTGCTTGTCCAAGAACTTCACAATGGATACACACAATTGATATTGATATTACAACTTGGTGGATTATGGCTTACATTTTTCATACAAGTGATTTGCTCACGTTTCTCAAATGAAAATTAAAGCAAAGTACAAGCAATAAAGAACCCTTTTTCCAATCTAAAACATTTTGTAATGCTATTGCGTGCATTGCTTTTCAACATTTGGCAAACTTACTACCTAGTTTTAAAAAATATTGAAAAAACACGAATTTATCTTATACAAATTTTGTGCCATTTCCCTTAAATTCTTTGTAGGGTTCGAAATAACCCCAACAGAGAGCGTGAATCTCAATTTGATAAGTCCCAGTGGTGTTTTTCTTTTAAGAAAAAAAAAATTTTTGTGCTCATTTGAACTATTTTCTATTAAAACAAAAATTAATTGATACTTGCACTTTCATCTATGAATATCAAAATAAATTTTGATATAGGTGAGGTATACATTCACATAATTTGTCGCCATTTATCGCATACTTGCTTTCAATTTCAATGCCATATGCACCTTACTTATTGTACACACTTATTGTCAACTTGCTTTTACATCGCCCATCATATGTAATATTGTTGTGTTTGTGAACCAATAAAACGATTTCGTTTCTACATGGGTTTAAATTTCATCATATATGCGTTTCTTTCTAACCCATAGGAAATGCGCGCCTAAAGAAATATATTCCACATGAGCATAACAGCTGACGCAAACTTCTCCGCCGATATTGGCGCACCCTAGTGACGAACAATGTTCACAAAAAAAGGTGTCCGGTAATAGTACTATAGTTTCTATATACAATGATCCGGACCCCGTAGATCATTTCGAGACTTCTACTCATCTGAAACAAAAAATCCAAAGACATTCTTAATCAGAAAGAGTAGTTACAGTCGGAACTAGAACAAATCGAAAAAATTGAAAATTGACAAAATGGCGGACGTTGAAAAAAAAAAAATTCGTAAAATCGGGGTTTTTCACTAGTTTTTTAGTGTAAACAATAGGAAATTGTTTGAATAAAATTATGATTCTAGTTCCGACGATAGCCATACATATTGTGAACAACATATCCAAATTTCAAGTTATTCGGTTGAATAGTTTTTTTGATTTTCACCCCCGGCCGGCGTGCCGAAAAAAGTCGTTTCGAGATAAATGAGTTTAAAGTTTGAGGTATAGGAGCGCGCGGACCGCTCTCTACCTGGTTAATGGGCTGTAGAAGCTATATAATTGGGAATTTCCGCATGAAAATTTCACAGAATATTCTTAAGATACTATACTTTCGAAATATTGAAGAAACGAAAAATCGATTTTTTGAAATTTCTAGACCACCCTTAAGAGTTAAAATTTGGATAATTTGTGAATGAAGTCATTAGGTACAATTATTAGATACAATAAGTTGGACAGACTTTGGCTTGAACGACCAATGATTGATAATGTGAACGCTAAGACGACCGCTTGACCAACTTGTTGCATGATTTTCAAACACTTTTGAAAAATTTAAAGTTGGATATACATGACATAGAGTTGGACGACAAGTTCGATAAGCCTGAACGCAAATTTATCCGACTATCCAACATCCATCAAGCGAAGTCTGTCCAGCTAATTGTACAATGTGAACTTCGTTATTGAGAATAGTATTTTTACACCTCAAAAATCTTCATTTCTTTATTCTTTACACTCTTTATCTTGTTTTACAATATGTATATGTTTTCAACAAAAATGTTGATTGTTGGATCAAATGTCACTTTATCCACAATTTAGACAGCAAATTTTCCGAAACGACACTCAAACTTCATGTTAAATTATGACATCTCCTTTAATGTCAGGATAGCATTCAATAATTCGACCCATTTTCCAATCGGCAGGAGTAGTACTTGGTTCTTGTAGTAGTACTAGATCCCCTATGTTGAGTGTTCGAGCCGGAAATCTCCATTTATTTCTCTTCTGCTATTGATGTAGGTATTCTTGGTGAAAACGCTCCCAGAACTGTTGTTGAAGTTGTTTCACTTGTAGCCAGCGCTTTGTGATTGGGACAGCAGTTGATAAACTTGCATCGATTGCAGAGTTTCTAAAGCTTCGTTGTGTGATGAAATGGAAAGGGGTAAGGGTAGGTGCATCTTCTACTTCCGTTGATTCTGGATGCAATGGTCGACTATTCAAAATTTCTTCAATCCGACATAATAATGAGTTGAATTCTTCATACGTCAGATTGGTTATATTAGCCATTTTCATCATAAGAAGTTTCATGGATTTGACAGCAGCCTCCCAAAGTCCACCAAAGTTAGGACTGTAAGGTGGATTGAACTTCCAAACAATCTCCTGGATCGCTAGTCTTTCCTTGCAGTTTTTGGTAGCCTTAACCCATTCTTGGTTGATCTTCCTTTTTGCTCCAACGAAATTTGTACCATTATCCGAGAGGACCAGGGATGGCCAGCACCGTCTATTCGCGAAGCGTGTAAAGGCTGCTAGGAACATATCCGTACTAAGATCCGAGCAAATTTCTAAGTGAACGGCTTTGGTAACTAAACAGACAAAGACCGCCACCCAAACTTTTATGATTCTATCGAATTGTATTGCGCTTGCTTTGATGGATAAAGGGCCACACAAGTCGACTTCGATTTTACTAAACGGTGGTCCTGGGGTTATCCGTTCTGCGGGTAGGTCTCCCATAATCGACTGGACAGTTTGCGCCTTCCATCGAATGCATAATAGACAACTTCGAATGCATTTCTTGACTCGTGATTTAATAGCAGGAATCCAGAATTCTTCTCTTATTATATGCTCAGTTAGTGAATTTCCGCAGTGGTGGTGATCTAGGTGTGTCTGACGTACTATTAGATCAACTAAGTGACATTTGGTTAACAATATTGGATGCTTATAACTTTCCGGGAGGTTAGCAAGAGAAATCCTTCCCCCAACGCGAAGGATGTTGTCACCTGGACCAAGCATTGGAGTTAGGGATATCATCCAACTTTTTTTCGGTAAAGTTTTTGATTTTTTGAAGTGTTCTATTTCGTTTTTAAATGAAAGATGTTGCTGAAATAGGATGATTTTTGTCTTAGCATTGGTTATTTCTTCCGCTGAGATAGGACCACTCTCACGTTTTGGCTTTTTTCTTGCCCATCGAAGGCAATAGGTGGTCACTCTTAGTAAGCGCTTGAAGCAGGAGAACCTTTCAATAAAGTTTTCTTCATCAACCAAGTTTTGCGTCACATGCGTCATGGTTATTTGAATATTTTTTAAAGGGGTGCGTGGAAGCTGATCATGCAATAACCAGGCTAGGCCATCAAACCAAATCCGGTTGTTAATAAGTTTTTCAGGAGTTAGTCCACGAGAAGGCAGGTCCGCAGGATTATCTTCAGATTTAACGTTTAACCAGACTGATGATTTTTCGAATTTTGGTAACTCTTTTGGAAACAAATTTGTTGTTGGTAGTGTTGCTATTACTTACCCGACTAAGGGCTACTTCACTATCGGTATACAGGAACACCGTGATATTAGGATGGTGTAGCTTGCTTCTGACTTCATTGAGAAGGTCGGTTAGGAGTACGATTCCTTCTAGCTCCATCTCAGGAATCGTGCACAATTTATTGTCTTTATTTACTCTTGTTTTGAGTGGGGTGACTCGTCCTTTGGCAGCTAGTAATCTGGTTGCAAATGTGTTCTCATTTTTGACTCGACTGTATAACACTGCTGCATAACCGTCTCCTGATGCATCGCAAAATCCAATGAGCTGGATTGGTGTATCTTGAGTTCCTTGAATCCAGCGAGGGATTCTAATGCTCCGTAGTTGAGGTAAGTTTTGATATATTTTTTGAAATTTCTGCTGTATTTTCTCGTCTATTTGGTCATCCCAGTCGTACCTCAATATCCACAACTCTTGTATGCGTATCCGTAGAAGCATGATGACTGGTAGGACCAAACCCATTGGATCGTAAATGGATGCAGCCATAGCCATAGACAATAGACTCCTTTTAGTATATGTTACTGGTTCTTGACTCGGGATACGGATGAGAAATGCATCCTCTACTGGGTTGTAGTTGATGCCCAAGATTTTAATAGTTGGACCGACGGTGTCTTTGTACGAGTCGATTTTTTTATTGTCTTCTATATTGTGAAGAACTGCTGAGTTATTAGCAGACCATTTTGTCAGCGTCAGTTTTCCGGCCTCCAGAGTTGAGATAATTTTAGTGATTTGTTCTTGGCATTCCTTGATGCTGTCGGCTCCATGAAACAGATCGTCCATATAAATAGAATTGATAGTGATATCCTTGGTCTTAAGATCTGGTGCGTTATCAACGGCAATCTGGTGGACTGTTCGGATTGCTTGCCATGGTGCACAGTCCACACCGTACGTCACAGTGTTTAGCCAAAACTCACCCAGTGGTTGTGTTTTGTTGGGGTGCCAGAGGATCCGAAAGTTATCTCGATCGGCTTGAGGTATGAGGAAATGTCGAAACATTTGTTGCATGTCACTGGTCTAAGCAAATTTGTATTGCCTATTTTGATGGATTACATCGAAAATATGACACTGCAATTTTGGACCTGGGTGGATAAGTGAATTTAGAGAGATCCCGTTGCTCGACGGTGCACTGGCATTGAAAACGTTCCTCAATTTAGTAGTGAGCATCTTTTCGGATGATGCTAATATATGGTATATAGAAGGCGATTCCGGTTTCGTCTCGCTGCTTTTCAATAGGATTTGGAGACATGTGATTTGAGGCGAGATAGTCTTCCATGAAATCGTTTGACATTTTTTATGGATTTCGTTTTGCTCCGAACATCTTTCTTGTCCAATATAGAATTTCATTGCGCTCCGGTAAGAATTTCCTAATGCTGGTGCGTCATTTTTTCAAGGGATCGGAACGATATATCGACCATCTTCGGTTCGAGAGTGTTTTTTGATGAAAAGGTTTTCGCAATATGAACTCTCGACTTCACCAGTGTCCTCTCCGGTAACGGGTAGGTCCCAGAAATTTAGAAGGTTTGTCTCAAGCTCTGAGAGAGTTGTAAGGGTTGAAATTCGTTTCGCCATGTTTCCATTTCCCCGGTCTCCAGACGCAATCCACCCACCGAGGTAGGTATTTTGAAGCAACAATCTATCTTTCTTCTCCAGACCTTGAGCACTGTAGAATATACAGTACCACCTAGTAATGATGAGATGTGGGCTGGTTTGCTAAAAAACTGGAAACTGAAGCCGTTTAAATGAGATTGGCAGATCAGTTTGGATCATCGGTATCCTCGGTATATGAAATATGGCTGGTCATGCTGGGCCAGTGATAATAGTTGCTTCAATTTGATTGTCCTTAAACTCTTTAATAAGCAGCCTCGTCCCATTACACATGTTCGGAGGGCTTAAATTTACTAAAAGCATTATTGGTATTCCGATTTTTAACGACATCTCATGTGGTGGCAGCCCAGAAGGGTTCAACGAATTTAAAAATTCCTGTGGATATTGGACTGCGTCTTCGATATTAGTCACAGTGTCGATCGATTTGTATGTTTTTATTTGGCTATTAAATTGCTTATTTCATTAGCAGTATCATTCTTAGGAGACACAATATCCCTAGAACATAGCCAATGAAAGTCCTTTTTGTGCAAATTCTCGATAGCAGGGTATATAGCATCTAATGGTTTATCCAAATTGTGGAGTATTTAACCTAGAGACTCATCCAGAAGAATGTCCTAACGACCGTTTAAATTTGGAGTGGGAAAAATTCCTTCTCCAAATTTTGGCAGGTATATCTTAAAGCCGATCTGTTACTGTGAGCTACAGCTCGATTGCGAACTGTAACTCTTGAAGTCTGTTGTCGTACTCTCAGAGCTTGATTCCTTAGTGTGGGATTGAATATTTCTGGAATTTTGCTCTTCAAGCCGCTGCGAACGCTCAGTACTTGACTCTCGTTCGCGGACTCGAGAAGTTCTTACATTTTGTTCAGCGAGCTGTTGCGACTGCTGAATACTGGAATCCCACGCGCTTCTCTGAGAGGTTCTCATGTTTTGTTCAGCAAGCCGTTACGAACGCTCGGTACTCGACTCTCTGGCACGCGATTGCGCCACATATTCTTTTTGACTTAGAAGTCGATCTTCAGTTTCAGATGAAGATTCTTTATTTCAGCATATTTTTTTGGCCCTGGCCTGGGAAATGTCTCCAGAAAGTTGAGATCTTGATCTTTTTAGCATTTTAAAATGATAAAAGAAAAAAAAAAACGACTTTGAACTAAATAATTACCTGTCATATCTTTGAGCTACTTACATTTACCTACTAACAACGTACACCATTAAGTAAGATTATTAGCTATCGGAGTTTTGGTAAGGGTCTTTTTTTTAACTAAATATAGCCTATGTCCCTCGGGGATAGTGTAGCTTTCCAACTGTAAAAGAATTTTTCAAATCGACGCAGTAGTTTGGAGCCTATTCGAGACAAACAATCAAAAAATCAAACCTTTCTTCTTTATAACATAAGTAAGACTAGTAAGATAGGAATCTTAAAAGAAATACATTTCTTTATAGACGTGTTTAAGATCGTGAAGATCACCACAACTCTTAAATTCGTAGAAGGGTACGGCAACATCTAACTGATGAGCCCATTGCCGTATCTGGTCGAAACGCGAATTTAGGAGTTGTGGTGATCTTTACGATCTTAAACACGTCTTTTAAGAAATTTATTTCATTTAAGATTTCATTTTTAAACCCTGTATAGGCTTAGGGTTGCCAGCTTTTCAATGGTGTTCAAATATTCTTCCCCCAGCCAAGTTTTGACTTCGAGGTCATTTTTTCCAGAAAATGCCAGTTAAACATAGTTTCTTTATTTCAACAGATGAACAAAACAATAATAAAATAAACTCATTAATAAGTGCACTTTCCGTGGGAATATTGGGATAAAATATATAGCCTATGTCCTTTCAGATTCAGATTCAAATTCTAGACTATCTCTGTTCAAAATTTCATCGGTTCAGTAGTTTTGGTGGGAGACGGTTACATAGAAAGACGGGCAGACAGAGCTAATTTCGCACTCATTTGTATTAGTAAGGACTCCCGTTTCCGTGGGAACATAGGGATGAATAAAAATTTGTGTTGCTCAGGCATAGTGTATCATTCTTACGGTGGAAGAATTTTTGAAACCGGTGCTGTCGTTTCTTAGTTCCCGTATACGTTCCTGTACCCATGAGAACAAAGGGATAAAATATAAAGCCTTTGTCCTACTTCAGGTTCTAGATCATCTCTGTATAAAATTTCATTTATGTCGGTTCAGTAGTTTGGGCGGGAGGCGGAAACATAGAACACTGCACGGACAGAGTTACTTTCATATTTATAATATTAGTTAGGATTTAAAAAAAATATGAGAAACCCTTCCCCTCCCCCTTCCTCCTTAAGGAAATCATTAATTCAGTCCGAGGGGGACTTGTCAGGCTGCTTTTTCTCCTATGTGGTCATTATCCTGATCTATTACTATTACTCTTAGACCTTACGAGTACGTGCCGTTTGCCAACGCACTCCCACAACTGCGGTTAGACGCGTTGGACGTGAGTTTTCGGTGCCGACTCAAGTGGGATTTGCTCGAACGCTGATGTTAGTGGACATCTGCAACGTATGAAGGAGGCAATCCGTAGTGCAATGGACAGTACGTATACAGTACGTCCGAACTTGGACTGAAGCTTAAAATGATAAGCAATCCTAGCGAGGCGGGTGTTGCGGCTAAATTCTTTCAGGGGAGGAACGCAATTGGCTATTTCACTAGAGCACTGTTTTTGAAAAAAGCGATAAAACAGAGAAAGACAGGTAACGTTTCGACGATGTTCAATCAATCAATCAATTTTAAGATTGAACTTTCACCTATCTATCTCAGGGATGCTACTGCACTCACATGCAGCAGACTCGCAGCGCATAGTACAATTTCACTCATCTTAGTCATTCAGGAGCTACGGGCCTGGAAAGGTCGAGTTCTTCTTCTTGGTCTTGGATGTCTTTTCGTGGTTATAACAAACCCTATGACGAAGGGTCTGATTTACCCCGGACTTGTCTCATCATATCGAGGATCGAGCTCTCATCATCAACTAAACTTGATTAGTTCTGTGGTGAGGATTTGGTTGCGGCGACGGTAAACTATGAAACGATCGTTGAAAGGCAACTTTTCGTCGTTGCGCTTGTTTACTTTTCTTAGAACTCTATTTTGCTCCCTCTTACTACACAGACTGCGGAGCTGGCGAAGTTTAGTGAAAGCCGGAAGTTGGGGCTTATCATACGCTCAAAATATTGTTTGGGGAAGCACCAAGTGCAGTATGAGTGGCATTCATCTTCTAAGGCAGCGTTTCCATTTGCAAGTAAACTCGCAGAAGTTTCTTGCAGTAGCGTTTACATTGCTATATGAATTCCTTTAATTTCTTCTACAATAAATGTCTTGCAAGAAGCTCGCGCATCATACAGTCGCAATTTATTGCAGAAACATCTACAAATGTCGCAAGAAATTCAGTTATTTATTTAAAATTAAGAAATCATGTTGAGAATACCAGCAGTTAAGCAGCAGCAATTACAATTTTATTGATAAAAAAGAAAAAGAGACCAACTTGTGTGCGTGATTGGATTATAAGAGGACGGGAAGATGTTGCCTTTTCACTGGTCTACAGTGATTCTGTTGCCAAAAGCAAGTTATATTATTTTAAAGGTTTTTGCTTCGGTGAATCTAAAGATGAGCTCAGAATCTACTTAACAGCTCGCGTTTCTGAGATATGCGTTAAAAATCGAAAAAATCCGGTTTTTGCTATCTTTGAGCCTCTGTTTTAACATGAAAAATATGTTAGCCCAAAAACAAACCATTGCTTTTCCGATGATTTGGTATCCGCTGAATCCATATCTGGTCTTAAAATGGCTGTATTACATCAAATTTTTCAGATATCTTGCTTCAAAAAATGTGATACATAGTCATGCATTATTTTGAGGACTCTTGCAGAAATTAGAGTCAGAAAGCATATTTTTGAAGGTTTTGGACTTAAAAAAAAATTAGTTTTCTAATTCCAATTTCCTTTCGAGACTGCACTTAGGCCTCAAAATAATGTATGACCCTGTATTGCAACTTTTAGCCAAATATCTCAAAAATTTATAGAGCCATTTTGAGACCAGATATGGATTCAGCGGATACCAAATCATCGGAAAAGCAATGGTTTGGTTTTGGGCTAACATATTTTTCATGTTAAAACAGAGGCTCAAAGATAGTAAAAACTGGATTTTTTCGACTTTTAACGCCTAATATCTCAGAAAAGCGAGCTGTTAGGTAGATTCTGAGCTCATATTTAGATTAAGCGAAGCAAAAACCTTTAAAATAATACGGCTTGCTTTTGGCAACAGTCAAAAAGTTCAATTTTGTAGACCTGTGAATTTACTAAACGAACTAATTCAACGAACTGATTCAATATCAACGAAGGAAAGACTCTTTTTAGCGCTGGAACATCCCTAAACAGTCCAAAAATTCGGATTACACTTGTAACGTTCAATGGACCGCATTACTTCTTCGCGAGACCGTTCACGTACTCTCGCCGCGAGTGCAATATATACGAAATTATTTCGGTAAGCTGCAAGAACTGTCGCGAGTCAGTGCAAACCCGTTTCAACCTGCAATGTATTGCACTCGTAAATACTTACAAGAAGTTATGCAAGGACTGTGGCAACCGAACTTGTTTCGCGGAAGTTTTCTTGCAAATGGAACCGCGGCCTAAGCTTCATTGTGTCCTCCGATTTAGACATCAACAATTTTGGAAATATGCCAACCCATAGTAGTTAGCTTGACATTATCTAACAGATATGTCAAGAAAATTCCCAATTCAATTCAATTCTATGTAGCAAATGTGGTCTTCACCGCCTTAGTTACAAGGAATCGCAAAAACATTTAGTGGACACTCTTCAATGATGAGCTTGCTAGTTTCGTCAAACTCAACCTAAGCTCTCAACAACACAGAAAGTGGAAGATGCAGTTCTTGAAGCAAAGTCTGCCCTTATATAAAGCTCTGAGCTGGCATGTCCAGCGAAACCAATACCTGTAGATCTATGGTTCTGTGATAGAACGCAGAACTACAGAAACTTCGTAGGAAAGCCAGGAGTCTTCTGAATAGGTCCCTCAAGACCAAATCAGAGTTCGACTGGAACCTGTACCGATCTAAACAGAAGAACTTTGAAAGGTTAATTCGAAGATAGAAGAATACCTCTTCCAAAGAATTCTGTGAAAATATTGAAACACTCAGTAAAACTAGCCGACTTGCCAAAGCCAAAGCAAAGGAGCAAACTAGAAAAACTAGAAACACCAAGGAAATCAGATGGTTCCTATACCGAGTATAAAGCAGAGATACTCAGTCTTATGCTGGAAACTCATCCGATTGAGACAGGAAACATAGACCACAACAATTTATTTCCCTTAGATCAGGGGAATCCGATAAATCCACTAAACGCAGCTGGTACACGTCATCGTTAGTTGTTACTGACGAAGCCATCAAATATACCGTGGCATCTTTTGACAGCTTCAAGTCTCCCACGGTGTCTATTCAGCTATGTTGCAGGAAAGTATACACCTTTTGCAACCTACTTTGAAAAATATTTTTACAAGCAGTTTAGCTCTAGCGTATATTCCAACTCCGTGGCAAAGTGTTGGAGTCACTTTCACACCAGCAATTGGTAAACAAGACTTTTCACTTGACAAGAACTTTAGACCCACCAGTCTTACCTCTTTCCTGCTAAGAACGCTGGAAAGAATGGTTGGGATTTTCATAAGTAAAACCTCACTCCAAATACTCTCTCTATCTCAGATGCAACATGCCTACCAAGGAGCAAAATCATGTGAGTTTGAATTTCAAAATATTGTTAGTAGGATTGAATGCGCGCTTGACTGGAAAGACTTTTCAGTAGGCATTTTCATTGACATACAAGGTGCTTTTGACAAAGCTTACTTTGATGGTATGTGTAATGCCGGCAAAAAAAAAATGGTGTGAACGAATCATTAGTCTTGTGGATGAAAGCAATGCTAGTGAATAGAACCGTGATCGTTGAAGCAGAGTGTTGACAAAATGTTACCACAGGGGTGAATAAGCGCTGTCCACAAGGTTGGGTTTTATCTCCTCTTCTGTGGTGCATGCTGATAAACTCTCTACTTGTAATTCTCAATGGATCAAACGTGCACGCCCTAGCATATGCAGACGACTTTGCCGTTCTCTCGGTTGGATTCAGCCTCCAAGCTGTCGTCTCAGAGCACAGGCTCTGATAAATCTAATCGACACCTGGTGTGCCAGGAACGGGGTCCGTTTGTCAATACTCTTAAACTGAGGTTGTCCTTTTCCCGGGACGCAATAAATTGACTGGTCTGACCCAACTATCACTTAAAGTCGTCAACATCCTCATTTCAAACGAAATCAAGCATCTTGGAGTTATAATCTAGAAGCTTCTTTGGTCGAAACATGTCGAGCTAAAGACTTCTAATGCACTGACAGTATTTAGGCTATGTAAGGAAGGGAGTTCTTTGGATCTACACGGCTATGATAACACCAATCGTCTCCTTTGCGTCAGTTGTTTGGTGGAACAAGCTCTCTCGTAAAGATGGTATTGCCTCGTTCGCCAAACTTCAAAGAACAATTTGTCTTCGCTGTACTGGGACCTTCCTTAGCACTGGGTACAGCTATCAATGCACAGTTGAATCTTTCTCCCCTCATGGTTTGTACTCTCAAGACCATTTTTCATTTAAGGAGATGTGGTCTCTAGTACAATTCGCACTGCAGTTTGGAGCAGCTCGCAAATGATGATCTCAAAGTTCAAACTGCGTTAAAAGTATACAGTCAGCTTTCCTTCAGTTCCGGACTGATCTACTCTAGAATCGCAGCCAGGAAAGGATTGTTGTCGAATCTTCATAGATGGTTCCAACATCGATGATGGATCTGTCGCCCGTGTCATTGTGGAGAACGATGACATACGGCTGCACGCCTTTTTGTCATCCAAGCGGAGGCGTATGCTATCCAAATGGCTATAAGCTACGCTACGAACAATGGCTGGATGGAGAGAAGTATCTGTGTTTGCAGTGACAGCCAAGCTATGCTAAAAGCCCTTCTTAAGCCTCTAACTACATCGAAAGTAATCCAGGAATGCAAGAGCTCTCTGAATGCGGTCGGAAGACTAAATTCTTTGAGTCTCGTTTGGGATCCAGGCTATCACGGCCTATTCGGAACTTAAATCGCCGATGAACTTGCGAGGCAAGAATATCAGACCGCTTTTTCAGGACCTTAACCGTCGCTGGGTCTGCCAGCATCCTCAGTGAGAGCTTCAATCAACGATTGGATCTGTCAAGAGCACAACCGTAGATGACATGCCCCCATTGGATGCACAGAGACCAAAAGTATGCTCCCCAACTTTGTTAAAAAGACTGCAACAGTTTTGTTATCCCGTATCAGAAAATACTATAGAAAGCTTATTGGCGTTGCCACGGGGCACCTTTCTACCAAACACTCAAACGTGTTATGCTAAAGTGGTGCCACACTCTTTGAATCTTGTAAAGCTGAGGACACCTCGGAGCAGGGCATCTTTTAAGGATTTTTCACTAGGTGGCCAAAAGAAAAATTTCTCCTCAAACACCCCACCCACCCCCCACCCACCCAACTGCTTCTCTACCGACATACATGCGCTAGTCTGAAAACATCCATCCAAAAACAAGAAATCATAAAAACAATGATCATTCGGACATATTGCGTACATACATATATCTCCGTCAGTATGCCTTGCCTTATCTGTTTTCTTTATATGCATGCTCGTATAATTGTCACCCTTTTGTTCTGCTTATGCAAGTCCGTAACTCTTTTCTAGTTTCTGCGTTTCTGGCTGTTGTCGAAACCAAAGAGAGAGAGAGAAAATAGGGAGAATTTGCAATCACACGAGACGATGGCAAGCAGTGTTACCGCAGCCAAAATTATTTTAGAGTCCCCAAGGGCAAAAAAAGAGTCCTTTTGAAAATAAATTTGTCCCTTTCAAAAAGTCCACTTGTTAGTGTTAATAATTTGGAGCCAAATAATAACTCAAGACATTTTTTAAGTGAGTATAATAACTAAACGAAAGCAATTTCAACTACATATTTCATTTTCGTTGATTGTTGTTTTTAAACTCAACATTCTTTGAGGTCAAATAATTGTGGAAAAAAATGTATCCCTTTTAAAAAATATGTAGGTATCCCAGAATCCCATAGGGAAAAAAGAATCCCCCGGGATACTATTGTATCCTTGTGGTAACTCTAATGGCAAGAGGGATTACTTTTAAGAGAATAAAATGATTTACTAACACAAGCAAGCACTTTTACATGAGTTCTGATTTCGCTAAAAAAGCTGCCAACTACTGGATTGTATCGCATTGTGTTGCAGTTAGCTGTGAGCTGTGAACTGTTTACATATTTCGTTGTGTCAATTCTTCTTAGTGACTTTTACTTATTGTTTACTCTCGTTTGTTAAACTTTCGTCATTCAAGAGTTGGAGATAAAAAAAAATTGGAGAAACTCTCAAATCCGCTATTGGCATTTGGCATGTCTTTACAAATTGATGGAAGTGTTGATCGTCAGAACAAAGACATGAAATATATCGTCGCAAGGTATGTATGTGACCAAGGAAAATCCAACAGTCGTCGAAAATCTCTTCATCGGAGCGAGGCACCCAGAAAAGACAGGTGCTAAAGGATTATTTGAAGCTACAGTTATGTCGTGTAAGGCAACTAACGTTCCAACTGATGCATTAGTAGGAGTTACGACTGATGGTGAAGCTGCTAATACAGGATCTGGAGCCGGCCTATGGGAACTTCTCGAAGATCACTTGGGACACAAACTGATGACAGTTTGGTGTTTCTGTCATAGGTCTGACCTTGCGATGGAGTCAGCGCTTGCAACGGTTTCTGAAATGAAACTTTGGCTGAGCAATACCACAACTGTGGCCAAATATTTTCGTACATCACCTTCGAAAAATAAGGAATTGCAAAAATTTTGCCCAGAATATCGTTCATTCCCAGGTTACTTTGAAGTAAGATTTGCTGAACATGTCCATAATTTGATCACTGCAGTTTTACACAATTTACCGGGATGTTTCAAATACTGGCGACATGTCTCAAAAACTCCAGGTTCACTGATAGGCAAGAATGTAGCAGTTGGGATGCTTATACTTGGAGCAAATCGGAATTTCAACAACTTCTCCAAACATGCTTGATGGCAGATGTTTTATTGATCATGAAAGATTTGCAAAAAAATCTCCAGAAAGGGCGTTTGATTCTGCTTGATGTTTTAACTTTGAAACAAAACGCTCTCAGAAAGTTGAAACTCATGCTCCAGGTTCCATATCCAGGCGGACAGAAAGAGAAGTTTCCTTTACACCAAAAAAATGTTCAAGACAGCACTGACAATAAAGAAGACGATAGGAAAAGACGCAAAGTATCGCATTAACTCGTCACAACAGGCACCCGATCATGGACGGCACTCCGAATAGAAATGATATCAGCGTTCATCAATTTTCTTGACATCCGGCTCAACATTGAAGAAAATGAGCTGATCAAAAGATTTTCAACATTTCTAATGGCGAAAACCACAGCAGAAATGATTCAAGAGGGTCGATTCTTGGTTGAAACCATATTTGGCGAAGAATACGTTTCCGACTTTTCATCAAATGTTTGCGATTGTTGGCCAGCAATTCAAGTAATCAGAGATCTCGACACTTCTGACGAAGGTGCAAAAATGTCGCATAAGCTGCTTCGACTGATACCAGTGACATGTGGGATTTTGCAGAAACTGTTGTGCTCTTTACTGGTCACTTCACCTCACTCCATGATTGTTGAGAAGGTGATTTCTCATTATAATCAAATTAAATCAAACCACCGACTGTCAGCTTCAGATGAGACCATGAAGTCGAGATTGTTTGTGGCCCTGAAAGGAGTAGCTACAGCTTTATATGATCCGAGGCCAGCTGTAGCAGAGTTCCTTCGGAAGAAAGAGAGGCGTTACCGCGAACCTGATCTGACCTTGTACTCCGACAGAGTTTTCGTTCGGAAGTTTTTTCGTAAAGATGGCGGTTTGTGATCTTATAATCATATCTATTTAATAGACGAATTGTGATCGACGGGTTGTGACTCACTCATACCAAAACATTTGCAATAAAAAAGTAGTCCCAGAAATTTGTTGTTATTTTTCATATCCAACTTATTATATACTTGCCCATAAATTTTTAATTATATGCTGAGAAAAATCCTCGTGCACGTGCATAATTTATAGAATTTATATATCTAACGGAACTCGTGAGTATGTTTTTCCCATATATAAATCCTCATTGATGAACTGTATACAATATACATATTTGATGAACTGTTATTCATTCGTTGATAAATTTCTTCGATTAGCACCTAAAAACTTCATTAGAATTAGCAAGTTATATATTTTTTGACATTTTGGGGAAATCGTGTATGTTCAGAAAATGTCTGACATTATTTCAGTTAGGTGTTGTTCACGCATTTTCGAAAATTGGTTGTGGCCAGATTATGATTACTACGTGGCCAAGGCGGACTACTACGTGGCCATTTGGCCACGTTCGTGTTACTTAAAAGATGCCCTGCCTCGGAGGACTTCCTCTGTGAATGTCCTGCTTTTTCTCGCACGAGGTTCCAGACACTCGCTGCAGACATGGTGAGAGCTGATGAATTAGCATCTTATCATGACAGCGGCGTTTGGCTTTTCTGCTAACATCTGGAAAGCTATAATAAAAAGAAGCCTGCTATCTGGTAGAACAATGAACCGGCATTAAGGTCTGAGTGCTCTAGCTGGTATTTTAAAAACCTCCAACAGGAAAAAAGAAAAATGTCTTTATCAAGAGAAGCCAGATCAGGTGGAGTGAAGAATTTCCTGCAATATCTTCAGCAACCTATCAGACCTTTACGACAAAAGAGAGCATTGAGTTTTCGAAGCATTGAAATATACTCGGTTTTTATAGCCCTATGTAACGCCCTTGTCAAGCGCAGAACTCAAAACAAATTGCATTGAATGGACGATTTCTAATCCACCGAAGCCTCATCGAGCTTTTTTACTTTAGATTCATCTATTTAGGTACAGGCTGGACAAATGCAGTTTTCCATTTGCTCGGGAAGACCAATAATAGGAAAAGAATAGTATATACACAGTGGTTTTGCCAGCGTAGAAGAACATCTCTTCAGAATAACGACGGAGATACCATCTGCAACAGCAGATTTTTGTACATATATTGAGATCTTTGAGGACTCTCGCAACCGAGCGACTCGCAACCGAGCGAGTTCGAAAAAAAATCTGCTTCATCGCAGAATTTACAGACTTAAGCTCAGGTGGAGCCAATGTGATATCAAGAAGTGTCGACTTAGCAGCAAATTTAGCTGGCAGAAAATTGGCCTTTTCGATGGGTCTGACCTACGGTGAGTCATTGAAAACGAGCATTGGGACCGATGACGTGGTTGAGTTCTTTATGTTCTTTGCGTTCCTAACAGAAGACCAAAAATGTTTCATCCTTTTGGAAGTTTGTGCAGTATAATTTGATGTAGAAAATACCAAACCTACTCTTGTACACTTTGGTACATCACGCAATCTAAACGAATAGAAAAACAGGACAAAATAACTCCACAATTTATACCAGTCTGCTTACATAGCTGGCAGCTTCGTTATTGAAAAAGGTATCTCCTATACGCACTTTAAGTTGATCCTTTAATTTCTTAGTAATAAATAATTTCTAGTTTTTAAAACAGAACCTATCGCTTCTTACGAAGGCTTTTCAATACTATCCCTTCCAAATATGAATGGCTCTTTCTTAACTCACCTGGTGAAATTAAGTAAGCTAGTAAGCTCCAAGCTACACCATCATGATTCTTTGGTTTGTTGATTGTGTCCCTTTGAAGCCCTTTACAGTGATTTGGCTTGTTCTTAGCAAGCTTGTTTAAGGCATTCTTACTTTGTGTCGTGCTCTTTGATTTTTTGACTGTATTGATGGTGTTACACGGATGTCTCTTGTTGTTAAAAAAAATTATAAAATTAAGTGGAAATATTAATAACGAATTGTTATTTTAATATACTCTGAGTTCTAAGATCTCGCTTCGTACAACAACGATATTATCCTACAATTTTTGTATATTAAATAGGTAGTTTTTTGTTCACTAGATATAGGTACTTTAAAGAATATTTAATACTTATAACAAAACTCGATGTGTCTAAATGTGAATATCTGAATATATGTCATTTTAATCAATCAAATGCACTCTTTTCGGACAGGTCTTCAAAATACTGCACACTAAGCTCTAAATTTATATAGTAACGATACTACCTACTCTATGGTAAGAATATTTTAATACTTACTATGTTTGCTGCCATGAGGTTGTTGAGTGAAATTCCGAAAAATGTTTTCTTAACAATTTTTTTTTAATTTATTGAAATATTATCAAGTTGAGTTAAGACAAGTTCAGTTTTTTTACTGCCAATCAAATCAAGAAGTAATAGTCACTGCCGTCAATTCAAGTCCTAGGACTTAGAACTATCCAAATATTTTAAAATAAACGTGTGAATAATTAAAATAACCTACGATTGCACTTTATAAATAAACAGGAAAGCAAAACACAAATACAATGCACAGCATACACATCAGTGTGTAAATTTCTTAGAACACTTACAAGTTACGAATGTTTCATTTGCTACACAGCATAAAAAAAACCTCTCCTGAGGTCAGTACAGTCAGCACCACTTCACCACTTTATTCACTATAGACACTTTCTTGAAATATATATTTAATATTTCTAGTCAAAATAAAAACATTCACATCAAACACAAAAATTTCCTTCTACTTCAAAATATTTTCCCAATTTCAAGCGATCTTATTTGATAAAATTCGTCCAGCAACCAAAGAAATCTTGTCTAGGAAGGAAGAGAAACCATTGAAACACGCAATTTTCAATTTTTAAAAATAGAAATTTTTCGAAAGCGTCCCGCACAGCGCGAAACCGTGCTCATTAGGACACATATGTGTATGCGTGCATTAGATGAAAAATATAGACTAGTGATTTTTTTTCTTTCTATTTCTTCAAACATAACACGGAAAACAGCTTTGTGTAATTTTGTGAGTTAGTCGGGAAATCAAAAGATAAACTTAAACACTTATAACATTAAACACACCGATCTCAATTGATTTGGAGGGAAGAATGCGTTTTACTTAGAGATTCAAATATTCTGGGTGCTTCTCATACAAAGAAATACCAAAATTGAAAGCCACTATTTTCAGAAATAAACCCAAATGAATTAGTAAACCGTGCAGTTATTACCGTTCGGTCTGTGTGGCGGCGCGGCGAGTGCAATTTTTTTGTGATATTAAGTTGGCTAAAAATAAGATTCAAACATCTGTACAAAACTCACCTAATTTCCGACACATATTATAAATAGATATTTGGTGAACGGACTGTAGAGAAGGGCTGTGTATAAGGAAGACTGGAATATGAATCTAAAAAATAATAATAACGCGATGAAGAAACGTTTCGGTGACACAGCGTGAGCTGACCCAATTCTTTCAGAAATTACAATTTTTTTTTTTGTATTGAAAAAGTAATAATTGTTGAAAATTATTCAAAGCTGCCTCTTACTTTCTCAATATTTTGCGTGTTGTTAATTTTTTCAACTTTTCTATAGTAAAAATCGGGATCATTATTTTCAATAGTTTTGGAAAAGTTAATATTACTGGAAATTAATATTTACTGTTAGTTGATGCTTTCCAGACAGTTATCAGCTATTTCAATAGTGAAATAAACTATCCTGAACTCAATGGAATCAATTTTGTTGGAGTAATAAGACTTTACATTCAATTTCTTTTTTGTACTTTAATTACACCACTTTTCCATTCGTTATACAAATTAAATTATTGATTAGACAGTAAATATACTACTTAGCCTCTTATTGATCAATCATAATATTTTAACGTCATAATAAAAACAGATATTCTTCCTCCGCCAGCGGCTTCTTTATTTAAAAGTATACCACCATTACCGAGTTCTCTATATAAGTCAAGAACCTTCGAGTTATTTCGAAGTTATATGTATATCCTCTTCAAATGTAATGTGTGTGCATTGTGCAACAATATAAAAAACACACACACAATTATGTTTGTGTGCGCATACACACTGGCCCACAAACAACCATCTTTTGCGGAATGTCCTTACTAATGCTGTACACTACACTGCCTCCTCTTTAAGATTGTTCATCCCGTACAAATGCATCTGCAGCTTCGCCACTATGACAAGGGACAAGGCATCCGGTCGCAGTGAACATGCCTCTTATTCCTCTTTGAATGAGATAAACAAAGAATTTGTTATGGTTAAAAGTTTTTTGAGTTGAATTGGAAGTCAAAAGACATGAAAGGATCAAAGATCCATGACCACAACTCTTAAAAATTGTTGGCGTTTCGCCCAGGTACGGCAGTGGGCTCATCAGTTAGATGCTTTTGACTTCCAATTCAACTCAAAAAACTTTTAACAATAACAAATTCTTTGTTATTGTATTTCTATTTTAAATATTTTGATCGTTCGAAAATCCGTTCACTTCCACACCTCTTTTTATATACCTACAGGGTGATTTGCATAGGATGGGACAAAACCCCAAAAAGGTTGGACCAAAACAAAAAAATGGGCACGACTGCGACTGGGTCGCACGAACTTGGGATTGTGTTCTCAATATGATATCAAAATCTTAAGGCTGAGTGAAAGGTTTTGGTATTTCTTCAAAATATATTTTGTGGTACAGGATTGCCAACTTCACATTTATTATGAAAATTGAATTAAATCACGCAAAATAATGAAAAAATTAAAGTAAATATTCCAAAGGTTTCAGCGAAAATCTTAAAACGCCATTCTTTTGAAATTGCTAATTCTTATACATGATGAAAATTAAATAAAAATCGTTGTACAAGTTTATTCGAAAACGGTTTTTTATTACCAAAGGATGGATGCCCGCAAAAATGTCTAAATGCCTACAGTTTCCATTCTGCGGCAGTGCCCCTCAGATATGCTGATGATGATTTTATAGTACTTAAAACCTTAAACGCGTTTTTCTCGAAATCACTTTTTTTTTGAACTGGCCGAAGGCATTACTCCAGCAAATCTTCACCGATCCATACGAAATTTTGACAGTGCATTCGAAATACCTTTCTTCGGGGACGTACGTAGGTTTTTTTTTATTTTGCATACTTTTTTTTAATCATGTTCATGGGGGGGGGGGGGGGGGGGGGGATTGGGCGTATCAGGAAAGCTTTTTGTTGTTGTCTACGTGTCAAGCATTTATCAGAGGCACACACCCAAAATCTATCTAAAGGTATCCGAGAACTTTCGGTATACCTTTGTATTCAAGTGATCAGCTGATAGAAAATCTATTTTCGTTTCTTTTCATGTTGGTTTTTTTTATTTTGGTGTGCATTTATTTCAGAGCTAAAGCCATTTAAGTTGCATGAGAATTCGAAAAATACAGATTCCAATCATTTACCAACGATCTTTTGAATGTTTTTCATATTTCAAAAATTTAATTTTTATATTTCACAGTTGTTGTGGGCAACAATCTGGAAAAAGATATCTGAATCGTTCAAGAAGGTATCTAAGACACGGTTATCCGAGATAGTAAATCCAATGGGTTCTTGAACGTGCCCAATTGCACATATAATTGCTGTTACTTCGGCTGTGAATATGTTGCTGTGGTAATAAAGACATCGGGTTAGAACAGTATTAAAATTTTGGTCAACAAGTGCGAAGGCAATATAATTATTGATTCCCGAACCATCAGTGTAGAGAAAGTTGAAATATCATTCCAAGTACCGTCCTACGTGCCACCACCTGCTCAAAACGAACAGGGACCGCTCAAAGACGTCAACCTGGATGAAGCAAGTATGTCACGTTCTATTGAACAGGCGGCGACTAGGGCAAACCACAGACCGACCGTCAGGTTCATACTCAGCTACGGAGTTGAGATGGTGAATAATGTCCGGTAGTGGGGTTTGAAGTTTGACGCATCAGGGAATGTGATAGAGTTCCTAGACCGTCTTGAAGAGTTAACGGATGCTACGACTTCGACGCGTTGGACGAAGTGATGAATTATTCGTTTGTGCTGTATGATGACCACGTAAGATTACGTTATCAAGTTGCATTTTTTATTATTCTTATAATTCTCAATATTTAAAAAGAAATTCTTGAAAAAAAAACAACAGTTAAAAATCTTTCAAATGGATTGCATTTGTGGGAAAAAAGTCGGGGAAAAATATTCAAATAAAATTAAATGCGCTCGCTGCACAAACTTTAATATAAGCATCGTCCCAAACGCAATTGAAATCTATAATGTGGCATGTATTAACAAACAACTCAAATACAGTACAAACAGCTGTTGAAATATTCAACATTAATTTGGGTGCTCAAATCAGTGCGATATAGACTAGAGCTATGTCAAAACCATCAAAGCACGGTCTATTTAAGCTACGTCTCAAACATGCAGCACAAATATTTTGGTTGTTAACCTAGCCCGCTGTCAAAAAAAGAGGAATTAATGCGAATGAGTCTCACTCACAAAGAAACCTAAAATAACAACAAAATTTTTGTTTGATCACCACGATGCGATGGAACAAATGCTAACATCAACGAAGACATGAGCACATGATATCGTATATCTACAAGGCAGTTTTTTAAAGAGGCGAGAAAGGCGAAATCAACACTAAAATTTAAGTATATGTGTATGAGAAGAAACACTATTTATTTTTGCAGAAAATAAGATGATGTTATCAAAGTAAAATGCTTTGATGACTTAGAAAAATTATCTTAATCTCAAATGCAAATGCATTTAAATTCTAGAAAAACTTCTCAAACACATATAAATAACAATTCATATTTCATTACTCATCTAAATATACGTAGTATATTGGCTGCAATAGCCAAAGCACCGAAACTGCCAACAACAATCAAAAAAGCGAGCAAGCAGCAGCCGGAGCAGACAAGATTACCAGCGAAGACAATCTCAGCAACGACTCCCCACTCAAGCAGCACGAAGACAACCCGCTTCTTTAACATTGAATCTCAATAGTGAAGTCGAACGCATCTTCGGAAACAACTTGTTGTCCGTTATGAATAAAGCCCGGAATGATATCCTCAAACTACGGCCAGCTTAGCGAAGAAGAAAAGTTCGTTGCCTTGGCAACCTTCCTCTTTGAAATACGCAATTAAAGAAGATCTGCAATCTGACGTACAACGTGAATTCATTGTACAGCCTGGAGTCTGGAGAAGAGGACATAATTTAATAAAAAAAAAAACATAACCCTGAATTTGCTCTCATTTCAGAAACCAACGTTACGAAACAGAACAATATTAATATGAATAAATATACTAAATTCAGGAAAGGCAAGACAAACACAACTAGAGATACTGCCATTTTAATTCGGGAGAGAATCTAAAATGGAGCCACCGAGCATACCATCCAAGGGCTAAAGAACATTGAGGCCAGGGCTATCACCGTTCAACTCAGAGGCGATGAAACACTTGGAGTAGTGGGTATCTACTTGAAGTGTTTATCCAACGTCCCCAATATCAAAGACGAAAGGACATAGGTAGGTGGTGACTTCAACGCTCGAAATACACTATGGATGGACATTCTGGCCAGACAACACCCGAAGGAAAGTGTGTTGAGATCTTCGCTGAGTTTAACCAGTTAACTCAACTTGTTGATGAGCCCACTCGGGTTCCAGATATTGAAGGCCATGCGGCCAAAACTCTTGACTTATTTCTCACTTCTCATCCCGAAAAATACAGGGTTGTAGTATCATCTCCTTTAGGCAAATCGGACCATTGTGTCATATCGGTAGATTTTTCGATTTCCGTCACAGTAAAAAAAGATAAAGTCCCTAAAAGAACTGTGTGGCAATACGAGAAAGCCAATTGGGACGGCCTGAATAATTTCTTTCGAAATTTTAACTGGTCATTGTGCTTTCTCGACGGAAACGTTGATGCATCAGCTGACGGCATGAGAAATTTTGTTCCTCACAGAACAAAAAGTATCACCCCTAAAGAGAATTCGTGGTTTGATTCAAGCTGTAAAGAGGCGATTAGGGATAGAGAAAGAAGTTTTCGTAGATTTAAAGACAACCCCACTGTAGAAAACCGAAATTTGTTCAAACGGGCCAGAAATATCTGTAATGCTCAGATACAAAGGACTAAGTTTTTACATGACCAAAAAGTAAGGCAAAAAATACTATTGTGTCCAAAAGGAAGTAAAAACTTTTGGTCTTTTGTCAAGAACATTAAGAACTCGACCACGTCATCGGTCCCAACGCTCGTCTTCAATGACTCTCCGTATGTCAGCTCCATCGACAAAGCCAATTTGCTGGCAGCTCAATTTGCTGCCAACTCGACACTTCCTTATAGCATATTGGCTCCACCTGAGCTCGAGGCTGCAAATTCCTTGATGAAGCAGATATTCTTTCGAACTCGCTCGGTTGCGAGAGTCCTCAAAGATCTCAACATACATAAATCCGCTGGTCCAGATGGTATCCCCGCCGTTATTCTGAAGAGGTGTTCTTCTACGCTGGCAAAACCACTGCGTAAACTTTTCCATCTTTCCTATTCTGCTGGGATTTTTCCGAGCAGATGGAAAACTGCATTTGTCCAGCCGGTCCCTAAAAAAGGCGAATCTTCCTCCCCTTCCAATTACCGTCCAATTGCACTTACGTCCCTTCTTTCCAAGGTCATGGAAACGTTGATAAACCGTCAACTCATGAAATATCTTGAAGAACGAAAGTTTCTTAATGACCGTCAGTACGGCTTTCGTAGCAAACGGTCCACTGGTGATTTGATGGCATATCTCACCGAAAAGTGGAACCAATCTTTACATTGTTTTGGAGAAAGTAAGATTATTGCGCTTGATATTTCTAAAGCATTTGATAGAGTTTGGCATCAGGCTCTTTTATCGAAAATGCGTGCTTTTGGTATCGATGAGTCTCTTCTTCGTTGGATTAGAAATTACCTTTCCGACCGTTCAATACAAGTTGTGTTGGATGGCTTCAAGTCTGATACCCACTTCATAAATGCTGGTGTGCCCCAGGGCTCCGTTTTGTCTCCGACTCTCTTCCTCATTTTCATTAATGATCTCTTGTCTGAAACTTCTAATCCGCTTGACTGTTTTGCTGACGACTCGACCCTCAGCTTTTCATATTCGTTTCCTAATTCACGTCCCTGCTCTTCGGATGTGGAACTGGAACGGTTGCGTATGATAAGCTCATTGAATTCTGACCTTGACAGCATTGTTTCATGGGGTCTTATGAACCGAGTAGAATTCAATGCTTCGAAAACTCAATGCTGTCTCTTGTCGTTGAAGCTAAACATTCCCCCATTGCCATTATCCATGAATGGTACCTGCATCGAGGAAACCGAAAAGCTGTCAGTACTTGGTATGTGTGTAAACGATGATCTTCGTTGGAATGACCACATATTTGAAGTCGCCAAAAACGCTGCTAAATGCTTAGGTTTCCTTAGACGATGCAGGAAGTTCTTCACCCCTTCTGATCTGGCTACAATTTATAAGGCATTCATACGCCCAAAACTGGAGTATAACTCCCATATCTGGTCAGGTGGTTCTCAAACATCCTTGCACCTCCTTGATAGGGTACAAAATAGAGCGTTAAAATTGATAGGTGATAGTTCAATCGTAGAATCGATTGATTCTCTTGAACATCGTCGAAACGTTGCCTGTCTCACTCTCTTTTATCGCTTTTTCCACAAGCAGTGCTCTAGTGAAGTAGCCAGTTGCATTCCTCCCCTGAAACAATTTAGCCGCAATACCCGCCTCGCTAGGAATGTTCATCAGTTTTTCCTTGAGCCCAACTTCGGGCGTACAGTCAAGTATAGAGATTCGTATTTCAGTCGCACCACCCGAATGTGGAATGCTTTACCTGGCTCTGTATTTCCCCTTCATTACGATTTACAAAGGTTCAAAAGCAACGTGCATCGGTGTCTCCTTTCAAATCCTCTCCTATTTTCCTAAATGCTCGCACTGTGTTCTATAACATTATAAGGGTATTCATAACCCCTTGATGTGCGCGCTTATTATAAAAAAAAAAAAAAAAAAAATCACATACAATATAGAAGAAATGGTCATTACTAATTGGATGATAACAGCGAGAATCACAATCTCGTTGTTATATCTCAACCAAAGCCGACCTTTTCTAGGACACCGTCAACTCTGGACTTCTTCCCAGCAACATCTTACTTAGTACATGTAACGCCAGAGTTATGAAACTTTGCTTGCACGGCAATACCCAGGGACTCCAAACACACAGCGGCACAAATATCTCTTAACCTTAATGAACCATTCATCATTTAAGCACCACCACCAGATTATTTCATTAACAACTAGAAGTTGGATGTAGAGAAGCTTCAAAGAGATGTCGGGGAAGGCAAAACCCTTTCACCAACCAACAAAAACCTGCAAAACACGAAAATTGCTGCGATCGAAGACCTAGAAATGCCTTAGAAAGCAAAAGAAGCCGAAAACATCCATGGACAGATACCAGCACCTACCAGCCTACATTCAAAACCTATACCACCACCGACAACGTCTGAGGAAAAGACTATAGAGGATTCGTCAACGTGAACTAAACATAAGCAATTCCGATCACCAGTCCTGTCTGAGCGAGTTAAACTGTACCAACACAATGTTCAGGAATCCAGTTCAGCACCACAACAACGTGCGTTTTCAAAAGAGACTGCAAAACTTCAAACCCGGTCCGGATGCCTTCAAAAACATCTACAGGATCGTCGGCAAAAGGCAAGATGGCAAAGGCCAAAGAAGATCAGCACCAACAGAGGAGAAGAATCATCATCCGAAGATAAAGCAGTAGGATTTGCCCCACCTCCTCACCCTGCAATCCTTAATAATGTCTACTCAACCATTCAGCTGATTGAAGGAAGCACAATCGAAGAAATAATTTTCAATGACGAAAACTATTCATGTGTTCCCAGTGAAGGCGTCATTTTCACTAACCCAGAAGACATGCTTGATTTGATCCAAAGTGGGTGCCCCAAAGAAATCAACTGGACTGCATAAAATTTCAAAACTCGTTTTGAAGACACATACATTCTCATACGGTGATGATCTTTCTGGACATTGTGGTGAACAACTACAACTTTCCCGAGCGATGGAAGAAGGCGAAGATCGTGACCATTCCCAAAAAGAGAAACTATAACATTGTGTCTGGTTGTAGGCCCATATCCCTACTAAGCAAAGTCAGCAAAGTTCTGGAGAATCTGGTTTTCCGAAGGCTCAAGGCATTCTGCAATGACAATAGCATCATCGCGAATATGCAGTTTGGATTCCGGGAAAAACACTCTACTATACATCCACTCCTAAAGCTTTAAGGGGACGTTATGAGGAAACTTAACAACCATCCAATATCAGTTGGATGTTTCCTGAACGTTGAAAAGGCATTAGCCGGAGAGCTAGTGACCGATTTGCTTACCTCATTTTAGCAAGGCTCAAACTTTGCTCATAGAAAGTTTTAGGCCCGACAAGTATAAAAGTGCCCGTCTTACACTCCGGTTCGGTCCACAAGGCCTTAAGAATAGGGCTTGAAGTTGTTAAAAATAAGTGCCCATTTACCTCATTTTAGCAAGGCTCATCTTTTAATATATTCTTCATTGATCCAATATATACACGAAAATAGCATTGTAAGACGTTTTAGCGGTCCACAACATGCTGTAAGACGCTCGTATATATGTAAAAAAAATGACCCCATTTACCTCATTTTAGCAAGGCTGGTTCTTACACACAACTAAGATGACATAAAAACAAACACACATTTCAAGTGTAAGACGTTTATTCGGTCGATAACCCTCCGTAAGACGCTGAAAATTAAATTAAGATAGAAACAATTATAGTCTATTGATTATGTCATTTCTTAAGGAACTCGACATTGAATGAACTTTTATTGCATAAACCGATTAATGGGTTAATTTTAGAGAAAAAAACCAAAGTCCTATTAAATTAGAGGGTGCGAATCGGAGATATGGGTTCCAAACCATCTTCATTCGTTTTTTCAATATATCTCGAGAACGAAGCAAAATTTTGATACAATTCCAAGGACATTTTTTGTAGAGAGCAAATTTTCCCATCGAAATGCATCTTTTTAAAAATTGTAAATAAAAATTTTTTATCCGAAATAGTAGAATTCCCGATAGAAAAAAAATCAATTTCCAGTTTTTGAGTTTTGTCAGTTTTTTTAATGGCATTTCTTTCTGGTTGCAGATAGGTATAGGCAATGCTTCATAAAAAAGAAAGTAAATAAAATTTTCTTTAAAATGCTATATCAGAGAGCTTTCTATGTTTGAATTTTACCGAAATATTGTCACTTGAACATAGACATTTATCGTCGATTTTCATCTTTCATCAAAATTTGCTCTCTACAAAAAATGTCCTTGGAATTGTATCAAAATTTTGCTTCGTTCTCGAGATATATTGAAAAAACGAATGAAGATGGTTTGGAACCCATATCTCCGATTCGCACCCTCTAATTTAATAGGACTTTTGTTTTTTTCTCTAAAATTAACCCATTAATCGATTTATGCAATAAAAGTTCATTCAATGTCGAGTTCCTTAAGAAATGACATAATCAATAGACTATAATTGTTTCTATCTTAATTTAATTTTCAGCGTCTTACGGAGGGTTATCGACCGAATAAACGTCTTACACTTGAAATGTGTGTTTGTTTTTATGTCATCTTAGTTGTGTGTAAAAACCAGCCTTGCTAAAATGAGGTAAATGGGGTCATTTTTTTTACATATATACGAGCGTCTTACAGCATGTTGTGGACCGCTAAAACGTCTTACAATGCTATTTTCGTGTATATATTGGATCAATGAAGAATATATTAAAAGATGAGCCTTGCTAAAATGAGGTAAATGGGCACCTATTTTTTACAACTTCAAGCCCTATTCTTAAGGCCTTGTGGACCGAACCGGAGTGTAAGACGGGCACTTTTATACTTGTCGGGCCTAAAACTTTCTATGAGCAAAGTTTGAGCCTTGCTAAAATGAGGTAAGCAAATCGGTCGTTAGCTCTTGGTCTACATTCGATAGTTTAGTTTATGGACATATCTATAAACAAATTTTTTACGCTTACCAGGCTCATTAATAAAAATTTTGTTTAATTTTCTTCATTCCAGATCCTTCTACATCCAAATAGACAGTACCATGTCTTCAACCAGACCCATCTGAGCAGGAGTTGCTCAAGGATCGAAGCTAGGTCCCTTCCTGTATAGCATCTTCAGTTCTTCACCTCGGACCAACCTCAACCAGAAAACACCACCAACCTTCTCTCTGCGGATGGCTCATTGACCTACGCACCTCACTGTGATTGCCGCTCGTTGGTAAAGTTGAAGACCTAACAAAGAAGCTCTTCGAGTAGTACAAACTATGCGGAATCAAAACTACCCACACAAAGACGGAGACCTCGAACGTCTCAAACAAGCTATCACAACATCTGCGTAAACCTTCGCGATCGGAGATCGGATCCGGATCCAAGATGCGACGACACTTCTTGGAAGATGCCACATTCAACAACGATGAGGTTATGACCCCCTACTCTGAATCAGCGTCAACACACCACCGTGGTTCCTGTGGGAATCTTTCGTTCCCATGGAAATATGTGAATGAAATGTAAATCTATGTCACTGAGGAATAATGTTACATCCTATAGTTGAATGTATTTTTGAAATCGGTCAAGTAACTTTAAGGTTCCCGTTCTGGTTCCTGTTTCTGTTCCCGTTGGATTATAGGGATCAAATAAACGCTAACTTACTGAGGAATTATGGCATCTGAGTGCTGAAATTTTTTTTTAAATCTATCCAGTAGTTCTCAAGCTTCCGTTCCCAACCCCGTTTCTGTGGGAATCTTTCGTTCCCATGGAAATATATGAATGAAATATAAGTCGTTGTCACTGAGGGATTCTGTAACATCCTAGAGTTGAAAGAGTTTTTAAAATCGGTCAGGGGGTCAATTCCCGATCTGTGAAGCTGTGAAGTGATAAATTTTATCACAGCTTGACATTTAATCCGATTCTCGATGACATAAAATGATGACTCAAATGTCAGATTTTTTTCATATGATAAACTTTTTATCATTGTCAAATCGGTCGGTGAAAAATTCAAATGATAAATAATGGCTGCGAAATTAAGACGTGGAGCAAAGGCATCGGAGATTCAAAAAAAAGTTTTGATTGATTTTCTGGAGGAAAGACCTGATTTGGCCACCGACAAGTAAGTAGTATCAATATTACATTTTGTTTATAAGTATAATTATTTTACTTGTTCAATTAAAAGCTATTCTATCAACAGATTTTTATCAGCTGACGGGGCCTACACTCGTGACAAGGAATGGGCTGACTTGAGTGGAAAGCTTAACAGCCTTTGAGGAGCCTTGAAGGATGGGGTAAGGTGGCGAAAATATTGGAAAGATCTCGTGTGAGTAAATATACTAATTAATCATTAGTCATTAGTAAATACTCATAGTAAATAAAATATTTTTTCTTTGAAGTAACAATGTGCGATGCAAGGATAGTGCCATTAAGGAGCAGCTACTCCGAAGCGTGGTTAACGGCGCGGTTCCAATCAAAGACCTCTCTGACACAGAGAAAAGAATAATTGGCATTATTACTCCTGAATCCATTCAAGGGGTGTCGGATTCGGTGTACGAGATCGGGCTTAGAGAAATCGTTGTAAGTTTCCAACAATTTTTGAATTCTATTTGTATTTAAAATACTTTTTTTCTTTTTAAGTCGAGAATTCAGCAAGAGGACGAAACTCTCATTGAACTTCAAATCGACCCAGCAGCCACTCCACAATATGAGGAACCTTTTCCTCTTTCTACTTCACCACATCTAACACCGATTCCTGGCACTTCAACATCTCTTTTCTTCAAATGTCAAACGAAGAGTAGTGCTTGTGACTTAGCTCCACATTAAATTCAAATCCTAGTCAGTAAAAACACTTTTAATTGTGTTATTTGTTTTTATTCGGCACACAATAACAAAGTGTTTAGAATTTTCAATTAATTTCTTAAAGACAGTTCCTTTATTTTAAAACAAAGTGAAAATAAAAAAATGTCAAATTCTAACCTTAAATCTGGTAAAAGAAATTTACGTTCAAATGTCGGCGATGTCTCTGGCTCTCCTCTGAATTCTCCTTTAGGAATGCCTTCTTCGTCAAATTTGTGGGGAAAAATAGAGACTCGTTTAAGCATATTAACAAAATCACTGACAGATACTATTTTATCAACTTTAAGAAAAGAATTAAATGTAATTACACAATCTTTCAATGAACGTCTAGATGAAATTGAAATTAAACTCACAACCCGAATCAAAACACTTGAAAAAGATTATGATGAAAGATTTGCTTCATTAAACAATTTAATTCTCAACTGCGAAACCAAACTTGAAAGCTTTAAAAATCACTGCCACGAAAAGAAAACACAAACAATTGAAAATGACACTACGCAACTGAAAACTCAGATCGATGCTTTGAACCGAAGAAATATTGCAAGCGATCTTGTACTTCACGGTATTCCTTTCCGTCAAAATGAAAACTTGTATGAAATTTTTCACAAATTTTGCACAAAAATTGGCCTTGAGTCGATCAGACCTAACTACGCGCTACGTATCACACCTAAAAACAACAACTCTTCTAGTGCGATTATCTTGAAACTCCCGCACGAAAATGAAAAAAACAATGTTCTGAAGAAAGTAAATGAATTTTGTAAAACAAGCTCTCGTGCAGTTTCCTTACATGACCTTGGCTTTGAAAATAGCAACAAATTTGTGAGAGCGTATGAATGTCTTACAAAATTTAATCACAATCTTTTCCGTAAAGCCAATGAGTTGCGCAGAAGAAAGCTTCTTCATTCGGTGTTCACCAGGCATGGAAAAGTCTACGTCAGAGATGGTGCTGATAAGAGACCTGTTTGTGTCAAATGCATATCTTGGCTAAATGATTATGCTAATGCAATTGAGGGTAATGCTGCGCAGGGGAGTGCATTGCTAGGAAATGAACCTGATTGTAATATTGCTGTTGATGTTGTTGCTGCTGGTGGTGTTGCTGCTGGTGGTACTGTTGCTGTTATTGATGGTGTTGTTGCTGCTTCAAATGGGGTTGCTGTAAACAATACTCCAGTCATCGTAACATAATACATATAATTTTCTTATTTTCTTTTGCAAAATTTGTCAAGCTTACCAAGTAGGTACAAAGTTTCTCATTTTACTTTGTTTTTAAATCACATAATTCATCGAACTTTTAAGATTTGAATTTTTTGTACTAATGCTAGTCGTTTTCCATACCTTATATCTAATTTGTGTAAGAAACTTTAATTTGAAAACCATTAATCAAGCTTTTCGAAAGTCTTAGGTAAAAAAAAAAAAAAAAAAAATTTTGTCTGTTACAAATCCTGATATTATAAGATCTATTTGCAATGTTCTGTGTAATGTGCATGATGGACTAAATGTATGTCACATTAATGCTGGTAGTGTTCCTTCTAAGTACACTGTCCTTTTTCAAATGTTGAGTAGTTCTAAAATGGATGTAATAATGGTCTCTGAATCATGGTTAAATGATTCAATTTCATCTCAACTAGTTGGTTTCCCTGAGTTTAAACTGTATAGGAATGATCGTGGCTCTCGAGGTGGTGGTGTATGCATATACATTAGGGAAAACATAACATCAAAAACAATTTATTCTTCATCAAAACCTCCTTTAGAATTTTTGTGCATTGAAATTTGTAACTGCAATGAAATATGCCTTTTGGTTGTTGTGTACTGCCCACCCTGTTTATTTAAAGAAGATAATTTATTTGAATTAGAAGAAACTTTGCTTCATCTCAACACAAAGTACTCTCATATTTTAGTTGGCGGTGATTTTAATGTAAGCCTACTAGTTAATAATTCCACTTCACGTCTTTTCAATTATTTTTGTGACAAAGTATGCTTAACTGTTGTGAATAAATTGTATCCAACATGCTATCAGTCAGTGTTGAAGCCATCACTAATTGATATTTTTCTTACAACTTCTAAAGAAAAAGTTCTGTGCAATGATCAACTAAAGCTTACATCGGACTTTATCCATGATCTAATTTTTTGCTGTTTTCAATTTGATAAGAAGAATCTGCGTACCTCTAACACTTTCAGTTATCGGTCATATCGCTCTTTTAATTTCGTAGAAGTTCAAAACTATGTTGGAAACGATTACTGGAACGATATTCTATACGCTGTTAATGTTGACAGCAAAGTTTTGCTGTTCAATAATTTACTAAATTTACTTTTTGATACATATGTTCCGATAGTAACTAAACAAGTTAAAAAAACTAGAAACTGCCCATGGTATAATAGAGATATCGAAATTCAAATCAAAGAAAGAGGACGTTTTCACAAAAGATATAAGAAATACCCCTCTGAGTACAATAGACGTCAATTTACTTTTGCTAGAAATAAAGTTGTTTCTCTTATACGTTTAAGTAAGAAAAATTATTTTCTACAAAAACTTGATGTCTCGTTAAACTCTAAAGTGCTTTGTAAAAACTTAAAAGACATTGGTATCACTGGAAATAAAAATACGCAACAGTGTTTGATAGATCCAGAAGTAATTGCGTCATTTTATGCTCCTCACTTACCTAGTACGAGCTCTTCTCTAACTTTGCCAGAAAACGAAGTTGGCTTATTTTCATTCAACTGCGTCGATGAAATTGAAATCATTAGTGCTGTAAAGTTGGTGAAATCGAATGCAGTCGGCTCTGACAAAATTTCTCCAAAATTTATTCGCTTAATTTTACCAATTGTTCTTCCACCTTTAAAACATATTGTAAATACTTGTTTGTATAGGAGCGAATTCCCTGAACCTTGGAAGGATACAATTGTATTACCTATTCCCAAAAAAAGCAATTCCTGTGAGCCCTCTGACTTCAGACCAATTAGCCTTTTGCCTTTCTTCGGTAAAGTTTTTGAACGATTGATGGCTACTCAAGCTCTAGACTTCATTCAATCTAACGACAAAATGTCTAAATGGCAATCTGGTTTTCGCAAAAACCATAGTTGTGAAACTGCGCTAGTGAAGGTCACATCTGATTTCCGTTCTGCGCTCGATAGTAATCAGCTGGGTACAATGGTACTGTTGGATTTCTCAAAAGCTTTCGATTGCATTGATCACGAAATTTTAATTTTGAAACTTTGTGACAACTTCAATTTTTCCAGTACTGCTCTTAAGCTTTTGAGAAACTATCTGTTAAACAGGCCCCAAAAAGTTACTACAGGTCAAGGTTCTTCAAGATCACACATTGTCAACTGCGGTGTACCGCAAGGCTCAATTCTAGGACCGCTTCTCTTTTCACTTTTCATAAATGACCTTCCCGCAATAGTTAAAAACTGTCATATTCATATCTATGCAGATGATGTCTTATTATATATTTTTAGTGAATTGGGTTCAATGAATGATTGCGTTACTCGGATCAATGAAGATTTAGTAAATATTCAAAACTGGGTTGACTCTAACAAGCTAAAACTCAATCCTTCAAAAACGCTTAGTATGGTATGCTCAAGACGCGAAATTAATCATTTGGACTTACCAAGAATTGTTTTGAATACACAAATCATTGAATACGTTTGCAAAGTTAAATACCTCGGCTTTACAATAAATAATAAATTGAGCTGTTGTGATGCAATATCCGAAAGCATAAGAAGAATATACAGCGGCTTACGCTCCTTGAGGTGTTCATCTGCTATTTTGAATCTTGCCTTGAAAAAACATCTGGTAAAAAGCCTAATCTTGCCTTACTTCACTTTTAATTGTGCTGTTTATCCTAGCCTTGACTATGATTGTAAGCGTAAACTAAATGTAGCATTTAATGACTGCTTGCGTTTCATTCATAACAACCGTAGGTATGAAAGTGTTTCATTTTTACATGATTCTTTGTTGGGACTGAACCTAGATAAATATATTTTGTATCGAAACGTTTTACTCCTTCATAACATAATACATGGAAGGTGTCCAGTGTACCTAAAAGAAATGCTGCATTTCGCACAGTCTAGAAGAGGACTTAAATTAATCCTACCGCGATTTGCACACACTATTGCTGAACGATCTTATTTTGTTTCTGTGATCAGGATTTGGAATAGTCTGCCCTCTGAAATTCAGAGAACTTCTACATTTAATACTTTTAGTAAGATGATTTTCACTTATTTTTCTTCAAATTAATGTTTCATTAAAAAAAAAAAAAAAAAAAAAAAAAAAAAAAAAAAAAAAAAAAACACACAACTAAATTTGTCAATTTACTTTACTTTTAAATGTTAGTTCTATTTACTTGGTAAGCACTTTATTATTATATACTATAAAAAGATTATATCTTATTGTATAATGTAAACAATTCAAATAGCAAATACAAATACAAAATACAATACACCAGGGGCTTACAACGCTAAATAATAAAGATAAATAAGAAAAAAATAAGAACATCGCCACAACCAACTCCCGTCTCTGCAAGGAGAGGAAGACTTGCCCGTTAACGAAAAGCGGTTACGAACTCAACAGAAGAAGCTTTTGCTGCCTACTTAGAGGTAGAGCGCAAGAAAATTTAAATAAGGAAAAAAAAAACTTAAAGGAAAGCAAATCGCCCTTATGGAGGCCAACAACAAAAATCAAAAAAAAATTTCTGATAAATTGGATATGCTCATAAATTAATTAATAAAAAAAGATAAATACATTATGTAGCTCCACTTTTTTAATAATTTTTTTTTTCACTACGATACATACATACATAATGTATAATAAGCCATTCTGGATTATGTCCAAAGCACTGAGATAATTCGTCTTCAATGAAAATGAAAACTACCTACCCTTGCCCGGAGTACTTCCCGACATGACTGCTAATACTGAATCTTATTATCTCCAAAACATCTTTCGTCAGCAAGCATTACAAGACGCCGACAATATTTACAGAAAATGTCAGCACTACTTAAAAGAACTGGGATTGTCCCCAGAAACAAACCGAATTCGGGAACGTGGAAAATGATACGTCCAAGCTTAAAGGAATTACAACTGGGGAGTTCATAGTCAAGTTAGAAGTTAGTGATTAGATTGTTAATGAACTGTTAAATTTTAGGAGGATGTGCAGCCCAAGAAGCAATTAAACTCATAACCAAACAGTTTATTCCAACCAAACAGTTTAACTGAATCTTCTTAGAAAAACTTTCCAATCAATAAAGAAAAATTTTTTAAATTTATGAGCATACTATTTACTTTTTTTTTACAATTGCATTTATTATGGGCAAAATACTCGAGCAGCAATTCCGCTTCGGGTTCGCCTTCCTTCTAAGAGAATTGGGTTTGAAGGGTGTCCACTGCTTACGTCTGATGCTGATGCACTGAAATCAATTTCAGTATCGTTGTCCAACTCCAAGTCTTTCGAAAAGGGAACTCTCGCTCTAATCAGTGCGTTGTGGAGTACTATACATGCATTAATTATAGTTCCTGCTTTAGCTGGATCATAAAATAGTGCCCTCCCATTAGCGAGGCAGCGAAATCTGCTCTTGAGAATACCAATACATCGCTCAACAAGAGCCCTTGTTTGTTTATGCACAGCGTTGTACCGATTCTCTGCCTCTGAGTTTGCTATGAGAAATGGAATCATCAGCCACGGCTGTAATGGACACCCGCTATCTCCTAGTAACCAAAAGTTTCGTTCGCCTTCGTCATATAAATTTTGTAAAGTAGAATTAACTCTTGAACGCCTCCAAACATAGGCATCGTGGGCTGTTCCTCCATATTGTGCGTTTGCAGCTAAAACAATGAAATCTGCTTCGCAAACGATGTGGACATTCATTGAATGTTCACTTTTTCTGCAGTAGAACACGTGTTCAATTTCTTTTTTAGGAGCTGACACTTTAATGTGGGTACCATCAACAAGTCCTACTATGCCAGGGAATCCAAATATTTCGTAGAATTTCACTTTTATGTATGCAAATTCATCCTTCGTTGGAAACTGCACATATCTGTGTGCTACTCTATTCAGAGCTGTAGAAATCTCTGTGACACACCGACTCACAAATGTTTGCGACAATGATGAAAGAGAATCTTGTCCTACAGCTCGTTGAAAGCTCCCAGTAGCAAAAAATCGCACAGCACTTAAGACCTTGACATGGCAAGGAAGCGAATTGCTGCGTGTAGTTTGATTTAAGAATGGCTGTAGCTCATCAACCAAATCCAAGCATCGATATTTGGGAAACCTATAAAGCTCCACGAAGTGCTCCTCAGTTATTATTTCAAAGGGATTCTGCCCATCTCGTAGAGAACGTCTCAATATCTGGAAAAGAAAAAGAGTATAAATACAACTCAGAATCCAATTAAACCACTAAATCTTACCTTTGTTCAGAACGTTGTCTATTATTTACAATTATTCCGGACATTATTGAAAAAAAAAAAATTTATTGAAATTTGAGAAGTATGTATTTTATTTTTCAGAAATACAAAATAAAACTGGAAAAAGACAGACAACTGTCAAAACTTATCATTTAGAAACTAGTACTTTCTAGAACACAGTTTGACTTTTGCTTTTCATTTTGAGTTCGAGAATCGCTTTGGGTGGGTTCGTGAAGTGATAAAATGAAAAAACTGTGTGAAAACTGAAATGATATTTTTGTTTTCACTTCACAGCTTCACAGATCGGGAATTGACCCCCATGCAACTTTAATGTTCCCTTTCTAGTTCCGGTTGAGATTATAGAGATGGAATCTACTCTAAATTATTAAGGGATTAAGAGGCATTCCAGTGCTGAAAGAATTTTTGAAATTTGTCCCGAAGTCTCTAAGTTTCCTTTTACAATTCCGTTCCTGTGGGAATTTTCCGTTCCAAGGAAATATGTGAATGAAGTGTAAGTCTACGTCACTGAGGGATAATGTTACGTAATAGAGTCAAAAGAATTTTTGAAATCGGTCAAGGTTCCCGTTCTCGTTCCTGTTTCTGTTCCCGTGGGATTAAAGGGATCAGAAATATACGCTAAGTTACCGAGGAATTATGTGGCATGCCAGTGTTGAATTTTTTTTAAACCTGTCCAGCAGTTCTAAAGCTTTCGTTTCCAACTCCGTTCCTGTGGGAATCTTCCGTTCCCATGGAAATATTTGAATAATATATAAGTCGTTGACACTGAAGGATAATGTAACATCCTAAAGTTGAAAGAATTTTTGAATTCGGTCAGGTAACTTTAATGTTCCCGTTCTCGTTCTTGTTTCTGTTCCCGTGGGATTATAGGAATGAAATCTACTTAAGTAACTTACTTAGTTACTTAGGTGGGCATTACAGTTCGGGGTGAACCTTGACCTCAACCAACATCCTTCTATAACGACTTCGATTTCGGGCGAGCTCTCTCCAGTTTCGCACTCCAAGTCGGTTGAGGTCTTCATCCACTTGATTCACCTAAGACGAGGTCTTCCCCTTCCGCGATTGCCCTGCATTGTGCTTTCGAACACCCGACGAGCCGGAGCGTTTGGGTCCATCCGCTCTACATGGCCCAACCATCGTAGCCTCACGATGCGTACTCTTCTGGCTATGCCCATGTTGTGGTACATCAATGGTCTCGGTGAGTTCTTTACCGACCTTGACGGAGCAGCGTGAATTCTCAAAAGTCATCCCGCATAGTCGTACGAGTTTTGCAGGGATGCCGAAACTAGACATGGCTCTGTACAGCTCGTCTCTGTAGATACTGTCATACGCGGGCTTGGAATCGATAAAATAATGGTGAATATCGATATTATATTCTCGGGTTTTTTCCAAGATCTGCCGTAATGTGAAAATTTGATCTATTGTGGACTTCTCTGGTCTAAAACCACATTGATAAGGACCTATCAAGTTGTTGACGTGGGGTTTCAGACGTTCACATATTACAGCAGACAAGATCTTATAAGCGACGTTAAGGAGGCTCATCCCTCTATAATTGGTGCAATTGTGAGCTGTGAGGGTCTCCTTTCCTTAGGATCGGGCATACGATACTGAGGTTCCATTCATCGGGCATGCTTTCTTCCGAGCATATCATGCAGATCAGCTGGTGCATGCTCCTTTCCAACTGATCTCCAGCTGCTTTGAAAAGTTCGGCATCAAGGCCATCTGCACCTGCAGTCTTATTTGATTTAAGTTTGCATTTGGCAAGCTTAATTTCTTCTAGGAAGGAGGACGGCATTCTTGATCATCGTCCAAGCTGAATGGGGCAATCTGCCTGACAGCGGAATTTGTGTCCTCATCGCCGTTAAGCAGTATGCAGAAATGATCTTTCCAGATCCTCAGTAGCAACTGTGACTCTATAACTATGTTTCCCGGCTGGTCTTTACAGGCTTGAGTTCGGGGTTTGCCACCCTGGCAGGATCTTTTTAATTTTTGGTAAAACTTCCGAATCTCGTTCCTGTCATGGCACCTCTCTATTTCCTCAAACTTTTTCTTTTTGAGAACTCGGTGTTCTTCCCTTCTTTTCTCCTTGTAAATCTCGTTATAGTGATCGTAAGCAGCCCTCGTTCGCGTTTGCATAAGCATTTGTCGTGCTTTTTTCTTGGCTGCATTTACCTGCTTGCATTCTTCATCGAACCATGGGTTTCCTTTTGGTGGCCGAGTGAAACTCAGAACCTCAGAGGCAGCGGTTCTGATGGCTTCTTGGCATTGCTGCCACTGGTCTTCAATGCTTAATGCTGGCGGCATGGGATTTAATGAAAAATTGAAGGGACACTCGATTGCAAAAGGCATTGGCAATCTCTTGCGATTGAAGCTTTCCGACGTCATATCTCTTCACAGCGTTAATTCGTGCTGGTCGTGAACAAGATATCCTCATTCGTACCTTGGCTACAACAAGGTAGTGGTCCGAGTCAAAGTTGGCCCCTCGGAAAGCTCGGATATCTAGCACACTGGAAGAGTGCCTTGCATCGATCGCAATATGGTCAATTTGGTTGACAGTTAATTGATCTGGGGATTGCCATGTACCTTTATGAATTTTGAGATGCGGGAAGCGTGTACTACAACAAGATTTAGCCCCGCAGCAAAATCGATTAGCCTCAGTCCGTTTTCGGAGGTTTTATCATGGAAGTAATGCTTACGATTTTCACGTCGTGTCTAGGGCACTGCTCATACGTTTCTTCGAGGAGCTCGTAGAAACAGTCTTTGTAACCGTCGTCTTTCTCTTCTGTGGGGGCGTGGGCACATATAAGGCTAATGTTGGCGAATTTAGCCCTGATGCAGATGGTCATTATACGCTCATTGACTGGATTTTGGGTAATCACCTTATCCCTGAGTCTTCCTCTAACGACAAATCCGCACCCAAATAAGCGCTGTTTCTGTTGTCTGTAGCAGTCGCCATAGTAGATGTCACAGTTTTTCATCTTCTTTATGCCCGGTCTACTCCATCGCACTTCTTGGATGGTGGTTATGTCTGCTTTGCAACAGTCCAGGGCGTCTGCTTATTCGCCAGCTGCACGTAATCCGTTAAGTGATCTAACGTTCCACGTGCAGATCCGGAGGTCATTGTCCTTTATTCGTTTGCTTGGGTCGTCAACTTTAAAATCATAATCGTTATCCGAGGCTATTGGTTGTTTCGGGACTGTCCTTTTTTTACGTGGCTGGGTAGTTAACCCTACGCACAACCCCCAACCTGGAGGGCCAGGTCCTTTTGGATCCCTTCGGACACAAAGGGCTGGAATATCCAGAGTCAGTACCCTGCTGCAGGGGTGTGAGTGCTGCCGTTGGCTCACCAGAAGCTCGTCCGCCACCATCTCTACTTCAATACCCTGTCCTAGTATTGAAAGACCCCGAAAGACCTTTAAACCAAATATGTTGGAGTAGCTCCTTCAGGGGTTTCTGCTTTTATGGCTGCTGAAGTCCACCGTTGATTCTGTCCTTCGAGTTCATCCGCTGGGACATTTACACGAAAGCTCTCGTAGACCACTGAGATTCGTGCAGTCAGTCATTGTTCGCAGAGCAATAATAGTGTTGATCGCTCACAATTCTTTTGTTCCGGATTCCTTCGTCAACACTCGCACTTACTAGTTTAGCAGGTCAGCTCTGGACGGAGCATCCCAGGTCCCAGTGGATACCCCTTGGAGGTAAAGTAAGCACAATTAACTTGTACTATAAGTTACAGCATCTGGGCGCAGCCAAGTTGGCACCAATCAGAGCCTACCCGAATAGTACAACGCCCATCCACTAAGTTACTAAGTGATTATTTGTCATTCCAGCGCTTAAAGAATTTTTGAAATCTGTCCAGTAGTTTCTAAGTTTCCGTTCCCAACCCCGTTCCTGTGGGAATCTTCCGTTCCCATGGAAATATGTGAATGAAATATAAAGCCATGTCAGTGGGGGATAATGTAACATCCTAGAGTTGAAAGAATTTTTGAAATCGGTTGGGTATCTTCCGGAATTCTAGGGATGAAATATAGTCTTTTTTCACAAGCAGTGCTCTAGTGAAATAGCCAGTTGCATTCCTCCCCTGAAACAATTTAGCCGCAACACCCGCCTCGCTAGGAATGTTCATCAGTTTTACCTTGAGCCCAACTTCGGACGTACAATCAAGTTTAGAGATTCGTATTTCAGTCACAGTGATTATTTGTCATTCCAGCGCTTAAAGAATTTTTGAAATCTGTCCAGTAGTTTCTAAGTTTCCGTTCCCAACCCCGTTCCTGTGGGAATCTTCCGTTCCCATGGAAATATGTGAATGAAATATAAAGCCATGTCAGTGGGGGATAATGTAACATCCTAGAGTTGAAAGAATTTTTGAAATCGGTTGGGTATCTTCCGGAATTCTTGGGATGAAATATAGTCTTTTTTCACAAGCAGTGCTCTAGTGAAATAGCCAGTTGCATTCCTCCCCTGAAACAATTTAGCCGCAACACCCGCCTCGCTAGGAATGTTCATCAGTTTTACCTTGAGCCCAACTTCGGACGTACAATCAAGTTTAGAGATTCGTATTTCAGTCACACCACCCGAATGTGGAATGCTTTACCTGGCTCTGTATTTCCCCTTCATTACGATTCACAAAAATTCAAAAGCAACGTGCATCGGTGTCTCCTTTCAAATCCTCTCCTATTTTCCTAAATGCTCGCACTGTGTTTAATAACATTAGCCGCGTTTTATTGAACATTTTCTATATTCACTTATGTTCACTTATCAATAAAACGATTTTTGGTTTATATTCATTTAGCACGTCACTTTCAATTTTCACTTTCAAAGTTGGTACCCTTTGCACTTGTTCTAAGGATAAGAAACAATTGAAAATTTGCATTCTAAGGATATAAATGCATACCTTTTACTTTCCATTTCTATTTTTCTCTATTTAATTCTCGATTCTCAATTTATTTGCCGCATTTCAACTTTTTACTTTCGATGTCAACAAAACAAATGTCACTTTAATTTTTTTTCGCAATAGCTGTGTTCAATAAGATTCATTTTTATTTTTAGGGTCGAATAATCGAATCGAATTAGGAATTAGGATTCAGATTTCGATGCAGGTACTTATTTCACGGTTACTAGTTTGTGAATTAAAAACTCATTAAGTCATAAGTTAGTAAGTGACTTATGAATTAAATAAGTCAAAAGCTTAGAGGAATAAAGAACAAGAGGGAAAACCATTGCTTCTGCTGCTTTTTTGACCGTGTGTGTGTGTGTGTGTGTGTGTGTGTGTGTGTGTGTGTGTGTGTGTGTGTGTGTGTGTGTGTGTGTGTGTGTGTGTGTGTGTGTGTGTGTGTGTGTGTGTGTGTGTGTGTGTGTGTGTGTGTGTGTGTGTGTGTGTGTGTGTGTGTGTGTGTGTGTGTGTGTGTGTGTGTGTGTGTGTGTGTGTGTGTGTGTGTGTGTGTGTGTGTGTGTGTGTGTGTGTGTGTGTGTGTGTGTGTGTGTGTGTGTGTGTGTGTGTGTGTGTGTGTGTGTGTGTGTGTGTGTGTGTGTGTGTGTGTGTGTGTGTGTGTGTGTGTGTGTGTGTGTGTGTGTGTGTGTGTGTGTGTGTGTGTGTGTGTGTGTGTGTGTGTGTGTGTGTGTGTGTGTGTGTGTGTGTGTGTGTGTGTGTGTGTGTGTGTTAGTAACTGTGTGTCTATTTATGTCCCCACCAAGTCACCACCTGACTCATCTATTAGCTTTTAGGTTTTTTTTCTTTACTGAAACAAATACAACAACTGTCAAACAGACGTTTTTCCAACCGTCGCGTTGCTGCGAATGTTTCGTTCAAGGCGTTTCTTTACTTTTAAGACAATTACGCTCTTTCAGAGAGTTTCTGAAAGAATTTTACAACCACTCCTTAAAAAAAAAATTTCTGTGCACAAAAAGTAAAGAAACAGACTTATTCAATCTGTTGTCGAAAATCAGAAATATGAACGAACACAACTTAAAGACTGCCAACCTCTGGGTGCCAAAAAAGAAATTTACCAACCATCCCTGTTGTGCAGTTAGCTAACTGCGATATTTTTGTACACTTAGGCTACTGACATAAGGATTTGTTGTTTTCCCATGAGCGATGTTTTGCTGAAGTGAACATAAGTGCATATAGAATTTCGATAAAACACGCCTATTCATAACCCCTTGATGTGCGCGTTGATTATAAAAAAAAAGTCTTAGTTGCGGATTGGAGACGGAAAATGTAGCACCCCTAAAGTATTATTCAAATGAGAACGACGAATGAACGAATATTTGTTAATTCTGACATTTCATTCACCTTTGTGTTTACATTCGTTATTCGCGAGCACAATTTACATAAATAAAAAATGGAGAATGGATTTTGAGGTTAAACACGCACGAAAAATTTATTCGTGTTATGTGGATTGTATGTGGAACGAGAATAAAGTCTGACGGTTCGTACTTACTAGATATTTATTCGGAACAAATACATTTTGTTTTTAAATTTTTTTAAAATTAGGCATAAAAATAAGAGTTTATCCACCAGAAAATAAATATGAACTATATTTCTTTCCTTTCCTTAAAAATTCGTGAGGAATTTGTGCTGTAAGTATTCGTCGTTCGTTGGTCGTACTCATGTGAATAGTATAATGCTGAAAAAAAATTTGGAATCTGTCCAGTAGTTTCTGGTTAAGGTCAGGTTATAGTGGTTGTTGGGAAAACGACCGACACACTCAGACTTAATACATGGTTACCCTGAGAACTTCATAATAATCCGTTGTTTGGTTTAGGAGTCTATACCGGACATAAATTCATACATTCAAACATACAACATACATAAATCCTATTTTATATACATATATGTATATAGATCACAGACCAGTTTTTTTATATAAAATAGAGTTTCTGACCATTGTGAAATTTTGAGTGTTTTATTCACTGACCTTGGCCAGCCGTGAGTTTCACCCCGGCTGGCTGGGAAACAAAGAGCGCCCGAGCAGAGACAAATATAGGATGTTATGTTATAGCTAAATTTGTTTAATTATTTTAATTTCCTTTTCGTACTTTCGTACGAGTATATATTCTCACTACCCTCACCTGACGGTTGTCACACAATCTCCAAACTTAAAACCTAGTACGCTGTTGAAGCGAAATGGAGTTTTTCGTCAGTCACCACAAACACGACGAGATCGTGAACGAATACTCTAAAGGCCCCGGCCCGTAGAACGCGTTGCGTGCGATGGGAGCGGCGCAGCAAGTGATGCGGTGTGGTTTGCCGCACGCAACTGATAGGGGTGACCCAATGATAGCGGCGCGGTGTTTTGTCGATTGTGTATTTGCTAAAATTATTTAGAAATAGTCAATACCGACGTCAAAGGAACTAGGGTAGGGATGAGTCGATAATTCACTTAAACTAGAGGTGGGTGAGGTTTTCACTGGTACATGGATTATATTTTCTTGAATGCTTCAAATACCTCATTTCCACTTAGGACTGAATTCTGTTTCAGATCGAACTAGTGTCAGGTTATACCTTTTTGTGATACGGTAAGAACTAAACAGCAATGTTCTTGACCTAAGCAACCGTAATTTGTTTGAAGCTTGTTTACGAAACATTGTTGCCTTTGCAAAAAATTATTAAGTTATGCTTTCCACTGGTTTTACGATTCGCCTTTTTTGATTTGAAAAAGTTGTTCGTGGAACTGTGAATATGGGTGGCGATACCAGCGTTTTCCCTACCTTTTTTTCGAATACTTTGCTTAGTACTGGATTGAACCACAACTTAAGTAATCTACTGTTTCTATTTATTGCAGCAAAAACAGGGGTGTCTGTACTTTGAATAAATAATTTATAGTGTTGAAAGCAGTATATAGTTTCGCTGTTTAGAAAAAGTTTGTAATGTTGAAATGAGAATAGCGCATCACAGATTTTGAAAGTTTTTTTGATCTGAAATACTTTACCAGCTTTTGGCTTTGAAAAAAAAATGCTATATAGCTACGCCGCCGCTGACGCTGCATTTTTGTTGTTGTCACAATATTTCGTCATGTTTGTGTGGTTACTTACATATTCCTGATAAAAATAAAATTTTTTATGCAGTCATAACACAAAAACCGCTTCGGTTTGGGAAATCTCTTAAGAGCCTACTCTCATTGGGACCAAAACGCAATTCTGTTACGAAATCGAGTGAAACGTTCCTTAACAGTTTTGTTTTGACGCCTCTCCATTTTTGCACTTTATGTTTTAAGAAAAATCACCTTTATTATTGTTATTGTATTAATACACTCATATATTCTAGAATGGAAAGATTGAGTCAAACACAAATAAATTTATATCATTAAACACTTTAAAAATTATGTGTTAGAAGTGAAAAGAAAACATTTGTTATAACATTTGCTTGTGGTGAACAAATTTATTACATAAAAAAGCTTCAATTCCGTCACTTATTTGCTATTGGTTTCATCATAAGCGACTTGAAAACATCTCGCTACTGAAAACATGAGTTTCTGGAAAAATTAATGTGAAAATTTGGTAGTATTTTGGAGGTGCTACGAAACCCGCGTTTTTGTCCCAATGGGAATAGGCTATAAGCCTAAAAAGTGAATGTCTGAGTTCATATATTCACATATTTTATATAAAAAACATTGTATTTTGTAGATATTTTACTAAATTTGGCGATTGGCACTTGACTTCAAAGTATTAATATTTTTGCAACAAATGAAGCATAAGCTTTTTAAATTGTGTCTAAAGGAAAATATAACAAAAAAAAAAACGTTTTTAATACTTTTTTTTGCTGTTGTCGAACTTTAAAATGCTTTTATTTCATTATTTTCAAAAAGAAAATCGATCGTTATGCCTTAACTAACATATTTTCAACATTTAAAATAGTTTGACAATAAAATCTGATTGAAAATGCTACTTAAACTGTTATTTTAGCAGCAGTAGCAACCACAGTTGAGTCAAATCTCTGAGGTATTAGTTTGTCCTATCTCATCAATAGCAACAAGAGAGAACTTCAAATTGGTTTTGACAGAAAATATCACCGCGTGAGAGCCGCGGCAAAGTAGAAAGTTGGGCTACTCGGCGCGTTACTCGAGGTGCTTATGGGTCACCTCTCATAAGAACGTGTGTATTCAATCGAGCTGTCAGTTGGAAGCGGTGCCGCACGCGAGGAAAGCGTTCTATAGGCCGGGGCCTTAGGAAAGTATTTGTTTAGAGAACTATCAGCTATTCAGAATAATTTACAGTCAAAGCCAAGCATTCCACATACGGGTGGTGCGACTGAAATACGAATCTCTATACTTGACTGATGAGCATTCCTAGCGAGGCGGTGTTGCGGCTAAATTGTTTCAGGGAAGGAACGCAACTGGCTATTTCACTAAAGCACTGTTTATATAAAATGCGATAAAAGAGATTGAGACAGGCAACGTTTCGACGATGTTCAAGAGAATCAATCGATTCTACGATTGAACTATCACCTATCAATTTCAACGCTCTATTTTTTGTTTCAGATATGGGAGTTATACTCCAGTTTTGGGCGGATGAGGGGCTTATAAATTGTAGCCAGATCAGAAGGGGTGAAGAACTTCCTGCATCGGCTCAAGAAGCCTAAGCATTTAGCAGCATTTTTGGAGACTAAAATATGTGGTCATTCCATCGAATATCATCGTTTACACACATACCAAGTACTGACAGCTTTTCGGTTTCTTGGATGCAGGCACCATTCATGGATAATGGCAAAGGGCGAATGTTGAGCTTCATCGACAAGAGACAGCATTGAGTTTTCGAAGCATTGAATTCTAATTGGTTTTTATGACCCCATGAAACAATGCTGTCACGGTCAGAATTCAATGAGCTTATCATACGCAACCGTTCCAGTTCCACATCCGAAGAGCAGGGACGTGAATTTGGAAACGAATATGAAAAGCTGAAGGTCGAGTCGTCAGCAAAACAGTTAAGCTGCTTCGATCTCTTTTCTAAAAAATACACTTCCATTTTGAGAAAGTTGTTATCGTTGTGGCACAAAATAAAAAACAACAATAGATCTGTCAAAATTTCGCAAGCATTTATTGTCCCAGGAGACAAACGATGGACGAAAAAGTGTGGAGAGTTCCAGTGATTGTAATAAAAGATCAACTACAACTATACACCTATGAAACCCTTTTCGCATAGCAGCAGCGTACTGCACATGCACAACGAAAAGAAGAGCGAAATTTTTCGTTTATGACTCCGTCCTGTAATTTTTATATGCGATTTTCTTTTCATTTCAGCAGTGTACTAGGCACAAAAACTAATCGAAGTTAAATCTAATACAAACTCTCATTATGGGTTTCTCCAGGCAGCAGTGGTCTAATTCCTTAATGTCTTTCTCATCAGACTTTGAGTTGGATTTTTTGAGGAGAAAAACCTTTAAAAAGTGCGTTAGAATCGAAGTTATTTATTTTTGATTACACAGGTCTGCGAAAAAAAAAATTATTGTCAGCTGCATGAGATATTTTTGCTGAATTATATGTTTTGAAGTGCGCTGATTTCAAAAGTGATGACCATTTTTTTCTATCACATAAGGATTTTTTGCAAATTCAAACACAAAAATTTAGTTAAAGCACTCCTTTATTCAAAATTTTATACCTATTGATGTTATTTATGAAACCTCTTCTTCTTTTCCTTGATGCTTTGACGAGTCCTTTTCCTCTGATTTTCATCTTCAGTTTCTCGCTTAAGCAGCCAACAGTAGTCAGCTAGCATATTGACATCCCATCGCCCCTGGTACCTTCTCTCGATATCACGGATATCCTGGTGAAATCGCTCCCCCTGCTCTTCACTGTAAGCTCCCTGGTTTTCAGGAAAATAGTATATGTGAGAGTTTAAAAAATGGACCTTCAAGCTCATCTTGCAGCCTTGAGCTTCGTATGCTGCTAGCATCCGCTGCACAATGGTTTTATAATTAGGATCCTTGGTATTTCCCAAAAACTTTTGCACAACGTTCCTGAACAATACCCAAGCTTCTTTTTCCTTCTCATTCATGGTTTCCACAAATGAAGGGTCCGTTAAAAGTCTTCTTATGTCGGGGCCGGTGAAAACTCCCTCTTTCAACTTTGCTTCTGACAGCTTCGGGAATTTGGAACATAAGTATTTGAAACAGTCTCCATCCTTCTGCAGCGACTTCACAAATTGTTTCATCAACCCCAATTTGATATGGAGAGGGGGCAACAAAACCTTTTCTGGTGGTACCAAAGTAGTGTTTATTAGATAGATAGATAGATAGATAGATAGATAGTTTTATTAGTTTTCATTGTTCTATTACAAAGTTTACTAAAAAAACAAAAAGCATGGCATTTTTGCCGTCTGCCTAGTTGACAAAACATAAAAAATAAATCAATAAATATAAGTAAGATTTTCCTTTCAGTTAATTATCACAAGTTTTTAAAAAAGAACTTTCAGTTACAATATGTGACAAAGTTTACTTCAAAAATAAATTACCAAATATATTTTGCATTCAAAAGTTTTCATTTATAATACATTTTCTATAAAGAGTAGCTAGTCTGCAGAATTGGAATAACATTGTTTATTACATTTTTCTCTCCAGATTTTGAAGTTACTCGGGATGGCCAATCACTTTTTTTCCAGTGCTGTTCTCTGGCTCTACTATCCCACAAGCATAAGAAGCATGGGTATTTGGTATAGCCTGCCTGCTGACCCAAAAGCATTGTCAGTATTTTAAAGTCGCCACAAATCATCCATTGATGGTCTTGATACTTGATTTTTTACAAGATAATGGCCAAATCGTTGTAGTCTTCTTTCATATGCACAGAATGTCCAATCGGAATCGAGGCAAATTTATTTCCATTGTGCAATAATACTGCTTTAAGGCTAGTCTTAGATGAGTCAATGAATAGGCGCCATTCAGATGAGTCATACTTTATATCAAAGCGATGTATGAGTTCTTCCACATTATTGCAGAAAACTAAATTTCCATCTTTTGAGAAAAACTGGGTAAATTCTTTTTCTCGGTGTCTATACCAGTAGAAAGCAGTGCCAGGTGATAAAAGGTTTTTATTTTTTAATCTAGAACCTAACAGTTCGGCTGCATCTTTTGAAAGACCTAAATCTGTTACTAAGTCATTGAGCTCACCTTGAGAAAAAGTTGAGGCCTTCCATCTTCGTCAAAAGATAAATCTGAGCTTGATTTACCCGGAGGAGGGGATGTAGCTTCGTCCTCCAACTCACTAGGGTATTCATCCACACTGGAAGGTGGCTGCGGGATAGATATCTCGGAGCTATGAGGCACTGGACGTATAGCTGAGTCAATATTAGGATAACTTATTTTTCTTTTGTTTTTGGAATTGAATCCCTTTACGTCAACTGAGCAGAAGTAGCAGTCAGTGGTTTGATTTTTCTGCTCATCCCATATCATAGGAACTCCAAATCGAAATGCATTTTTCTTTCCCTTAAACCACAAACGAAGATCTTCTTCGCATCTTCTACACACCTTATGCGGGGCCCATGGTTTATCTTGATAACCAAGTTTTAATTTAAAGTAGGCAAAATAAACTTTCTTTACAAAATCACTTATATTTCTCTGTTGACTTTAAATAGTAAATTCACCACAGATATAACAAAAACTGTTTGGAGAAATAACACAACCCCTTGTAGCCATGATTAACACAAATCAGCACTGTTCACTTGAATATCAGTATGTCTACTGAGAGCTTTTCTTTGTTTCAAGCGATATACTCGTACGTTAATATGATAAAAGAAATTACCGTTTGATTTTCGATGACAATAACTGTATCAACATGTGAAAACATTCCCAGCCTCACCAACAGTTCAGGTTGTTTTTCTCCATTATCAAATAAAAATCATATAGGTTTATTACCAACTAAGTGTGCCAGCGACTTCATCCGCAAGAATTGGCATAACTTTTTTATTTATCAGCCGATTGACATGAAATAAAAACTTAATGTTAAGTGAAGCCTACCACATTATATTACTGAAAACCCCATCTAGATATGACAAGCCGTTTCTGTAATTAGCGTGCACAAACAAACAAACTGTTACGTTTTTATTGTATGTGTAGATAGATGAACATAGATACTGCAATATACATAAAAACTTATGTGATACAATAATTTGAATATTTTTTCTGCTTTTGGGAGGTCTAAATCTGTAAGAAAATGTAAAAAAATCCTATGCAGTTTTTTGGTCGCAGACCTGTGTTATCTTTCAATCCTCCAGCTGTATAAAATCTGCTTCCGAAATCTCTTTGCTTTCATTATGGGAAATTGTTTTTGGTATGAGCTTTGAAATCGAACAAGATCGGCTTTCTATCCGAACCGTTTTCCGATTTTGCTTTTACTGCTGCTTCGATTTTATTAAGGGATTACATTACATTATGCTTGCCTTGTTGACGAATAAACTGAGCTGAAAGCTCTGAGAATATGCTTTCAGACGCAGTGAATTATGAAAGAAGGGAGCCACAGTTCTGTCTCCAACAACACTATATCAAAACTGAAAGCAACAACACAGCACTTTTATATTTTTAGTTTATTTTACCTCTTTATGTTTCAGTCCAGTTGTTCCTGTTCCGAAGTCTTACCATAAAAATTAAAAAAAAAAAAATTAAAAAATTGCAGCCAACGTTCTCTTGATAATAATCTGGTATTCCTGTGGTGAAGCAACTGAACAGGCTATTTCACTAGAGCACTGTCTGTGTTAAAAGCGAAAAAAGTGAAGGAGAGGGAATTAGCAGAGGCACACACCCATTTCTACCAAAAAGTTATCCAAAGTGCTTTTGGTATACCTTTCTTTTGAAGTGATGTTGGATTTTTATTTCAGTGCGTTTATTTCAGAATTAAGATCGCTTCATTTGCATGAGAATTCGAAAAAAAATTTCAATCGTTTACAAACCAATCTTTGAATGTTTTTCTGTTTTTGAAAGTTTAATTTATACAGGGTGATTCGCATAAGGTGTGACAAAAAGATAGGGTGTGTAGGTTGGACCTAGACAAGCAAAAAATCGTATGGGAGGGGGGGGTCCATTTTCCCCCGTTTAGGCGGGAGGGGCAATTTAAGAAAAAAATCACTAAAAATGGGAAAAAAATTATTTTAAGAAAATGGTAATACCTACAGAGTCGTGCTATAGTATTTTGAAAAGCCAAAAACCTTTACTTTCATTTTAATTTTAAAATAAGTTGTTCAAATGAAAAGTTTTTAAAATATTAATTTTCAAAGTCAAAATTTTGAAAAAAAACATAAATTTTTTTTTTTAAACCATTTTTTTTTCAAAATTTTACATTATTAAGTAGTATTTTTCTGGCTTATTTTCAATGCTCTTGTTTATTTTTGATCAAACACAAAAAACCGGATGTCAAAATAACCTGTAGTTTTTGAGAAAACCAAAGATTACAAAAACGACTTTTTTAAATTTTTTGTTTTTTTAAAGTTTTTTTTTCGTTATTGGATTTTTAAGTGAATTCTCAATAAAAAAAGTAAAGAAAAAATTCATCCTTTATTTCGTAAGTTCACTTAAGAATCCAATAACGAAAAAAAAACTTTAAAAAAACAAAAAATTTAAAAAAGTCGTTTTTGTAATTTTTGGTTTTCTCAAAAACTACAAGTTATTTTGACATCCGGTTTTTTGTGTTTGATCAAAAATAAACAAGAGCATTGAAAATAAGCCAGAAAAATACTACTTAATTATGTAAAATTTTGAAAAAAAATGGTTTTAAAAAAAAAATTATGTTTTTTTTTTCAAAATTTTGACTTTGAAAATTGATATTTCAAAAACCATTCATTTGAACAACTTATTTTAAAATTTATATGAAAGTATAGGTTTTTGGCTTTTCAAAGTGCTATAACACGACTCTGTAGGTATTACCATTTTCTTAAAATAATTTTTTCCCCATTTTTAGTGATTGTTTTCTTAAATTGCCCCTCCCGCCTAAACGGGGGAAAATGGACCCCCCCCTCCCATACGATTTTTTGCTTGTCTAGGTCCAAACTACACACCCTATCTTTTTGTCACACCTTATGCGAATCACCCTGTATAATATATCACTGCTGTTGAAAGCAAGGTATCTGACAAACGGGTATTCGAGATAGCCTGAAATTATGAATGCAAAATAACATTTTCTGACTACTCAAACATAGTCAAAAATTCAAAACCCAAATCATCACCAACCGTCACACATTTATAATGCTCAACACAAACTTTACCTCACTATCCATTATTTCTCACTCTGTGTCGCTCACAAGTCACAATTGTGATGTGACTCACAAGTCACAACTTCCATCAGAGAAAAGATATTAGAGGGTAAACCTTTACTTCTCTTGCCGCACTTTTCCATTTGCTTACATTGTTGTTTTTGTTTTTGTAAACACATCTGCTGTCTGTGAATACGTGCGAGCTGAAAAAAATGGCGTGAAAAAATTATGAAAATTATGAGCCGTATTACATTTAGATTTTCTGTATGCTGCGTGTTTCGTATATTTTCTTTTGAACCCTCATCCCGTCAATCTCGCGTTATTACACTCAGATGTTTTTCGGTTGCGTCTTTTTTGACACTTCTCTTTCATTTTTTGTTCTCACCCATTTTTTTTTTTTTTTTTTTTTAAATTATGTAGGGTGAAGGTGAAAGTTACCTTTACAAGCACGTCGACCTGAAAGATCTTTTGTGCTATTCCCTTAGGTTTAAAAACACGTAGTGTATATGTTTGTTCATTCGAAGCTGAGGTCATGTAAGAACCTAAGAATCTTCGAGGAAGAGGTGTTTCTGATATCAAGGGGACAGGGGAACCCTTTATTGAATATTTTTAGCCTGGATCTAGCTAAGGCAGGACATTCACATAAAATGTGTTCAGCTGTTTCTATGTCTTCAAGACAGAGACGGCTATGGGTAGGTTCTCACCCATAGAGTCAAAGTGTGAAAATAATCAAAGAGGCTAAGCTGCATTTTTTATATATCAATAACAAAAAACTCATAAGGAGCAAAATGTCATTTGAAGTAATAAATAATTTAATTTGATCCTGCAGCAATGATTATTGACATGATGGATACGGAAAATACATGAAAATACATGCAAAATTAAAGAAATTGTCCGACGACATACTACTTCTTTACTCAGGAGCATTAGAGGATACAATAAAGCAACGACAAGAAACAAAGAAAGCAAAGAAAAGAAACGTCGAAAACCATCCAAGACAATTGGACAATCCTCAACCCAACTTTGCAGGTTGAGACTTGTTACCGCCATCTAACGTTCAACACATTTAATATTATTGTTACCGCCATATGTACTGAAGGAAAATAAATTGGCATTCGATTACCAACCACAAAGCGATGAAGACGTTCATTATTTACTTCTTGCCTTACTAGCGAACATAGTGGTCCTTCAAACCGGTTCTTTTATGATAAGAAAAAATTAATAAAGTAAAAAAAAGACATTACAGTGCGAAAAACAGTTTGTTGCGTCCGGTAAAATCAAGAGCTGTGAAAATTGAAGTGGTAGCAGCATAAATTGAGGTTGTGGCGGAACGTGGCAGTGCAAGGTGTATTCTGGAGCGGTTTAATTGCGTAGTGCTGATTGTATTGAGGTTGTGGCGAAACGTGGCAGTGCAAGGTGTATTCTGGAGCGGTGGAATCGCGTAGTCGCACATTACATTGAGGTTGGAATGAAACGTGGGCGAAGTATACGGAAGGAAAACATTACTCGACTTAAATCACGCAGTGAGTACACACATCATTGTTTCGTATTATAAATATATATATATAAATATATTTGGGCAATATTAAACCATGGATAATTTACGAAAAAAACGAGGTGTGATTAAGGGAAGCCTCACACGATTAGAGAAATTAGTGGCAGAGGCCGATGAGGGGATTGTGTCAGCAATCGATGCGCAAATAAAATTAGAAAAGGTAGAAGAGGTAATGAAGGCGTTTGAAAAGGTTCAAATGGAAATAGAAATGTTGCTAACGGATGAAGAAGTGGAGGGTGAGATCAGTGTGAGGGAAGAAAATGAAGCGAAATATTACGCTATAAAGGCAACATGCCTCAAGATATTGTCACGTGGTACTCACATAGCGGAATCAACGGGATTCAATGCAGAACTTAACGTAGGTGGTCGTTTCAATCAGGTCAATGATAGTAACGGTAGGACAGGTACTGAAACGGTGAATTTAGATGGTGATTCACCGTCTACGGCAACTTCGTCATCTCGAGTTTTTAATGAGCATGATGAAACACTTAGGCAGCTAACCGCGAGTCAAAATGCGATTGCGGCAGTGCTCACATCTATTTCGGAAGGCGATTATTTTAGGCAGCCTAATACTAAACTGCCAACTTGTCCACTGCCTTCATTCTATGGGGACTATAAGGAATGGCCAACATTTAAAGACTTGTTTATAACACTGGTTCACAATTCAAGGAAGCTATCAAATGCTCAAAAGCTGCAGTATTTAAAACTGTCCTTGAAAGATGATGCCGCTTCTGTTCTCAAACACACCAACATTTCTGATGCAAATTATGAGCAAGCCTGGATGGATCTTTGTTCCATGTACGATAAGGAAAGGATCATAGTTGATGCGCATATCAAGACTATCATGGAGCAACCGGATATTGGTCCCCAACCTCTAGCAACCGAGATAAGAAAACTTCATAATACATCAAATGAATCGGTTTCAGCTTTAAGGTCATTGGGATTGCCAGTGGAATATTGGGGAGCCTGGCTTGTTTATGTTATTACATCAAAACTGGATGCTGACTCAAGGAAATTATGGGCGAGAGCATCAGCGTCGAATGTTAAACCAGTGTTTGAAGATATCTTGACCTTTTTGACGAATAGGCAGTTTGAACTTGAAGCATGTACTATTAAAAAGGGTCGTACAGCTATGGTAACAAAGACCAGTCATCGATCGGTTCTGACAGCGGTTTCTTTATTGTGTTCGATGTGCAACGAATCACACTTTATAACATCATGCGCTAAATTTGGTAGTCTCGATCTTAATGCGAAGAGAAGGTTTATAGCTCAGAAGGGTTTGTGTTACAATTGTTTGAACTCGGGGCATACTGTCAGATCTTGCACTTCAGGTACTTGTAGAAAATGTAAGGCACGTCATCACACTTTAATTCATACGGAATTTAAACTAAACACAAAAAATCCAAATAGTTCAGCTTCAGATGGAAATCAGGTCACAGAGGAAGGAGTAGTTGAAAAGCCAAGGGCCGTTTATTCAGTAACGACTAACAACAAGGTTGAAGGTAAAGGAGGTCTTAACCTTCTACCCACTGCAATTGTTTTAATTCAAAATCGATTTGGTGAATTTAAACCATGTAGGGTTCTTTTCGATTCAGGCTCACAGTTAACGCTAATAACTGAGGCATGTACACAATTTCTGGGATTGCCTAGGCAAAAATGTTCAATGGCTATTAACGCCGTAGGGGACTCGGAAACAAGAACAAGGGGAAGAATTTCACTCAAGGTTAAGTCAAGGACATCCAATTTTTGTTTATCTACGCAGGCTGTGGTTTTAAGTCGTATCACCAGTTCAATTCCTCAGCGTAGAGTTGAGTACGATTACTCAAATCAATTGGGCGAAATAGTTTTAGCAGATCCTAGTTTTGGTGAACCTGGGCGAATAGACATTTTGTTTAATGCTGGTATACTATTTGATATACTAACAGGAGGAAAGGTATACGACCAAAATGGTGGGGTAGTTGGTCAAAACTCCGAATTTGGTTGGCTGTTAGCAAGCGGGGAGGAAGAATCGCTCAACAGATGTTTAAAAACCCTTCATGTAGCGAAGATAGAAAATCTCATGCAACGATATTGGGATGTCGAAGAACCAAGCCCATCAATGCGTTACGCACACGATGACCATCCTTGTGAGACTCATTTTAAAACTCACTTTAGGAGGAACGCGGAAGGACGTTTCGTGGTAAGACTCCCATTCAAGGACTTGGCTGAAATTACGGGTGATTCTTGGGCAATGGCAGAGAAAAGACTTCAATCAATGGAAAGGAGATTTCAAAGGGACAAGGAACTTCAACTCGAGTACGCGGCGTTCATGAAGGAATATCAAGACTTAGGTCATATGGTGGAGATAGCTATGGTTCGCGAAAAATGGGATGGATATTTTTTACCACATCACTCGGTGATTAAGTTGGATAGTACTACAACGCGTTTAAGAGTTGTGTTTGATGCTTCATGCACTCCACCTGGTGGAACATCATTAAATTCACAGTTGCTTACTGGACCAGTTCTCCAGAACGACTTAACGACTATACTTATACAATTCAAGTTGAATCCTATCGCGCTAAGTGCTGATATTGGTAAAATGTACAGACAAATTTTAATACACCCGGATGATAGAAAATATCAGAGAATCCTGTGGAGAAATTCGCCTGGAGAACCGATGAGGGCTTATGAGTTGGCAACGGTGACCTATGGTACAGCACCAGCTTCATTTTTGGCCACTAGGTGTTTAGCGCAATTGGCAGAGGATGGGAAGGAAGAGTTTCCAGAAGCGGCTTCAATGATAACTGATTATTTTTATATGGATGACTTTATTGCAAGCTGTAGCAGTGAAGAATCAGCTCAAAATGTTGTGAGTCAACTATGCAAACTACTTCAAGGTGCTGGATTCAACATAAGGAAGTGGGCTTCAAATTCAAGGGACCTTTTAAATGAGATTCCACTGGAAAGGAGAGAACCTGAATGGATCTGGTCTGCTGAGGTGAACCAACCAGTCAAGACATTAGGCTTACGATGGCACCCTGTAACAGACTGTTTTAGCTTTAAGGTGAATTTAACGGAAATTACATGCTTCACAAAACGAAATCTAATGTCCGAAGCGGCGCGTATCTTTGATCCATTAGGATATTTAGCTCCAGTTTTAATCAACTACAAGGTCTTGCTGCAGAGCGTATGGCAGGAAAGGGTAGAATGGGATGACCAAATTTCTTTAAAACTGGTCAAAAGGTGGCAAGACTTACGAGAAGATATTAAGGGTTTGGAGAGTTTATCACTTCCAAGATATAAGGCACATAATATGTCAAATTTGGAGATGCATGGATTCTGCGATGCGTCAGAGGCAGCGTATGCGGCAGTCGTTTACCTGCGAAGTGTATTGGATTCGGGGGAGGTGGTTACCAGTTTCGTAGCGGCAAAAACAAAGGTCGCTCCTCTAAATCCACTCTTGGCTTTACCTCGGTTAGAGCTTTGCGGCGCGAGTCTTCTGTGTAAATTGGTAAGCAAGATTCGGGAAAGTAAGGGCTACTCAGAAATTCCGATATATGGATGGACGGACTCCACCATTGTCTTACATTGGCTTAACGGACACCCAAAAAGATTTGCTACGTTCATCGGTAATCGCATATCAACAATCACCAGTGTTATGCCAGCGAGTCAGTGGCGACATGTGAAGGGAGAGATTAACCCGGCTGATTGTGCATCCAGGGGGATCGGAGCCCATCAGCTTCTCAATCATAAATTGTGGTGGACTGGGCCAAGCTCTCTTCTCGAGAACCTTTCTTCGTTTGAGGTTTGTCCAAACTATTGTGGAAGTAAGCAGACTTTGGAAGAACGAAAAATTACTCTGTCAGCTACCGTTATAGATATTGAGGAATCAAACTATATTCTGGCAAGATTCTCTAGCTTCTCGAAACTGGTAAGGATTACTGCTCTTTTATTGCGCTTTAGCTGCAACACTCGTCCAAGTAAATTCCATCGAAGAACAGGCTGGCTAATGACTGAAGAACTAAGGAGAGCGACAGATGTACTGATTAAGCAGGAGCAAAATAGAAGCTTTGCAGAGGATATAGCATGCCTTAAGGAAAACATGCCACTACGGACAAATCAACTAATAAAACTTAACCCTATATTGGACATTGACGGGCTACTGCGTGTTGGTGGGAGAATTGAAGCAGCACCCTTGGGTTATAATCGACAACATCCTTTAATTCTTCCAAGTGCGTCACTGCTAACTAGTTTGATAATCTCGTATACTCATGATAAGTACTTGCACGCAGGACCTCAACTGCTTCTAGCACACTTGAGGAAGGACTTTTGGATTCTTCAAGCAAGAAATGTTTTGAGAAAAATCATACATCGCTGTATTACTTGCCAAAGGTTTAACGCAAAACCAATGCAACAAAGAATGGGAAATCTCCCAGCAGCAAGATTGAACGGAGAAAAAGCATTTTTGAATGCTGGAGTAGATTATGCAGGGCCTCTCTTAGCGACACCATGGAGGAAGAGGGGATGCAGAGGACTAAAGGTTTACATTGCCGTATTCATTTGCTTATGCACAAAGGCAATTCATTTGGAACTAGTTTCCAGCTTATCAACTGAAGCTTTTTTATTAGCTTTAAAACGCTTCATTGCCAGGAGGGGAAGGTGCTCCAACCTTTACTCTGATAATGGCACAAATTTTGTCGGGGCAAAAAATCAGCTGAACGAACTTGAAACCTTCATTAAGTCAAAGGACGTGCAACAATCGTTACACAAGAAAGCGAGCGAGGAAAAAATAAATTGGCATTTCATTCCACCATCGGCGCCAAACTTCGGCGGTCTATGGGAAGCTGCTGTGAAGTCCACAAAATACCACTTGAAAAGAGTCGTAGGCTCCACACTTTTATCATTTGAAGAACTTCAAACACTTTTGTGTCAAATTGAGGCTTGTTTGAATTCCAGACCGTTGGTAGCATTATCTGATCAGGTCGAAGATTTTGAACCCCTGACTCCTGCCCATTTTTTAGTAGGGGGTGTTTCATATTTTTTGAATGAGCCAGACTACCTATCTGCAAACATTAACCGCCTTTCTAGATTTCAGATAGTAAACCGACTACAACAGGCGTTTTGGAAACGTTGGCAGTTGGAATATATTGCTTCACTTCAACAGCGCAACAAGTGGCAGAAGGTATCCAAAAACCTTATTCCAAATAATCTGGTGCTGATTCGCGATGACAACCTTCCACCGGGTAAATGGCTACTTGGTCGGGTGAAGGAGGTGCACTATGGAACTGACGGATTGGCAAGGGTTGCCACTCTTATCACACAAAATGGTTTTTTAAAACGCCCTATTTCAAAGCTTTGTTTACTTAACCTAGATTGAGAATTGAATTAACTATTAAACTTTAACTTATGATATTTAAACGAAATTTAAATTTTATTAAGTTCTTGCTTTAATCAACTAAAACTATAACATGCTTAACTTAGTTGAAATGAATTTTGAAACTTTAAGCTAAATTTAATTGAGTACGATATCTTTATATAAAATTTGTGAATTATTTAATGATTAACGTGAAATTATACATTTGAATATTAATTCAAGGTGGTCGGCATGTTACCGCCATCTAACGTTCAACACATTTAATATTATTGTTACCGCCATATGTACTGAAGGAAAATAAATTGGCATTCGATTACCAACCACAAAGCGATGAAGACGTTCATTATTTACTTCTTGCCTTACTAGCGAACAAGACTTTTTAAGGTATCTCTACATACATTACCCGACATTGCATCGAAACGTTGGGAAAAGAATGAAATAAAGTTCTCTCTGTTCATTTTACCATTACGACCTAAAGAGCCTATAAAAAACATTTATAGTTTTATTTTATCAACTAATTTTCAATGCAGACAACCAAAGGCTAAAGTTGATTATGACCAAAATAGTTGAGTGCCCACCGAGTGTAGGAGATAATGTTTGGCTACTTCTCACAATCCACCCTGATGTGGAGCACTCGGAGTGATTAAGTGCGATTTGGATCTGCTGGAAGCCAGGGATTGCTGATTAGTTTCACTGTGCCAATTGCAAAGTAATCTTGAATTAAACAGTTAATACCCACGAAGGTCGTGCAATTGTCACTGTGCAAGTTTGGCATGGTCCTCGTCTGTACACGAACCTCGTGAAAGCATCCAGAAAAGCTTGCAGCAAGAGATCTTCTACGACCTCGATATACATATACCGTTCGGTTATCACTCCGGTTTCAAGTTGATTTGGTCTTATTTCACTTTCGCAAAGCGAAATAAGGCCAAATAAAAGCATTTGGCATTATTTCCCTTTGAATGAGTTAATCTGTTTGGCATTATTTCACTTCAGCAAAGTAAGGCCAAATCCCTCCATTTGGCCTTATTTCACTTGGCCTTATTTCACGGCACCGAGCCCATCTGGATCCAGAAAGGGATTCAAGGAAAGCAATTTACCTGTTGTAGCTAAGGTCGATCCCCGCTGAATTTTTCTAAGTTCCTCACCAAACGCCTGACCCTGCTTAAATAACCAGCGCTGATATAGCAGCATCCAGTTCTTCTGGCTGGGCAAAAGGAAGGCACCTTATTAGATAGGCCATGGTATGCAAGAGGGCCTGCAGATAGCTGAACCGCTATGTCATGTCAAGGATCTGTCCATTTCGTCCTCTTGTAGTAAGCCGAAATGAAACTGCTCGAACTGCCACTACTACAGATATGTTCTCTTTGCCTTGTTCATTATCCAGTTCCAAAGTGAAATCAGAATTATCTTTTCGCGAGCACGCCACTTGAAAGGAATTCGTCACCATAGGTGAGTGCTAGCGCAATCTGCTGGATTTTGTGCCGACCGCGCATGTATTTGTTGCTGCAAGGTCTTGCATGGCAGCATGGTCCTAATTCGATTTAATACCTAAGAATTTAAACTTCCAGGATGTTTGTTTAGAACCGTTCGGGAGTCAGACCATAAATCATAGGGAGCCCCCACAAAACCTAAGGCAGCACTGGTATTGTTTAAAAGAACTGCAATCAACTATGCTACACAGACCTCCAGTCGTAAGATGAAAGTGTCTTAAGGCATGGTGGTTGAAAGCGCCGAGCTCCGGAGCGGTGCCGTGCAACAAAGCCGTGCGAAATAAGGCCGAAGGGGCTTTATTTCCACTTCAAATCGGAAATAACGTCGAATTGTAACAATTTCCTAATTCGACCTTATTTCGCAAAAAAATTGTAATAAGTGGAAATAATGTCGATTTCTGGATTGGGGATATTTGTGTGGTAGGCGTTATTACCCATATATATTGAAGTAACAAACAAAATTTTATTCCTGTTATGTATTCAAATGTAAAATTTTTGAGCATAAGATAAAGTAATAGTAAGAAATTCGCCTGTGTCTGTAAAAGATGTGTTCTTACTTAGATCAATTTTAATAAATAAAAAGATTAATATAATTTTCAACAGTTAAAAACACTTTTTTTATTTCCTCAAATGCACATTTCATAAGCAATGCTTCCATCGTCAGTGAGATTTATAAATTAAATTAAATTAAATTATTTGTCAGTCAAAAAAAAAAAAAAAAAAAAAAAAAAAAAAAAAAAAAAAAAAAAAAAAAAAAAAATTCTAAACAAAATTACAATTGAGTTGAGTTTTTTGTTTTGTAAAGAAACTGTCCGACGACATACTACTTCTTTACTCAGGAGCATTAGAGGATACAATAAAGCAACGACAAGAAACAAAGAAAGCAAAGAAAAAGAAACGTAGAAAACCATCCAAGACAATTGGACAATCCTCAACCCAACTTTGCGGGTTGAGACTTTTTAAGGTATCTCTACATACATTACCCGACATTGCATCGAAACGTTGGGAAAAGAATGAAATAAAGTTCTCTCTGTTCATTTTACCATTACGACCTAAAGAGCCTATAAAAAACATTTATAGTTTTATTTTATCAACTAATTTTCAATGCAGACAACCAAAGGCTAAAGTTGATTATGACCAAAATAGTTGAGTGCCCACCGAGTGTAGGAGATAATGTTTGGCTACTTCTCACAATCCACACTGATGTGGAGCACTCGGAGTGATTAAGTGCGATTTGGATCTGCTGGAAGCCAGGGATTGCTGATTAGTTTCACTGTGCCAATTGCAAAGTAATCTTGAATTAAACAGTTAATACCCACGAAGGTCGTGCCATTGTCACTGTGCAAGTTTGGCATGGTCCTCGTCTGTACAGGAACCTCGTGAAAGCATCCAGAAAAGCTTGCAGCAAGAGATCTTCTACGACCTCGATATACATATACCGTTCGGTTATTACTCCGGTTTCAAATTGATTTGGTCTTATTTCACTTTCGCAAAGCGAAATAAGGCCAAATAAAAGCATTTGGCATTATTTCCCTTTGAATGAGTTAATCTGTTTGGCATTATTTCACTTCAGCAAAGTAAGGCCAAATCCCTCCATTTGGCCTTATTTCACTTGGCCTTATTTCACGGCACCGAGCCCATCTGGATCCAGAAAGGGATTCAAGGAAAGCAATTTACCTGTCGTTGCTAAGGTCGATCCCCGCTGAATTTTTCTAAGTTCCTCACCAAACGCCTGACCCTGCTTAAATAACCAGCGCTGATATAGCAGCATCCAGTTCTTCTGGCTGGGTAAAAGGAAGGCACCTTATTAGATAGGCCATGGTATGCAAGAGGGCCTGTAGATAGCTGAACCGCTATGTCATGTCAAGGATCTGTCCAATTCGTCCTCTTGTAGTAAGCCGAAATGGAACTGCTCGAACTGCCACTACTACAGATATGTTCTCTTTGCCTTGTTCATTAGCCAGTTCCAAAGTGAAATCAGAATTATCTTTTCGCGAGCACGCCACTTGAAAGGAATTCGTCACCATAGGTGAGTGCTAGCGCAATCTGCTGGATTTTGTGCCGACCGCGCATGTATTTGTTGCTGCAAGGTCTTGCATGGCAGCATGGTCCTAATTCGATTTAATACCTAAGAATTTAAACTTCCAGGATGTTTGTTTAGAACCGTTCGGGAGTCAGACCATAAATCATAGGGAGCCCCCACAAAACCTAGGGCAGCACTGGTATTGTTTAAAAGAACTGCAAGCAACTATGCTACACAGACCTCCAGTCGTAAGATGAAAGTGTCTTAAGGCATGGTGGTTGAAAGCGCCGAGCTCCGGAGCGGTGCCGTGCAACAAAGCCGTGTGAAATAAGGCCGAATGGGCTTTATTTCCACTTCAAATCGGAAATAACGTCGAATTGTAACAATTTCCTAATTCGACCTTATTTCGCAAAAAAATTGTAATAAGTGGAAATAATGTCGATTTCTGGATTGGGGATATTTGTGTGGTAGGCGTTATTACCCAATGTAAAACACCACATGTATATTGAAGTAACAAACAAAATTTTATTCCTGTTATGTATTCAAATGTAAAGTTTTTGAGCATAAGATAAAGTAATAGTAAGAAATTCGCCTGTGTGTGTAAAAGATGTGTTCTTACTTAGATCAATTTTAATAAATAAAAAGATTAATATAATTTTCAACAGTTAAAAACACTTTTTTTATTTCCTCAAATGCACATTTCAGAAGCAATGCTTCCATCGTCAGTGAGATTTATAAATTAAATTAAATTAAATTATTTGTCAGTCAAAAAAAAAAAAAAAAAAAAAAAATTTCTAAACAAAATTACAATTGAGTTGAGTTTTTTGTTTTGTAAAGAAACTGTCCGACGACATACTACTTCTTTACTCAGGAGCATTAGAGGATACAATAAAGCAACGACAAGAAACAAAGAATGCAAAGAAAAAGAAACGTAGAAAACCATCCAAGACAATTGGACAATCCTCAACCCAACTTTGCGGGTTGAGACTTTTTAAGGTATCTCTACATACATTACCCGACATTGCATCGAAACGTTGGGAAAAGAATGAAATAAAGTTCTCTCTGTTCATTTTACCATTACGACCTAAAGAGCCGATAAAAAACATTTATAGTTTTATTTTATCAACTAATTTTCAATGCAGACAACCAAAGGCTAAAGTTGATTATGACCAAAATAGTTGAGTGCCCACCGAGTGTAGGAGATAATGTTTGGCTACTTCTCACAATCCACACTGATGTGGAGCACTCGGAGTGATTAAGTGCGATTTGGATCTGCTGGAAGCCAGGGATTGCTGATTAGTTTCACTGTGCCAATTGCAAAGTAATCTTGAATTAAACAGTTAATACCCACGAAGGTCGTGCCATTGTCACTGTGCAAGTTTGGCATGGTCCTCGTCTGTACAGGAACCTCGTGAAAGCATCCAGAAAAGCTTGCAGCAAGAGATCTTCTACGACCTCGATATACATATACCGTTCGGTTATTACTCCGGTTTCAAGTTGATTTGGTCTTATTTCACTTTCGCAAAGCGAAATAAGGCCAAATAAAAGCATTTGGCATTATTTCCCTTTGAATGAGTTAATCTGTTTGGCATTATTTCACTTCAGCAAAGTAAGGCCAAATCCCTCCATTTGGCCTTATTTCACTTGGCCTTATTTCACGGCACCGAGCCCATCTGGATCCAGAAAGGGATTCAAGGAAAGCAATTTACCTGTCGTTGCTAAGGTCGATCCCCGCTGAATTTTTCTAAGTTCCTCACCAAACGCCTGACCCTGCTTAAATAACCAGCGCTGATATAGCAGCATCCAGTTCTTCTGGCTGGGTAAAAGGAAGGCACCTTATTAGATAGGCCATGGTATGCAAGAGGGCCTGCAGATAGCTGAACCGCTATGTCATGTCAAGGATCTGTCCATTTCGTCCTCTTGTAGTAAGCCGAAATGAAACTGCTCGAACTGCCACTACTACAGATATGTTCTCTTTGCTTGTTCATTAGCCAGTTCCAAAGTGAAATCAGAATTATCTTTTCGCGAGCACGCCACTTGAAAGGAATTCGTCACCATAGGTGAGTGCTAGCGCAATCTGCTGGATTTTGTGCCGACCGCGCATGTATTTGTTGCTGCAAGGTCTTGCATGGCAGCATGGTCCTAATTCGATTTAATACCTAAGAATTTAAACTTCAAGGATGTTTGTTTAGAACCGTTCGGGAGTCAGACCATAAATCATAGGGAGCCCCCACAAAACCTAAGGCAGCACTGGTATTGTTTAAAAGAACTGCAAGCAACTATGCTACACAGACCTCCAGTCGTAAGATGAAAGTGTCTTAAGGCATGGTGGTTGAAAGCGCCGAGCTCCGGAGCGGTGCCGTGCAACAAAGCCGTGCGAAATAAGGCCGAAGGGGCTTTATTTCCACTTCAAATCGGAAATAACGTCGAATTGTAACAATTTCCTAATTCGACCTTATTTCGCAAAAAAATTGTAATAAGTGGAAATAATGTCGATTTCTGGATTGGGGATATTTGTGTGGTAGGCGTTATTACCCAATGTAAAACACCACATGTATATTGAAGTAACAAACAAAATTTTATTCCTGTTATGTATTCAAATGTAAAATTTTTGAGCATAAGATAAAGTAATAGTAAGAAATTCGCCTGTGTGTGTAAAAGATGTGTTCTTACTTAGATCAATTTTAATAAATAAAAAGATTAATATAATTTTCAACAGTTAAAAACACTTTTTTTATTTCCTCAAATGCACATTTCAGAAGCAATGCTTCCATCGTCAGTGAGATTTATAAATTAAATTAAATTAAATTATTTGTCAGTCAAAAAAAAAAAAAAAAAAAAAAAAAAAAAAAAAAAAAAAAAAAAAAAAAAAAAAAAAAAATTCTAAACAAAATTACAATTGAGTTGAGTTTTTTGTTTTGTAAAGAAACTGTCCGACGACATACTACTTCTTTACTCAGGAGCATTAGAGGATACAATAAAGCAACGACAAGAAACAAAGAAAGCAAAGAAAAAGAAACGTAGAAAACCATCCAAGACAATTGGACAATCCTCAACCCAACTTTGCGGGTTGAGACTTTTTAAGGTATCTCTACATACATTACCCGACATTGCATCGAAACGTTGGGAAAAGAATGAAATAAAGTTCTCTCTGTTCATTTTACCATTACGACCTAAAGAGCCTATAAAAAACATTTATAGTTTTATTTTATCAACTAATTTTCAATGCAGACAACCAAAGGCTAAAGTTGATTATGACCAAAATAGTTGAGTGCCCACCGAGTGTAGGAGATAATGTTTGCCTACTTCTCACAATCCACACTGATGTGGAGCACTCGGAGTGATTAAGTGCGATTTGGATCTGCTGGAAGCCAGGGATTGCTGATTAGTTTCACTGTGCCAATTGCAAAGTAATCTTGAATTAAACAGTTAATACCCACGAAGGTCGTGCCATTGTCACTGTGCAAGTTTGGCATGGTCCTCGTCTGTACAGGAACCTCGTGAAAGCATCCAGAAAAGCTTGCAGCAAGAGATCTTCTACGACCTCGATATACATATACCGTTCGGTTATTACTCCGGTTTCAAATTGATTTGGTCTTATTTCACTTTCGCAAAGCGAAATAAGGCCAAATAAAAGCATTTGGCATTATTTCCCTTTGAATGAGTTAATCTGTTTGGCATTATTTCACTTCAGCAAAGTAAGGCCAAATCCCTCCATTTGGCCTTATTTCACTTGGCCTTATTTCACGGCACCGAGCCCATCTGGATCCAGAAAGGGATTCAAGGAAAGCAATTTACCTGTCGTTGCTAAGGTCGATCCCCGCTGAATTTTTCTAAGTTCCTCACCAAACGCCTGACCCTGCTTAAATAACCAGCGCTGATATAGCAGCATCCAGTTCTTCTGGCTGGGTAAAAGGAAGGCACCTTATTAGATAGGCCATGGTATGCAAGAGGGCCTGCAGATAGCTGAACCGCTATGTCATGTCAAGGATCTGTCCATTTCGTCCTCTTGTAGTAAGCCGAAATGAAACTGCTCGAACTGCCACTACTACAGATATGTTCTCTTTGCTTGTTCATTAGCCAGTTCCAAAGTGAAATCAGAATTATCTTTTCGCGAGCACGCCACTTGAAAGGAATTCGTCACCATAGGTGAGTGCTAGCGCAATCTGCTGGATTTTGTGCCGACCGCGCATGTATTTGTTGCTGCAAGGTCTTGCATGGCAGCATGGTCCTAATTCGATTTAATACCTAAGAATTTAAACTTCAAGGATGTTTGTTTAGAACCGTTCGGGAGTCAGACCATAAATCATAGGGAGCCCCCACAAAACCTAAGGCAGCACTGGTATTGTTTAAAAGAACTGCAAGCAACTATGCTACACAGACCTCCAGTCGTAAGATGAAAGTGTCTTAAGGCATGGTGGTTGAAAGCGCCGAGCTCCGGAGCGGTGCCGTGCAACAAAGCCGTGCGAAATAAGGCCGAAGGGGCTTTATTTCCACTTCAAATCGGAAATAACGTCGAATTGTAACAATTTCCTAATTCGACCTTATTTCGCAAAAAAATTGTAATAAGTGGAAATAATGTCGATTTCTGGATTGGGGATATTTGTGTGGTAGGCGTTATTACCCAATGTAAAACACCACATGTATATTGAAGTAACAAACAAAATTTTATTCCTGTTATGTATTCAAATGTAAAATTTTTGAGCATAAGATAAAGTAATAGTAAGAAATTCGCCTGTGTGTGTAAAAGATGTGTTCTTACTTAGATCAATTTTAATAAATAAAAAGATTAATATAATTTTCAACAGTTAAAAACACTTTTTTTATTTCCTCAAATGCACATTTCAGAAGCAATGCTTCCATCGTCAGTGAGATTTATAAATTAAATTAAATTAAATTATTTGTCAGTCAAAAAAAAAAAAAAAAAAAAAAAAAAAAAAAAAAAAAAAAAAAAAAAAAAAAAAAAAAAAAAAAAATTCTAAACAAAATTACAATTGAGTTGAGTTTTTTGTTTTGTAAAGAAACTGTCCGACGACATACTACTTCTTTACTCAGGAGCATTAGAGGATACAATAAAGCAACGACAAGAAACAAAGAAAGCAAAGAAAAAGAAACGTAGAAAACCATCCAAGACAATTGGACAATCCTCAACCCAACTTTGCGGGTTGAGACTTTTTAAGGTATCTCTACATACATTACCCGACATTGCATCGAAACGTTGGGAAAAGAATGAAATAAAGTTCTCTCTGTTCATTTTACCATTACGACCTAAAGAGCCTATAAAAAACATTTATAGTTTTATTTTATCAACTAATTTTCAATGCAGACAACCAAAGGCTAAAGTTGATTATGACCAAAATAGTTGAGTGCCCACCGAGTGTAGGAGATAATGTTTGGCTACTTCTCACAATCCACACTGATGTGGAGCACTCGGAGTGATTAAGTGCGATTTGGATCTGCTGGAAGCCAGGGATTGCTGATTAGTTTCACTGTGCCAATTGCAAAGTAATCTTGAATTAAACAGTTAATACCCACGAAGGTCGTGCCATTGTCACTGTGCAAGTTTGGCATGGTCCTCGTCTGTACAGGAACCTCGTGAAAGCATCCAGAAAAGCTTGCAGCAAGAGATCTTCTACGACCTCGATATACATATACCGTTCGGTTATTACTCCGGTTTCAAATTGATTTGGTCTTATTTCACTTTCGCAAAGCGAAATAAGGCCAAATAAAAGCATTTGGCATTATTTCCCTTTGAATGAGTTAATCTGTTTGGCATTATTTCACTTCAGCAAAGTAAGGCCAAATCCCTCCATTTGGCCTTATTTCACTTGGCCTTATTTCACGGCACCGAGCCCATCTGGATCCAGAAAGGGATTCAAGGAAAGCAATTTACCTGTCGTTGCTAAGGTCGATCCCCGCTGAATTTTTCTAAGTTCCTCACCAAACGCCTGACCCTGCTTAAATAACCAGCGCTGATATAGCAGCATCCAGTTCTTCTGGCTGGGTAAAAGGAAGGCACCTTATTAGATAGGCCATGGTATGCAAGAGGGCCTGCAGATAGCTGAACCGCTATGTCATGTCAAGGATCTGTCCATTTCGTCCTCTTGTAGTAAGCCGAAATGAAACTGCTCGAACTGCCACTACTACAGATATGTTCTCTTTGCTTGTTCATTAGCCAGTTCCAAAGTGAAATCAGAATTATCTTTTCGCGAGCACGCCACTTGAAAGGAATTCGTCACCATAGGTGAGTGCTAGCGCAATCTGCTGGATTTTGTGCCGACCGCGCATGTATTTGTTGCTGCAAGGTCTTGCATGGCAGCATGGTCCTAATTCGATTTAATACCTAAGAATTTAAACTTCAAGGATGTTTGTTTAGAACCGTTCGGGAGTCAGACCATAAATCATAGGGAGCCCCCACAAAACCTAAGGCAGCACTGGTATTGTTTAAAAGAACTGCAAGCAACTATGCTACACAGACCTCCAGTCGTAAGATGAAAGTGTCTTAAGGCATGGTGGTTGAAAGCGCCGAGCTCCGGAGCGGTGCCGTGCAACAAAGCCGTGCGAAATAAGGCCGAAGGGGCTTTATTTCCACTTCAAATCGGAAATAACGTCGAATTGTAACAATTTCCTAATTCGACCTTATTTCGCAAAAAAATTGTAATAAGTGGAAATAATGTCGATTTCTGGATTGGGGATATTTGTGTGGTAGGCGTTATTACCCATATATATTGAAGTAACAAACAAAATTTTATTCCTGTTATGTATTCAAATGTAAAATTTTTGAGCATAAGATAAAGTAATAGTAAGAAATTCGCCTGTGTCTGTAAAAGATGTGTTCTTACTTAGATCAATTTTAATAAATAAAAAGATTAATATAATTTTCAACAGTTAAAAACACTTTTTTTATTTCCTCAAATGCACATTTCAGAAGCAATGCTTCCATCGTCAGTGAGATTTATAAATTAAATTAAATTAAATTATTTGTCAGTCAAAAAAAAAAAAAAAAAAAAAAAAAAAAAAAAAAAAAAAAAAAAAAAAAAAAATTCTAAACAAAATTACAATTGAGTTGAGTTTTTTGTTTTGTAAAGAAACTGTCCGACGACATACTACTTCTTTACTCAGGAGCATTAGAGGATACAATAAAGCAACGACAAGAAACAAAGAAAGCAAAGAAAAAGAAACGTAGAAAACCATCCAAGACAATTGGACAATCCTCAACCCAACTTTGCGGGTTGAGACTTTTTAAGGTATCTCTACATACATTACCCGACATTGCATCGAAACGTTGGGAAAAGAATGAAATAAAGTTCTCTCTGTTCATTTTACCATTACGACCTAAAGAGCCTATAAAAAACATTTATAGTTTTATTTTATCAACTAATTTTCAATGCAGACAACCAAAGGCTAAAGTTGATTATGACCAAAATAGTTGAGTGCCCACCGAGTGTAGGAGATAATGTTTGGCTACTTCTCACAATCCACACTGATGTGGAGCACTCGGAGTGATTAAGTGCGATTTGGATCTGCTGGAAGCCAGGGATTGCTGATTAGTTTCACTGTGCCAATTGCAAAGTAATCTTGAATTAAACAGTTAATACCCACGAAGGTCGTGCCATTGTCACTGTGCAAGTTTGGCATGGTCCTCGTCTGTACAGGAACCTCGTGAAAGCATCCAGAAAAGCTTGCAGCAAGAGATCTTCTACGACCTCGATATACATATACCGTTCGGTTATTACTCCGGTTTCAAATTGATTTGGTCTTATTTCACTTTCGCAAAGCGAAATAAGGCCAAATAAAAGCATTTGGCATTATTTCCCTTTGAATGAGTTAATCTGTTTGGCATTATTTCACTTCAGCAAAGTAAGGCCAAATCCCTCCATTTGGCCTTATTTCACTTGGCCTTATTTCACGGCACCGAGCCCATCTGGATCCAGAAAGGGATTCAAGGAAAGCAATTTACCTGTCGTTGCTAAGGTCGATCCCCGCTGAATTTTTCTAAGTTCCTCACCAAACGCCTGACCCTGCTTAAATAACCAGCGCTGATATAGCAGCATCCAGTTCTTCTGGCTGGGTAAAAGGAAGGCACCTTATTAGATAGGCCATGGTATGCAAGAGGGCCTGCAGATAGCTGAACCGCTATGTCATGTCAAGGATCTGTCCATTTCGTCCTCTTGTAGTAAGCCGAAATGAAACTGCTCGAACTGCCACTACTACAGATATGTTCTCTTTGCTTGTTCATTAGCCAGTTCCAAAGTGAAATCAGAATTATCTTTTCGCGAGCACGCCACTTGAAAGGAATTCGTCACCATAGGTGAGTGCTAGCGCAATCTGCTGGATTTTGTGCCGACCGCGCATGTATTTGTTGCTGCAAGGTCTTGCATGGCAGCATGGTCCTAATTCGATTTAATACCTAAGAATTTAAACTTCAAGGATGTTTGTTTAGAACCGTTCGGGAGTCAGACCATAAATCATAGGGAGCCCCCACAAAACCTAAGGCAGCACTGGTATTGTTTAAAAGAACTGCAAGCAACTATGCTACACAGACCTCCAGTCGTAAGATGAAAGTGTCTTAAGGCATGGTGGTTGAAAGCGCCGAGCTCCGGAGCGGTGCCGTGCAACAAAGCCGTGCGAAATAAGGCCGAAGGGGCTTTATTTCCACTTCAAATCGGAAATAACGTCGAATTGTAACAATTTCCTAATTCGACCTTATTTCGCAAAAAAATTGTAATAAGTGGAAATAATGTCGATTTCTGGATTGGGGATATTTGTGTGGTAGGCGTTATTACCCAATGTAAAACACCACATGTATATTGAAGTAACAAACAAAATTTTATTCCTGTTATGTATTCAAATGTAAAATTTTTGAGCATAAGATAAAGTAATAGTAAGAAATTCGCCTGTGTGTGTAAAAGATGTGTTCTTACTTAGATCAATTTTAATAAATAAAAAGATTAATATAATTTTCAACAGTTAAAAACACTTTTTTTATTTCCTCAAATGCACATTTCAGAAGCAATGCTTCCATCGTCAGTGAGATTTATAAATTAAATTAAATTAAATTATTTGTCAGTCAAAAAAAAAAAAAAAAAAAAAAAAAAAAAAAAAAAAAAAAAAAAAAAAAAATTTCTAAACAAAATTACAATTGAGTTGAGTTTTTTGTTTTGTAAAGAAACTGTCCGACGACATACTACTTCTTTACTCAGGAGCATTAGAGGATACAATAAAGCAACGACAAGAAACAAAGAAAGCAAAGAAAAAGAAACGTAGAAAACCATCCAAGACAATTGGACAATCCTCAACCCAACTTTGCGGGTTGAGACTTTTTAAGGTATCTCTACATACATTACCCGACATTGCATCGAAACGTTGGGAAAAGAATGAAATAAAGTTCTCTCTGTTCATTTTACCATTACGACCTAAAGAGCCGATAAAAAACATTTATAGTTTTATTTTATCAACTAATTTTCAATGCAGACAACCAAAGGCTAAAGTTGATTATGACCAAAATAGTTGAGTGCCCACCGAGTGTAGGAGATAATGTTTGGCTACTTCTCACAATCCACACTGATGTGGAGCACTCGGAGTGATTAAGTGCGATTTGGATCTGCTGGAAGCCAGGGATTGCTGATTAGTTTCACTGTGCCAATTGCAAAGTAATCTTGAATTAAACAGTTAATACCCACGAAGGTCGTGCCATTGTCACTGTGCAAGTTTGGCATGGTCCTCGTCTGTACAGGAACCTCGTGAAAGCATCCAGAAAAGCTTGCAGCAAGAGATCTTCTACGACCTCGATATACATATACCGTTCGGTTATCACTCCGGTTTCAAGTTGATTTGGTCTTATTTCACTTTCGCAAAGCGAAATAAGGCCAAATTAAAGCATTTGGCATTATTTCCCTTTGAATGAGTTAATCTGTTTGGCATTATTTCACTTCAGCAAAGTAAGGCCAAATCCCTCCATTTGGCCTTATTTCACTTGGCCTTATTTCACGGCACCGAGCCCATCTGGATCCAGAAAGGGATTCAAGGAAAGCAATTTACCTGTCGTTGCTAAGGTCGATCCCCGCTGAATTTTTCTAAGTTCCTCACCAAACGCCTGACCCTGCTTAAATAACCAGCGCTGATATAGCAGCATCCAGTTCTTCTGGCTGGGTAAAAGGAAGGCACCTTATTAGATAGGCCATGGTATGCAAGAGCGCTTGCAGATAGCTGAACCGCTATGTCATGTCAAGGATCTGTCCATTTCGTCCTCTTGTAGTAAGCCGAAATGGAACTGCTCGAACTGCCACTACTACAGATATGTTCTCTTTGCCTTGTTCATTAGCCAGTTCCAAAGTGAAATCAGAATTATCTTTTCGCGAGCACGCCACTTGAAAGGAATTCGTCACCATAGGTGAGTGCTAGCGCAGTCTGCTGGATTTTGTGCCGACCGCGCATGTATTTGTTGCTGCAAGGTCTTGCATGGCAGCATGGTCCTAATTCGATTTAATACCTAAGAATTTAAACTTCAAGGATGTTTGTTTAGAACCGTTCGGGAGTCAGACCATAAATCATAGGGAGCCCCCACAAAACCTAAGGCAGCACTGGTATTGTTTAAAAGAACTGCAAGCAACTATGCTACACAGACCTCCAGTCGTAAGATGAAAGTGTCTTAAGGCATGGTGGTTGAAAGCGCCGAGCTCCGGAGCGGTGCCGTGCAACAAAGCCGTGCGAAATAAGGCCGAAGGGGCTTTATTTCCACTTCAAATCGGAAATAACGTCGAATTGTAACAATTTCCTAATTCAACCTTATTTCGCAAAAAAATTGTAATAAGTGGAAATAATGTCGATTTCTGGATTGGGGATATTTGTGTGGTAGGCGTTATTACCCAATGTAAAACACCACATGTATATTGAAGTAACAAACAAAATTTTATTCCTGTTATGTATTCAAATGTAAAGTTTTTGAGCATAAGATAAAGTAATAGTAATACATAACATTTTAATAAATAAAAAGATTAATATAATTTTCAACAGTTAAAAACACTTTTTTTATTTCCTCAAATGCACATTTCAGAAGCAATGCTTCCATCGTCAGTGAGATTTATAAATTAAATTAAATTAAATTATTTGTAAAAAAAAAAAAAAAAAAAAAAAAAAAAAAAAAAAAAAAAAAAAAAAAAAAAAAAAAAAAAAAAATGTTTCTAAACAAAATTACAATTGAGTTGAGTTTTTTGTTTTGTAAAGAAATTGTCCGACGACATACTACTTCTTTACTCAGGAGCATTAGAGGATACAATAAAGCAACGACAAGAAACAAAGAAAGCAAAGAAAAAGAAACGTAGAAAACCATCCAAGACAATTGGACAATCCTCAACCCAACTTTGCGGGTTGAGACTTTTTAAGGTATCTCTACATACATTACCCGACATTGCATCGAAACGTTGGGAAAAGAATGAAATAAAGTTCTCTCTGTTCATTTTACCATTACGACCTAAAGAGCCGATAAAAAACATTTATAGTTTTATTTTATCAACTAATTTTCAATGCAGACAACCAAAGGCTAAAGTTGATTATGACCAAAATAGTTGAGTGCCCACCGAGTGTAGGAGATAATGTTTGGCTACTTCTCACAATCCACACTGATGTGGAGCACTCGGAGTGATTAAGTGCGATTTGGATCTGCTGGAAGCCAGGGATTGCTGATTAGTTTCACTGTGCCAATTGCAAAGTAATCTTGAATTAAACAGTTAATACCCACGAAGGTCGTGCCATTGTCACTGTGCAAGTTTGGCATGGTCCTCGTCTGTACAGGAACCTCGTGAAAGCATCCAGAAAAGCTTGCAGCAAGAGATCTTCTACGACCTCGATATACATATACCGTTCGGTTATTACTCCGGTTTCAAGTTGATTTGGTCTTATTTCACTTTCGCAAAGCGAAATAAGGCCAAATAAAAGCATTTGGCATTATTTCCCTTTGAATGAGTTAATCTGTTTGGCATTATTTCACTTCAGCAAAGTAAGGCCAAATCCCTCCATTTGGCCTTATTTCACTTGGCCTTATTTCACGGCACCGAGCCCATCTGGATCCAGAAAGGGATTCAAGGAAAGCAATTTACCTGTCGTTGCTAAGGTCGATCCCCGCTGAATTTTTCTAAGTTCCTCACCAAACGCCTGACCCTGCTTAAATAACCAGCGCTGATATAGCAGCATCCAGTTCTTCTGGCTGGGTAAAAGGAAGGCACCTTATTAGATAGACCATGGTATGCAAGAGGGCCTGCAGATAGCTGAACCGCTATGTCATGTCAAGGATCTGTCCATTTCGTCCTCTTGTAGTAAGCCGAAATAAAACTGCTCGAACTGCCACTACTACAGATATGTTCTCTTTGCTTGTTCATTAGCCAGTTCCAAAGTGAAATCAGAATTATCTTTTCGCGAGCACGCCACTTGAAAGGAATTCGTCACCATAGGTGAGTGCTAGCGCAATCTGCTGGATTTTGTGCCGACCGCGCATGTATTTGTTGCTGCAAGGTCTTGCATGGCAGCATGGTCCTAATTCGATTTAATACCTAAGAATTTAAACTTCAAGGATGTTTGTTTAGAACCGTTCGGGAGTCAGACCATAAATCATAGGGAGCCCCCACAAAACCTAAGGCAGCACTGGTATTGTTTAAAAGAACTGCAAGCAACTATGCTACACAGACCTCCAGTCGTAAGATGAAAGTGTCTTAAGGCATGGTGGTTGAAAGCGCCGAGCTCCGGAGCGGTGCCGTGCAACAAAGCCGTGCGAAATAAGGCCGAAGGGGCTTTATTTCCACTTCAAATCGGAAATAACGTCGAATTGTAACAATTTCCTAATTCAACCTTATTTCGCAAAAAAATTGTAATAAGTGGAAATAATGTCGATTTCTGGATTGGGGATATTTGTGTGGTAGGCGTTATTACCCAATGTAAAACACCACATGTATATTGAAGTAACAAACAAAATTTTATTCCTGTTATGTATTCAAATGTAAAGTTTTTGAGCATAAGATAAAGTAATAGTAATACATAACATTTTAATAAATAAAAAGATTAATATAATTTTCAACAGTTAAAAACACTTTTTTTATTTCCTCAAATGCACATTTCAGAAGCAATGCTTCCATCGTCAGTGAGATTTATAAATTAAATTAAATTAAATTATTTGTAAAAAAAAAAAAAAAAAAAAAAAAAAAAAAAAAAAAAAAAAAATTTCTAAACAAAAATACAATTGAGTTGAGTTTTTTGTTTTGTAAAGAAACTGTCCGACGACATACTACTTCTTTACTCAGGAGCATTAGAGGATACAATAAAGCAACGACAAGAAACAAAGAAAGCAAAGAAAAAGAAACGTAGAAAACCATCCAAGACAATTGGACAATCCTCAACCCAACTTTGCGGGTTGAGACTTTTTAAGGTATCTCTACATACATTACCCGACATTGCATCGAAACGTTGGGAAAAGAATGAAATAAAGTTCTCTCTGTTCATTTTACCATTACGACCTAAAGAGCCGATAAAAAACATTTATAGTTTTATTTTATCAACTAATTTTCAATGCAGACAACCAAAGGCTAAAGTTGATTATGACCAAAATAGTTGAGTGCCCACCGAGTGTAGGAGATAATGTTTGGCTACTTCTCACAATCCACACTGATGTGGAGCACTCGGAGTGATTAAGTGCGATTTGGATCTGCTGGAAGCCAGGGATTGCTGATTAGTTTCACTGTGCCAATTGCAAAGTAATCTTGAATTAAACCGTTAATACCCACGAAGGTCGTGCCATTGTCACTGTGCAAGTTTGGCATGGTCCTCGTCTGTACAGGAACCTCGTGAAAGCATCCAGAAAAGCTTGCAGCAAGAGATCTTCTACGACCTCGATATACATATACCGTTCGGTTATTACTCCGGTTTCAAGTTGATTTGGTCTTATTTCACTTTCGCAAAGCGAAATAAGGCCAAATAAAAGCATTTGGCATTATTTCCCTTTGAATGAGTTAATCTGTTTGGCATTATTTCACTTCAGCAAAGTAAGGCCAAATCCCTCCATTTGGCCTTATTTCACTTGGCCTTATTTCACGGCACCGAGCCCATCTGGATCCAGAAAGGGATTCAAGGAAAGCAATTTACCTGTCGTTGCTAAGGTCGATCCCCGCTGAATTTTTCTAAGTTCCTCACCAAACGCCTGACCCTGCTTAAATAACCAGCGCTGATATAGCAGCATCCAGTTCTTCTGGCTGGGTAAAAGGAAGGCACCTTATTAGATAGGCCATGGTATGCAAGAGGGCCTGCAGATAGCTGAACCGCTATGTCATGTCAAGGATCTGTCCATTTCGTCCTCTTGTAGTAAGCCGAAATGGAACTGCTCGAACTGCCACTACTACAGATATGTTCTCTTTGCCTTGTTCATTAGCCAGTTCCAAAGTGAAATCAGAATTATCTTTTCGCGAGCACGCCACTTGAAAGGAATTCGTCACCATAGGTGAGTGCTAGCGCAATCTGCTGGATTTTGTGCCGACCGCGCATGTATTTGTTGCTGCAAGGTCTTGCATGGCAGCATGGTCCTAATTCGATTTAATACCTAAGAATTTAAACTTCCAGGATGTTTGTTTAGAACCGTTCGGGAGTCAGACCATAAATCATAGGGAGCCCCCACAAAACCTAAGGCAGCACTGGTATTGTTTAAAAGAACTGCAAGCAACTATGCTACACAGACCTCCAGTCGTAAGATGAAAGTGTCTTAAGGCATGGTGGTTGAAAGCGCCGAGCTCCGGAGCGGTGCCGTGCAACAAAGCCGTGCGAAATAAGGCCGAAGGGGCTTTATTTCCACTTCAAATCGGAAATAACGTCGAATTGTAACAATTTCCTAATTCGACCTTATTTCGCAAAAAAATTGTAATAAGTGGAAATAATGTCGATTTCTGGATTGGGGATATTTGTGTGGTAGGCGTTATTACCCAATGTAAAACACCACATGTATATTGAAGTAACAAACAAAATTTTATTCCTGTTATGTATTCAAATGTAAAGTTTTTGAGCATAAGATAAAGTAATAGTAAGAAATTCGCCTGTGTGTGTAAAAGATGCACATTTCAGAAGCAATGCTTCCATCGTCAGTGAGATTTATAAATTAAATTAAATTAAATTATTTGTCAAAAAAAAAGAAACGTCAGTGAGATTTGTAAATTAAATTAAAAAAAAAAAAAAAAAAAAAAAAAAAAAAAAAAAAAAAAAAAAAAAAAAAAATTCTAAACAAAATTACAATTGAGTTGAGTTTTTTGTTTTGTAATTTTGTTTAGAAACATTTTTTTTTTTTTTTTTTTGACAAATAATTTAATTTAATTTAATTTATAAATCTCACTGACGATGGAAGCATTGCTTCTGAAATGTGCATCTTTTACACACACAGGCGAATTTCTTACTATAACTTTATCTTATGCTCAAAAACTTTACATTTGAATACATAACAGGAATAAAATTTTGTTTGTTACTTCAATATACATGTGGTGTTTTACATTGGGCAATAACGCCTACCACACAAATATCCCCAATCCAGAAATCGACATTATTTCCACTTATTACAATTTTTTTGCGAAATAAGGTCGAATTAGGAAATTGTTACAATTCGACGTTATTTCCGATTTGAAGTGGAAATAAAGCCCCTTCGGCCTTATTTCGCACGGCTTTGTTGCACGGCACCGCTCCGGAGCTCGGCGCTTTCAACCACCATGCCTTAAGACACTTTCATCTTACGACTGGAGGTCTGTGTAGCATAATTTAATTTAATTTATAAATCTCACTGACGATGGAAGCATTGCTTCTGAAATGTGCATTTGAGGAAATAAAAAAAAAAAAAAAAGAAATGTTTCTAAACAAAATTACAATTGAGTTGAGTTTTTTGTTTTGTAATTTGGTTAGGAACATTTTTTTTTTTTTTTTTTTTTTTTTTTTTTTTTTTTTTTTTTTTTTTTTTTTTTTTAATTTAATTTAATTTAATTTACAAATCTCACTGACGATGGAAGCATTGCTTCTGAAATGTGCATTTGAGGAAATAAAATAAGTGTTTTTAACTGTTGAAAATTATATTAATCTTTTTATTTATTAGATTAAAAAACACGTGGAATATCTCTACTACAAAACTCAACAATTTTAAGATATTAGTGACGAATAAGTGACGAATTTAAAAAAAAAATCTGCAGCCGCCGCCTCCGTGCCGCCTTAAGTACAGAAAAGAAAGCTAAAAGCGAAGTGGAAAAAAATTTGCTTTTAGCTTCCTTTTTTTTTTTTTTTTTAAGTTCATCACTAATATCTTAAAATTGATCTAAGTAAGAACACATCTTTTACACACACAAGTGAATTTCTTACTATTTTTTTTTTTTTTCAAAACCATTTCACATGCCATATGGGTGCTGTGCTTCTTTGTAGAATTTTTGTTCAGTTTCGACTTTATTACCTTCCGATTTCTATCTGCTTTGCGATTTTCCCAATTCGACTTTATTTCCTCTTTTTCGGCGTTATTGCCACTTCGGTAAGGAAATAGCGCCAACCCTTGTAGGAGGTGCAACTCGACATTATTGCCACGTAGGAGTGGTAATAAAGTCGTTGGGACCTTATTTCGCACGACTTTGTTGCACGGGACCCTCCGGAGCATCGTTCTCCATTCCCTCACAAGTCATGGTTTTAAGAAATGCGCTAGTATCTGGGGCTCCTCACTCTGTTTCGCAACAGTACTTATTTGGTCCATTTTCCGGAGCATCGTTGCGGAAGGGAATGTGGGCAATCTCGGGATCCTCTGTGTTGCAGAAATGTGTTGCGCAAATTTTAAAATGTGGGGACAAAATCTTTCAATCGCAGACCCTCCTCATTCGAACTTGAGGTTCCTGTAGCGGATCTATATACAACCCTACCTAACCGGCTACCCTGAGCATATGGTTCATCGGAAGTTCCCTTACCTATTTTTCGATCCACATTCTGTACCCATACTTCAGTACCGACCAAAACATCAATAAGCACCGGCGCACAGTGGTGCTGTTTGTATGGGTGAGCGGAAAAAATCCGTAAAGTCTGAACCATGAAATGCAATCGAATAAAATTTTGCAGACTTGCTTGGAAGTGGCTTACACACATTTTGACAAATTTTGGTTGAAAAAGAATCATTAAAAGAAATGTTTTTGGCATTTTCCGGATTTGCAGGGTTTATTGACATGTATGTATCGAAATATTTTTAATTATGATAATATTAACGTGGTGCCCGTGCGGTGTGATGGTTAGCATTTATTTATTTATTTATTTTATTTATTTAGTATATATATATAATTAGCGACATTTTGTATTTACAAATTAAAATAGTGGTAAATGCCGATTTAAATACAAAGTTTTATCTATCCAATATAACAGAGCTTGTGGGGTGCTTATTTTAAAGATACATTCCAGAATACGAAAAAGTTAAATCATTAGATATGGAACAAAGAAGTTTAAAAAGAAAATAAATAAATAAATCAATTAAAATAAGTGCAGATTACATGATATAATTCAATAAAATTTCGATTTGGTTGTGATCATTTTCCAGAAGCCATGCTTTAGTTTTTTTCAAGAATAAAGACATTACACGAATAGAACGAATAGTTAATGGAAACGTATTAAAAAGCTTGCAGGAGACAATAGAGTAAAAATTTCTTAGATGAGTGGTACGGAATGATGGTACAGTCACAAGACAATCACGATTTCTTTCTAGCATGTCCGCTTGTTAACCCAGAGGTTTGTGGTTCGAATCCCAACAGTGGCAAAAATGTTTTTACACGAGTATCGCCTTTCGCGAGTAACTGGCAAGTCCTCCGTTAGTAAATTCATTGCCATGAAAAGCGCTTTTTCAATTAGCCGTCCGGCAGAAAATTGTAGGTCCCCTGCATTCACTCACAAGGCATGGTTGTGAGAAATGCGCTGGGCCCAGGGGCTCCTTGCCCTGTTCCGCCACCCTATTTAATTATTTATTTATAATATTGCATAGTATAAATGCTTATAAGTTTTTAATTAATTCAATTGCTTCTTCACTCAAAGGGAAATGTTTTTCTTCGTGGGTCCTATAGTACTTGTAGTCTTTGTTCCTGCATTCTTGAACCTATTCTGAAAGTGGTACAACTGGCAAGCATGCAATTTCTATTATTTCCGCTCCGTATAGTAAAATTTTGTTAACAGTTGCGAGCATCAGATACCAAGGGTATAATGATAGGACGAGCTTAGCTGTCTCTTCAGTAGATCTTTAATTTTTGGGTATCAATTAAAAAATTGCTGCAAATAACTTCCAATATAGAAGGATTTTTGTTGAGGCCCAGGTTCACCCCGAGCTGTAATGCCCACCTAAGTAAGTAAGTAGCTTCCAATATGACTGCGAGTCTGGTTACCAATCTTTTGCCTACTTTGGTAATATATGCAGCTGCATTTGGATTTCCCAAAAATCTTTTCGAACTTTTTCCATCGTTCGTTGTTCCAGTACCTTGTCTTACAACTTCTACTCTCATTCCAACCTTTGAGAGGAGTTCCACTTGAATTCTTTTTTTCATCTTCTTTGATAGAACGAGTAGTCTCATTGGCTCTCCACGCTTTATAAAGCTGAAGTTTGGATCCACAAGTAATTCAATTGCTTGCAGAACTAGTATTTGTCACATTTAGAGCTACTTTTCCATCTAAAGCATCAAACCGTCGGTCGAAACGTTGTAACGTAAAACAAATGCAGACTTTTTGATTTTTTTTTTTTTTGGCAACAACACACATGTCGAGCAAATTTTACGACCCGCACACAAAACAGTTCCCACTTTTTGCACGTGCAAACTGCTATATAAGTTAAGTTTGTTATACGTGGGTAATTATTTTTTTTACAAAAAAAAACTTGTCATAGACAATATGCCCTTGACCCCCAGTAATCACAATCACAAGAAAAACCGTTAAATGTGTGCTTTTCCAGCGAGCCGCTATGCAATAGAGTTGTTCTACTACACATCCTTGTTCGATTAAATAATCCGTACTAAATAAACATAGCATTTGGGCTTGTAGATCAGACATTTGTCCAAGGATTAATTATATTTTATATTTTAACGAAAAATATATATTTTTGTCAAAAATAAAATTCAGGCGTCAATCTTTCAAACGATTACTGTCTATGAAATTGCATCTTTTGCTAAATGACCAAAGTCAAAATCGTGATTCTGAAATTGGATGCAGTGAAACAAATTTGTACACTACATTCAAGATCGGATCAGTGCCCTTTTTCACCAAATCACAAAGGAGGTGGTGCATACTTCTATGGAGCCTGGGCCCAGGGCGTACACCTATGAGACTAGTACCAAATGAAAGCTTACGTTCAGCCCAATCAGCCTGCCAAATATTTTTGAATTCGGTCTTGGTGATTTTGAGATAATTAGACTTGAAGTTGAGTGCCGGAAATGGGAAAAATCTGACATTTCTGCAAATAATTACGAATATCTCGAAAAGCATAGCACGTAGGACAATGATTTTGGTATCATATGAATGATCATAAAAATATCTTTCACTTCCTTCAAAATACAGTTTTCAAAATGCCTTATATTTCGAAAAAACAGACCTAAAAGTTGTTTAAAAAAAACATTTTCGTTGACGTTTGACAGCCAATATCTCGAAAAAATCAGTGATGACCTATAATTTTGTTTGCACCACTTTAATCCTTAATTGGTAAGCTTGAATTTGATATACAATTACGCTATCATACATAAAGCATATCACGTACATTATACACAATTCCTAAAAAAAATTAAACAAAAAATATGTTCCACAGGAAATGCATCTTTCATTTAATTCTTCGCAGTTACTACTTTGTTTTTTACTAAACATAAAAACAAAATACATTTTAATGCTGCAAATGAGAAAAAAATGACTAATCTTCGTTTAGATCTATCAAAATACCATCCAAAAACAAATCTAAAAAAACTGGTTGCTAGGTACCAAGCTAAACATACAAGTCCGCGACCGTATTCCCGACACTGTTGCTGAACAGCTACATGACCCACCGGCAGTTCAGCAAAAAATACAATCTGCTGTATACAAGCGTATTATTGTGACTGAAAGACGATGTATATTTCCTGGCTGTCTAGGATCTGAAAGGTTAAGAGTACCAGAACTTATTCGCGAAAGATTATTGATGGACCATAAATTGTTTGTGCCGGGAAGTAGCAGGTTATGCAGTTCCCATCTTTCACTTCGCAACTGGACGTCATTGGTTGATATGGATAGCAATGTTTCTGACTTCACTGGAGCGCAGATGGATGAAATGTTGTCGCTTTTAAGTAATACTTCTATGAGGGCAATTAATTTTAGTGATATTAGTACTATCAATCCTCATTTATGTTATTATTGGCTTGGTATTACCCCTACAGAGTTTGCGGAACTGCAGAGCTATGTTCCAGCATTACGTACCATAGAGCTTTTTACCTATTTGGCAAAATTAAGGTCTGGCGATAGTGATCGTAGACTTTCCTGTCTCTTAAACATGGATCACACAACTGTAGGACGGTACTCAACAGCTGCAAGAACAGCATTGATGGATTATTTTGTGCCATTTAACTTGGGTTTTCAGCATATAACTGTTCAGGAAGTATCTAGAAGGAACAGACTTATTCCCAACGGACTGTTTGGAAACATCAATTTAAATGAAAATGATCGTCCATCTATAATCATTTGCGATGGAACATATGTGTACCTTCAAAAAAGTTCAAACTACGGCTTCCAGAAACAATCATACAGCCTACATAAGTATCAAAATCTGGTTAAGCCTTTTGTGATCACATGCTGTGATGGGTATATCCTGGACGTTATAGGACCTTATGCTGCAACTGTATCTGATGCTAACATAATGAAACATCTGTTCAGAGACGATTATGGAACGTTCAGGCAATACTTTAGACAAAACGATGTTTTTATTTTGGACAGAGGATTCAGAGACGCAATCCCACATCTTGAATCTCAAGGATATAAGACTTACATGCCTGAATCCGTTGCTGAAGGTAACTTTCAACTTACCACAGAGCAGGCTAATAGATCCAGGTGTGTAACTATGGTCAGATGGGTCGTTGAAGTCGTGAACGGACGATTTAAAAGGGATTTTAAACTATTTCGGCAAGATTTTTTTAATCTAGCTGCTGGTCATTTGATGGACGACTTCAAAGTTGCAGCTGCAATTTTTAATAAGTTTCATCCAACCATTGAAGATAGTGCTGATGCGAACGTTCTGCTAGAACTGGCTTTAAATCGTTTTAATACTCCTAATTATTTAGGTGCCTTTGTAAGAGAAAATAATCTTAACAGAACCAGAGCCATGTTCAGCCGCATCGATGGTAATATCCCGAATTTAAGTAATTTCCCACAACTCTCTATTCAAGAACTTCGTATGATATCATTGGGGAATTACCAAATAAACCAGGCTCGATCCTACTGTGGTGAACATTTAAAAGACCAGGGAACCTATACAATCGAAGTCTGCGAAGATCGGATGCGAATTACCTCTACTGCTCATAATTGTCTTATAGGCAACAATAACTTTTTATTACGAGGGCGAATCAAATCCAGGCATGTAAGTAGAAAAGTGTATCTCACTTACATCTTGGTGAATAGCGATGCAAACGTAGCACATAGTTCGAACGCAATAAAAGCTTACTATTGTAACTGTCTCGTTGGAATGAGGACTGTTGGTTGTTGCGCTCATGTCATGAGTATTTTATGGTATTTGGGTTACGCAAGACACCAGGAAGCAATGAATATAGCACCAGCTTTGTTTTTGGATGGTATTTTGATAGATCTAAACGAAGATTAGTAATTTTTTTTTCTCATTTGCAGCATTAAAATGTATTTTGTTTTTATGTTTAGTAAAAAACAAAGTAGTAACTGCGAAGAATTAAATGAAAAATGCATTTCCTGTGGAACATATTTTTTGTTTAATTTTTTTTAGGAATTGTGTATAATGTACGTGATATGCTTTATGTATGATAGCGTAATTGTATATCAAATTCAAGCTTACCAATTAAGGATTAAAGTGGTGCAAAAAAAATTATAGGTCATCACTGATTTTTTCGAGATATTGGCTGTCAAACGTCAACGAAAATGTTTTTTTTAAACAACTTTTAGGTCTGTTTTTTCGAAATATAAGGCATTTTGAAAACTGTATTTTGAATGAAATGAAAGATATTTTTATGATCTTTCATATGATACCAAAATCATTGTCCTACGTGCTATGTTTTTCGAGATATTCGTAATTATTTGCAGAAATGTCAGATTTTTCCCATTTCCGGCACTCAACTTCAAGTCTAATTATCTCAAAATCACCAAGACCGAATTCAAAAATATTTGGCAGGCTTTTTACTTGCGTTCATATGTAGCAAGTAGAAAAGTAACCACAGCTGTGTTTTTTCAGTCATTTTTATTTATTTATTTACTTGCGTTCATAAGGAATAACTAGTGAAATAATACTTGAAGTGTTTAATAATATATGAAAATCCGATTTTTTGGTAACGTTTTGGTATGGTGGTTTGAAATATTTTCTAAATGCTTTTTCTTTTTTCTTTTTTTCTTTTCATTTAAACAGATTCGAAAATTGGGCACATTTGGTGGCATGAACGCCAACAAAACCATAAGGACCATCGCCAAGCTGCTCTTCGATGACAAGCTGTTGGCCGAATATTCGTGGCTAGGCACGTCAAACAAAAAAAATTTGTTGTCTACAAGAACATTTTCGGGGCAGTCGTTGAGGTGGTTAGGGACCGGTTCGCCAGCTTTTCGGACATTGATGCCTCAAATTTTTTTAAAACGTACATCAAGCAGGCTCGTTTTCGCTTGAAACTTTTGTAAGTACATTTCTACAAAACTTATAAAAATATTATACTCTTATTATGAGGCGTTTGTTTTTATAAGGGTAAAAGTACTCTTTTGCATGTTTGACTTTTTTTCAGGTGGAATCAAAGACCTTTTAAGATCAACCTCACTCATGTTTTCTTTATCTTACTTATAATGATTATTCTTTAACCAAGTTTTTGTTTTACTTAGTCTTTTAGTTACATGTACTTGTACTCTTGTGCATATTTTAATAAAAACATAAATTTTTCTTCTTTTCCACAGGGATGAAAATGACACACCAACAACACCAAGAGCAACACCAACACCAAGAGCAGCACCAACACCAAGAGCAATACCAACAGCAACAGCAACAACAACAGCAACAGCGATAGCACCAGCAGGATCACCAGCAGGAGCATCAGCAACAGCAACAACAGTATTTTAAATATAATATTATTATTATTATATATATTAATATTTAGTTTTTAATTCAATTTAAAATTCTAGTTTTAAGTAATATTAAAACTGTTTAGAGTAAGTTATTTTTTAACTCTAAATAAATACTGTATAAAAAAGTAATTTTGAAACCATATTTCTTTTATTTACAAGGCTATTTACTTTCAGTTGGAAAACGGTTATTTATAAACCAATTTTGGAACCAAATACAGGGTTTTTTCCGAACCCAGTAAAAACCCTACTTTAAAATAAAACTGGTTATTAAAAAACCTAAAATATAGGTTACATGGAAACCAAAATAAAACGGTTATTAAAAAGCGGCAAAACAACGCTCGGAAAAAACGTTTTGAAAACGTTAAATGCGTACTATATAAAAACAGTTAGTTTTTAACTCCAAAAAGTAGTTTTAAACTAACTGCTTTTAACCGGCTTTTAAATTACCACTACAGAACTCCGGTTAGAAAGTTACTGACCAAATCGGGTAATAGGAACGTCTCTGGAACGTTTCTGAGACGTCTTTCTAACTTTTACGGTAAATAACCTCGGGTTATAATCCGGTTAATAAACCGTTTTTTAACCAAAAATTGTTTATTGGGTAGATTATTGTTTATTTTTATTTGTTAACGTTGTTTCGAAATTCTTACAAATTAACAAAAATAACAAAAGCATGGCCTTACTGCCGTCTGCCTAGTTGACAAAACAAAAAAAGAAATTGCAAAATTTTACTAATGAAAAAAAGATTTTAGCTCCTACTTTTATTACTGATACTGATATATGCTTTAAAATCATTCGTTATAATTTTGTTTCTATAAGTTAAAGCTAATCTGCAGTAACTGAATAATTTTTTGACATCCATGTTATTGAGCAAGTCTACAACTTGATTTTGCGTTAAGATATTCCTTCCAAAGGCGTTTCTTCTTATTTCCTTGAAAATTGGACATTTTCCCATAAAGTGGAATATGTCCTCTCTTTCCTCCATATTACATAATGAGCAAATTATGGGTAGGTCCTCCCTATGTGGCACGAAGTTAAATAAGTTCTACTTGCAGCTTTAACATCATTGATATTTCGGCAATGCTGTTGCCGTCTGTAAAATAATTCCTTTCTTCCAAATTGTGGTTTAACTTAGAGTAAAGTTGTCTGTATATGGATCCAGTGGCATCGTTCATATACTTCTCCCTCTGATTCATGTATGCCATAGAAATAAGTTGATAGAGAGCGACTTTCATTGCATCTATATTAGAACAGTCTAGATTCAAGGCCCCGGCCCATAGAACGCGTTGCGTGCGGTAGGAGCGGCACAGCAACTGATGCGGTGGGTTTTGCCGCGCGCAACTGATGGGGGTGACCCAATGAATGCGGCGCGGTGTTTTGACAGATTGTGTTTTTGTTCAAAGCAAATAAAGTAAACAGTTCGGTCTTCAAATATTAAAATAAATAAAGAAAACATGGAACTTGATTTAGCAGAAATATTAATTATTGTGTTAATTCTTATGGAGGCTCACCAGTGCTTAAAAATAATGTGCAGTTCGAATCGTCGTTTCTGGGTACGACCTATGTACCAGGACCGTGAAAAAAATGGGTTTTTCAACCTAAATTTTGAAGAAATGTTTCAAAACGACCCAGAGCAATTCAAACTTACAGTTCGGATGAATAGGGACGTGTTTGAGCTGCTCTTCAATTTGGTTAAAGAAGATTTAACTAAGCATTCCAATAGGCCGGTAATACCAGCCAAGTGTAGGCTATTTCTGACTTTGGCGTAAGTCCCAGATTTTTGTCATGGTAGGTTGAAAAAACTAATGTTTTCTCTATATCCCGTAGGTATTTGGCTCATGGAGGGTCTAAGCAAATATTTTCCATCGCGTTCAAAATGGGGCTGACAAGTGTAAAGAGGATCATAAATAAAACCTGTGAGGTTCTGTGGGATTCTCTCGCTCATATATACTTGTCAGTTCCAAACGAAACAGAATGGAGCAATATAGCTCAGGATTTTAATGCCATGTGGAATATGCCAAACTGCTTGGGAGCGATCGACGGCAAGCACATCAACATAACTTGCCCACCGAATTCCGGGTCTCTTTTTTATAATTACAAGGGGACTTATTCGATTGTTTTATTGGGTGTCTGCGATGCTAACTATACATTTACTGGGTTCGACCTTGGAGCATATGGCTCACAAAGCGATGGTGGTGTCTTATGGCACTCCGAATTTGGCAAAAAGTTGTTTTCTGGAACATTGGGAGTACCAGAAGACGACATTCTGCCAAATTCGAATGTTAGATTTCCTCATTATTTCGTTGGAGATGCGGCCTTTCCCCTTAAAACGTTTTTAATGCGCCCATACCCTGGTAAGTTACTATATACCTAGCTAAATGAAACAAATAGTTATTATTTTTATCCCTTAAGGAGACCACTTGCCGTTTGACCGCGAGAATTTCAACAAGCGTCTTTCAAGAGCCAGACGCGTTATTGAAAATGCCTTCGGTATTTTGGTGTCTCGGTGGCGGATTCTACTAAGCCCACTTCAAATGAGCCCCGAATCAGCTGAAAAAGTTGTCAAAGCTGCCGTGTTACTACACAACTTTGTAAAAATGCACGACGGCAGCTATATACCAACAGAATATGTTGATAGATACCAAGGCGATAGGTTGATCAAGAGTTTGTGGCGAAAAGATGCTGATCCACTTCAGAGGCCGAAAAAAATTTTCTCTAATAATGCATCAAAAGATGCTTTCAAATGAAGGGATCAGCTAAAAGATTATTTGCTCAATGACACCTTGTAATAAAAACTTAAATTTCTAAACGAAATTGATTTCTAAATAAATAATGTTTAATTCATTCCTATATGTACTTAAATTTGTTGCACTTCTTGGAATTTGAGTATAGTAAGTATATGCATATGTTTGTAAGTGAAACACACCCACCGTGGTAGGAAATGCCATTTTACATTCCAACAATAAATATACGTACATATGTACATATGTACATTGTGCTAAATATCTACCCTGTCCTTTTCAACATCAAGCAGATGTACATACATATGTATGTACTTACTGCTACATACCTACTTTTATTACCAAAGTCATCATCACCAAAACCAACCACTTCTTCTTCGTTCTTTACGGACGGTTTTACGAACATTGTGTTCTCAAATGGATCACTACTCTCCCACTTCTCTGCCTTCACTATTGATCCTAGCGATTCGAAGCGTCTTCATCTCATCTGCAGTCAACTTACCTTCATACTTTTTGTTCATTGGACGCACAAACGAAGTGTAGAGAAAAAACAAAAAAATAGAATAGAAAAAATTTATTTATAATGGCCAAAAACGGAAAGCAAAACATTAACAAAACGGAACCAAAACATTAAGAAAACATTAACAAAACGAAACAAAAACATTAACAAAACATTAACAAAACGAAACAAAAACATTAACAAAACTTTAACAAAACGAAACAAAAACATTAACAAAACAAAACAAATAAAACGAAAACTAGAAATCATCCGCAGCGCACTTTGCGCACTCCTCATTTGCCATCGACAAAAATTTTACTTTTAAGTAACTTTGCCCCTCTCAGGCAGCCTTTGGAGAAAACCATCTAGCACTTCGAAATTGGCAGCATTTGGAGGTTTCACTTCGGTTGTTCTTGCTTTTATTAGATTTTGTACTGCGCCAATTAAGCCCTTTAAATAGAAAAATTTAATTATTTAAATATAACTGTCAATCATTTGCTACTTACTTCAAATCTTTGGGAAGCATCTTCAAATTTTCCTTTTTTAGGCCGTGGCGTTGATGTGCTTGCGCTTTCTCTGGAGTTTTCGTTATCATTAACGAAGCCTTCAAAAAGGCTGATTGGGGTTTCGATTCTGGTTTCCTCCGGCGGAAGAAAGCATTCTTCGATGGCTGAGAAATCGAATGTTTCCTCTTTGAAACTGTTGCTTATTGTTCTGTAATAACAAAATTTAATAAGTTTAAAGAAAATGTACAATTAAGAACTCCTTACCTTCTTGGAGCAACATGTTTTTTTAGGAACAACATGTGCTCATAAAACTTCCAGTTAGAATTTTCAACCGCTTCACTGCCTGATTTTGGTTTTTTATTTATTTCTTTGACAAACTTGTCCCGCAAGGATTTCCACTTGGTTTGGCAGACATCCTCTGGAAAAAGATTATATTATACATTTTTCAAAAATTTAAAGTTCTTTTCTTACCTGGAAGGCCAGCAGAAGAGGCAACATCCATCCATGCCTTTTCTTTCGCCAATTTGTTTTTGTATAAACAATGGCCTTTATCGAAAAGGCATGGATGGGATTTTATTTTTTTCAATAAGGATCTCTTCTGACATTTCTGTAAGAAACAATTATAAATATCATGTTAACTAATTGTAAAGAAATGTTCATGCTTACCTTTAGGTATGTTTTCCTTTTTTTCTTGCTAGGTCCTTTCTGTTTCTTTGTGGTTCGCTTCAGATTTGTGTTTTGCTTTGCGAAAAATTAATTTTGAAATAGGTAACACAAACGTCAAACGAACTAGGGATGAGTCGATAATTCACTAAAACTAGAGGTGAGTGAGGCTTTCACTGGTACATGGATTACCTATATTTTCATGAATGCTTCAAATACCTCATTTCCACTTAGGATTGAATCGCGTTTCAGATATAATTAGGTTTTACCTTTTTATGATACGTTAAAAACAAAGCAAACAAAAAAATTATAAAATTATGCGTTCCACTGGTTTTACGATTCGCTTTTTCCAATTTGAAAAAGTTGTTCGTGAAACTGTGAATATAAATGGCGATACCAGCGCATTTACTTTGAAAAAACAATTTATAGTGTTGAAAGCAGTATAGTTTCGCTTCGATTTTGCTGTTGTCAGAATATTTCGTCATGTGTGTGTGGTTATTTACATACTGTTAATGAAAAAAAACTTTTGTATGTGTAACCGTCACAAAAACAAAATGGCTTCGGCTTAGGAAATCTTTAAATAGCCTCTCACTGGGACAAAAACGCAATTTTTTACGAGAACGAGTGAACCGTTCCTTAACAGTTTTTTAACACCTCTCCATTTTTGAACTTTTCGTTTTTAGAAGAATCACTTTTATTAATTGTAAAATTGTATTCTTACGTTCATTTATTGTAGAATGGAAAGATTGAGTCATACACAAATTAATTTATATCATAAAACACTTAAAAAATTATGTGTTCGAAGTGAAGAGAAAAGATTTGTTATAACATTTGCTTGTGGTGAAGAAATTTAGAAGGAATATAAAATAGCTTCTATTCCGTCACTTATTTGCTATGGGTCTTCTCTTATCATAAGCGACTTGAAAACATCTAGCTAATGAAAACATGAGGTTCTGGAAAAATGTATGTGAACATTTGTTAGTATTTGGGAGTTTCTACCAAAACCTTTTGTCCCAATGGGAATAGACTATAAGCCTAAAAGTGCATGTCTGAGTTCTTATATTCACATATTATATATAAAAAACTATTGTATTTTGTAAATATTTTATTAAATTTGGCGTAAATATTGGCACTTGACTTCAAAGAATTGATTCTTTGGCAAAAAATGAAACATAAGCTTTTTAAATTGCGACTTTAGCAAAATATAACAAAAAAAAACGTTTTTTAATACTTTTTTTGTTGTTGTCAAACTTTAAAATGTGACAATCACCAAAAAGAGACAGAAAAACTAAAGAGAAGAGAACTTCGATATCGATATAAGTGAGAAAACGCGTAAAGCGACACTTGTGATACAGATGCCATAGTGAGCAGACGTCTTCAGTAAATGATCAATAAGTACAAGTATACTTACATACCTATAGAGTTTTAAACAATAAAGAGTTGAATTAGTAATCTAATATTTTTTAAATCCTTGATTTTATTCTTTATAAAAATGCTTTTGTTTCATTATTTTCAAAAAGAAAATTGATCCTTATGGCTAAGCTTACATATTTTCAACATTTAAAATAGTTTGACAATAAAATCTGATTGAAAATGCTACTTAAACTGTTATTTTAGCAGCAGTAGCAACCACAGTTGAGTCACATCTCTGAGGTAGCAGTTTGTCCTATCTCATCACTAGCACTAGAGAACTTCAAATTGGGTTTGACAGCAAATGTCACCGCGTGAGAGCCGCGGCAAAATAGAAGTTTGGCTACTCGCGCGTGCGGCGCGTTGCTCGCGGTGCTTATGGGTCACCTCTCATAAGAACGTGTGTATTTAATCGAGCTGTCAGTTGAAAGCGGTGCCGCACACACGCACCGCGTTCTATGGGCCGGGGCCTTCAATTCCACTCCAACGTTTCTAGCTAACTCCATCGAATCACCATACCAGCTGGTTCTCGTTCGAATAACTTGAAGAGCTGCTATCTTTGGAAGCCGGTGATTATCCATCTTCATAACTTTCAAGATATAATCCACTTGCATCTTTAGGGTTTGGATGAAAAGAGGAGATAAACTGTTTCCAACATAATCACGTAGTTGGGCGTGTTGTGCGGCAATTGAAAAATTAGCTTGATATAGTATCGAAGAAGTTTTTCCACGGATTCATACTGTCTCGCTCCCCAAGTAAAACAAAACTGACCTTGATATTGCATCAAATATCTTGTACTTTCTACTATGGGTGATACTTTTGTTGTAGAAACATTTATTCCAAGTTGCGTTGATTGCGACTTTAGCCTTCTGCAGTTTCTCTTTTAAATGGTTCTCCATACTTAAGTTTCGCATGAAGTACACTCCTAAATATTTAAACTGCGTGACAACCTCAATGGACTCACCATTGTAATGCCATTTTTCGTTCGCATAGTTTCGGCCTCCTCCGCATCGGAAAATCAAAATCTTAGACTTCTGTAAATTCAAAATCAAACTCCACAGCTTGCAGTTTGCAGTATTGATATCGACGATTTGTCATTAACTCATCAGGCGAGGATGCCAAAAGAACAATGTCATCCGCAAAAGGCAGTGCTTTTATCGAATGTCCAGCGTAATCGATACCACAGGGTAAGAAGTCTACAAGGTCCTCAAAAAATAAGGCAAATAGGCTTGGACTCAATGTACAACCCTGTCTGACACCAGTTTGTGTCATCGTATAGATTTTCGACTACTCTTCCAAACTTCCATGACATACCGATACCGTAAAGCTTGTAAATTAGCGCTGATTTGAAATCCATAAAAAACGTATACAATTTCTTGCTTTTATGGAGATATGACCCCGCAATGCTTTTAAGGACGAAGATATGGTCAATTGTCGAGTAACCTGCTCTAAGACCCGCCTGAAACTAATTCAAAAGTTTGTTTTCCTCGATCCATTTATTCAAGCGTTTTTGTAAAATTAGTGTGAAAATTTTGTAAGAAGCTTTTAAAAACGATATACATCTATAATTGGTTAATTCGGATATTCCTTTCTTATGAAGCGGGAAAATAATGGATTCCTTGAATTCTCGAGGTGTAAAACCGGTTTCCATAACGTTGTTAAAAATATCAGTCAACCTGTTGACAAGTTCCAGTGTGCCATATTTATAGAACTCGGCAGATATGCCATTTGGACCAGACGCTTTTCCATCCTTCAGCTTTGAAACTACCGAAATCACTTCTTCCTGTCTTATTTCAGCATCCAGTACTTCGTTTACAATGCGTGGAGTATTGTAATGGATATTAAGTTCCTCTTGACCAGGGCTAAACGATTTTTCGAAGTGCGTTGCTAAGAGACTTGGACTGATACTACGGTGATTGGTCCATATTTTTCCGTTGAGGTGTCTTGCTAGGTTCCAGAATTCTTTTGAGGTCCGACAAAGAGCTAATCGCCTAGATTCAGCTTCGAAGTACTCTGCTTTTTTTCTTTTACATATTGCTTTGTAGAAACTGTTGGCTAGTAAGTACTGATTTTTAAAATGGTTATCACTTGAAGACCTGTAGGCTCTCAGCCAACCGAATGATTTTTCTCTGGCTTTTACACACTCACCATCAAACCAAGGTCGAGTATAACCATTAGGAGTAACAGTTGGGTAAGATGCTTTGATAATTTGATCCAGCAGACCAAGGTCACAATTTGCTTGTTCTTCTAGTCCCCTTTCCAGTCTTGTCTGGTAGTTCACTGCTTTTACTTGTTTCCATTTTAATTTAGGGAAAGTATTGATCGCTCTCATTTCACCAGCTTCCATTTCAGTGTTCTCGAAAGTCAAAACCATCGGTAAGTGATCGGAATACAATACACTTTCAATTTCCATGTCTGCAATAAGGTTTGTCCATTCGCTGCCTATGAGACAATAGTCAATTACAGAGCTTCCCTGGCCTCCAATAAATGTGAACTCTCCCTCCATATCCGACAACGTTGTACCATTAAGAATCCTTAATCCATAGGAATCGCATAGATCAATTAGCCCTTTGCCTCTTGTGATACAAATTGTATCCTTAGATTTTCGCTCAATTCCTTTTGCTTTGTTTTCGTATCCGTTTTCTCTGCCAAAATATCAGATGTTTTGCCTTGTGACATCACTTTTTCCAACACTTCAAAATCGTTGTTCCATTGGTTGCAGTTGATGTAAATTGGTAAAATGCGATAGAAGTTCCCACTAATTTGTAGCTTGACATACATAACACCTTCACATACCTCAAAAGAACATTTAATATTTTGGATGTCTTTTTTCCAGCCGAAATAACATCCTCCACTTGCTCTACCTCTTGAATGCAATCTAATAGCGGGTACCCAGATAAATTCAAAATTAACAAATTTACTTTCAAAATTACTTAAGTTAGTATCAGTTACAAAAGTTTCATACAGAAACACAAATTCAAATTGATTTACAAATATTTAAAAATCAGTAAAAATAGATTAATTATTAAATCCTGCTACGCTATAGGAAAGAATTTTATATTTCAAAGTTCTAAAAGCAGTTTTATTTTTCAAAGTTGTTTCTAAATTATTTTTAGTATGGCAGACGGCATTACAACTAAAAACGTCTCTTGCAAACACTCTCCACAGTTTGAGAAGGCCTGATGTCATCTTGCCTTTGGCTTCCACCATAAACAAGTCTGTCCTCTAGTAAAGCTGTCATATCAAAAGTTTCACCCGCCAGCTGTTGCAGCATCAACAAACCATCATTTGCATCCGAAACCAATTTGTCATTTCTATCGAAATAAATTTTTTTTTTGATTAATAAACAGCGTTTCGCCTCCTATTTGGCTATTTATGTTCTTGTTTTTTGAAGTTAAATGTGTTCTTAGTATGTTAAAACGTCTTCTTCTCTCTCTCGCAGCTGCCGGATAGTCTTTGTGTAGTGTTGTCCCAGTATGTATTAATTTTGTTTTTGCTCGCAGTATTTGAAATACATCTTCCTTTTGCAAGACATTTCTACTATCACATTGGAAGTTCTTCCTCTCAAGCCAACTTGACGTGCAGAACTTATCTTAGAGTTGTTCGTAGTCTGCAATAGATCCAAACAAATTAATTTAGCTCTCTCCACCACATCCTGAGTTTCATTGGGCATAGCAGGTTGAAGATGCACGAGCAAATTCCTCTCGTTTGTCTTTTTTTCCACCATTTCAATTTGTTTTTCAAGCAAAACACACTTTGACTCCATTTTGTTTAGTTTTTCCGTAAGGTCTTCATTATTTTGTTTCAAAGCAGAAATCTTAGCGCTGATTCCCTCAATTTCAGCCTTTGTTGCGACGTACTTCAGCTTGACATCCAGCAATTTCGCCATCGAGTTTTGGAAAAAATTTTCCAAATCCGATACTGGTAAATTACCAACAGGCGTATTGTTTTCAGCCTTACTGGCTGTTGTAGGTTTTGCCGACGACAATGAGAAATCCGTAAATGGTCTTTTGGATGGGTTTGATTCTTTCAATACGGGTGATCGACGCATCGTAAAACTTCTAATAATATTGTTTGAATGGAAACTCACCCAAAGATTTTTACTCAAAATGATTTTCAATTGATTAGCTTTATGAAAACTATTTACTTATAAAACACAAACGGGTTTTAATATAAAAACAAAATTTTTTTCGCAGGAGCTCTTAATTTCACAGACTTTGTTAGTTCGGACAGAGTTGCCAACTCGCGTGTGAACTATGATATATTTGAGTTATCTCATTTTAGTGAAAAATTTCGACTCAGTCGATGCAAGGCAGAGGGAATAATTTTAATTATTGAACCGCAAATAGCCCACTCGAGCGAAAAAAAGAACTGTGCACACCAACGCAGCTGTTTCTAACCGTTTTGCGTTGGCAAGAGAATGGAGGATAACACCATGGAGCTGCCGACATGCATGGGATATCTAATTCAACAGTTTGCGGATGCGTTTATATGGTTTAATGTTCAAAAACGTTATATGCTGGCCTAACGAACATCAATATTTCCAGTCGTTATTGATGAGAAGCGCTTGAGACTGCAAAAAATTAAGAATGTTTTTCCATTCTGTTGTTAATTTTGATGTCTACGCAGCACAGTGTTCAACAATATTGTGAATAAACTGTTATAAATAACACGTAACAGGAATTTTGAACACTTGTGACCTACAATTAATTTTTCTACAACTTTATTAGAATCAATCACAAGTTTGTGAAATAAGATCTTGCAATTGGTGAAACAAAAAACGGGCTTACAAATTTGTTATTGTAAAATACAAGTACAAACTTGTGGTTGTAACTTTCATTTTGGTGAAATAGGGCACAGTGCCCAATTTCACCAAAATGAAAGTAATTTGAAAATTTTCCGAACAATATATGTATCTTTTACATATAATTGTTCGGAAAATTTTCCGATTACTTGACACATTCAGACAATGGAAAACATTTTTAATTCCTTGCAGTCTCAAGCGCTTCTCATCAATTAAGACTGGAAATATCGATGTTCGTTAGGCCAGCATATAACGTTTTTGAACATTAAACTCTATAAACGCATCCGCAAACTGTTGAATTAGATATCCAGTGCATGTCGGCAACTCCATGGTGTTGTCCTCCATTCTCTTGCCAACACAAAACGGTTAGAAACAGCAGGCTATTTGCGTTTCAATAATTTAAATTATTCCCTCTGCCTTGCATCGACTGAGTCGAAATTTTTCACTAAAATGAGATAACTCAAATATATCATAGTTCATACGCGACGATAATTATCTTTTTTTTCACTATCAAAATATCATCACTCTACCTCCTATAGCTGCTCTAAACTTTCGTGGCAAAGACATTTTTGTAATGAAAGTAAGGAATTACAAATTTGTAACAAAAATTACACGTCTACCTTCACCTGTAGAATATTCTTACAAATTCAACAAAATTTGTAAGTCTATTTTCGTTGGTGAAATGAAAACGCACAAATTAGTGTTATATTAACAAGTTTGTTACTTGTAAAGTACAGCTTTAATTTTGTATTGGTGAAACCGAAAAGGAAATTTTTCCACAAATTTCCTTTTGTAATATACAACTGCAATATTGTAAATAACAAAGTTTGGTGAAGCAATATTTTACAAAAACCCACAGGCTTTGTTAAAAAATGCTTGTAATTACAAATTTGTGAGTTGGTGAAATAGGGCACAGGAGGGGAAATGTTTGACAGCAATGTGGAGACCATGTGGAAATTACTGGGAAGTTCTAGATGTAATGTCAATCGATATAAATAGGCCGCCGAGGCAACCAGATGTCAGTTTGGATAATAGAGTGATATTGTTAAGAGTGAATTAATATGATTGGTAGAGTTAAAAAAAATAAAGTAGAGATCGAATAAAAGTGGTAGAATTAAATTCAAAGGTAAAGTTTTATTATTGCGAACGAAGCGCACGTTACATTGGTGTCAGAAGTGTAAATAAAACTTATTTGAAAAAAACGAGTTGACTAGTAAAGTGTAAAAAAAGTAAAAAGAATAATAATAATTATATAGAGTGAAAATGGGTAAGTTGTAAGAAGAACTCAACTGCATTGAGCTTAAAAGTGAGTAAGGTTAGCGAAATCTTTCTAGAGCGGGATCGAAAAATGAGCTCGTCCTGCGCTTGTGCAACTATTTGGAACAGCAAGGGGAAGACGTAAACATTTTTGTTTTTGAAACAGAGGTGGAGGAAGAGGGAGTAAGCGAAAGCGTAGATTTTTCTAGTATGATGAAACTTTTGTTAGAACAACAAAACGAGCAAAAGAAGGAACAGCAGAATGTTCTGGAACAACTGAAAGCACAACGAAACGAGCAAAAGAAGCTGATTGAAGAGCAACGAAACGAGCAAAAAAAGGAACAGCAGAATGTTCTCGAACAACTGGAAGCGCAACGAAACGCACAAAAGAAAGAACAACAGAATATTCTCGAAAGACTTGAGGCGCAACAGAATGTTTTGGAAGGCCAGAAAAACATTCTAGAAGGCAAATTGGGCAGCATTGAGAAAAATGTATTTGCCCTTGACGAACGAGTTGAAGGTGTGGAAAAACAGCTTTCTGTTGTAGAGAATCGTTTGGAAAGCCGATGCGATAAACGGTTCTCTGTTCTGTCTAAGGAATCAGACCAGATCCGAAAAATAAAAATTTGAGAATCTGCTGGAGAGTTTGCAAGGAAAAAGGAGATGAAACCCCCAACATTTGATGGACAGTCTTCTTGGCTAGTTCACAAGAGACAATTTGAGGCAGCCGCGACAACAAATGGCTGGGATGACGAAGACAAGTACATTGCGCTGACTTTTGCTCTTAGAGGACCAGCAGCTGAATTACTTCAAACAGTCCCAGCTGGTAAGAGCGACGGTTTCAGCTCTCTCGTGGCTGTAGATAAACGCTTTGGAGATAGCCACTTGAAAGAAGTCTTCCGAGTCCAACTTAATAACAGAGTCCAGAAAAGAGGTGAAAGTCTACAGCAGTTCCAAGCAGACGTCCAAAAACTGGCTCACCTGGCATACCCGGGTGCTGGAGAAGAAATTATCAACCAGCTTGCTGTTGAGTTTTTCGTTTGTGCCATTTCCGATATACATCTTCAGAGGTCTGTGGGAACTGCTAGAACACGTACTCTTTCTGGAACTTTAGCATTCGCATTGACAATTGAAGCAGCAGAACAGGCTTTTCATGGAGTACATTGTCTGATTGAGGCCATAGTCGAAAGATGCTCGTGCCAAAGAGCTGAAATACAAAAGAACAAGCGGAGCGGACTAGTGAGATGTTGGAACAAGACCGGGCACTTACAGCGTCAATGCCGACTACCACCAAATAAAACCGCTTGTCAACATTATGGAAGCAAGAGATCCAACCCAGAGCAAGGTAACAACAACACCAGCGTTGCTTATCAATCCGTTTCCCATCAGGGAAACGAGTAAGAACCAACTTCGAGGGGCAGAGGCTGATTTCTTGTATGGATGGCCCCAGAACCACCATCCAGGTCTCCCAGACCAAACGAGACAACAAAAGTCTGATTGTGGAGACTACTATTAACGGGAACAAAAATTTGGCTACCATCGACACCGGTGCCACAGCCTCCATAGTACGTCGATACCTGGTAGAGATGACGTGGCTTCATAACACCAATAGCTACCGTCTAAGAACCGCAACGGGAGAAGCAGCAAGATATGGAGAAGTGTGTCTTAAGATCCGACTGGCTGATCTAGTGTTTACTCATCAATTCCTGGTGGCAGATATATGTGACGAGTGCATCATTGGAATCGACTTTATGAAACAGCACGGAGTTATTTTGGACATCGGTAATCGAATTTTGAAGTACCAAAATAAGGAACTTCCAATGACCTATTCGAATGAAAGTACGTCGACACTGAGGACTGTCATCACGGAAGATCTGATTCTGCCTTCTTCTTCTGAAGTGTTCGTTTGGACAAAATTGGAAGGTGAGTTTGGAAGCCTTCTATGCCTCGTGGTGGAACCAGGCCCAGTGTGTTCCTCCCAAAACGTCATTATTGTGAAAACACTGGTAGCACCGAAAAACAAAATGGTCCCCGTACGATTACTAAACACCAGACCGTAGGATGTAAAGTTGAAGAAAGGAGAAGTCGTTGGACGTTGTGAATCGGTTGCAGCAATAACGAAGATCACTGATGAAGCCTCGAGAAAGGACCTGAAAACCATCAGAGCTAGAATACTTAAGTCATCGAACCTTGATCACCAACAAACAAGGATGGCTGAAAATCTCCTACAAGAGTACACTGACATCTTCGCATCGTCAAAAGGGCAATATGGTAGAACACAGTTGGTGCATCATCGCATCAACACAGGAGATGCAAAACCGATTCGTCAACCTGCAAGACGCCTTCTACTGGCCAAACAAGGTGAGGTTGAGGAAATGATAACAAGAATGAAGAAGGACGGTCTTATCGAAAATTCCAAAAGTCCTTGGGCTTCACCAGTGGTGCTAGTGGAAGAGAAAGACGGACGCACTCGTTTTTGTGTGGACTAGCGAAGGCTGAATGATGTGACTAAGAAGGACAGCTATCCCCTGCCGAGAATCAGTGATACCCTGGATGCCATGGAGGGAGCCCAGTGGTTTTCGACGCTGGACTTAAAGAGTCCTTGATGATGGGAAAAGACGGCGTTTTCTACAGGTAATGGGCTCTGGCAGTTCAAAGGTATGCCATTTGGGCTATGCTACGCTCCGGTAAAATTCGAGCGCTTGATGGAGTGCGTTCTTCAAGGACTGAAGTGGAACGCTTGCCTAGTCTACTTGGACGATGTCATTGTTTACGGGAAAACATTTGTCGAACATTGTAGGAACCTAAACGCCGTGTTTCAGAGACTTCGTGAGGCTAACCTTAAACTGAATCCAGAAAAATGTGCATTTTTCAAAACTGAAGTTAAGTATTTGGGACACATCATCTCTTCCCAAGGAGTGAAGACTGATACTGAAAAAGTTGACTCCGTCAAAAATTGGCCAACACCACAGGACAAACATCAACTCCGAAGCTTTCTTGGTCTTGCCACATATTATCGACGTTTTGTTAAGAACTTTGCTGGAGTTGCAAAGAGTTTGCATCAGCTCACCGAAAAAGGGAAGCAGTTTAAATGGTCAGGTGAGTGTGAGAAATCTTTTCAGGAACTCAAATACCGCCTCTGTAACGCTCCACTGCTGGCACATTCAACACCTGGCAAAAGATTCATCATCGACGCAGATGCAAGCAACGTTGGAATCGGGGCGGTACTATACCAAGTGCATGATGGCGAGGAGAAAGTGGTGGCATATTACAGCAAGGTCCTCTCGAAGCCCGAAAGAAACTACTGCGTGACCAGAAGGGAACTGCTAGCTCTTATCTTGGCAACAAAGCACTTCCATAAGTACATCTATGGACAGAAATTCCTTCTGCGGACAGACCATGGTGCTCTGAACTGGCTGTTGAGCTTCAAAAATCCAGAAGGTCAAGGCTCAAGGTGGATAGAAAGACTGCAAACTTATGAATACCAGATTCAACACCGCAGAGGAAAGCTGCCCTCAATCGCTGACTCATTATCCCGAAGACCTTGCAAAGTGGATTGCAAGCATTGTAGGCGGCAAGAAAACAAAGAAGATATTACCGCCTAGCGACTAAGAGCTGACCCAATATGCAGATGGAGCAATGAGGAAGTGAGGACTGCTCAACAGGAGGATCCAGATATCGAACCGATTCTCGCATGGAAAGAAAATGAAGAGAAACCTGAAGGGGGAGACATTTCTGACAGGAGTCCAATTCTCAAAGCCTATTGGGCACAGTGGGACTCAATATATGTGCAAAAAGGTGTCCTCATGCGAAAATGGGAGGCCACCAGTGGCGGCTGTACCTTAAGTGCGCTCGTGCGCTGAACCACCAATTCAATTCAAAAGATTAAAAAATTACAAAACATAGCTTCAACTTTTTAAATTACCATTTTAATATTTATTTTTTAAACATACAAAAACGTATAAGAAATCTAATTTCAAATTATGTGAAACAGTTTGAGCGCTTTGCTTAACTATCAAGACTTATTTTCCTGCAAACATAAAATCTCGTGCGCTTCGGCGAGCGCACGAGGACTGCTAATATAACTTGTATGAGATAGGAATAATATGCCTGACGCGTGAAACAAAAGATATTTCATAGAAATGTACCAAGTAATGAGTCGGTTCTCGAGCGCCGCACGGGAAAAGAGAAACGAAGATTGCCAAGAGCACACACAGTACACCCATTGAAGTTTGATTGTGCACAAAATATGCACTATAGAGTATAGAGAATAAAATGAAGCGACGGCCACGGCAGACATGTTTGACATCTCGTTGTCAGTGTAGTTTTACTGTATGTAGTTTGTGTGAAGTGTGACGCGTTAATTTTTGTTTATTTATATTACCGTAATTGTTTTTTGTAATTTCCAATTGTTGTTTTGTTCAATTTTCTAATTTTAATATTTAAGTAAAGTGCACCACCTGTTCGTTAACCTACCAGCCGCCACTGGAGGCCACTGACGGTAAATCATATCTGATGCAGCTGATCGTACCGCAATCGAATGTCAATAAAGTTCTTTGGGAGATGCACGACGAACCTTCTGGAGGCCACCTGGGAGTTAACAAAACACTGGAGAAGGTGCGACATCGGTTCTACTGGTTACATGCTAGAGATGACGTGGAGAAGTGGTGCCGAACATGTGACAAGTGTGCTGCAACCAAAGGACCTGGTAGGAAGTACAAGGTAAGATGCATCAGTACAACGTTGGATCGCCTTTTGAGAGGAATGCAGTTGATGTGGCTGGGCCTTTCCCAGAGACCAACGCTGGAAACAAGTTCATTCTGGTTGTAATCTTGTAATGGACTATTTTAGCAAGTGGCCTGAGTCGTATGCCATCCCAAATCAAGAAGCCAAAACGGTGGTCGACCAGATTGTGTTTAACTGGGTGAGTAGAATTGGCGTGCCTATGGAACTCGACCAAGGGAGGAACTTTGAGTCAAACATCTTCCAAGGAGTGTGTGGACTGCTTGGCATTAAGAAGACGAGAACCACACCGCTACATCCACAATCTGATGGGATGGTTGAAAGATTCAACCGGACCTTGAAAGAAAACCTCACCAAGGTCGTAGGCGACTACCAAAGAGACTGGGATAGGCACGTATCGCTATTCCTGATGGCCTATAGAAGTGCGGTACATAGCTCAACAGGACAAACACCATCTGACATCCTGTTCGGGAAAACCATGCGGCTGCCCAGCGAACTAAAATTTGGATGCCCCACAGAGGAGCCTCAGGACCCGAACGAGTATGTGGACGACCTCAAGGAGAGACTCGCTGACATCCATAAAAGAACAAGGGAACGGATGAAAGCCTACAGCGACCGGATGAAGACACGGTACGACACAAAAGTGACTACGGCAGGATTCCAAGCAGGAGATCGTGTGTGGCTTTATAATCCTCATTGTCAAAAGGGATTGTCACCGAAACTTCAGCAGACCTGGGAAGGTGCTTATACTGTTGTCACGAGGATTAACGACGGCCACGTGGTTTACCGCATCCAAAGAGGACTAAGAGGCAAGTTAAAAGTAGTTCATTTTGACCGGCTGCATCGATATAGTGGCGAGGCTGCTGATGGAATTATTCGGGACGATCAATCTTAAGGAGGGGGAAGTGTAATGCAAACCCAACATTTAATACCAATTTCCTAATCGAAAACGTTCAACCGAAAACACAAGCGCCAACACTAGTGTAAGTGTAGAAATATACCAGGAGGGGAAATGTTTGACAGCAATGTGGAGACCATGTGGAAATTACTGGGAAGTTCTAGATGTAATATCATTCGATATAAATAGGCCGCCGAGGCAACCAGATGTCAGTTTGGATGATAGAGTGATAATGTTAAGAGTGAAATAATGTGATTATTGGTAGAGTTGAAAAAAATAAGTAGAGATCGAATAAAAGTGGTAGAATTAAATTCAAAGGTAAAGTTTTATTATTGCGAACTAAGCGCACGTTACAGTATTAATTACAAAGGCACATTACTTTATCAAAAATTTGCTAGTTAGAAAGTGTCCAAGTCAATACACAAAAAACTAATTGAATCCATCCGTTCAAACCGATCACTTTCTTTGTCCACGTACACATCCACCGAAAGACAGTCGCAAACGTCTAGATATCTGTTAACAAGATTTCTTTTAACAACACCATTCCACCAATACCTTTTGAAATTCTGAAAGTTCGCATATGCTGTAATCCGAAAATAGTTACTCACTCATTCGGTCACTGATGCCTCTCACTCACTCGAAAACGTGAACTGTTATTCGGAGCTAGGTATACAGAGTTTTTTTTTACATACAATGTGACAAAAGTCCAGGACGGATAGGTTGGGTCGAGACAAGAAAAACTAATTTGGTAGTGGAAGGGGGAATTTATTTCCCTCTGTCATGGTGGGTGTGGCAATTTAAAATAAGAGTCTTACAAAATTTTGCAGCTCTCATTAGTTCGTTGTCAAACACGGAAAAACGAACGTGAAAATCTTTTTAGCTTTTAGAACAGACAATCCTTTTTCTTGGATTTTCTGCTTTAAAAGGTACACAGGTCAGTTTTGTGTATAAAAAAGGTATTTCAACCTTTGGCGATGAAAAGAACTATGAGGAAAGTTTTGCTATCGTACTGAACAATTTTTTCGTGAAATCGCTTATTTTAGAAAAAATAACGTAAGTATAATAAACGTAAGGCGCTAGCGCCTAAAGTTTTTTTTTCAAGACCGACTCGGTGATGATTTACGGGACTTCGACGAATTCATATTTTTGCATTTATTCTAAAAACGATTACTGTTTAAGTGTTTAACGTTAATCTTTGTCGGTTAAATCAATATGAGGTGATCGTTATTTTATTACAATTACAGTCGGATTTAACCTTTTATATCACTGTGTGACATAACTAACAAACCAAAAAAACTCCTCAAAAGAATATGTATCCGTTTTATTCCAATATAAATCACTGCGTCACAATGGTAACAAACAGTTTCACACATATTCAGTATCTTTTCTTCAAACTAGATGGGATTACTAGTATCAAAGTTGGTTCGAAGTTCGTTTGCTGTCAATTTTTAAAAGCCATTAGTGGGTGACCACTGAAAATATAAATGTACTGGCGTAACACAAACCATGTGCGAGAAGTGTGGCGTACTGTTATGATACAATAAACATAATAATTTTTATAAGGCCTTCCATACATCTTAACCCTGCAGTAGTCACACCAAAAAGTTACGCCCGTCGTCGCTCGGATTACATCTGTAATCCATTTAAAAATTCAAATAAAAACAGGGTACTAAAACTTTTCCAAAATTACTTTGCTTCAGAATAGAATAACGTTTTATTTAGAGAAAAAAAAAAAACAAATACTTCCCTTAACACAACAATACCCAAAAATAAAAAAACAAATACCACCACTAGTTACTCAAGAATTTTCAATTATGGTGGATTACAATAATAAAGCGCAGTTTGTGGCAGTGACACACATCTGTCACATGCCCCTTTTTTTCATTTTCATACTTTTCAAATGAATAAGCAGTGAAATTAAAAATTACGTGTATTTTTATTTATTGAAAACTACCTTAAAATTGTCGAATTTGTAAACTTGACGGGGTTGAGTTATAAAGAGCTAATGCAGTTCAACATCGAAATTTGATTATACAGGGTGTTCCGTAATTCGTGTTACATACTTTGGGATGTGATACTTGGTCATATTCTAAGAAACAAATTGTTCTAAAGTAAAGTCCGTTTCTAAACTGGTAGAGACCTAATTTTAGACTTAATTTTTTGTAGAAATAATAATATTTAAAACTGTATTTAAGTTGGACTCTTATAGGCTTAGATTATTGATTGATTGATTATTGATTTATTTATGTTTTTTAAAAATGTTGTTAAAAAAATTGGATTGTTTTGAGATGTATAAGCTTTCAAAAACCTTACAGTATGTGGTATTAAGTGACAAAGTGGCGACATCTTTTCAAACACAAGGGAAAAGAAACACGACTTCAGTTCAAGCTTAGTATGATGCGGATTGCTTTAGGGCAAGAAACAAATCTTTTGCTGTCTCCGTGACGCAAAAAAATCACCAACTCTGTCCGCCAAAGTAGCCTTCCAACAAGCCAATACAGAGTATAAAAATATGTGGAGGGAAAAGCAGAAGCAATATTGGCAAAATCTCTCACGGAAAATAACTGAAGTCAAGAACAGCCGTGATTTCTGGAAGTTAGCTAGAACGATAAATAGTAAAGACGTTATAAGACGCTCCCGTATCCAAATAAAAGCTGAAGTTTTAGCGGATTACTTCAAAAAGTCGTCGAACCCTATTAGCACCCCAAACTTGCATCTGTTCGCTCTGCCTCATATAGAAAATGAGTACCTATGTTGATGATGCGATTACTTTAATGGAGGTAAAAGAAGCTATCAAAGCAGCGAGGCTCAACAAAGCACCTGCAGAAGACCGTATACCTAACGAGTACAACTCCACTCAAAAATTTCAACAAGGTCTCACAAAATGTTTCAACCTCATTTTCAACGAAGGAGTGGTTAACGAAAACTTCAGAAAAAGTATTATTTTTCCAATATCTATTTAAAAAAGGTAATGCAGAAATCGCTAGCAACTCTCGCCGAATTTCGTTCTTGAATTCAGTGATGAAAATCTTCTCAGCAGTTCTTCTCAATCGCTTAACGAATTGGGTAACGGAAAACAAGCTCCGCAGTGAGTTCCAAGCAGGCTTTCGAAGAGAATACTCAACCGTGGATAACATTTTCACTCTCACAAGCATTGCGAAAACGTATCTGGATAAAGAAAGAAGTTATACGCCTTCTTCGTATACTTTAAAGCGGCCTTCGATTGAGTAGACAGAAATGCACTTTTCCTCAAACCAAACCATAGGTGCTTCAACTAAGTACCTAAAAACTATACAAAGCCTGTATGAAAACAACCAAGCGGCAGTGTGGGATGGTAACCATTTATCTAACTGGTTTGATACCAAAAAGGGCGTGAAACAAGGATGCTTACTTAGCCCATTACTCTTCTCATTGTATTTAGGTGCTATAACATCTTTCATCCCAGGCGGAATCGTGTTTGGAGGAGTCAACATCAAGTGTTTAATGTATGCCGATGATATTGTGCTGCTAGTAGAAACACTGAATATGATGCAACTTATGACCAACAAATTGCAGCAATACTGTTGTCAATGGTATTTAAAGGTTAATACTACCAAGTCAAAAATTATGATTTTTAGAAACAGTTCAGGGCGATATGCCAGGGAAGAAAAATAGACATGGGAAGGCGAGGAGCTTGAAAAGGTAGGAGAGTACAAATATCTAGGAGTTGTTTTGACCCCCAAACTCTCTGTTCAGAAGCACTTCCATTCCAAACTCCAGGAATCTAAAATTGCAATTAACTGCAACTGGAAAGAAATTCTGGGAAAAAACAACATTGCAGCAAATGTAAAATACAACTTATTTCAAGCCATAGTAAGAACTATTATGTGCAACTGGAAAGAAATTCTGGGAAAAAACAACATTGCAGAAAATGTAAAATACAACTTATTTCAAGCCATAGTAAGAACAGCACGAATTTGGGATGTTTTCCAACACGAGGAGGTAGAAAAACTACTGAGATACTTCTTGAAGAAAATTTTTCGCTTGCCAGAAAACACACCCACGTACATGCTCTATTTGGAAACTGGACTTCCGCCACTATATTTGTACACACTAAAACTGCATTTCAATTATATAAGAAATGTATTGGAGTATGACCAACATAGACTACCTTAAATTGTGGCTTCGTATGTAATGCATCGCAAAACCCAATTCTTTGGAGAATGGTGAAGGTGATGCACAGAAAACAACGTGGATCAAGTTACCGACCTGCTACATGGAAAAAATCGTTGGACTTTTTGTGGAACGCAATCAAAGAGAGGCAATTTAAAATTTATCACGAAAGCGCAAAGCGGAGTGAATCCAGAATCCTCTACCGAACATTGGAACACAATCTCAAAAATAATTATTTTAACGATAGTAACAGTATTGAGACCATATCAACCATTTTGAAATCAAGAGGACAGTTTTTATACCTCAACTTTGTACCACATCGAAGTGATCGCCCTACTGAATGTACACTGTGCAATCTACATGCGACAGAAGATGTGAAATGTTTAATTGTAATCTGCCCAGTAAGTAAGTAAGTTTTGTAAAAACCACTTTATGATATCGTAGACGAAAGCTTTTGAAAAAAAATAATATTTAATTATAGTAACAATAATATTTTATTAACTTATATTTGAATCTCTACTTATAAAACCATCTGATATTTGAATATTTTCTTTCTCTTTCGGCTGACGGAAATGCCATGCTCTTTTTATGAATTTTGTAAAATTATGTAAAAAACAAACTTTTGTATGGTTTAATAAAATCACACATTTACTTACTTACTACTTCACTTAAGTGACTAAGTTTAGTAATTTTTTTGAGATAAGCAAATTTTTCAGCAAACTGTCCTTGCCGTCTAAGCGGCGGGGAACAGACCTCCCACCTCCCCCTCCCTCACATACTATTTTTTTCTTTTCTTAACCCAACCTGTTCATTATGGGTCTTGTTGAAAAACTTTGTTTATCTGTCTATGAAAGCAAACCATCAAAAATTCCGTTATCCGAAATACCTATGTAGTATTAAGTATTTTTCGGAGCTAAGAATTCGCCGCGTAGCCCTGTAAAGTCTTTGCGCATGAATTGAAGATTGCTATACCTAGGTAGGTAGGTACACAGAAAAAAAACAACATTTATCACACATATTATAGTTTTTATCGCCCTTTATCTCTAATGGGTGTGTATGTAAATGTATTCTCTGATACGTAGAAATGTTCAATTGTCATCTTTCAACTCTCTTATTTTCGCTGACTTTTTTCGTCTTCAACAAGTTCAGGTTGGCTATCGTTCAAAACATTTAATAATTTTACTAAATGATGTTAACCTCAACTTTTTGCCCTCGACGATTTCGCTTTTTTTACCTTCATTGAGGAAGACAGAAAGCTATAATTCTGTGGAGAGCTAGATAAACTTTTTCTCAACTCTTAGCTCCGAAAAATCGAATGCGAAAGCAGCCACCTTTTCAGTTTGGAGTTTTTTTTTAACTAGTTTTTTTTTTCAAGGGCCTTCAAATACGTTTTTAATTATTGACTCAGTTGTGAATTTATTTAACAATCACAAACAGTTGGCATATAGGGCCCTGAGTACAACAGTAAATTTTCAGCTTTATTAATATTCACAGACATGATGAAAGCAAAAGCACCGTCACAGCGTTATATTCCAATTATTCAAATCAGAAACTACATCAAAGTAATTTCTTTCTCTTTGAACAAAACACAAAAGGAACAATGAAACAAACAAAGATATTATAGGTAATGTTTTTATTATTTCTAGTTCACTTGTCAGATTCCGTAAATCTGAAAGTGCTACACCTCGTGTAGCTTTTTTGAAGGAATAATAGGTAGAACATGTTTAGGGGTATATGTATACGATATGCCTGCCTTGGCATATGCAATGCGGCGCACTTGTTTAATATTCATGATTATTATCCTTTGCTTGTAGTTTTGTTTTGCTAATCTCCTTGACACGAAAAAGCAAATCTATCAACTGAAACTGAAACAGCACAACAAAAGAAGTAAAAAACAAATAGTGCAGTGTTGGAATAAAATAAAAATGCTTGCAAGTGCACACATATATGAAACTTTATGAAAAACAATACACTACAACAGCAACCAACTCACAGAAAATATTGAAATAGCCAACGAGAACATAAACATACGTACACACTACACACTCTACATCTACGGTGAGTTAAGTATATTCCTTTCTTATATTGCGTAAATCGTCCCTGGCGTTACCAACATAAGGGAAGTAGTTACCATCTCTACGCCATCGCCATCTCTGCCGCAATTGCTTTTTATTTATCTATTGAAGAAGAGCATTAAAATTTCGTAACACCATATGGCTGGTTCGTTGGTTGGCTGTTCTGTTCATAAGGAACATTCGTCGGTTCGATTGAATTTTTGATACCAAAACGACAACTTATTTATCGGTTTGCAAATAAAACACTCGACCAGTTAACAGACTGAAAAGTCCTTTCAACTTCAAAAATAAAAGGACAAATAAGAGATCGACTAATGTAGAATGTAAATTGTAGAAATAGAAAAGAAGGAAGAAAGGATATTGTGCGTTCAAAGGCACTTGATTTGGGTCGTTTTCTACATACTCCCCTTATGTAGATACCTACTTACTCCAAAATTTCGTTTAATAGTTGTTTCCTTCGTAGGCCGTTTATGTAGTTCCACAAAAGAGTTTTGTTGTGGAATGTAGAAGAATGGTAGTGTATCTGTATTTTCACTTAAGACTTTCGTGGGGACGAGTTGTGTTTTGTCGTCAAACTAATAGAAATTTAAATATAAATTAATCGACATTTTCTTTTATTTTAATTAAATTCTAAGTGAAAAGTGTGCGCATCATGTCAACAAAACCGCAATATTTTGTATATTTTTCGATTCTATAAAAGAAACGCAACTATTGTTGTGTGTGTGATTTTTTTTATATGAAGTTGAGATTATTCTGTTTGTATCTGAGACAGCTGTGGTAAATTATTGAATACAACATGAAAAGAACGACTATCATGTTTTTTTCTTTGATGTGTTATTTTATAAGCGTTCACTAAATCTCATTGTTTAAATCTACATCCAGTTATAATATTGAAGCAATAAAAAAATAATCTTCAAAAAAACGCGACTATACACGGAAAGAAAAAAGCACGGCAAAAAAACAACAAACTAATATTATGATATAATTTTAATAGTATGAGATTTTATTCAACGGCGTATTCTAGAGATTAATAAAAAGTTTGTGATCTCGTAATATTTTTTTTATCAATCATAACCATTTACCTTCCTACGCAAAATATTTTTCGTATTGTCGATAAAAAAAAATTTAGGTTGCAAAATATTAAAGTTAAACTGTAATCGTCCTTCGCCCTTCAGGACTCGTGAGTGGTGTTCTAGTTAAGTAACGGGCTGATAATGGGTTAAATTAAGGTCTTGCAATGTTTTTTTTTTTTTTTTTGTGAATGTATATCAAGCCACAGAAGCCTTTGTCAGTATTAAGAAGAAATTAATAAACTAAATCCAACAAACAAATCTTTACCTTGCTTATTTACCTAACTAGTTAATGAAAGTACAAGTTCAAGTTCAACGAATTAGTTCTTAAGTGACGAAGCATAGACACAAATTTCATATACCTATATGATACTGTTATTGGAATCTTACTTAGTCTACATTGTTAACCATGATAAAAATTAGACAAAAGATTTTGCTGAATTAAAAAAATTACTAAATGCTTTTAATATATATGTGGTTTGCAAATCAAACAAAGTCTTGACATACGTGTTTGTACTTATGTATTTGAAAAAGCTTGTTAATTACTACACATCCTAAAATAGCAGTAATAATTACAGAAGGTAGAATTAAAATCAATTTACATAAATAATAAGCGGCTTCAAAAGTAAAATATCTCAAATGTTAAATTGCTTTTGTCAGTTCGTGTCAAAGAGCTTTGTGCTTGTAATTGTTTAGATATGCGCAATCAAAAACAAAGTAGTAAATTTTCGATAATTTTTTAAAAATAGTGCCAAGAAATAAAGTCTCTGTCAGCCGCGTAATTTATTGGTTCAAATGGAATTGATGGATAATATTGCAATCGCTAGGTGAACCCTCCCTATTGTGAGTATCAAGACATCATCACATTTGAGAGTGTCAAACGAAAAGAGCTACTCTTATTTGGAATCCTGTAACACAAGCACTAAGGTGAGTATCTCTACATACCGTTTTCTTCGTATTCTTACAGCCGATAGTAACAACTTTCTAGTCCAGATTTATGGTTATTGTCACAAACAGCGATAAAGTGCAATGTTGATCAAAATGTGTGTGTGTGTGTGTGTGTGTGTGTGTGTGTGTGTGTGTGTGTGTGTGTGTGTGTGTGTGTGTGTGTGTGTGTGTGTGTGTGCGTGTGTGTGTGTTTGTTTGTGTGTGTGTGTGTGTGTTTGTGTGTGTGTGTGTGTGTGTGTGTGTGTGTGTGTGTGTGTGTGTGTGTGTGTGTGTGTGTGTGTGTGTGTGTGTGTGTGTGTGTGTGTGTGTGTGTCTGTCTGTCTGTCTGTCTGTCTGTCTGTCTGTCTGTCTGTCTATCTGTGTGTTTGTCTGTCTGCCTGTCTGTCAGTATGTCTGTCAGTCTGGTTGTCTCTCTCTCTCTCTCACCCTCTCTCTCTCTCTCTCTCTCTCTCTCTCTCTCTCTCTCTCTCTCTCTCTCTCTCTCTCTCTCTCTCTCTTTCTCTCTCTCTCTTTCTCTGTGTGTGTGTGCGTATGTGTGTGTGTGTGTGTACCAATGTGTGTGCCTATGTGTGTATGACACACACTGCACTGCAAACCTTTTTTGGGACTGAAATAATACTAACCTTGTCCCATTACACTTTTAATTGCGATTATAGGTGCTATAAGGCAAGTTTTGCAGTCGTGCAGAAAAAAATTTTTGAGACCATTAAAATTGAGATAATTTAAAACAATTAAATATGACATTACGATTAAAATGCGAAAAAGGTGGGCTCTGCAGTTCTGTCTACCTGTCTGTATGGCTGTATGTCCGTATATGGCTCTCCAGCCTGAACTGCTTGACCGGTGTCTTTCAAAATTTGCAGTTATGGTCTCTGGGGAAGCCTCCAGCAGGGTTTTCGGAATTGGGTCTCTAGGTCTTGAAATAACAGTATGGTAAACTGGGGCACATTCATTATCGGGGCACATTCGTCAAAGCTATTTTCGACTGGATGCTTGCTGAATTAAGAAATAAAAATTGCGTTGAATGCATCTATTACTGAACTCACGAACACATTCCTAATTTGACATTAGTAGTCTCGCATTCAAGAAAGTTGTGTGCAGTTTTGTGTTTTCCCACTCTCCGTTGCTATTTTGGATATTTGGTAAGTAGTGAGTTTCTAAGTGCAGATTTCATTCATTACCAAGTATTATACGTTAGGAAGTCAAATATAATAAAGGGAAAAGTCTGTTTCTAAAACTGCTAAGCACATGTGAAAAATTAAGCAATTTTGTGACGTCGGGGAAGATTCGGCATATGGCTTTGGGGCAGTTTGAGCAGGTGCCGAATGTACCCCGAAATTAAGTTTTGATTTTAGTCTTTCTAGTTTTAGTGTAAATATGGTTTGAAATAATAAAAGGAAAATCAATAGAAACTCCATTAACGAAAACTTCATGAAGAAGACAGTTGCGGATGTCTTAATGCAAAATGAAACTATTTCATCTGCAAGAAGAAAATACATGATAAAACGTCAGACCTTGCAATCAAGGCTTGAAACGGGACCCTTGGGAAGAGCCATCGGACTCCGAAAGCGCAGTGAAATTTCAATCGAAGAATACCTCCAAACAAGTCTTCACTAGAGTTCAAGAGGAAGAACTCGTTTCTTATGTTAAGAAGTCGTCTTTTCATTACTTTGGGTTGACTTACAGTTCGTTTCGAAAGCTGGCGTATGAATATGCGCTGAAGAACATATCTATTTGGATATATCTAAGGATGCTTCGGAAGATTGGCTATATAGTTTTTTGAAGAGAAATGAAACCAGAAAACATAAGTATTGCTCGTGTAAAGGCAATTTTAGTTTTAAAACAAGTCACACTAAATGTTTTTCTTTTCTTCTGAATGAGTTATATATTAATATCAATATGGAAGTCATTTTGGATATTAAAAAATATTGTATGGAGCAATGACAAGTTGGAAATTTTTTTTTAATATTGAACAAAAAAACAGTGGACATTGACCAAAATAGATGAACAAAAATGACACCCAAAAGAGTTAGAAATGTGTCATATTGAACAAAGCTGTTTTCCATAACTTGAAAAACTAAAAGAGATATGTTGAACAAAATAGTTTGCGCCAATCTGCAATACCGAACTGAATTTTGTGAAAAATGGCCCATTGAACAAGATAGTACTCAGCCGACGGTATGTATATGAAATGGATAGTTAACTCTTCATGTTTTCTTTGACGTTTTTAGGATGCTGAATGATCCCCGTTGAATGACGAAGCTGCCCCGTGCCGGGGCACTTTCATCAAACAGAGGTAAGTTTTTAAAATGGTTAGAGTTCCAGTACGGTGAATAATATGAAGAATATTTCTTCCAAGAATTAATTACCACTATTAAAACTACCTGGAGAACAAAAAACAAGTTCTGTTGAAGGTTTTAAAAACGGCAAAATGGGCCTATGAAAAAAAAGTAACGAATGTGCCCCAGTTTACCATACCTGCCATACAACCTATTTTTCTCGAAAACGGTTGTAAAGATTTTGATAGTACATTACGTGAGGTATTATTATATAAGTTGTTTTTATGTTTTATATTATAAGTTGTTTAAGAAAGATTACATATTAGATAACATTGAAAAATTTTGTTTTACCGACTTTCATTGGTGTAAAAAACAATATTTTTGATTTTTTTTTAATTTTTTGTCAATACAATCTTTCAGCAGGATTTAAAAAAAAAATTAAAAATTAAAAACCGCCCTAACGATTTTATTTTGCGTGATTTAATTCAATTTTCATTATTTATGTGTAGGTGGCAGCCCTGTACCACCAAATATATTAAAAGTGAATACTAAAACCTTTTATTCAGCCTAAAGATTTTGGTACTATACTTAGCACACAATCGCAAGTTCGTGCGACCCAGTCGTCTTCATTTATTTATAACGATTAACGAGACTTATTTTCTTAGAACTATCGGAGATTAAGAAACATCACTAAATTCAGAAAAAACATGAGTCCTTTATTTGATTCGATAATAAGATTCGATAATGTTTGATTCGACAGTTCGATGTAGTTAAATTTTTGAAGGTTATTTTAGGCAAATGTTGGCTGCGTCTGTGCCTCAAGTATTCCATTCACTTGGTCCGATTTTTATACTCTTTCTAACATTTCGGGTGGTATCTAACGATTTTAGCTTCCAGTGTGTCAGTTGAAGTTTGCTTCTCACTTTAGACAAGATACATGAACTTTAGCATAGCTCCACAAAAAACAGTCTAGAGGCGTTAAAACGCATGGTTTAAGTGGCCAATTGACCGGTTTCGAACGTGATGTAAACTGTTCACCGAACTTGACCCTTAATTGGCCTATTGGTAAGCGTACTGTGTGGCATGTGGACCCGTCTTGTTGAAATCTCATATCACTCACATTTAGTCCAAATAGCCCGAATAGCCGCCTTAGCAGGTCGACAAATCTGACCTTAAAATGGAAAAAGTGCGCGATGAACTTTCGTAACAGAGCACGCATTTGGATGATAAAATCAAACAATTTGCAAACGTTGTTCGTTTCTAAGCCGCTTCACAGTTGGATTGAACTGAAGAAGTTTGGCCGTGAAACAAAACTCGAAACATACGTAAGCTGTCAAAACCAGTGTTACCAAAAAGAAAATATCAAAAATGATGCGGCAAATGCCGTTTAGATGGAAACTAGAAAGAAATCATATGGGAGAGGTGAGGGGGTAAGGGGGTTGTCTAATTTCTTCCATAAGCAAAGTTTTGACTTTGGGGTAATTTTTCAGAAAATGCCTGCTAACATGGAGTTTCTCTATTTTTTACAGATGAACAGAACATATTAAAAAAAAAATTCATTCATAAGTGCACTCAAAAAGAGCTTGCATTTGGAATAATTTTCAAAGAATTGATTGTTTTAAGGAAATTTTTATGACTGTGCAGGTGAGCACTGATGAAAAGAGTAAAAAGTGTATTTGACCTGTTACCAAAATCCTAATTGACTTACCTTCTCTCAGGGAGATTTAAGAGTGGGGTATGAATGTTCAATGTATAAATAGGCCGTATAAAAGAATAAGAAAACAAATTTGTTAGTCAAAATAAGTCACAATTGAAGTTTGATCGAAGAGCTTTGAAAGAAGACTTCGCAGACATTTTATTCGTTTATGGGTTTTGCAATGAAAATTCAAGAGGAGCACAACAAAGATACCCGGAACTCAATCCTAACAGACGACTTCCTTCTCAAAATGTTTTTGGAAATACCTTTCGAAGGCTTCGTGAAAATGGAAACTGGATCAGTATTAACTGAAAGACGTAATGTAGGAGCTGCAACCTTAGAAGAGTTTCGGTCGATGAAAAAATACTGGCACAGTTGAAATTGATCCTTCCATTAGAATAAGGCGCTTGGCTCTACAGTTTAATGCTTCCAAACAAAGAGTCTTCAGAATACTGCATGGAGAAAATATGCATTCATATTACCATACACCTGTGCAGGAACTACTTCCGAATTATTTTGAGATGAGACTGGAATTTTGTAACTGGTTGCTATAGAGAAGTTTGAATGACAACCAGTTTATAAACAAAGTTCCTTGGACAGACGAATCCCAGTTCACAAGAGATGATATCACGAATTTCCATAACCTCCATACAAAAGCTTCAAACAATCCACATTCAAGCAGATTTTGTGCCAATATGTGGTGTATAGTTGGAAATAAATTAATCGAACCTTTCAAGTTATCACCCGACTTAATTCAACTAATTATTTGGAGTTTTTACAAAATAATCTACCAGACCTGTTGAAGGATGTTCCACTGCGTCTGCACCATATTTCTAACAAGATGGTGCTCCCGCCCACAACGGTCGTGAAGTTAAGGATTTGCTGGTTGAAAAATACGGTGGTAGATGGATAGGCAGAAATGGACCAATTCACTGGCCTGCACGATCTCCCGATCTCAATGTACTGGATTTTATTGTATGGGGACGAATGAAAAAAATTTTTTGCTCATCTGAAATAACAACCTTAACACAATTAGAATAACGCATTTCCGAAGGATCACTACAAATAAGATAAGAGTTATCAATGAAATCCAAAAACGGGCTCTGGCATGCATTCAAAACGATGGAGGGCACTTTGAGCACTTATTATAATTCTATTTGTATAAAATACATACAATACTACTAAAAGTACCGATTTTTTTGGTTAATTCAAACAAATCTCAATGCTGTAAATCTTTTCTTTTTTTAAGTTCTTACCCATTTTGTATTTTTTGAAATATCACAAAATGTATGGGTTTTTGAGTGCAGTTATTTGTTTTTTGTTTTTTTTTTTGCCAGGATTAAATCTTCAAAACACACTTAGTAGTGTGGGATTCTCCTCGTAATCAGAACCAATCTATGAACGATCGACCACAGATTTTTCTTTCTCAATAATATAATCGCTTTAAGGGAAGCTTAAGCTTTTAATGCTTCCCATGACTTTTAGACCATTAGCTAGTGTGGCTTGGTTCTTCTTAATCTCCGAACATTGCCTCTCGTATTTAATACGGACTCCATTTCAGAGTTGATATGACTATGCAGTCGCTGATTGTGTGATACAGCATGTTTTCTTACAACTTCTGTAACCGTTTCTATTTGTAGGTCACGATGTAAATCGCTATTTCTTATATACCATGGTGCATTTACTATTCCACGAAGGACTTCGTTTTGGAACTTTTGGATGATTTCAGTATTTTTTTTTATCTTTGTACAGCCCCATAATTGAATTCCATAGGTCCAAACAGGTCTAAGTACTTATATATAAAGCATTATTTTATTTTCGACAGATAAGTCAGAATTTCTACCGAGTAACCAGTACATTTTTCTATATTTCAAGTTGAGCTCTTCCCTTTTCTTTTTGATATGCTCTTTCCATTTTAGCTTTGCATCCAAGTTCATTTCAAGGTATTTGGCCTAATTGACGTAAGGTACAGCTTGATTGTTGATAAATATTTGTACGTAGCTAACTTTTTATTTGTAAAGTTTATATGGTGCAGATTTAGCTTCATTGAGCTTGATACGGCATTTTTTGGTCCAATCACTAACGGTGTCGACGGCCGAAAGAAAAACCTTGGTAAAATCAAACAGGAAACTTGTTTGTTTTTGCGTCAAGCAGGAACATACTTAAATTAAACAAGCTGGCATTTTCATTTTATTTATTGAAATGCTACAATTTTCATTGCTCAAATCAACAACGTCATTTTCAATTTCATTGTTAACCAACAACGGTTGTGATACTAGAAACATACATGTCCATGATACTTTAACAACGTTTGTGTTTCGTCAACAATTTTGAATTGTTGGTAAAATATGAACATTGTTGACCAAGTAAGTTCGTGAGAATTCAGCCACGTTTTTATTTGCTCAACAGTTTTAATGTAAAATTTCTATTATAAATGCCTGAATTGAAGTTTGACCTATACATTTGATAGGTCAAACTTCAATTCAGACATTTATCATAGAAATTTTACAAACTGTTGATCAAATAAAAACGTGGCTGAATTCTCACGAACATACTTGATCAACAATAAAGAATAATTAATTATCCCCTAAGATAAAATGGTCACGAGACTTATCATATTGAATTGAAGTTCCGTTATGCGACTTCAAGTTTTCTGTGGGCTTAAGTATGAAAAATATTAGAATTCAAAATGTTCCTGATACTTTAACTATTCTTTATTGATTAAAGAAGTATGAAATTTGTTGATCAAACATATTGGTGATAGTTCAACAGTGTATTTGATATTTCAATCACAAACGTGATGGTTTTTGTAATTTCAGCCTTAATTGTTAGTTAAATATGTTTGTTGTTGATCAAGTATAAAATCAACAATCACGTTGTTGGTTAAAAATTATAACATATTCAAATCAACTACGAACATACTTAATTTAAACATTTTTATGATACTTACCTGAAAAAAAATTGATCACGGCAGCATACTTGATTTGAACATGCGTTCTTATTTGAATTCATCACGAAACTTGGTTAATTTCACAACTTTAGATGAATTGTTGATTAACAATGAAACATGTTTAAATCAACCAAGGTTTTTTCTTACGGTGTATTAGTTTGGCTTAATTCAAGCTTAATACAATTTTGATCATAAACTTAAACTTACAATATTAATATACATTATATAAAAATTTAAAATTAAATAACTAACCTATCTTAAAAGTAAAAATATAAGGGGAAATTAAGGATTACGGGAGTGTAAGTTATTTCTGAGGGAAGGTACGCTTATATTAAAATCAAGGGTATGCTGTACACTGTTTGCTAAGCGCAGCATTCGGGTGATAGGATTGAAATGGCCATAGTTAGTACGATGAGTGGGAAGGTTATAGAGAGGGGTTCATCTAAGGTTGCGGGGTTTGGTATTGAGGAAGATATTTTCTAGGAGTGCCGGACAGTCTATGACACCAGTGATTATTTGGTGCAAAAATATAATATCGGCAACTATACGACGCTTTGCGAGGGTTTGTAAATTGATTAAAAGTAACCGATCTTCGTAGGGAGGTAAAATTAGAGGATTACTCCAAGGAAGGTGACGGAAAGCGAATCGAAGAAATCTTCGTTGAACGGCTTCAATTCTGAGAGAGTGGGTAATTTGGATTTTGCAATTTGTTAGCAGCCTTGACGACGCACTTACTGGATGCCAAAACTGCAGTTTCATCTGCAAAAGTATCCATAATGGTGTTGTTATCCACTGGAATATCCCTTGTATATAGCAAATACAGGGTCGGTCCTAGGACGCTTCCTTGTGGAACACCTGCTTGTATTATACTCAGCTTTGAATATTTTTGATCATACCGTACTCTGAAGAGCCGGTTTGAGATATGAAATTATAGTATTTCGTAGTACTGCCTGGGTAGGTCCGTTTGTAGTTTGTACTCTAGCCCCTCATGCCATACCTTGTCGAATGCTTGAGCAACATCTAAAAAATTAGCCGAACATACTTCTTTTTACTCTAATGCTTTTCCAACTGCATCCGTTATTCTATGAACTTGGTCTATCATGGAATGTTTATTTCTTAATCCAAACTGATGATTTGGGATTAGATTTCTTTCTTCTATGGCTTTGCTTAAGCCTGAACTACATCGAAACACAAAGTGAAAAAAATAAAAAACTGAATAAAGTCAAAGCTTTTAAAATACACACATATTACTGCGTGACACCTGTTGGAAACATTAGAAAAACTCCGAAAAGCTTTTTGACTGTTACATATTTCAAAACAAAACAATTAACAATTTTGTCAAACAAGAAAAATTTCTGTTTTCGGGAGCTGGTTATGGTTAATGTTCAATAAATTTAATTGAATATGCTTCATTTTAATTTAAAATTTTAGAACACAGTAGACATTTACTTCAATTTTATAATTTTCAAAATTGGTTTGAAACTATGAAAGAGCTTTTGTTTAGAAAACTACAGGATTTTAGTGATGAAAGCGCTACCATTCAAGAAAAATAAACAAAAGTATGTGATTGTGTTTGTTTTCAAAAAATTGTTCTAAGTAAAAGCTCCGACATAGGCTAGCTTTTTTCAAACACACTTTTTTAAAGCTGAAAGGAAGAGATTTAAATTTGTTTTTGATAGAGGAGTTCGGAAAATCATTTGACTTTTCAAGAAACTTTTAACTTTGTGTTTCGATGTAGTTCAGGCTTTAGTCTTTTCAGTAGCAAATTTGCAAAGACTTTTGTCATTATTGGTATAAGCGATATTGGTTAAGACGTCACTTCTGTTGGTGGCTTACTTTGCTTTGGTATAAAAATTACTTCAGCAATTTTCCAATGATGTGGGACATATTGGGTCTTTAGGTATGCATTTATTATGAATTGGAGTCTTATAAAGGCTTTTGATGGCTTTTCTTTCATAACCTGAGCAGTTATAACATGGTACCCAGGTGATTTTTTGTTCGATAGTTGATTTTGACACATACTTTTTATTTCTTTGAGTGTGACAATTGGTATGTCAACTTCATCGACTTTATCAATAAACTGTAAGCTGTTTTCAGATGTATTTGCTGGGAATGGCTTAAGAATATTCGCAAGATGTTCTGCAAAAAGGTTAGCTTTTTCTTTCGGATTTTCGATCCAATTCCCGTTTAGAGATCTTATTGGTGGGTTTTGTCTTTACAGGCGCTTATAGCTGCTTTCCATAGCGAATAATCGGTTGAAGCATCAGTCGTTAAATTTTTTAGGAATCTACTTAATGAATCATTTTTGAGTTCGTGGATTTGTTTTTTCAGTTCGTTGCTTAGCCGGTTAAACACTGTTTTGTCGTCTGGAAATCTAGTATTTTGTCATTTGCTTCGTGCTCTTCTTTTCTCCAATATCAACTCTCTTATCTCTACAGGGTATGTTGTGTTGTTTGTGTATGTGAGTATTGTTATTTGTGATGTTTATCTGTAAAATATAAACAAAAACTCTACGTTTAACAGGCATTTTCTAAAAAAAATGACCTCAAAGTCAAATCTTTGCTTGGGGAAGAAAATTTGAGCACCATTTAAAATTGAAAATCTGGCAACACCCACAATGAAATAAAAAAATGGGCTCTGGCATGCATTCAAAACGAAATAGGGCAGTTTGAGGACTTGTTATAATGGTATTTGTATAAGATACATAAAAAAAACTACTTAAAGTACAGAAATTATTGTTTTATTCAAACAAACCTTTTTTTTTCATTTTGTATTTTTTCAAGTATCATAAAATGTTTTGGTTTTTGAGTGCACTTATTACTGAGTTATCATAAGAAAATTTATGTATTTTCAATAATTGCCTTTATTATGTTTTGACATATAGACTGGAAAATGGAACTATATTTGAATAACCCATGATTTGCTAGCCAAGCTATGAAAAATGTGAACACACTCTTTGGTGATCACAGATTCTTAACCATGGATTAAGAAGAATCCTTTATAACCAAATTGCTTTTTTAACCCGCTCTGAACAAACCGGCGCTTAATTTCTTCATTGCCCTTCTTTATTCTCTTTATCTATCATATAGTTTGCCTTCTGGGGGACCTCTTTTTACTTTTTTTGGTTTACTTTTTGCTCAGAGGGCAAAAAGCTAAAAAATTTTTCTGCTACTCAGTAGTCAGCACATCCCTTAACAGGAAAACAACAAAATTAGTTCCATCTTCAAGTTTAAAAAACATTTTTTAATAGTAAGTCGCACGAAATTCGACTCGCTTTGTCGCGAGCATATAAAAAATACGTGAAATTTCGGGTGCAATGCAATAAGCCTCGCGGCAATAAGACCCGTGGGCCTTATTGCTCAAAAAAATGGAAATAACACCCACGGGCTTTGTTTCCACTTTGAAGAGGCAATAAGACCCACCAAAGAAAAGAATTTAGGCCCATGTCTTTTGTTGCCATTTTGAAGCAGCATTTATATGAGTCTGATGCATTTGGGATCTTAAAATTAGTTTTCCTTCTAAGAAAGGATTACGAACATAGCGGATGCGCAAAATGCATATATGCTTGTTTCTTTTTATTTGAAGAAAACAACATTTTGAGGTACCGAAAAACAAAGCTCCAAAATTCAGGCACTTATTTCAGCTGTCAATGGATATGAATTCATAGCTCACGTTGTCTCCCACTTCGTGACAAAGCTTGATGGAAACTCGGTCCACTTTCTTATAAACACTTTATAACTAAATCTACTTTCTTAATGTTTATTTTGCTCTTAGATACTTTCTCCTGGTCTGTTCATGTGAAACTTTTATGTTCGTCCACAAGCCCGTACTATCCGAAGGGAAGCTTCGTTCGCTTCGATTCGATTTTTACTCACGTATAACAATGAAGCTAAAAGCGAAGCGGAAAAAATTTTCTCAAGGGAGTATGGATGTGTGGTGTAAAAATAAAAATTCGCGCTTCGCTTTTAGCTTCATTATGTTATACGTGAATAAAAAGCGAAGCGAACAAAACTTGCCTTCGGGTAATACGGGCTTGTGGTTGAACTTAAGAAATTCGAGCGAACCAGCGAACTGACCGCACTAGACATATACTATATGATGTAAAGTTCCATGAATATTTCTTATGGACGGGTGTTCCTCTTCGGTATGTCATAATCCACAATCAAAGCTTGAACTTATGTCAGTGGAGTTGCGTCCCTGTGCCAGTTTATTCACATTAAAAATAAATTAAAGTGCAAACGGTGTGACTTCTTTACAATACGAAATGATATTAGAGTTCGAAGAAAAAGGAACTAAGGCCCGCGGCTCTTACTGCTATTTCATCATGAAAATAACCCCCGAGGGCCTTATTTCCAAAACAAAGAGGAATTAAGACCCACGGCTCTTATTGCCACGGGCCTTAATGCACTGCACCGAAATTTTGGATGTAAACGAACATTTATTGCGTTTCAGAAAATGATAAATTTACGAGTACGGAACGTACGTGGCAATGGAAAGATAACAATACTGTAACGTGCGCTTTGTTCGCAAAATAAAACTCTACCTTTCTATTTAATCTACCACTTTATTCAGTATCTACTTTCGATATACACTTTATTCGAACTCAACTCAATTACTTTTATCCAATATTCACACTATCACTTTCTAAATAAAACTGACCTCTGGTTGCGTCAGCTCCCTCTTTATATAGGAAAGTGAACCATCGAGAGATTTCTAGTAGTTTTTCTATGAACCATGATGTCTAGACAAGTTCCCCTCCCGGTATTTCTGCACACATACACACTCACTCACAAAAAAACGTCTTCTTTTAAACCACTCCATTATAGTGCTCCCAGATGTGTTTTTCGGTGGAACGTTTTCGATTAGGAAATTGGTATTAAATGTTGGGTGTACATTACACTGCCCCCTCCTTAAGATTGTTCGTCCCGAATAATTTCATTTGCGGCCTCCCCACTATATCGATGCAGCCGGTCACAATGCACTACTTTTAACTTGCCTCTTAGTCCTCTTTGGATGCGGTAGACCACGTCGTTAATCCTCGTGACAACAGTATAAGGACCTTCCCAGTTCTGCTGAAGTTTCGGTGACAATCCCTTTTGACGATGAGGATTATAAAGCCACACACGATCTCCTGCTCGGAATCCTGCCGTTGTCGCTTTTGTGTCGTACCGTGTCTTCATCCGGTCGCTGTAGGTTTTCATCCGTTCCCTTGTTCTTTTATGGATGTCAGCGAGTCTCTCCTTGAGGTCGTCCACATACTCGTTTGTGTCCTGTGGCTCCTCGGTGGGGCATCCAAATTTAAGTTCGCTGGGCAGCCGCATGGTTTTCCCGAACAGGATGTCAGATGGTGTTTGTCCTGTCGAGCTATGTACTGCACTTCTATAGGCCATCAGGAATAGCGGTACGTGCCTATCCCAGTCTCTTTGGTAGTCGCCTACGACCTTGGTGAGGTGTTCTTTCAAGGTCCGGTTGAATCTTTCAACCATCCCATCAGATTGTGGATGAAGCGGTGTGGTTCTTGTCTTCTTAATGCCTAGTAGTCCGCACACTCCTTGGAAGATGTTTGACTCAAAGTTCCTCCCTTGGTCGGAATGGAGTTCCATAGGCACGCCAAACCTACTTACCCAGTTAAACACAATCTGGTCGACCACCGTTTTGGCTTCTTGATTTGGGATGGCATACGCCTCAGGCCACTTACTAAAATAGTCCATCACGACCAGAATGTACTTGTTTCCAGCGTTGGTCTCTGGAAAAGGCCCAGCCACATCTACTGCAATCCTCTCAAAAGGCGATCCAACGTTGTACTGATGCATCTTACCTTGAATCTTCCTACCAGGTCCTTTGGTTGCAGCACACTTGTCACATGTTCGGCACCACTTCTCCACGTCATCTCTAGCATGTAACCAGTAGAACCGATGTCGCACCTTCTCCAGTGTTTTGTTTACTCCGAGGTGGCCTCCAGAAGGTCCGTCGTGCATCTCCCGAAGAACTTCACTGACTTTCGATTGCGGTACGATCAGCTGCATCACATGTGACTTACCGTCAGCGGATTCCCATCTTCGCCTGAGGACACGTTCTTGCACATATAGTGAGTCCCACTGTGCCCAATAGGCTTTGAGAACTGGACTCCTGTCAGAAATGTCTCCCCATTCCGGTTTCTCTTCATTTTCTTTCCATGCGAGAATGGGTTCGATATCTGGATCCTCCTGTTGAGCAGTCCTCACTTCCTCATTGCTCCATCCGCTTATTGGGTCAGCTCTTAGTCGCTGAGCGGTAATATTTTCTTTGTCTTCTTGCCGCCTACAATGCTTGCAATCCACTTTGCAAGGTCTTCGAGATAATGCATCAGCGTTTGAATGCAACTTTCCTCTGCGGTGTTGGATCTGGTAGTCATAGGTCTGCAATCTTTCTATCCACCTTGCGACTTGACCTTCTGGATTTTTGAAGTTCAAAAGCCAGCTCAGAGCACCGTGGTCTGTCCGCAGAAGGAATTTCTGTCCATAGATGTACTTATGGAAGTGCTTTGTTGCCAAGATAAGAGCTAGCAGTTCCCTTCTGGTCACGCAGTAGTTTCTTTCGGGTTTCGAGAGGACCTTGCTGTAGTATGCCACCACTTTCTCTTCGCCATCATGCACTTGGGATAGTACCGCCCCGATTCCAACGTTGCTTGCATCTGCGTCGACGATGAATGTTTTGCCAGGTGTTGGATGTGCCAGCACTGGAGCGTTACAGAGGCGGTATTTGAGTTCCTGGAAAGATTTCTCACACTCACCTGACCATTTAAACTGCTTCCCCTTTTCGGTGAGCTGATGCAAACTCTTTGCAACTCCAGCAAAGTTCTTAACAAAACGTCGGTAATATGTGGCAAGTCCCAGAAAACTTCGGAGTTGATGTTTGTCCTGTGGTGTTGGCCAATTTTTGACGGAGTCAACTTTTTCAGGATCAGTCTTTACTCCTTGGGATGAGATGATGTGTCCCAAATACTTGACTTCGGTTTTGAAAAGTGCACATTTTTCTGGATTCAGTTTAAGGTTAGCCTCTCGAAGTCTCTGAAACACGGCTTTTAGGTTCTTGCAATGTTGGTCAAATGTTTTCCCGTAAACAATGACATCGTCCAAGTAGACTAGGCACGCTTTCCACGTCAGTCCTTGAAGAACGCACTCCATCAAACGCTCGAATGTTGCCGGAGCGTTACATAACCCAAACGGCATAACTTTAAACTGCCAGAGCCCATTACCTGTAGAAAACGCCGTCTTTTCCCGATCATCAGGGTGGATGTCAACTTGCCAATATCCGCTCTTCAAGTCCAGCGTCGAGAACCACTGCGCTCCCTCCATGGCATCCAGGGTATCACTGATTCTCGGCAGGGGATAGCTGTCCTTCTTAGTTACATCATTCAGCCTTCGGTAGTCCACACAAAAACGAGTGCTTTCGTCTTTCTTTTTCACTAGCACCACTGGTGACGCCCAAGGACTTTTGGAATTTTCGATAAGACCGTCCTTTTTCATTGCTGTTATCATTTCCTCAACCTCACCTTGTTTGGCCAGTGGAAGACGTCTTGCAGGTTGACGAATCGGTCTTGCATCTCCTGTGTTGATGCGATGCTGCACCAACTGTGTCCTACCATATTGCCCCTTTTGCGATGCGAAGATATCAGTGTACTCTTGTAGGAGACTTTCAGCCATCCTTGTTTGTTGGTGATCAAGGTTGGATGAATTCAGTATTTTAGCTCTGATGGTTTCGAGCTCCTCCGGAGTTATAGTTTTTCTCGGAGCTTCGTCTGTGATCTTCGTAATTGCTGCAACCGATTCGCAACGTCCAACGACTTCTCCTTTCTTCAACTTTACATCGTACGGTCTGGTGTTTAGTAATCGTACGGGGACCATTTTGTTTTTCGGTGCTACCAGTGTTTTCCCAATGATGACGCTTTGGGAGGAACACTCTGGGTCTGGTTCCACCATGAGGTATCGAAGGCTTCCAAACTCACCCTCCAGTTTCGTCCAAACGAACACTTCAGAAGAAGGAGGCAGAATAAGATCTTCCCTGATGACAGTTCTCAGTGTCGACGTACTTTCGTTCGAATAAGTCATTGGAAGTTCCTTATTTTGGTACTTCAAAACCTGATAACCGATGTCCAAAATAACTCCATGCTGTTTCATAAAGTCGATTCCAATGATGCACTCGTCACATATATCTGCCACCAGGAATTGATGAGTAAACACTAGGTCGGCCAGTCGGATCTTAAGACACACTTCTCCATATACTCTTGCTGCTTCTCCCGTTGCGGTTCTTAGACGGTAGCTATTGGTGTTATGAAGCCACGTTGTCCTTACCAGGTCTCGACGTACTATGGAGGCTGTGGCACCGGTGTCGATGGTAGCCACATGTTTGTTCCCGTTAATAGTAGTCTCCACAGTCAGACTTTTGTTGTCTCGTTTGGTCTGAGAGACCTGGATGGTGGTTCTGGGGCCATCGATACAAGAAACCAGCCTCTGCCCCTCGAAGTTGGTTCTTACTCGTTTCCCTGATGGGAAACGGGCTGATAGGCAACGCTGGTATTGTTGTTACCTTGCTCTGGGTTGGATCTCTTGCTTCCACAATGTTGACAACTGGCTTTGTTTGGTGGTAGTCGGCATTGACGCTGTAAGTGCCCGGTCTTGTTGCAGTTCCAACATCTTGCTAGTCCGCTCCGGTTCTTTTGTATTTCAGCTCTTTGGCACGAGCATTCTTCGACTATGGCTTCTCTAAGTCGATGTACTCCCTGAGAAGCCTGTTCTGCTGCTTCAATTGTCAATGCGAATGCTAAAGTTTCGGAAAGAGTACGTGTTCTAGCAGTTCGCACAGACCTCTGAAGATGTATATCGGAAATGGCACGAACGAAGGACTCAACAGCGAGCTGGTTGATGATTTCTTCTCCAGCATCCGGGTATGCCAGGTGAACCAGTCTTTCGACGTCTGCTTGGAGCTGCTGTAGACTTTCACCCCTTTTCTGGACTCTGTTATTGAGTTGGACTCGGAAGACTTCTTTCAAGTGGCTATCTCCAAAGCGTTTATCTATAGCTGCCACGAGAGAACTGAAATCGCCGCTCTTACCAGCTGGAACTGTTTGAAGTAATTCAGCTGCTGGTCCTCTAAGAGCAAGAGTCAGTGCAATGTACTTGTCTTCGTCATCCCAGCCATTTGTTGTCGCGGCTGCCTCAAATTGTCTCTTGTAGACTGGCCAAGAAGACTGTCCATCAAATGTTGGGGGTTTCATCTCCTTTTTCCTTGCAAACTCTCCAGCAGATTCTCGAATTTTTATTTTCCGGATCTGGTCCAATTCCTTGGACAGAACAGAGAACTGGTTATCGCATCGGCTTTCCAAACGATTCTCTACAACAGAAAGCTGTTTTTCCACACCTTCAACTCGTTCGTCAAGGGCACATACATTTTTCTCAATATTACCCAATTTTCCTTCTAAAATGTTTTTCTGACCTTCCAAAACATTCTGTTGCGCCTCAAGTCTTTCGAGAATATTCTGTTGTTCTTTCTTTTGTTCGTTTCGTTGCTCTTCCAGATTCTTTTGTTGTACTTCGAGTCTTTCGAGAACATTCTGCTGTTCCTTCTTTTGTTCGTTTCGTTGTGCTTCAAGTTGTTCAAGAACATTCTGTTGTTCCTTCTTTTGATCGTTTCGTTGTTCTTCCAGACGTCCGAGAACCTTCTGCTGTTCTGTCTTTTGTTCTAATAAAAGCTTCATTATACTAGAAAAATCTACACTTTCACTTGCTTCCTCTTCCTCCACTTCTGTTTCAAAAACAAAAGTGTTTACGTCTTCCCCTTGCTGTTCCAAGTGGTTGCGCAAGCGCAGGACGAGCTCATTTTTCGATCCCGCTCTAGAGAAGTTTTCGCTTGCCTAACTCACTTTTAAGCTCAATGCAGTTGAGCTCTTCTAACAACTTACCCATTTTCACTGTATATAATTATTATTTTTCTTTTTACTTTTTTTTTTTTTTTTTTACACTTTACTAGTCAAATAAGTTTTATTTACACTTCTGACACCAATGTAACGTGCGCTTTGTTCGCAAAATAAAATTCTACCTTTCTATTTAATCTACCACTTTATTCAGTATCTACTTTCGATATACACTTTATTCGAACTCAACTCAATTACTTTTATCCAATATTCACACTATCACTTTCTAAATAAAACTGACCTCTGGTTGCGTCAGCTCCCTCTTTATATAGGAAAGTGAACCATCGAGAGATTTCTAGTAGTTTTTCTATGAACCATGATGTCTAGACAAGTTCCCCTCCCGGTATTTCTGCACACATACACACTCACTCACAAAAAAACGTCTTCTTTTAAACCACTCCATTATAGTGCTCCCAGATGTGTTTTTCGGTGGAACGTTTTCGATTAGGAAATTGGTATTAAATGTTGGGTGTACATTACAATACATATAAAGTCAACTTACACACACATTATTTTTTTATTCATACTTATACGGTAGGTTCGTTTACCTAAGCTTAGGTAAAGTTAGTGGTTAGGTGAAATGAGGGAATGGGAAGGCTAGAACTAATATTTTAATCGTTACAGAAAAAGCAACGTTCGATTAAGGCAGGGCTTTAACAATGAACCCATATAATATATTATGTCGTCTCGTATACTCTTTCCGTTTGTACAGTCTATTGATGTTGTTTGTGTGAAAGTCTGAACATTGTTAAAAAATATTTTTATTGTAAATGTAGATATTGTTCCAAAAAGTTCAGCTTCAGCTTATTCTGAACTGGCCCTGATTTTGGATCATTATTTTGAATCATCTGACTTAGAAAGCCAAATTCTTTAATTGGCGACTTAAATCAGCCATACGTTGAATGGTTACTCTCTGACGATGGATCTTTCCAAAAACCCTCTTTAACTTCACCACAAAGTGAGCTTTATAGTTTAGATAATATTATATCTACTGACTTACAGCAAGTAAGCTGTGTTAGAAATTTCCTTCCGAAGCTATAAGCACGGTTGTTCTTAAATCTAATTCAAGGAATCACTAGAATTGATGATCTTCATCCCCCCTTAGATATTTTTGTTGAACTAAGTAACGTTTCTCACGTTATTAATAATTCAAATGACTGTTTATATACTTTTGACTTTCGAAAGTCGAATTTCGATTTGCTATCGAATAAATTTAGCAAGGCTTGTATTGATAATATATCAACCCTTGCTAATATTGACGAAGCAGTCGCTTGCTTTTACTCCGTTTTAGAAAATTCCATGAAAAAAACCATTCCACAAAACACGCTCAGAAATGCCAGTTTTTGTCAACCGTGGTTTACCAAGGAACTAAAGGCTCTGAGGAATAAAGGAAATAAGGCTTGGAAGACCTATTTAATTACTCTTTATCCAACTGACCACCAAATATTTATAAGTTTTTTCTGCTTTCTCAGAATCTGTATTCTAGCTATGTCACCCAAATGGGGTGTTCTCTGAAAAACGATCCTAAAAGCTTTTGGTCCTTTGTAAATTCTAAAAAAAATCAGACGGCTATCCAGCCAACTTTATTTATAATACCATATCTTTAACAAATACTCCCGACATTTGCAATGTCTTTGCAGACCATTTTAATGGCTCTCCTTGTAATACAAATCTAGAAATTGATGAAAACTACTTTGAATATTTAGCTCACTGCTCGCAAGCGAATTTTAATAATATACCTATGAATAAATCAAAAAAAACAAATGCACAATTTAAATCTTTACAATCTTTATTAGTCACTTGGGTATGTGATCGCTTTGAATGTCTACAGTAGAATGCAAGAATAAATCGAAACAAAATGGTAAGATTCGATGAGCTGCGATGTGGGAACGTGCGAATCGTGGGAACTGGCCATTCAGCAAGCGAGTAGACAGTCCACGCAAGACTCGTATTTCGTCCAGTGAACGTCCGGACTTGAGCGTTCACATCACAGCTCTCGTTACAAAAAAAGTTATTATGAAGATATGATGAAACCCAAATGGTTGCGTACTACGCAGTTTTGAGTTCCAACATACACCCCTCCTTGAAGGTTCCTAACCTTCAATTTAAATAGTTGCTTGAAAGCGAGAACCTCTTCTCCGAATTGGAATTTGTAGTGCGGCTTGATGTTTTCGATATCGGCAAAAAATTACTATCATTCCAATGGTGATCGCCAGCAACAAGTAGCTCAAGCCATAGTGATGAAAATCATGTATGTTGGCGGGTGGTAGTTCATCAGAAGTCATTGCTCTCTTAAGGTCTTCTATTTCCTGTGAAAGATTTTTAACATCTGTTTCATTATTATTTCTTACCGTCAAGGGGGAAAAATGGTCGTCTGTCAAGTTGCGATTTCTGATCCAATTGCTTAGCCTTGCACTTGGAACAAATGACTTTGTTATAATAGTCTTTAAATTTAAATGACCATTAATTATCATTGTATCAATTTTAAGGGAGCATATGTTGTTAAAGCCAATCATTCCAGTGCCTGATAGAGAAATGCTTCTTGTTTGGCCGTTGCAAATCAGAAGGCCTGTTACATTGTTCATCACCGAAAATATCCAAGAGTCTGTTTGCCTCAGCGCATACCAATGATCTTGTGGAGGCACTTCCTTTAGATCACATATTTCCAAAGCGTTGTCCTCGTGGTTTAATAGAGCCATTTCGCACACTTTAAAATCTTTGGAGTGAACTCTAGTAGGCACAATCTGTCTGCAAAGATGATTTCTCGTTCCTATTAGTTTACAAGAATTGAATTCAATATAGGAGAGTCCAAAATACTTATCTCTTGCTAATGTAACCGCAAGGTATGGAGATGTTACATCGACGAGTAGGCTCATGTTGTTGTGAACAATTGGCAATGGAATGAGGTTAAAAACTTGGAATTCTTGATCTTCGGCTAACGGGATTAAGACTTCAAACACGATTGTTTCATGTAGTGTCCGTCCTTTGACTGTTATTAGTTTTAACATTTCCAAGGCCGAAACACTGGGCAGCCTCAGCGATGAAGGTAGATTTCCTTGAATCAGTTGCAGTTGACTACTTACTTGCATTGGTGTTATTATCTGCGGGTTGATCTTCGCATGATTTAAGTCCAGGATAACATCTAGCAGGACATCTTGAGTGCGTTCGTAATTATTAAGCATCATACTTAAATACGTAGTGAGCGCAAGAAAATGTTGATTGTTCACAATTTCGTTTTGTTGTTTTCCAATTGTATTGAAAGTTTTTGTTAAATATGTATTTAATGTGTTAAAGTCATTTTGAACTTCCAATGAGTTGCGCCTCAGTATATTTGCCGTAGAGTCTGCAATGGAGCTCTGTTTTCGGATGAGAGAATATAAGTGTTGATCCTGTTTATTTGCCAATTCAATTTGATTTTGAATATGTTGAGCATCTTCCTGATCTAGCACACCAAACAAACTATGCGCTACGCTTCCAACAAAATCAAATGGAGATCTACGATGTCGCATTGAACTCTGTGTTGTAGTATTGAACCCGTTTATAAGATCGTTCTTTTGGTCAATGTTTATTATTCTTTTTCGAAGAATGTCGATTGTCGAGTTGCAGTGATAAATTCTCTCCGATTTATCCGCCATACAAGCCTTTTCTAATTCCCTTAAATACCCTTTCGTTTCGCTCAATTCAAGCCAGTAATTGGTCAGATTGTAGTAAACGTAAAGACTCCAAAAATTGTCAGCTACTCGCAGTGTTCCCATATCTTCAAAATAAATTCCAATGGCCTTATCTAGGTTGCTTATTACCACTTGGCTGTCTATGTTTGTCGAACTGATTGGTGCTACAAAAAATGCAAAGAGACAAGATATTAACACAAGTCCCTTTGTTATTTTTCCACCTTGGGATTTCCTGGATATTGCAGGTTTGGTTGAGTCTGCTTCAACTGTCAATAGAGGAATTTCTTCTTTCTCAATTGGATGATCTGTCTTGACAGTTTCAGGATATTTTTTCGCTTCTTCTACCGGCAAAGGGCACAAATTATGAATGGCTCGCTGTAGCACACCTCCTTGGGTTTTGATATTAGGAACACTTGGTATCCTGATGCTTCTAAGGTCAAAAAATTGATTAATATAATCCTTCCACTTACTTGCGAGATCCAAAGGAAGCTCATCATCCCACGAGAAGTTCGTTTTCCACAAATCTTGAACAAAAAGCTTTCCAAGCATTATTGCAGGACTCAGCAAACCTAAAGGATCAAATAAACGAGCGAGGTCAGATAACACGCTTCTGCGCGTCACAGTCGCTTCTGGCGTTATAAATTTTTCAAAATTAAAACCAAATTCAAAACAGTCAATGGTTGGATTCCAAATTAATCCCAAGGTTTTAATAACGTCAGACTGATGAAACCTTACCAATTTTTCTTTATGTGCATCAGGGATGTTCTTTAAAATGTTTTCATCATTAGAACAAAATTTTCTTAATTCAAATTTACCCTTTTCTAGAAGTAGTATAATCTCCTCAAGGAGTTCTCTAGCCTTTGTCACTGAGTCTGCTCCAGCAAGTAAATCATCCACGTAAATGTTTTGACTTACTGTTTGGGATGCGTTTACGTGAACATTTTCGTATTGTTTTGCAAGTTGAACCAGACATTTAGTTGCTAAGTATGGAGCGGAAGCCGAACCATAAGTCAAGGTGTTGAGCCTATAAGTCCTCAGAGGTTGATCATTTTTTGTTCTCCAAAGAATAATTTGAAAAGCTCTGTCTTCTGGTCGAAGTAAAACCTGTCGATACATCTTGCTGATGTCTGCTGTGAATGCATATCTTTTTAATCTAAATCGAAGGATTATTGAAAACAAATCAGGTTGAACTGTTGGTCCGATTCCCAGAACATCGTTTAGAGAACTTCCAGAGGATGTTTTCGCTGAACAGTCAAAGACTACACGCAGTGCTGTTGACGTGTTTTCTGGTTTCAAAACGCAATGATGCGGGATGAAATAGTGTGTCTGTGGAATATCCGAGTTTTCTATTTGACTCATATGGCCCAATTGTTCATATTCCAATAAAAATTGTGTGTACTGCAGACGTAATTCATTGTTGAGTTCCAGTCGTGGTTCCAGTGAAATAAACCTGTTGCGTGCCTTTTCAAAGGATGCTCCTAAGGACGATGGATCTTTTTTGAACGGAAGACTTACCATGAATCTTCCACTGGGTAGAATTTGTGTAGTCGAGTTGAAGAAGTCTTCACAATTACGCTCTTCATTGCTCATCCGTTTAATTGGAGAATCATGACTTTCACACTCCCAGAATCTGCTTACAAGTTTTTCGTTTTTTGAAAGAGATGTTGCTGTGGCAATGCTGCATACAGCATTATGTTTGGTACCTTGAGCACCACCTGCCACAATCCAACCCAGTTTCGTGTTTCGAAGTAGTGGAAGTTGAGGACCAATAAAGATTTCTCCTGGAAGTAAAAGATCAAAGAACAATTCAGCACCAATCAGCAAATCTATTTTTTGGTTTGTCATAAATCCTGGGTCTGCCAACTGAATGTGAGCAGGTAGGTCACGTAATTCAGTGTGACTGTCATGCGGCCTATAGTCAGTTATCTTAGCCAAGATCGTTGCTTCAATATTGCCTTTGAAGCTTCCATTTCGCGATTGAAATGAGAGTTCTATGGCAAATTGTGTTGGCGTTCCATGCCCTCCAATCCCACTTATGGAGGTTTCGGATCGATGCTTCTGAATTCCTAAAGCATGTGCAAAGGCTGCTGTCACAAAATGGATTTGTGATCCAGAATCTAATAACGCACGACAGGGAAGTAATGTGCCACATGCGGACCTTACGTTAACTAATGCTGTCGCTAGATAAATGCTACGGTGATTGGATCTGGAAGTGCTAGCTGCGTTTGACGACTGACCTTCCACCCCTTGACCTTGTTTTATTTGCTGGTTTTGATCACCTATGGAAGATATAGTGTTGGCATTAGAAATTGGGTTAGAAATTGGTTTTGCCTTTAAATTGTATCTATTTTCTTTTTTGTAGTGCAACAATGTATTGTGTTTGCCATTGCAAAGAAAACACCCCCTTGCGTTGCACGAATTTTGAGTATGACCCGATCTCAGACAAATTCTACAAATTCCGATTCGTTGAACAGACTTCTCACGATCAGCACCTGAAAGAGACAAGAATTTTTTGCATTTATATATTTTATGGTTACCTAAGCTGCACATCACGCAGCCGTTGGATTCTATTGCTATGGCGGTTGTCTTCCTTTTTTCATCGGAATGCGTGATGGTTTCAAGCGTTTGAAACCTAGATTCGATGAATTTCAGCAACTCTAATAGCGATGGACTGCTCCTTGGGTCATCTAGGGACTGTTCGAAGAGGGTCCTACTCTCTTTGTCAACTTTTTTCAGGATAAGATGGACGACTATTGGATCCCAGTCATGTGCTGCGAATCCTAGATTGATCAGGGCCTGAATTCCTTCCTTTGTGTTGTCATGCAATTTCCGCAAGCTAGAAGCAGTTCCCGATGCTGATTGTTGGGACAATAGTTTTTCGAGCTGTGCACACAAAAGTAGCCGTTTGTTGTCATATCTATCCATCAGTGTCTTCCAGGCTGCTTCAAAATTACTGTCTGTCGCTGGAAATCCTTGAATCAAACTGAGTGCTTCACCTGTCAGATTAGTCCTCAAAAAGTACAGTTTCTGGGCCGGCGAAATCGGTTGTTCAAGGATCATTGGTTTAAATAAATCATAGAACTGACGCCACTTAAGGTAACATCCGTCAAACTTTGGAAGTTCAATTTTTGGTAGCTTCAAAGAAGCAATTGCCATTTGATGATCCGATGTAGTACCTTTTGTTGGTAAGCCAGTCAGTCGAATCTCTAGCTGTTTTTGAAGGTGAAAGTAGATGTTGACATCTTCTTCTTCCAAATCGCCATCCACGCGTTGAAAAACTAATTTTAATTGTTCAAAATTATCCACTAGGTTCTTCACTTTAATTTCGAACATATGGGGATAGGTATTTTTTAGTTCCGTACTGCAATTATCCAATGAGGATTGAAAATGCCTTGACAACATTTTATACCTATCCCTTGTCGTAAGTGCTCTGGTCATCTTCATCTTGTCTGCTTCTGTTGCTGCTGCTGCTGGTTTTACCGATGATCCTGATGGAGTTGCTGCTGGTGGCTTCTCCATGGTCTGGTTTGCGTCCAGGACTGGCAGACTGCTCAAGCGACTGATGATGTCCGCTTTCATATTTTCATAAGCGCCTTTTATCTTTTCGTAAAAATCCTTCGTGAAATACTCGTGATGAGGTTTATCTGAATACTTGTCACGGATTTGGGTGTCGTTTGTGTCGAAATAGTCCCATAGATTTTCTAGTCTTTCCTTTTTCTGTAACAGTTTATCCTTCGTTTTTCGGGTTTGGCCATCCTTACCGTAGTTGCGGACAAGATCCAAAATTTCTTTCCCCGTTGCATCTTGAAGATCAGAGAGCTCTTCAAGACCTTCTGGAAACACTTCATCGTTCGACATATCTTTTTGTTTTTCTTTTTTTTCTTTTTAAACAGAACACTGATTCTACTGACTTAATTTTTTTTTTTTTTTTTTTTTTTAAACAGTACACTGATTCTACTGATTTATTATATTTTTTTTTTTTTTTCAATGAAATTAATTAATTCACTAATTAATACAGGTACACTTAAAACTTTAAGAAGAGTGTCCTGTCACGGTCGCCAATGAATAAATCAAAAAAAACAAATGCACAATTTAAATCTTTACAATCTTTATTAGTCACTTGGGTATGTGATCGCTTTGAATGTCTACAGTAGAATGCAAGAATAAATCGAAACAAAATGGTAAGATTCGATGAGCTGCGATGTGGGAACGTGCGAATCGTGGGAACTGGCCATTCAGCAAGCGAGTAGACAGTCCACGCAAGACTCGTATTTCGTCCAGTGAACGTCCGGACTTGAGCGTTCACATCACAGCTCTCGTTACAAAAAAAGTTATTATGAAGATATGATGAAACCCAAATGGTTGCGTACTACGCAGTTTTGAGTTCCAACAACCTATTCAAAGAGACAGAATTGCTTACTACCTCTCTTCTCTCAAAGATGACGTTTCTTTTAGTCCGGACATGATCCCGCCAATTGTTTTAAAGAAGTGTTCCTCACGTTTATCCTCTCCACTTGAACATTTTTTTTTTTTAAAGCTTTCATTAAAATCTGGAATATTCCCCACTCTTTGGAAAAAATCTTTTATCACACCTGTCTTCAAAAAGGGTGAAATATCCGATATAAAAATCTACAGACCTATTACAAAGCTCTCATGTATACGAAAGGTATTTGAACAAGTAGTCTGCGAAAGCGTATCCTTTTGTCAAGGAATGTTGTCTGCATGTTGAATGCCAGCAGCACGGATTTATGCAAAGATCGACGGCTACCAACCTTCTATCCTTTAATCATAGGTGTTCCAATGCTAATGAATGTGGGACCGAGCTTGATTGCATTTACACTGACTTCTCAAAGGCGTTTGACCAACTGTCTCATAACATCATACTTTATAAACTAAAAGCCTTTGGATTTCCCACAGTATTTATTGATTGGATAAGTTCCTACTTAAAAATAGGTCTTTTGAAGTGAAATTTCGTAACGTTTTGTCAAAACCTTTCAATGCTCTATCTGGCGTGCCACAAGGTACTCATCTTGGTCCCTTGCTTTTCATTGTTACAATAAATGATGTAATAACTTGCATCTCCTATAGCGACATTTTAATCTTTGCTGATGATATGAAGATTTTTTTTTCAGAGTTCTTACAAAAAGATATTGATAGTTTTGTTGTATGGTGTTCAATGAACGGACTAATCTTAAACACTTCCAAGTCCCAAAGTATGACCTTTTCCCGCAAAAGATCCCGTATTTAAAAAAAAGTCGTTGGTTTCTTATGCTTAGATTTTTTATAAACTAGTTTTTTATAAGTATGCAAAGTTTAAGATTTAACCAAAAATTGTACTGACAAAATATTAATAAAAAACAAAGAAATAGTTTTGAAGTTATTTTAAAAAATCCAGTTTTTGTTATAAAATCTATAAAAATTTCAAAAATTTAAATTTTTCACATGTCGATATGCAACCGATACTCAAACCTACAAATTCTTAAATATAAAATTTCGTCTAAATTGTGTAAGCCATTAACGGGAACGTTGGTTGTGACGTGTTTTTGGTTTTCCAGCCGAGGTAATACTCACGGCTAGCCAGGGTATAGTGAAGAAAAACACTAAAGCTTCACAAGGTCAGAAACTCTCTTATATTTGAACTCTCTTTTTAGTTATTATTACAATTAACAAAGGTTTTAGGAAAAACAGGTTAGATACTGCCACTGCTGGTTTGCAGGCTTGTACGTTTTCGTATGACGTCTGAGGTTCTTAACGTCTTACGTCTTCCTGGTCAGGTACGGCAGTCACGGGTTACGGTCGAGGTACTCCTGGGCTCGTAATGGCTAAGGGAAGAAAAAGGATTAATAATTGTCAAAATAGGTGGTTGCTGCCTTAGTGGCACTATCCCTTGCGGCACATTCACCCTATAGGTAGCCGCCGGTAATTCGAAGCGCGTAGGCGTCCGAAGACCCTAGCAGGCAGAAACAGCAGGTGTCCGAAGACCCTGGTAGGCAGAAACAGCGGGCGTCCGAAGACCCTGGTAGGCAGAAACAGCAGGCGTCCGAAGACCCTGGTAGGCAGAAACCGCGGGTGTCCGAAGACCCCGGTAGGCAGAAACAGCAGGCGTCCGAAGACCCTGGTAGGCAGAAACAGCGGGCGTCTGAAGACCCCGGCAGGCAGAAACAGCAGGTGTCCGAAGACCATGGTAGGCAGAAACAGCAGGCGTCCGAAGACCCTGGCAGGCAGAAACAGCGGGCGTCCCAAGACCCTGGTAGGCAGAAACAGCGGGCGTCCGAAGACCCCGGTAGGCAGAAACAGCAGGCGTCCGAAGACCCTGGTAGGCAGAAACAGCGGGCGTCCGAAGACCCCGGTAGGCAGAAACAGCAGGCGTCCGAAGACCCTGGTAGGTAAGGCTCAACAGGCAATAGCTCTGGGGGATACACACACACAGGTACTAGTCTTTGCCCCTGGTGGCACAATACTTAAGAAATTTAGTTTAAATAATTTACAATAAACGACTTACTCAAACCTTTACCTGATTGCTTACTATTGCTGCTACTTATTCATTCCTCGAAAGAACTGCACCACTTGGCCGGTGCCGGCGAACTCATTTTTCCTGTGTCGAGCTGCTCCTTTTATACTCGCAGCTCACCATGGAATCATATGGGAATCCATCCAAACAATGGGATATCCCCACTCCCATGTAATTAATATATCTTCTTATGGTCGGCCGGTATCTTACCATTATATTCGGCTATACGCCATAGCCATACCCCACACTATATTCATCCTCTACCCATTATGTTTGGCTACATGCCATAGCCATCAGTGTTACCGCGGGCTCAAATTTTGACGAGTCCCAGTGGCTGAAAAAATGAGTCCTTTTGAAAAAAAATGAGTCCCTTCTGTTTTTTTTTAAGTTCATTTTAATAATTCAAAAAACCTATATATTTACATATATAGTAAGTAGACATAAATAATAAAAATAAGATAAATTAAATTCATAAAAAAAAAACAAAAAATACAATTCACATTGTAGTAGGGGAGCCCGAGCCGCTAAATTTGCAGTTACTAAAGCGTCATGGGGACTTATTGGATTGTGAAGTTTACGTTCTAAAACGAAAAAAAGTGTATGGCAGTTTTTCATTTCAGTGGGGCGATGGGCGTGTATGAGCTTTTGAAAATGTAAAAAAAAACAGTTAAATTGAAATACTCGAGCGCGTCAGATTTTCATAGAGTATACGCGCTTTGTCTTTCTTATAACGGATATATAATAATCTGACGATTTACTGGGGGCAAATGGGCGTAAAGAGAGGTTAAAAAAACAAAAAATAAAAAGTTATTCGAGCGTGTCAGATTTTCAAAGTGAATGTTAAGTGAACTCTAAAAAGTGTATATTTCAATAATCTGACAATTTGAGTGGGGCGATCAGTCATGGCTGATTTTTAAAAATGTAAAAAAAAGCACGTGACTTTGAAATACTCGAGCGCGTCAGATTTTTATACAGAGTGATCAACTTGATGTCTTCGTCCTCCAGGATGATAATCTGACAATTATATGGGGGCGTACTCTTAGTCTGACAATTTTAAAGTAACAATTCTTTGTTGTTTCTATTTTTTATTACTGGATGCAATCAAAAAATATGTACACATATTATGTATTTAAAAATTTTGTATCGAAATTTTGTTTAAAATACTTTAAAAAAAAATCCTGAAAGTTTGAGCCCTTAATATTAATTTTAAGTGCTCGATCAAGAGGTGTGAAGATTTTCCATTGAAAATATATGGAAACTCTGATTTTTTATTTTTAAATTTCTATAACTCAGCGGCATTTCATGGGATCGCTTTAACCGAAGATGTTTTTTTCTCAAAATTGAAAGCTCTACAAAAATGTTCTTTTTGGCAAAGTCGTTACTCATACCGGGAAGGTGGTACGGGCCACTTATAACCAGATTTTTGCATAAAATTCATGTTTTGTCGCAGTTATCTCGTAAATAACAAAAGCTACAGAAAAATTGTAAATTACAAACTTGTAGAGAATTTAGTTTTCTACAAAAAAAGTCTTATGGACCAATTGCTAATATCAATACTAACCGAGATATTAGCCATCATATATTATACATTTCACTGACGATTTTACCTCAATCGCCCCAACCAAAATGTCAGATTATATGTTTTCCGTAATCCTGATAAAATTACCTTCAAAATAAAAAAAAAATTAATCGCGCTCGAGTATTTCGAAACATCGATTTTTTTTTACATCTTTGTGACTCGCCTACTTACGAAGGCCCCGCTGAAATTGTCAGATTATTGAAATATACACTCGTCTCGATGTAATCAACCTACCATCTTTTAATCTGACGCGCTCGAGTATTTCCGATGATCGTCTTTTTTTTACTAATCTGACGGGCTGCTCTCAGCGAACGCCCCAACATTTAGGTTTAATATATGGTAGGAGTACATAACATGGTGCAAGGTTTCTCCCCATATGATTTTCTGACGCGCTCGAGCAACGCGCGAAATCCCCTCTTGGGCTCCCCTACTATTGTGCTTACAAAAATATCACAATAAACATCTTAAACATTTTTTTTTTATTTGAGTCTTTTGTTTTAGTTTTTAAGTTCATTTTAATAATAGATACAAATAATTAATATACTGAATGTGTGCGGGTCAAAAATCAAAATTAAATACAGCACACGGATGTAAGCAAGAATCTAAGAAAAATATAAAAAAGATGACAAAGATAATTGACAAAGAAAATATTGTTTTTGCTTTCACTCAAACAAAGCGCCCCTATGAGTGAATCAAAGAAAATGTTTGAATGCTGACACAGCGTTCAGGTGTTCAGGAGTGAAATAAAAGCTACGTTTACACTATGCATTCTTCTCAAAATTAGTTTTGTCTACAAAATTTAACAAAGCTTTTGAAAATATTAATTAACGTTGACTGCAGAGTAAAAATGAATGATTTGTATAGAGGTAACTTGGATTCGTAAAAAAATTAGCCAAATCTAAATTTTGTGAGTCCTCGAGCCAAGTTAAAAAAATGAGTCCCTTTTGGCACTATAGTGTCCCCGCGGTAACACTGATAGCCATACCATACACGATATCCACCATCGAGCTCTGCTGATGGTCGTGTTGCTCACTGCTTGTACATGGGGAGTTCAGCATTCTACGGTGCCTAATGTATTTCTCACCTTTTACTAGCGACTGGGTGGGGTGAGCTTGTTACCCTCATGGTAGAATAATAAAGGTGTAAAAGGCTTATCCTAGCCACAAACCGTATGTCGTGCCCGGACTACATAATTATTCCCTGGTTGGTGTCGCTGCTGAGGGATGTATTCTCCCACTTCATATCCACTAGATGGCGTCGTATAAGTGCTGGAGAGATGAAATGCAAAGCATGTAACAAGGTTCTCAAATGCCTCGTTACATGGTTCTTAAAAAATTATTTTTTACATCATAAGAAAGACAATTTAAAATTTATCGATCACACAAAAAATTTAATCGAAAACAAGTTATCATATCGGTTATATGGCAGGTAGCGTTATTTCAAGACTTAGAGACCAATTCTAAAAACCTTTCTGAAGACTGTCTCACAGACCCTAACTGCAAATGAAGAGATTCAGCTTGGCGGTTTAGGATGTAGATCCATATACGGACAGACAGACAGATATAGACAGAATTACAGGACCCACTTTTTTCGTATTCTCTAACATCTTAATGTCATGTTCAATTGTTTTCTCAAATTTTTTTTACACGATTGCAAAACTTGCCTTATAGTACCTATACCCAGTACCTACCTATAATCGCAAATAAAAATGGATGAGGATGGTTCATGTATCATGACCCATGTCTCCAATTTACACCCTCTATTTAGTAGCAATCTGCTTTTTCTCTTCATAACTAGCCAATTGACCGATTAATGTAATAAAAATGCGACTTTTTCGAGTTCTTTAATCCGCTCTTGTCTACGCAATAAACAATAATTGATTATTCTATGTTAGTGAAACCAATCAAGTTGCTGGCAAATCTCCGCTTGCAATTGGTTTTAGATTCCTGATTGAAATCTACATTTCTTGACTTGACTTAGTAGGCATCAGTGACTGGTTTTTTGTTTTTTTTTTGGCGTTTATAATATTAGGTAACTTTCCACATGGCGAAGAATTCGGCCAAAACGTTTAAACTATTTCTCTCTTCTCATCCCAAAAAATAAAGGGTCAAAGTATCACCTTCTCTAACCGAATCGGACCATTGTTTGATATCGGTAGAGTTTCGAGTCCCTACTCCCTACACGAACTGTGAGGCAATACGAGAGAGCTAAATGGGACTGCTTCATAAATTTTTTGCGAAATTTCAACTGGTGGTCGTGGTTCCGTCGTGGAAACTTTAACATTTCGACTAACATGATATCCAATGTTGATCTAGAAGGCATATGAACTTTGTTCTCCACAGAAGAAATAGCATCATCCCCTAATGAAATTCCTGGTCTAGTTTGTGCTGTAGAGCCACATAGAGATACTGATTTTCGTAAGTGCAACAATGACCCTACAGTAGAGATCCGAAATATGTATGAGTTTTTGAACCAGAAATATTTGTAATGCTCATATAAATGAAACCAAGTTCTTACATGGCCAAAAAGTAGGACAAAAACTGCTGTTCTGGCCAAAAGGAAGTCCTTTGTGGAGAATATCAAAACTTCTTAATGACTTACAGAGTACGACTTTCGTAGCAGAGTTCCAACTGGAAAACTGTTGCATTTCCCACTGAAAACAAGAACCAATCTTCGCACTGTTTTGAAGATACATGTACAAATGTACATCATACACCCTTGTCACATTGCGAAGAGAGAAGTCAGCAAAAGGGGGGGGGGGGTTGTCTACTAGCCATCGTTGGGGCAGCAGGTGCAATTTAAAAAAAAACTTAATTTTATATAAAGTTTATTGCAAATCACCTATAATGTTTTTGAAAGTTAATTACGTCTTAATTAACATTTTAGTTTAAGTTAATTTAGCGATTGGCTTTTGAGTAATCAAGTCTCAGAGTATAACTTTAAAAATATGTGCCCAGGAATGCTTCTTAATTTTACCTTTTACGAACTTCGTACGTAGTTGGGCTCACGGTAAAATTAATAAGCATTCCTGGGCACATTCCTGGTTAGCTTAGTTTGCAATAATAAAACTTTTCCTTTCTTTACTTTAACTCTACTACTTTTATTCAATATCTACTTTCGATATACAACTCGACTAATAATCACGTTTACTCAATCTTCACACTATCACTTTAAATTAAAATCTGACTCCCAGGTTGCATCAGCGGCCTCTTAATATGTATAGAAGTGTGGAACATCGAGAGCTTTCTGGAAGTTTTGCTATGAACCATGATGTCTAGACACATTCTCCTCCCGGTATATTTCTGCACACACTCATTCACTCACAGACAACGTCTTCCATCATACCATTCCATAATAGTGCTGCCAATGCTGGAGTTTCGGTGACAATCCCTTTTGACGATGAGGATTATAAAGCCACACACGATCTCCTGCTTGGAATCCTACCGTTGTCGCTTTTGTGTCGTATCGTGTCTTCATCCGGTCGCAATAGGCTTTCATCCGTCCCCTTAACGAGTCTCTCCTTGAGGTCCACATGCTTGTTTGTGTCCGGTGGCTCCTCTGTAGGGTTTCCAAATTTATCACGAATTTAGTTGTCCTTGTTTAGGAAAAGGCGATGACATGCTTTGCTATGGATACTTTAGGGCCACAGGCTCCCAAAAACATACCACAACACTCTAAACAAGATGTCTAGTCAGCTTGATACGGTTCGGCATGCTTGCTTCCACCATAGGCCAGCTCGTCGCGTCGGTGGGGTAGGTCCTTGCATCCGCCGCTAGACTACCGTACATTATTAATCATGCCAAAATAAAAGAAACCATATCGTTTCTATAATGCGATGTGAAACCAACAAAAATCAACGCGTATAAACGAAATTTAATAATTTGGATCGCTTGGTGTTAGTGGGGATCCTGAGTATAACCCTTCCCTTCATCTTTAAACAAGACAAAAACCTCGGTTACTGAGCTACTCCTTATTTTAACTCAATAACCCCTATCTGGAAGATGAGTTGTTGCTCTAATCACTCAATCATCCCGACGTCATATTGTTGCCGCATCCTTCAATGTGTCTTACCCCAAGCACATTTATCTAATCACTCCATTACGACTCAGTTGTGAGCCAACCAAACAAAATTATCAATTCGCTTATTTAAATTCATTGACAGGTTTTATTTAATTCAAAATTAATAGTTCGTTGAGTTCAAATAATAAAGAGAAATTTGTCTACTCATCGTCAAGTAAAAAAACTGACAAACGTTATAAAAAAAACATTTATCGCCTAAGCTAGGTTCGTTTTGATTATCTCATTACGATCAAAACTATAAATTAATTTTTTTTTGTGTAATGCCTGCAAGTGAGAAGAAAAAACTGTGCTGAGTGCGATTGCAAAGGAAATTCACTAAGCTAATCAATCATGAGACGAACCTTTTTCTCTCTCTCTCTCTACTCTCTCTTATTTGCATACACTAGTCGTTTTTACTCTGCTCTTTTGTTGTTTTCACTCGCGTTTACTACTCTTTCACACATAATGAACCTCTCTTTACAATTACGATACTTTCCGTTTAAGATAAAATTCAAGGCATTTAGATTTTACGTTAGAAATTAATCTGTTCAAATTTCATAATTGATCTCATTCAGTTTACCAGCATAACATAAAGATAATAGTGACTGACTTATCGGCTATCCAAAGACGATGTGCACAGCATCCCTGTAGTGGTTGCCGCGCCGATTTCTATCGTGCAGCGCAGCTGAATAATTGATGGGGAGTAATTGTTATGTGAAATTTGAATGAAATTATAATATGCTAGGTGTATAGATTATCGATGAATTAGAAGTACTGGAAGTACTAAGATCCGTGGAAGCCTTCATGTCAAAAGTACCATCTTGGACAAAATTCAGCACGACCGGCTCAGTTGGTATTGTCATGTTCAAAGGAGAGATCCGCAGAACCCCGTCCAAAAGGCAATATCGTATAACGTTTCAACAAATTCGCGACGAAAAAGAAAAGGCAGGCCAAAACACTCCTGATACAAGCAAATGCAAAAACAGCAGCATTTGGTTGGCCTCAGACATGGAACAATCCAAAACCGGGAGGCTTGCCGACGCTTTCTGAAGTCAACGCGGCGTATACCACAGGCGGATCACTAGTGTGAAGCAGAAAGGTGGGAGAGTTGTGATCGCTTTAAGATCACTACTCGTAACGCCGGAAATGAAAATGATGATGATGATGTACAGATTATTTATCGATGAGAGACTGTACGTTTACATTCATATGTCTAACTTTTTTTCTCTTTAAACATTTTTTTTTACTCACGATTATTATTATTTCTCGGTCGCATATAATGCTGGCAAATGCTTGAGCGAAACTTTTGCGTCAAATGCGGAAAAAAACTCTACCACAAACAATACCTGACCCAGTTTAATAAATTTGATGAGTTCATCAAATTGGTGGATGAACTCAATAGCAACAATCAAAAATTCGCGACCTATCTCAAAAACAGATAATGAACATTGAAAAAAAATTATCGTGCCCTCAACCTCCTTCGGAAGCTATTCCTAATTGTGAAATAGTGCCTAATGTAACTAAGGCACTATCAAAAGATCTAAAACAATCTCCCCTCTAATTTCCTCATTTGACTCGCTCCGTACTTTCATCGAAGTTAACTTCCAATCCTCAGCTCAAATAAGTGCACCTCCGCCAGTCAACTACGAACCTCTGTTGTTAAACATAATGTGTCAGCTAGAGGAGCTAAAGGACTATGCAAAAGAAACTCGGTCCATAATAAATGTTTTTTCCGATGATCTCAAGGAAACAGCGTATTATGTCCCAACAGCACCCCGAATACAAGAATCCAACACGTCACTTTTGGAAGAATTAGCAGAAGCTGTCGAGAATGGTTCGCAGCCAGCACGATTTAAATCGCCACCAGCATCTCAACCAACCGTCCAGAACTCTTCTCCTGTACGTGATCCTATTATCGAACGTTTCGGAACTTCGTGGAAACAATCGGAATGGGACCGCAGGATTAAGAAAATCGATGACGCTAGCGGGCCTGCTTTAAAAACCTGCAAGTTCTTAATTGAGAAAGCTCCCTCCCACGCCGACTCCAATTGGATCCAGGATCTATTTAGTATTTTTTTTATTAAACTTATCAATATTGAAACAACTTCTTCCCTTAAGGGGCTCGGCTAGTTTCTCGAGCTCAAATGGAGGTGATTTTTTGAAGGCGTGTAAAAAAAAAAACTATAGCTTCAAATGTTCTGTAATTTTAGGAGTTTATTATTCATATATTCATGTAAATTGTCGCGAAATTTCGAGTTAAAATATTGAAATCCAAGAGAGATATGGACCATTTCTTGAACTTCTTAAAATTAGAAGACGTCAATTTGCCGCATTTTTATGAATTTTTCTGGTACCTGTAACAAGAAAATAAAAACATGGCGTTAAAGTTGACCCTTTTTCCCATACAGCCATCTATAATTATAGTGAAGAATTGAAAACTGACAAAATGGCGGCAATTTAAAAAAAAAAGTCCAAATTTCGCCAAAAAAATCGTCTGTCGATGGCTGCCAAAATTACAATTTTCATCCGATCGTAAAAGTTGTAGATGGCTGTATGTAAAAACATATGGAGAGTATGCAGTTAAAATTTCAAGACGATTCGTCAATATTTGCGTGAGTTACAGCTGCGGCAAATTTGAAAAATGTAGTTTTGAGAAAAACGCATTTAAAGTTTTCAGAGCAGGAGTTCAAACGCCCGAGATGCTTCTCTTCTATACTCTGTCATTTCAAAAATATCCAAGAAATCATTCCAATATTTTAGGACATCATTTTTGAGATATTTACCTATCGAAAAATGAAAAAAAAAATCGATTTTTTGAAAATGAGAAACTAGCTGAGCCCCTTAAATTAAAAAAAAAACAAAGCCTTTATAATAACCATCCCTTTTTAAATATGAATGGCTTCAACCCCTCAGGTGAGGCTTTTAAGCTAGCCAATATGATTGTTTCCAAATATCCCAGGACAGTAAACAAGGTGAAATCAAAACAACGCCCGAGTTCTGGTCCTAATTGGTCCTTCAAAACCCAAATCATGCCCAGTTTCACACCACCTTTTAATATCCCAAGCCGTCCCCAACATTATTTCCATCTTACCCCTCAACCTATGCCTCAGTCACAGCCCCAACCTAAGCACCAACCCAAAACTCAAAATAAGCCCCAGCCAAACCTCTGTCTATACCAAGACAGTCTTTGCCTCAATCTAAGACTAAAAATCAACAAATTGTATCCCAACCGAATCACAGCCTTGTTCAACTTAAGCCTTTACGTAGAGTTTCATTTAATTTAACTCCCACATCTCAACTTAATTCTCTACCCACTAATCAAACCCTCTCAACACCCTCTTCTATGGATAAGTCACCCTTCCCATGCTTCGACCTTACATCTGGAGTGAAATACCCTCATTTTATTAGCTCCCACATACTTAATCCTAGCATACCTGAACCACCGTCCACTTCAACTTCCAGTTTTGACCCCCTTTTACCACCCACAGTCAAATTTTAGCAAACTTTAGCAAGGTCTCCCCACTGATGTTCCCACCCTTAAGAAACTGTATATCTGTCCCCTGAAAAGGTCGCTAATGATCTAGAAGCTATTGGTCAATATGTTCACTCAAAGCGAATATCCCACCTTCAACGTAGTAGAGCTGACCATGACAAGTTTTTTCGTTAGTAATCTACCTCATACCTTTTACTATCAAAACGAAAGAGGTCTTCGCTCAAAAACAAGTGCAGTCCTTCAACAATCCCACGCTTTGCCTTTTGAAGTCTATGCTCTGACTGAAACTAATCTTATCCCTAGCATTAACAACCAGGAACTGTTCCCTTCTACTTTCAATGTTTATGGAGATGACGATCAAGACCGCGACACTGATGACTCTCCTTGTCGTGGTGTCCTCATAGCCGTCTCCAATACAATTGACTCATCTCTTCTCTCAACGTCCTCCTCCCCAAGCCTTGACTTTGTCTCAATTAAAATTACACTACCCCATAAATCGCTTTACGTTATCTGCTTTTAGATTTTGCCATCGCAACCTCTCGAATCTTATGAATTTGCAATCAAAACGATTGATGACATTTCAAATTTATGTGAACCCCATGATGAGATCCTTATTTTCGGTGACTTCAACCTGCCGTATCTAAACTGGACTTTGTCAGACGACCAATCGTTTTATATTGCTCCAAGCCCCATCTCTGCCAAAGAATGTCTGTTTGTTGATCGCCTTGCAGACTCTTGCCTCTGCCAAGTAAGTGGAATTTCAAACTACATGGGTAGACAACTTGACCTTGTATTTACAACAGACCCCATTAATTCTTCAATCTCACTTTCACCCCTGCTTCTTTCAACCATAGATAACCTACACCCTCATCTCCTTCTCTCATTTTTTTTTCAGTCTTCACAACCATCTAACCCGCTCGTACCTCCAGCTTCATACGATTTCCATAAAGCAAACTTTCGGAGAATTAATGATTACCACAATAGAACTCACTTTCATTTTGAAAATTTAACTGTAGAAGATGCCACATCCACGTTCTACAGAGAAATACATAAATTTATATCCCTCTTCGTTCCCCTTTCTAGACTTAAAACTTCTTCTGCTTCCCCTCCGTGGTATAACCATAGGCTCCGTACTCTAAGAAATAAGAGGAATAAATTGTGGATAATCTTCCTTCGTACTCGATCTCCTACTGACTATTCACCTACCCTTGGCTCTTATCTACACTTCTGTGAGCTTTTCAACACCCTTTACCAACGCCATTTAATCGAAATGAAATCTAACATTATAAATGACCCTTAGTCTTTTTAAAAATTTGTCAACCACAAAAGAAAATCTGACGGGTACCCTTCCTCACTTTCCTTCAATAACGAAACCTCATCCGATGCACTCGCCGAAGGAAACTATTTCGCAAATTACTTCACACAGTCTTTCACGAATGATTCTTTTGTTCCTGATTCAGATTATTTCTCGTTTTGACCGAATTTTTCTTTTGATCCATTCCTTCCAAGTTTCTTTGACTCCTATCTAATTGAAGAAAACTTAAATCATCTAAATCTAAATGATGAGTATATTCCTGGCCCCTATGGTATACCTGCCATATTTCTTAAGAAGTGCTCCTCAACTCTTTCCCTTCCCCTCTCAAAAATCTTTAACTTGTCCATATCCCTTGGAGTTTTCCCCCAAGCTTGGAAAACGGCGGGCGTTTATAACCCCTAAACACAAAAAAGGTCCTAAGTGCCACGTGAAAAATTATCGTCCCATCGCTAAACTACTATAGCATATACCCAAAATTTTCGAAAGCATATTATATGAAAACTTAAGTTTTCGTTGCAAATCTCTCATTTCCCCTAGACAACTCTCAAAGGCAGGTCAACAACAACAAACCTCGTTGACTTTGTCTCATTTTCCCTCTCAGCCTTGGAGAATGGAAAGGAGGTCGATGTAATTTCAACTGACTTAATACGCGGAAAGATCGAAGAGAAATGTTTGACGTCCTCTTCATTCACCGAATCTTCACAGGTACCATTGACTGTCCAGCCCTTAACCAATCCATTTTTCTAAATACTAACCCTCGTAAAACCCGGAATTCCCGTCTCTTCTATCTTCCCACCCATCGAACCTCTTACGGCTCCAATGAACCCATTCCCAAATGCTTAGGAATGTCAACTCCCACTCCTCTTATTTTGACTTCATATGAGTACTCCCTGCCTAAAACTTCGTCTCCTAAGCCGTCCAACTAGTTAGTAAGTCTTAGCTATTAAGTTTCTTAGTTTGTAAGTTAATAGCTTGTATTAAGCGTTAAGCCTATAATAAATGGGGGTTTTGCCCAAACCAAAATTAAATCAAAATTAAATTAAAATTAAATTATTACAATTCAATTATGTTTTTTTTTTTCTATAAGATATTGATGATTAGGGTGTTGGCGTTAGATATGGAAAGCAGGTAGAGCAAACCGTGGCGTCTTATCGTCACTGGTTGATGTTAGATGATCAAAGCTGGAGTAGGGCTGCTGGTTTTGAACCCGTGGAAAGCCTCTGATAAAAATTGTTGGCCATTTTTCTTTCTCTTCTTTTTCTGTATTACAAACGCCGACTGAGTATTTGGCTTTCAAAATTAGCTCGCGATGTGAGCAATGTTCGTGGCTGTTTGATCGTGTGATTGATTGGGGCTCACGTCTAGGCGCCAACAGCACAGTCAACAAGATATCTCTAGCCGATTTATAGAGATAGATCCACTGCTTCACGTCTTGGGGGAATGATTGATTGAATTGAACGATTCTGGGAGTGACCTTTAGATCAACTCTCCGATCTATACCACTTTGCATCGAAGTTTTTTTTTTCCTGGTTTACTTGTTTATTAAACTTTTTTTTAACAATACTATTTCTTTTTTCTTTCCTTTATCAATTATCTATATTGTAAGAGAACAACGCACTGATCTATTTTTTCTTATCTCTAAAAATCACTTAGGTACAAAAATTGACTGATTACAGTATAAAAATTGAGATCGATTCACGGAAATGAGTTGCGCTTTTCGGCCAGAGTTCGAAATTTGTTCGAAGGAAATGATCTGTTCGAATTTCTGACACAATTATTTTAGACCATTTAGTCCATGATCGAATGTATGGAATAACGTACGGTTTTATTTAAAGGAGTTGTTACATCGGCCTCTACTATGGTTTTCCGAACAAGATTTCAGATGGTTTTTGTCCTGAGGAGCTATGTACCGAACTTCTATAGGCCATCAGGAATAGCGATACGTGCCTATCCCAGTCTCTTTGGTAGTCACCTACGACCTTGGTAAGGTGTTCTTTCACTAAACTAAACTTAACTAAAAGATGTTAGACTCGAAGTTCCTCCCTTTGTCGGAAGTGTGAAATGAAACATCGAGAGCTCTCTGGTAGTTTTGCTATGAACCATGATGTCTAGACATATTCTCTTCCCGGTATATTTCTGCACACACACATTCACTCACAAACAACGTCTTCCATTGCCTATGCCTATACCATTCCATTATAGTGCTGCCACTTGTGTTTTCGGTTGAACGTTTTCGATTGAGAAATTAGTATTTAATACATATTGGGTGTACATTACAATATCTTAGCTGCCTGCACCACCCGTATGTGAAATGCCTTACTACACTCTGTATTTCCCCACAACTACGATTCGATACGATACGATTCACAAAAGTTTAAAGGCAATGTGCTACGGTGCCTCCTATTAGATCATGTGATATTTTCCTAAATGCTGTGTTCTGTAACACTGAAAAGCGCTTTCTCGATTCTCGATTAGTTCGGAACCGGCAGAAAATTGTAGGTCCCTTCCATTCCCTCACAAAACATGGTTGTGAGAAATGCGCAAAGCTCAGGGGCTCCTCGCTCTTTTGCGCCACCCTATTTATTTATTTTATTTTGCGTTCTGTAACAATAAATGCGCGTAAACGTAAATGTACTACCGCCACTATATACAGTATGCTGCCTATAGCTGCTTGCTTAAAGTTGCCGGTAACTTCGTAAGAAAGCATTGTAGTTCACTCACTTATTGGCACTGCCTCGAACGAAATGCTCCTTTTTAAACGACCGTTGCCGGCCGTAGCTCGTAAACTATTCATCAGATCGACTTGAAAGTTTCAGGAGATGTTGCATTTTACTATTTCTATTTCTTTAAAAATCAATTTTTTCTACCCTCCAGGTGCCACAGTGCCCTTAATCAAAAAATAATACAAAAAATAGTGCAACCTTTTTTTTAGATGAAAAGACTTCACATAGAGCGAACGGAGCTTAGAGGAATAAAGAACAAGAGGGAAAACCACACGCACACACACACCACGGCATCTGCCATCGAACTGACTTCACAAACCCCACTTTATTTTCGGATTACGAAACTGATCGGAATCCCAAAATAAAGTGGTGCTAGTTTCGGAATCCCAAAATAAAGTGGTAAACAAATGGAAGTTGCGGGCAAGAGAGGTAATGGTTTTCTCCCTTGTTCTTTATTTCTCTAAGGTGCGGAGTTACGGTGATGATTGTTCACAAGTCACAACCTCGCACAGATTTTCGTTTGGTTCCGAGTAAGGAGTTCAGAGTCCGGAATTCGGAGTCATCTGTCATCTGAATTTATTTAACCTTAATTGATTTTGCTGACTTTCTATTCAATTGAATAGCAACTGGCGGTTAAACTTTTTGTTTGATGTTGCATTTCTTGCTCCACAGAGCTGAGTTTTTATTTTGTCATCATAAGTTGAGTATGAAGCTAGTATTTGTATTTAATTTATTTATTTGGCTTAATTGAAGCAACATACATACTAATAAAAAGAAAACTTAATTATTTAAAAAATTACGTTCTTAAGTACATTATACTATTTACTATACAGTGGTGGCCAAAATAATAAGAGTGAAACTAATTTTTTCCATTACCTCTTCCATCAGCTCTTCATTGGGCCTCTTTCTAACATAAGTTCTGCCATCAGAACCAAATAAATTTATCCTGGTTTCATCACTAAAAAACATTTTGCCAGTTTCTGTGAGCCGATTGTGATAGATTTACTTTTGCTAATCGTATACGCTGCTTTATATTCTTAGAACTAAGGCTGTGTGTGAATTGGGTTAAAATTTCTCACCTTGGTTAAATTTTGACATTTGTTTTGCGGTGGATTCAGATGTTAAATTTTTGCTGTGTGAATTGGGTTAAAAGGGATTTTTTGAAACACTAATTTTATTGAAATTCCTTCATAGTTTAAGAAATTTCCTTGCAAAAATTCCTTTTCATCGTTTAATTTAATTTATTTATTACTTAAAATAAAGCAACTTTAAGAATGTACTTTTAATATTACGTTCCAAAAAGTGTTAAGATCTCCATTTTGCCCAATTTCTCTTGTTCTTGTACTACTATTTTCATATGTTGAAACAATAGTCCCGCATCTTGCCAAAATATTTCCCATCACGGATAGTTTGATAACGGGTGTATGAACACTTGTTTTTACAGCACTGACAACAACTTCAAGAAAAAAATCATCGATTTGCGATCTGCTTACAAAATGAATAACAATTTGGAGAAAAGTCTTACAATAATTTTATTTATTCAAATGTTTTATCAATTAATTCTATTGAACCACAATGAAAAATTCTAGAAGTATGTTTGAAAATATAATTTGCAGTTACATGTTGTCCAGCTCAATTCGGATTTGAATGAGTTTTAGTTTTTCTTCGGGAGACCCTAAAAAACAACAAATTCATTTTTATAATTATGTACATATGTTTTTCGATAAAAAAAGGTCAAACTTACATTTATTGTAAGGTTTTCACGTTATTCTTTCTTGTTGTCCAATTTTTCGTATGCCGTCCATACTACTAAAAACTACTTTCTGCTTTGTTTACTGTTTGTTCGACAAAAAAAAGTTGTGAATGCAACAAGAACTAGACACACCTTTCTTTCTCGACAAACGTCAAATTTTAACCCTAAATGGGTTAAAATTTTATCCCCTCTTATTCACCACTCTAGTGTCATATTTTAACCCATTTAACCCAATTTTAACCCAATTCACACACAGCCTAAGTAACGAAACCTTCATCGCAATTCGACCAAGTAAATTTTTATCCTGCAAACGTCTGCGGATCGTGTATGAGCTGATATCCAAAGATAGATTTGCTTTTTTACCGCCAGATGTTGCAAAAAGATTTTAAAGCACCTCTCTTACAATCCTTTTGTCCATCAAAGTTGTTGTTTTTTTTTTTGGGGCGTTCTCTTTTTTCGGTGAAATTTTTTGGTTGACCTCGCTGCTTTAGCACTATAGCAAGAACATATTGAGATCGGTGAAGAACATCTTGAATAAAACTGAATGTTTTGCCTCGATCGATCTCCTAGTTGGAGGATCAAACGGCGTTCTTCCTCAGAGCAATGCCTTCCGTGTCCTATTATTTAAAAAATTAATTAGTTTTAAACACTTAAACACAAGTCAAACGGTAAATTTAATAATTAAATTGCGATCGGAAGTGAAAAAGACCAGAAATAATGCAATTCTACACAGCACTCTTATATTTTTGGCCATTGCAAATCTGACATTTCTAAGTAAAACTAACGGTACATTGCAAGTGACCATCATTCTTATTATTTTGGCCACCACTGTATATTATTAAATTAAAGTCAATATAAATGAAAAGCTATGTGAAAAAAATCTTATTATACGCCTCGCCAAACAACCAAACACAGATCCTCGCGACGAAGCTAAGAAACTGCTTAATTCACTTGTTCCAGATGAGCTGGCACCTATAAGCTCAATTCGTTCGCTACCTTCGAACTTCCAAACAAGCAATGTTGTTGTTGAAACAAATTCAAAGGATTATGTGGATAAAATAATCAACAAAACAATCCAACTGAAAGGCACTGGTATGTTCATCCATAGGGATTTGCCATTGGAACAACGAAAAATACGACAATTGCTGCTGCGGGTGAGGAAGTCCATAAAGAATTGCAAACCGAATGTTGACATCAAAATCAAAGGTGAGACATTGGTGGCTGAGGGGAAAATCTTCAACTGGTGCAGAGAGAGGGGGCTATTGCAGTCAAATGACGGAGTCGACGGCTGCGAAACTCTCAAACAATTGTATGCGGGGTTCAACTTGTCAAACGAAGAGCTTTTACGATCATCAAATGCATCCAATGTCAGTAGAAGCAACAACCATGGGAACATAACATCGAATAACCAACTGCCTGAACGTATGCAACAAAAAAACTATTTAGCGCGAGCATGAGACAGTACCGTCTGCCAGAATTTTAGTAAAACAAATAAAGTTTTTAAAGAAGCACCTGTAAGTATTTTAAATTTATTATCTTATAATGTAGGAGGATTAAAAAACAAATTACTTTTTCCATCCTTTTTTAAATATGTGAATAGTTTTGATTATTTTTTTCTTTTTGAAACGCATGTAATGCAAGATAATTATGGAGATTTTGAAAAGTTTTTCACTGGTTATAAATTATATTGGATTCCAGCTACACGGGTACATTCTCGTGGGCGGGCAATTGGAGGATACCTCTTCGGGTATAGATCTACATTTAAGAACTGTAGTTTTCTTACTATCGAAGGCTTTACTGCTTTAAAAATAAAAATATTGTGCGAATGGTACTATGTTTTGCCAATCTATCTTAATTGCAATAATTGGGAGCAAGATTTTTTCAATTTTGAAAATCTACTTAATAACATAAATGTTAATAATGCTTATCGGGGATTTCAACGCGCGTATGGCAGACAAACAAATAGAAAGTGAAATGAATATTTTTGGTGAGCAATTTAAAGCAGTTAGACACTCAAAAAATAAGATTATTTTTGGTGAGCAATTTAAAGCAGTTAGACACTCAAAAGATAAGATTATAAATGGAAACGGAAAGAAGCTTTTGGAATTATTCCAGAATTTTAATATATTCGTATTAAATGGGTCAATTGATGGTGATATTTTGGGAGAGCTGACTTTTATTGGAGGACCTGGTTCTTCTGTGGTGGATTATTGTGGTATCGGTGATAAATGGTTTGAAAGAGTAGTTGACCTCCATGTTGGTACACAAACTTTTTCCGATCATATGCCCATATCCGTAACTCTGTCCTCAGAAGATTTGGGACTTGATAGTGAATTGAAGCTTTTACCAAGACTTTATTGGAGGGAGCATGAAAAAGAAATGTATCATCACAAGCTTTGTCAGTTTATGGCGCAAACTGACATAAGTGAAGCAAGTTCAGGCCACGAAATTGATTTTTTCATTGAGGCTATAAAAAACTCAACCTCCCCTGAAGAAAGAAGATATGTAACAACAGGAAAACAGAAGTGGTTTGATACAGACTGTGAAAAAGCAAGAGCGAAATCGTTCAAATTGCTCAAGCTAGCAAAACAGCGGAATGGAGAATTCTTTCGAAAAGCATACATGCAAGCTAATACCTCTTACAAGAATTTGTGCAAATTTAAAAAGAAAGAGTTTTTCACCAAATTGGCAGATAACTTAACTAAGGTAAAAGACTCCTCACAGTTCTGGAAAATAGTGAAGGTATTGAATGGTACCAAATTTAAAATTGGAAATAATTTAGAGGCCAATATTTTAGCTGATCATTTCAAAAATCTTTTGAATCCTATATCAAATGACGAGCCAATACAATTCGCTGAAAACCTAGTCTTTGTAGAAGATATGGAGCAAGATATTGACTTGGAAGAGATTCGCTGTGTTTTGGACAAAGCAAAGGACAACAAAGCTCCAGGAGAAGACAGAGTTCCTTATGAGTTTTACAAAAATGCCCCCAACATCTTCCTGGATCAATTATCGAAAATATTTTCAAAAATACTACATACAGCAGAAGTGCCGCAAAGTTTTAAGAAATCAATAGTGTTTCCAATACATAAAAAAGGCGACAGAAACAATGTAGAAAATTATAGGGGAATTTCATTTATGAATATTGTAGCTAAAATATTTGCAGGCGTCTTACTAAAAAGACTTGAACGTTGGGTAGAAAAAAGCAAATTACTTAGTGAATTTCAAGCAGGCTTCCGTGCAGGATACTCAACAGTGGATCACCTTTTTGCTATTCAAAATATTGTAGATCACTATTTAGAAAAGAGGAAAAAATTGTATGCAGTATTTATTGATCTTAAAGCGGCTTTTGACAGCATTGACCGAGGAGCATTGTTATACAAGCTCAATTTAATTGGCATGTCATCTAAAATCCTAAAATTATTAAAAAACATGTATGAAGATACTGTATCGGCTGTATGGGACGGCGAACAAATGTCAGACTGGTTTGAAACAAAAAGTGCTGTTCGCCAAGGATGTTTGTTGTCCCCATTGTTGTTTGCATTGTATATAAATGACATAGTTGACTTTTTACCAAATGGAATACATATTGCAGGGCAAACAATAAAATGTCTTTTATACGCAGACGATATAGTATTATTCGCAGAGTCTCCCGAAAGCCTTCAATTAATGATAAACAAATTCAGTAGTTACTGCAAATCGTGGAAGTTGGTAATAAATACTTCAAAATCGAAAGTCATGATTTTCCGAACTGGGGGAGGTAGACACTGCCGAAATGAAAGATGGACGGTGAACAGGGAGCCTCTTGAAGTTGTGGAGGAATTTAATTATCTGGGTATGATACTAACACCTAATCTAAGTCCAAGAAAACATCTGCAGATTAAGCTTGCAAAAGCAGTAGCTGCAATAAATTCAACATGGAAAAATCTGTTTAGAAGTAGACTCGTTGCGCACAGCGTCAAGTTTAAAGTATTTGAAGCAGCTCTGAAATCTATAATGACATATGGATCTCAAGTTTGGGGGTACCAACAATATGACGAAGTAGAAAAACTTCAACGATTTTTCCTTAAAAAAACATTTGCTCTGCCACAGTCAACGCCGAACTACATGCTCCTTCTAGAAACTGGTCTTTCACCAACTTTTCTATACACTCTAAGAATGCACTTCCAATATGTCTTAAAAATACTCACATAACCTGACGACCGACTACCAAAGATACTTGCAAAGCATAGCATACGCAAGAACATAAGCTGGTTCAGGAAATGGGAAGGGCTATCTCTGCTCTGTGGAACTACACTGCCAAACTTAGACACACAAGACGTTTATCTAAGAAATAAACTAATGAGCTATCTAGAAGTTTTGGATATAAAAATAAGATCAGATCTTATTGAGGAAGCTAAAGGCTCATCACGGAGATCATTGTATCCAAAGCTCCAGTATAATTTAAACAGTATGAATTATTTTACTGATGAAAAAAGCGTGATTGAAATTTCCAATATTTTTCGAGTGAGGGGAGAACTGCTAGCTTTAAATTACAGACCATACCACAAAGACCGAAACACGTACTGTTCTTTATGCAATATGCAAGAGCAAGAAACTTCGTTTCACTTTTTATCTATCTGCCCCATTTTAAAAGAACTGCGATTCGTATACTTTCAGAAGACAGTTTTAAGTGAAGAAGATTCTATAAAAATCTTAAATGGTGAAAATTGGAAAAATCTGGCTCATTATTGCATAGAAACACTCAAATACCGACAAGAATTTATTAATGATTAATAGTAGATTTCAACCCAATCAGGTGCACCCTCATCTTTCGTATACGAAAACTCCATTTTTATTAAGCAAATAATCAATACTTTGCATATTATTATAATTTCAAAATGTTTAAAAAAAAAAAAAAAAAAGTTGTGAAACATTTTCAATAACATTTTATTCATGAAAATTAAAACATTATTATTTTAAAGATAAAACAAAAAAATCTCATATGTTTAAAACAAAATTTAATGAAAAAGTTGGCATCTGGCAGACGGTTTCAAACCAAGGCCAAAAGTTATTTATATCATGAAAATTGTACACTTAAATATATGGAATTCAAAATAAACTAAACTAAACTAAACTAACTAACTAAATGAAAAGCTAAGGGACATTTAATTAAGAAGTTGAAGATGATTAGAGCATAGTTTTTTTTCTAAGAGATGGTAAACTTATGTTAAAATCAAGGATATCTTGTGCACCCTTGGCTTAGCGCAACATTCGAGTAATGGGGTTAAAATGGCCATAGTTGGTCCGGCAAGTAGGAAGGTTATAAAAAGAGATTGACCGTAGACTAGAAGGATTGGTATTGAGGTAAAAATTTTCAAAGAGTGCGGGAGATTCAATTGCACCAGTCATTATTTGGTGTACAAAAATTACGTCAGCAAACGACGCTTGGCGAGGCTGTGTAACTGAATTAGTTGTGAACGATCTTCGTATAGAGGTAGGATGATGGGTTTGACCACTGTAGATGGCGTAAGGCGAAGTGAAAGAATCTACGTTGGACGGATGTAATTCTATGTGAATGGGTGATTTGATAGGGAGACCAAACCTGAGATGTATACTCGAGCATAGGTCTGACAAAAGTTATGTATAGTGATTTGGTTACATAAGGATTGAAAAATTCCTTAGACCAACGTTTTATGAACCCAAGGAAAGAGCTCGCTTTAGCGATAATTTGGTCTACATATATGGAAACGAAAGTTGAGCTCCTTGTCACAATAAACTTCAAGGTCTCGAATACAAGAAACAACTAGAACGGGTAACCCACAAAAGTAATATGTCCGAGAGAGAGTAGGTTGTCGTTTTCGTCAAAAAGTAGTGAATTGACATTTGTTCACATTGAGATCAAGCTGATTCTTATGACACCAATTAAGAAAAGAATCTAAGTCTATTTGAAGTTAAGAATTATCAAGAGGTGTCGATTAGGGTGGAGTGAAATTTTTTTTTCCGGAAATCTTTAAGGCCTATATGCGGAAAAGTTGAATTTGGGAACCCAAAGGTTGGGTGCAAAATTTGGTCAATGTGTGACGTCATCCTAGGGTTCCTTCATGACGTCATTGTTTTGGATTTTTTGACATACCTACTGTAAAAAAAAATTAATTAATGTCGTTGTATATAGAGTTGATACTTATAGTTCCTAGTCATATGCACTGGCAGAAATTTATCAAGGGGGGCGGGGGTAATTTCACATAGGGGGAGGGGGCAAATCATGGATCCGACAAAAAAAATTAGTAGGTATTGGTGAAAAGTCCATAGAAAACATTTTTAAATACATAATATTTATGTTGGTAGGGTAGTATTTTCCAGTGCCAAGGTGGGGGGGGGGGGCAATGTTCCCCTTTGTCATCTCTCCGGACGCCCACGACAGAACTTTAAATATTGCATCTAAACTGAATGAAGGTGGAACTAAAAGTGGTCGATATTATTTTAATTTTAATCTAGTTCTCCTTGGGCCGTTTCTCATTTTTTTTATACTTTTATTTTCTCGTTTTGACTTTTTTCCACTTGAATCGGCATTCTATTTATATTCTTATTTGTGAGTGCCGGTTGTTTTACTTTAAATTGTGAAAATGCCAAAAACGCGAAGTGAAACCGAGTGTGAAGTTTTTGGAGCACCCTCCGAGCTTAAAACCAATGTTCTTCCAACTAATCGTGATGTCATGAAAGCGTATTTGTTCATCAGAAATGCATTGAAGGAAAAACAGAAAGGATATGATCCAAGTGCTTTTGAAGTATGTTCGAAATTATTGATCGATTTAAAAAGTGTTTGGCTAAAAGCATCTCTGCCTATTGTGTCAGATCAGCAGATTTTACATAAAATTAAAACATACATAGAAATATCTATATGAAATGTGTGAAGCAGTTTCTAATGGTAATGTAGCTTTAGAGCTTGCAAACCGGCAGCCAGGAAGAATGTCTCATTCAAGGTGGCTTACAACAGCTAACACGATTCAACGGCTCTATGTAGCAACTGAAAAACCTTCAAAGGAGTTATTGGTTCTGGCTACGTACATATAATAAAAGTGTATGCGTTTGTTTGGTTTCAAATCAAAACAAAACCATCTTGTTTAGATGGACCAAAACACATTTTACCATTAATAAAAGCGTCAAAATATCTACCCAAAAACCTTAAGGCAATTGTTCATCCGGTAATAGAGCGTAATTTATATTTTTGCCATCCAGAAAATATTTTACTTGCTATGTTAGCTGATAGCCGAAGTCATGTCCGGGAATTAGGCCTTAGAAGGATTTTGAAAAGCAGAGCGGATATACAAGGTAGGAAAATGAATGAAATCCGACAGTTTAAGATCCCAAAAATAAATTTTGGTGCAGATGATTACATCGATCTAATAAAATGGGATACAGTTAAGATCACCGAACCACCTTTAACTAGAAAGATATCAGATGACGACTTACGCGCAATGGTTCAAAATGTTCCAGAAAATATAGATCTATCCAAATATCCATGTCACACTCAAGCCGTCGAAAGATGCATTAAGCTGGTGACAGAAGCTTCATCTTCAGTGTGTGGCCGAGAGTCAAGAGATGGATTTATAAAAGCAAGAATCTCATCTCGAAAGCTGTTGCCAAAATTTGAAACGAAGAAGGAATTTGCTAAGGCTTTAGAAATATGATCCATCTTTTTTATTTATTTGGTAAATTAAATTTTTGAACTTGAATTATTTCTTTACTTGATAAAAATGTTATTTTAGATTAAAAACGATTTGTAACCTCAACCCCACACCCAAAACATGAATTAAATAGAACACCTATTGGTATAATAGTGTAAGGTAAATTTAGAATTTTTTCCATCATCAATACAATTTTAATAATGTTTTAAATTATAATTTTCAGGGGATTAATTTGGAAAATGTATTTTTGTGTACTAAAACATGTAATTTATTTTTTTTTGCATTCAAAATGTAATCTTAAGATTTGTTCATTATTAAAATGCGATTTTTTTTTTGGCACGTAATACAAATTGTCTGTTTTAATAGTAAGGAATATACGATTGAAAGGGCATTTTTGTTTGCGAATAGAGGAACCTTAGGACATAATTTTGTTTTGCTAAAAACTTGTGGTATCGTTAAGAAAAAACCAAATTCAACTTTTAGTACCATAGGCATACGAAAATTAAAAAAAAAAAAAAAAAAGTTCAAATTCACTCCGGCCTAGTGTCGATATTGACTTCATAATTTTTATATCATCTGTACAGATTAGGCGTGTTTTTTCACACGACTGTTATGTACATAACATGATATAAAAAAAAACACTTCGGTTTTTTGTATTTGAGGGTTGGTGTTCTAGATCAGTTGTCAAATCGAATAAAAAGTCAAAATGAATTTTGTTTACAAAAGTCGACAACAGAAATACGCGAAATCTAACAAAAGAAACCAAATAAAATGGAAAATATTCCAGAAGAAGTGGTAATAATAATTATAGAAAAAGTAAGATTTGATTTGTCTTACTAGTTTTTCGCGAAAAACACAAGTCTTACTAGCTTGGAAGACTCTGTTGAGTTATTAGAAGAACATGCCTCAGTCACATCTTTCCTTATGACTATTGACGCTTACAGTGAAGAAGACTCCAAGTCCCATTTTAGATTGCGTCGTTCAACAGTAGAACACTTTATAAGTACATTTTTGTTTTTTATTTAACTCTTTCAAGTCTTATCAAAGATTTCATTTTTAAAGCAAGCTACTCTCAGCACTATGTATTTGTTCATTCACATAGAGGAGGACGTATAAAAATGGGATGTAGAAGAGAAGTTTTCATGTACGTATGGTACATTAGTAACTCAATTACGTTCCGACAACTCGAAAATTTGTTTGGTGTCACAAAGTCATCCAGTTGGGTGGCAGTAAATAGAGTAACTAGATGGCTTGTTTCAAAAGGCCACGACTTTATAAAATGGCCTCACGGAGCTTAATGTTAACGAAAATTGTAGAAAGTTTGAGGAGAAAAAAAGAATACCAGGTGTTCTTAGTGACATAGATTGCACCCATATTACTAATATTACTAGTAGCAGCACTAAAAGTCAACAAAGAATGCTATTACAACCGCAAGCACAAGTTAACAATCGTTCTGCAAGCTGTTGTCGATGCTGACAAAAAATTTATTGATGTGAGTTGCGGTGAACCAGGTTCGTCAAACGAACAGCAGAGTTTTGAGACGCTCTGAGCTGTTTAGAAAGTTGCAGAGCAGTTATAACCAACTGTTTCCCAACAACAGTTTCATCTTGGGCGATTCTGCGTTTGCTGCTACCAATCGGCTAGTTCCACCATACAAAGACAATGGAAGACTAGCAGAACAACAAAGATCTTTCAACTATATTCATTCAGTAACGAGAATCGTGGTTGAGAACGCCTTCGGACTGTTGAAAGGTAGATTTAGACGTCGCGTCGGGTGCTTTCATTATTTCACGGTTGCTCTTTTTATATGCCATCATATGCAATCAGATTAACGTCATTCAAAATATTTGCGCATCCATTTAACAATGCATTTATGAGCACTTTTTCGGATTGCGTTATCTGTCAAAGAATTGAAAGAATTTTTTTGTGTACACAGTTCTATAAAATACTTTTCTTTCTTTTTCCATCCAAAAAAACAGTTTTTTTATTTATTTGATTCAGTACTTTTTTGTTTATTTCTTACCTGGAGCCTGAAGAGTTTTCATCCACTTTTTTGTAATTTTACTTTGTTTTGTATTTTTTCCGTTGTAATTAACAGCCTTCTTGAAATCTGACATTTGACTTCAATAAAGGAAAGATAATAGCTGTATTTTGTACTGTCTGTCTCTTTCTCTGAAGATGAAAACCGAAAAGCAAACGAATTAAAGCATTTGCACATTTGCGCTGCAAATATTTACGTTTTGCTTTAATGGAACTATTACATTTGTCATTTGCATTTATGAAAGTTATGCATTGGTCAGACTAACGCAACTATGCAATTATGAAAGCACCCGTCTTTTAAAATTTACCGAGCAACGTGACATACGGTCGATAACTAATTTCGTTGTAAGTGCATGCATTTTACATAATTTGTGCATTTTGTTTGACGACACCTATGAAAACCTTGACCCTGATGAGACTTACACAAATGAGAATATCTCATCTGAAGAATCCACTTCTAACTTAACAACAAATCGTCGTCAAGTTCTGTTTGACTACCTAATTCAACACAACATAATCCACTTATGAAATAAAATGCAAATACATACATTTTCATACATAATTTATTATTTTTTCAGCGCTATTGTTCTTTATTCAAATACTTGCTAAGCATTTGGCGGCGGCGTTCTTCCTAATCTTTCTCTAATTTCATATATTCTGCCCATCTCTGGTTCCTCTCCTCTCTTTCAGCTCTTTTTTCTTCTTTTTTCTTTCTTTCCATGTAGCTGGATTTGGTCATCTTCCCTTGTTCCCGAACCGGACGACAGATCTTCTTGATATGATGGGTTTGTTCCCAAATATATCATCCATGCGCTCCATAAATGGAGCTATGCATGGTTCAGCACCCGTTTGCCGATTGTTATCCACCGCAGCCTTGTACGCTCTTATGAGCGTGTGCATTTTATTTTCCAGGTGGGCTGCTGTTGTTTGTGAATCCAGAGAAAAAAAAAAACATTTATATTGGAAATCACATTACTCTTTCATTCAAACTTTCTATGTACTTACCACGAGGCCAGCCGAAAGCATATCTTCCGGCAAATGATCGTAGGAATATTTTTTTTCGGCTGTGCTGGAGTTCGTTCGCCCTCGCTACAAATCAAGCAGCCCTTCAGTCTGCTCTTTAGACCAGGTCGTCCTCTGCTTCCTGTAAATAATTATTATTGTTTCAAGCATTTACTTTATAATTTAAACAAAATGTCGATTTCCAGTGGTACACAAAAGCACTTTTAAAAATGCTTTTTTGCTCGTTATACGTTTCATGTAGGCACTAGATCACTTTTTTTTTTGCTCCGAAAAAGCACTTTTATGAATCTCGATTCAGAGGCAAGATTTACAAGCACTTTCGCGTACACTAACATAAAATATTTGACGTTTACCAGTTTGAAGTTTGATTATTTTGTATTTTTGGTTAAAGGACTGTGAAAGACAGATAATATAAAATAAGCTATAAATTATTTAGTGAAAATGGATCGCTCAAATTTAGCTGAAACTAATCAAAATATACATATATGAGTCGTCATCTATATCCGATTCTGACGAAGAAGTGTTTGAAATTCTGAAATTGCTTACACAAAACGATGTGAATAATTTTGTTTAAAGTGTTGAGTACAATTATTCGGATGAGGAGGTTTCTTAGTGTACTTATTAATAAAGTTTTGAAAGCATTCTTTCTATATAAATTGCAGAACAAAACAAACGCGAAGAGTTGGCTGTCGAAAATATCACACACACAATGATTTAAAATTTTTTTTTGTCTTTTCTGTTCCAGTGACCACGAAAAAAAGCTTTTTTTAGAGTGCTTTTGTTTGTGCAAAGGAAATCGACATAATTGGCCGCGTTCCTGGCACCTATCTTCGAAAATCTTGACTTAAGATTCTGTCACTTTTCCCTTGTAAGAAGTTTCAGATTTTCAGATGACAATTCAGATGACATTAAGATTTTCAGTTTTTCGAACATAGATTTTCAGATGGAAAATCTTCGCTGAAAATCTGAACTTCAGATTTTACTTGTCAAAACAAGGAAAACAACATATATGACAATCGAACTTTACTCGGTATTCTTGGGTTATTTTTTTATTCCACAAGTTATTGCTTATTCGTTGAATTGAAATTAATAATTATTGGTGTTTGAATATTCTGTTTTGTAAATTAATTTTAATAGTGACTTTATCAACAAAGAAAATACATTTTTTAAGGCACACGATTTTAATTTTTTTATCAAAATTAAGTAAAATGATTGTAATTTTGAAACTGCTCAAACTGGAAACACTTAGGTTAGGTTAGGTTGAATGGGGGGTGCAGCCACAAGTGGCAACACCTCACTCGGATCTCGAGGATCCATTGTGCTCCCCGGGAAATCATAGGATGAGGAAATGGGAGGATTGGAGAGGTGGATGGTTATTGTGGTAGGGAACTCCCACTGAACCATTTGGAGCCCTGAGTAAATTTCAGGACGTTGCTCAGTGGGAGGTTAGAGATGTCGCCCAGTTCGTCGAAGAAGTATTCTCCGAGGGTTTTTTTCCGAGTGTGGGCTAAGCTAGGACACTCACAGAGGAAGTGGAAAGATCCCTCCTCTGCCTCCTCATCTTGGCATCCTCTACATAAGTCGGATGCGCTAATGCCCATTCTCATCATGTGGGTACCCAACGAGTTGTGACCCGTGAGAATGCCAATCAACAGAGAGAGCCGAGGTCTGCTTAGCTGGAGTAGAAATTCTGTTTTTTTCTTGGAAATATCTGGCCAAAGGTTTCTAGAGACTCGGCATGTTTCTAAAGATGACCACCTGTCATTGGCGATTTTTAGAAAATTGTGTTTGATTCTGCTTTTTTCTTGCTCTAGTGGCTTTAGAACTGAAGTGTTCGCTTCGCTGGATTCGAGTGCTGACCCGATTTTTGCCAGATTATCCGCCATTTCATTACCGATAATGTCACGATGTCCAGGAACCCAGGTTAAACTAACTGTGTTTGTCTCACTGAGCAGTCTAAGGTTACTGCGACAGCTGTCTACTAGCCTGGATTTTGTGATAATGGATGAGATAGCTTTAATGGCCGCCTGGCTGTCTATGAAGAAGTCAATATTTTTGTTGATCAAGTTTTGCGTAGCAAGGTGCTTCGCGGCTTCGCACACTGCGAGTACTTCTGCTTGAAAGACACTGCAGAAGTCGGGAAGCTTTATTGATCTATTCATGTTAGGGTAGTCTGAAAAGATACCTGATCCTACCCCTTCGTCCGTTTTGGAACCATCTGTGAAGACGGAAATGTGATTTTCTTTTATAACCCTGTTTTCCTCCCAGCTTTCTCTAGTCGGAAAGACTGTTAGGGCCACTGGATTGAAATCAATATGCGGGGGGGTATAGTCTGTTTGGATGTCTATATCTGTATGGTTCATGATGGTTCTATGGCCTGATATGCCTGTTTTCCAATTGTTGCATTGTTTGAGTCGCAGTGCGCTTTTGGCCGCCATCTCCTTAGTAAAGAGATCTAGGGGGGCTAGCGATAGGAAGGTTTCCAGAGCTGCAGTTGGTGTTGTTCTCATGGCACTGGTTGAACCAATGCATGCAAGCCTTTGGATTTTGGTCATGGTCTTAAGGTTTGAAGCCTTCTCTAATGATGGCCACCAGACTAGACAGGCATATGTGAGGATTGGTCTTATTATGGATGTATACATCCAGTGAATGGTTTTGGGACCAGGTCCCCATTTTTTACCAAAAATTCTACTACAAGTGTAGAAAGCGATTTGAGCTTTCCTTTCTCTTTCTTTTAAATTTTCTTTCCAGTTAAGTTTACGATCAAGGACTATTCCGAGATATTTTGCCGTACCAGATAAGTTTATTGGTATTCCATTAATGGAGGGAGGAAGTATATCTGGAATGTTACGTTTTCTCGTAAACAGAACAAGTTCTGTTTTTGTAGGGTTGACGTTTAGCCCACAGTTTTTCGCCCAGCTGGTGAGCTTGTTTAGAGCTGTCTGAAGAAGTTCACAAAGGGTGGTTGTGAATTTTCCCGAAGTCATGATGACGATGTCATCAGCATAGGCTACTGCTTTTATTCCGACTGGAAACACTTGGAAGTGAAACTGTTGAATTTAAAACTGAAAAAATCTGTGTTTTACAATTCGTTTTACTTCTAACTATGTAGAATCGAGAGGTGAATCACACTTCCACTTTAAGACAAAAAAAAAATGTTAAGATCGTCGTTCATGGACTGACAGATCTCTTCGAACTTTCGAAATTTGTCTTGAACCCGGCCATTTTCCTTACTTTTTTGTGGTTCCATTTGTCTTTCGGCCTTTTGTTGTGGTTTGTTTACGTTTTTGTGACAAGAACTACAAATTTCAAAAAAAGGTCTGTTCACCAAAGTAACAAAGAATTTCTCTTTGGTGTTTTTGACTCTGCTTACACGCTGGGGTTGAATTCATATGAAACTTGTGATTTATGTCAGAGTTGGAAAAATTATTTTGTTATTTGTTTCAAACGAAATAAACTATTAATAATAAAATAATAAAACCAATTTTATGGATAACTTAACAATTACTTTTGAAAAAATGTCAACAATCACAGAAAAATGTGAAAAAAATATGCAAAAAGTCTTTCAATCATAAAATAGACCTTTTTTAATTGGTTTTACGTTGTTTTATGTATCTTTATATAAATATACAAATCTTATCCTTGAAATCAAAGAAATTTAAAAAAAACTTAAGCAACAATATTGCGGATTTGTAAGAGTGGGCAGAGGATTTTTTTCAGTTCAACATTTGTGAACAGACCTTCTGACACCCATTTTGCTTTTGTTCGAGACACATGAAAGTCTCTAGACGCACCAACATTTAAAAATGGAAAGTTAAAAAACTCATTCCATACTCGACTAAATGTCAAAACTCTATCCCCGACCAAATCTTAACCATCCTTATTCCCTTAACATCGGTTGTCGGGGATGTTGTTTTTGCTTTGCGTGTAAAATGATGTTATGTACATAACAGCCTGTGAAAAAAACACGCCTATTGTGTCGTTGACATGACAAAATTGAATCAATAATAAAAAAATGCAGCTATGATCTCAATTATGACCGCAAAAACCGAAAAAACTGATAAAATTTCAGATGGTACGAAGCAACTAATTCTACGTAGAGAACAATTAAGAAACAAGAAAATAACAACATTTGAAGAAAAAATTGAACTGAAACACATCAGAAAAGAAATAAAAGAAAAATCAAAAATGGACATTCAAATATTCAATGATAAAGCGATCAAAGACATTCTAACTTCCACGAAATCAATTAAAAAGACAAAACAATTCTTAAACAAAGGGACAGACTGGATTCTAACAATGAAAAACAAAAATAAAAGCATATCAGACCGAAAAAACATTAATGAAACAGCCACACAATTTTTTGAACAACTGTTTAAATCCAGCATAGATAACACAGACGCAAATATTAATACAACACAAATTATAAACAATAACATAAATAACAACCCACTCCTAACCAAAAAGGATATAGAGCAAGCAATTGACGATCTAAAGAAAGAGAAATGTGTTGGAAACGATGGTATAATGGCTGAGATGCTTATATACGGAAAACAATCACTATCACCTATTTTGACGTTGCTATTCAACAATATATTGAAAACGCAAAATATACCGAAACAATGGACTCAGACCACCATAACACTGATTCATAAAAAGGGACAAAAGGATGATATAAACAACTACAGACCCATAAGCAATATATCGACCATTTACAAACTCTTCTCAAAAATAATATACAGAACCATCAAGGAAAAACTTAACATGAACCAACCAATAGAACAAGCAGGATTTCGTGAAGGATATTCAACAACTGACCACCTACAAACGACGAACCAACTGATAGAAAAATTTAATGAATTCAAGAAACCACTATACTTTTTATTTATTGACTTCAGCAAAGCGTTCGACTCCATTGAACATGACACTATTTGGGAAGCCTTGATGAATCAAGACATAAACCCTATCATAATCCAGACATACAAAAACATTTATGACAACAGTTGGGCAAAAATAAAAACCGAAATAACAGGACGAGAATTTAAAATAAATAGAGGAGTAAGACAAGGAGATCCGATGTCCCCACCAATGTTCTCAGCTGTGCTGGAGGAAATTTTCAAGAACCTAAAATGGAAGACACGGTATGGAATTAACATAGGAGGAAAAAATCTAAACAACTTGAGATTCGCTGATGACATCGTACTAATTTCAATGAACGCCAAACAAATTGAATCGATGCTAAAAGAATTGACTACTGCCTGTAAGCCCTATGGACTCAACATAAACCAAACAAAAACAAAAGCAATGACCAATCACACAAAAATAGATATCACATTAGACGGAGTAAAGATAGAGTATGTAGAAGATTACATTTACCTTGGACAATTAAAATCATTCAAAGACCAAGAAAGCAAGGAGATAAACAGACGAATCACAAATAGTTGGAAACAATTCTGGAATCTACATCAAATAATGGAATCAAATTTAAGTAACAACACAAGAAAATATATAATGGACTCAGCAATACTGCCCGTTATGACTTATGGACTACAAGCACTTGGATTGACCTCAAATTTAACAGAAAAACTAAGGATATGCCAAACTAAAATGGAAAGAAAAATTCTAAAAATAAGACAAATTCAAAAAATACGAAACCAGAATATAAGACAACAAACAAAAATCATTGATGTAGTTGAAAGAACAAGAGGACTAAAATGGAGCTGGGCAGGACACATATCAAGACTTCAAGAACAAAGATGGACTAAAATAATTACAAAATGGACTCCAGCTGACAAAAGACGACCTGGAAGACCTAAGAAAAGATGGGCTGATGATTTGGTGGACTACAGACAAAATTGGTATAATGAAGCTAAGGACAGAGAATTATGGGCAACATTGGGGGAGGCTTATACCAGAAATATATATCCATGAAAAGAACAATTAAAGATTTATGTTTATATTTATTAAATTTTCAATATAATTAATAAGTTAATACCAGACTTTGTTTGTAATTTAAATTTATTAAAAAAAAAAAAAACATTGTAAAAACGAAAATTGTATATGTATATAAACTTTTTAAATTCAAAAGGTAAATAAAAGCTTATAATAATAATAATAATAATTGTGTCGTTTATAGAAAGGTCAAAAAGGAGAGGACCGAAATGGCTACCTTGGCAAGCCAAAGGAGGCAGAAATGGGAATAGATAAGAAAATTCTAAATAGGATTTCACCCTTTGTATAAAATGGGGGGGGGGGGGGGGGGGAATCCAAAAGCACCTCAATTCAGATAGTAAATTAAAATATGGTGTGAGATTTTATTTAATGTTTTCGAGAAGTTCGTCGTAACTACGTCAATATCGTAGCCATGTTCAAGAGCACAGAGCGTCGTAGAAACAAAGATTGGGTTAAGTTTGTCGTGGCTGACCTGCCCTTTACAAAACCATGCTGCAGTGGAGAAACAGTAGACTTACAATGGAAGTATTTATAACGAGTCATAGACAATGCTTTCAAAAAGCTTAGGAGTACTGCCTTTCTTATGAGTTGGAAATATGAACGAATTTTTCCATAATGATGGGAAAACTGCTTGCGAGAGTGAGAGTTGAAATAAGGCTGCTAGGGGTTGACTGAGTACGTTTTTACATTTTTTAAGGAAAATGGGAGGAATACCGTCAGGACCGGGAGAAAAGTTAACTTTGAGTCCATTGATTTTATCATACACCTTATCGAGACTTACACCAAGAGAAACAAGAGAGTTTTGAGGGCAATTCTCAAGCTAACAGAAGTTTTCAAGGTCAGGTAGAACTGTATTAAAGTTATATGATTGACTAAAGAAATTCGCAAATAGGTTGTTGATTGTTTGAGGATCTGAAGAGGAAGTGTCAAGAAGGTTGAAAGAGGTACCATCCGATTTTCTCTTAAAGTTAATAAATTGATAGAAACGCTCGGGCTCATAGATGAGACAAGTCTGCATTTTATCAAGATAATTGTGGTAAGAAGTTTTGGATACGGATGAAAAGTTGCAGAAAAATTGTTGAAAATTTATGTAATCAATGTAATCAATAATCTAAGGTTTCGAAGTGTACGCGATTTTTTAGTGAAACATGGGGAGATGACACACAATTTTCTGTGGTAATTGAGGAACAGTCTTATTGTTAAGCTTGCAAAGTGCTGTTTGAAGCAGCTCAGCTAGGGTTTGTAGGTGCTTGCCTGAAACGGCGATTGCTACATCATCGGCATAGGCTATTGTTTTGAAACAATCCTCAAGGTCGATTAACAACTTGTTAACGACCAGGTTCCACAGCAGAGGAGAAAGAACTCCTCCCTGCGGGGTTCCTCTATTGGCTATTCTGCTTGTTTTGTAGTTCCCCAATTCGGAACTAATGACTCTGAGCATTGTTGTTATCATGTTCTTGATGTGTTCTTCTAGGAGCAGCCCATCGAGAGCATTGGTGATTGTTTTATTGTTAACATTGTTAAATGCACCCTCTATGTCTAAGAATGCGACGAGAGAGTATTCTTTGTAGTGCAGGGATTTTTCAATGGTGCAAACCAGAGAGTGGAGTGCAGTTTCCACTGATTTACCTTTTGTATAGGCATGTTGCGCCGTTGAGATCAGACTAGGTTGAATTTTTATTAGTCACAAACTTTAGGGATTACATATAATATTTATGATACATTAAATCATTTGAGCATGACATTCGCCGTCTGCCAGTTTGACAACCCATTTTAACTTTATATATGTTTTATAAAATTACAATTTTTATTTTGTAGTTTAAGCATTTCTTTAATTAAGGATTAAGTATTCAATTTTTTATTTGTTTATTTGTATTATATGTTTTTTTTTCGGCTATAGTAACAAGTTTTAAAAATCACCATTTTTAATTCTATTTCTATAGTCAGATAAATTTTTAGGAATTCATACAATATTTCAACATTCATTGGGTTTAGTAAGAAAATGCAATATAACTTTCTGTTAAGGTGTCACACCCAAATATACTTTTTCTTATTTCTCGCAAAACCGGACAGATTCCCAAGAAATGTATGACGTCTTCACGTTCCCTTCGGTTGCAAAGATCGCATAAAATTAGCAAGACGCTTCTATGTGGAATGCAATTGAGGTGTAGCAATTCACCTCGTAAACGGAACATCATTGAAATTGTATTTAAACTATTTTCATCTTTGAAGTAATTGTTTTCCTTGAGAGAATAATCGAGGCGGTTGTAGATTGTTCGATGAAGAGATCTTGCTGCTTCTTGTTCATTTTTTTTCTCTATGTCTCAGATCCACTTTTTTTAAAAGATCGTATAATAAGGGCCTTAGAGTACTTGGTTCGTCCAGATTTATATTAAGAACCATTCCACACTCTTCAGCTAAACGTTCCCATTCTTTAAAAAAAACCTCTTTTGCTTCGCACCATTTTTTGGCCAGAGTTTTAGGAAGCCGATCAGGCATTCGCATGACATGGAGAACATAGTCAACTTGCAACTTGAGAGTCTTTATTAGCAACGGAGGCAATCCAGACTCAATCATAAGCATATAGTTCGGTGAGTTGGGAGGGAGATGAAATACTCTTTTGAGGTAAAACCTGAGAAGTTTTTCCACCGACTCATATTCTGATCCTCCAATACTTGAGCACCATAAAAAAGGATTGATTGTGCTAGAGTTTCAAAGACACGACATTTACTACTCTGCCTTATGAATTTGTTGTCGAAACAATTTTTCCAAGTAGCGTTTAATGCGATTTTCGCCTTGGATAATCTATCTTTCAAATGTTTATCCATTTTCATATTTCGAGTCAATAGTACACCAAGATATTTGTACTTTTTTACCACTTCAACGGCATTCCCTTCGAAAAACCACTTTTCCTTTAATGACGTTCTGCCTCCTCCCTTCTTTATAACCATAATTTTGGATTTATCCGGATGAATCACAAGACTCCACAGTTTACAGAACTCTTGGAGCCTATTTAGCATCAACTGTAGAGTTTCAGGTGAGTTTGCCAATATCACTACGTCATCTGCAAAAAGAAGGGCTTTAATTTGAAGTCCCGCAAATTCTATGCCACCAGGTAGGCAATAGACCAAGTCGTCAATAAAGAGTGCAAACAGATCGGGGCTTAGTGGGCAGCCTTGCCTAACCCCTGTTTTGGTTGAAAACCAATCAGATTTATCAGCACCATTCCAAACCGACGACTTCGTATCTCCATAGATATTTTGGATGCCTTGACCAAATTGACCAAATCAGTGGCATCACTGGTTTCTTGTGTGTTGGTTTACGTGTAAATTAGCTCCAATTAGTTTTTGACTTTTTAATAGTTTAACCTTTCATTTAATTGTTTACCTTGTTAATTGCTTACTTTAGTAACATTCATTATACTTTCTTACTAATAATTCATTGTATAGCATTTATGCTGTTCGTGAATTTGTTTGTGAATTTATTCTTGGTAAGCCATTGCATGTTGTAATTACATACCAGGGTTAGAACCTCAGTAGTAGAATTTCGGAGCAGATTTGTAAAAAAAGTGGAGTAAATTGAAAATTTCCGGAGTAGATTTGAAAACGAAAGAAAAACTCAGATTTTCAATAACTGTATTTAACAAAAGTTTATTTGTACTAAAGTATGTAAATAATTGTTTACAAAGCTTGTTAAATGGGAAATCGAGTTTACTATTGTGAATATACTGTGCCAATAAGTTAAAAGAGCTAAAGTCAATTTTTATAAATTTTCAGTACGATCAAATGAAGTTTTGTGAACTAGTTTGGAAAGACGTTTTTAGTGATTGCCTTAAAACTGTAGGTACTAGACTTACGATTTTTTTTTTTTCAGGACAAATGCCCAAATTAAATATTTTTTCGTTGTTAAAAACAACCACACATCTACTAATAAAAAAAGGTTTTTTGAACTTAACTTTAGGCTTATGTCGACATAAGTTATCAAATGATCCGATTTGCTTACGTTCAAAACAACCTATGTCTACATAAGCTATCTTTTCTTCTGATTTCTAAATGTAATAAGCGCTTATATCATGGCTTGATCCGTTTAAAAAAAATATATTTTCTTATTTGAGCTCAAGTCAAGCATTTTTTGTCTATTTAAACATAAGTTGCTTTGATTTTTTTTAATTTAGCGGCTATTTTTTGTCGTATAGTAACGGAGCCCAGATTAATTGAAAGGTAAACAAAAAGGAAAATATGTGATATTGAAAACAAGATTTTCACTTAGGTACGTCGACTTTAGTTCCTTTAACTTATTAACATAGTTATACATTGCCAATGAGAATGAAATGAACGAGAAACGAAGAAAAAAATAAATGGGATCATTTAGAACAGTATAAAACTATAGATACAGTACAGCTTCAGATTCAGGGTTGGTTGCAAAATCGAATAACACAGGATTGTAGTTTACTTTCATGAGACTCGGCTGAAAGATTTTAAAATTTTTCAGAGTGAAAAAAGGAGTAGATCTCAAAAAATCGGAGTGGTGGAGTAAATTAATTTTTTTTCTCAAAACTGGAGTAGATTTACTCCGATTGGAGCAAGGTTCTAACCCTGTTACATACCTACATTTTCCAAACTCAATCTCTCTTAGATCGTTGTTTACCACTAACTTTCTGAGTATTATCCACTAACTAAAAAAAAAAAAAATTGCTCTTGAGTGTTTTCTCTCTTTAATATTTTTATTAGTTCTTCACAATTTACACGTTTACCTTCTCTATTCATTAAATTTAAATTTTGTTTAATTTCAATTTTACACATTCAATTTTAAGATATTCTTTAGCGCAGGTGCTAAGACCATTGACTTTGAATCCGATTAACACAGGTTCAAATCCGGTACTTCCCGTAAATTTTTTTTTTTTTTTTTTTATCTTTTTTAAATTTCTGCTGTTTTAATTTTGATTTATTTAAAACTTTTTTAATTAGAAAATGAATTGCGCAGCAGAAAAGTGCATTGATAGCTCCAACAACAACCCCCTTTTTGCCTGCTTCGGCCCATGTGGCAAAGCATTCCATGCAAAATGTGTTGGTTCTACGAGTGCTTTCATTGAAAAAGTTACTGCATCGAAAATCGCTTTTTGGTACTGCAGCAACTGTAGAAAAATTTCTCTTTCCCAATTGGCATTTAAGTTAGAATCATTTAAAAATGATATAACAAAAATATCAAAGGGCATTAATGAAATTTCGAGTTATTTTAATATAGCAGTTGCTAATGTCAACTCTTTCTCTAGCGCCCAGTACTCGGTAGATATTTCTACCTCTACTGATGACTTAGACCTTCAACTTCCTCCTATTCCTTCTGCTTCCTACCAACCTTTAAAATCAAGTAAGGGTTTGAAAAGAAAACAGGACAGCGTGCCCTCTGTAAGTGTTGGTACGAAAAGAAGTGGTTTGCGAAGTAATGTAGCTACATCTCTTAACTCAAATATGAATGAAATACTCACCTTAAGCTCTTCTGTTCAGCCTAATCCAATTGAGTCTAATAATTCTAACACGACTGATATAGTGACTTTAAGCTCTCCAAACTCACCTAATCCAATCGAATCTGTCGCCCCTATGATTTCGAACAATGTGGCTAGTGTAATATCTGATCATGATAGACCCCCACGGTTTGTGGAATCAGTGCCCAAGCCGAAGACCATATTCATATCTCGTCTCAAATCAGATACTACTCCAGAAGATGTAATTTTCCACCTCAAAACTAATAAATGCATCACAAACGATTCGTTTGTTAGGTGTAATAAAATAAGTAAGCCTAACAACTATGTGGCTTCTTTTAAGATTATTGTTTCTCCAACGCTTTTTGACGCTATTTGTAACCCTCAGATTTGGCCGCCTGATACTCTTATTAAAGAATTTTCAGCTCGTCATACCAAAAGTAACGTCAATAAGGGATCAAAAAACTTGAAAGTATCTCCCTCTTCTCCCAAAATGTAAGAGGGCTTCGCAGGAAAACTGCCAATCTTTATAACAACTCTCAAGCATTCTCTCATGACATTTTTGCTCTGACGGAAACTTGGCTTAACTCCACCTTTTTAGATTCTGAATTATTTGACCATGAGTACTTAGTATATAGAAATGATCGTACCTATAATAATAAATCGGAAGTTGGAGGTGGCGTACTTACTGCTGTTCGTAGCAAGTATATGTCCTCTCTTATAACTTTATCATTTGAATTAACTGTAAATGTATTATGTGTCAAAGTCTCAATCAAATCTAGAATCGTTTATATTATAAATACATATATTCCACCAAAGAGCTCTGCCTCAACATATAAAGAATTAACGTTAGTTTTAGACTATGTTAATGAATTACTGTGCTTTGAAAATTATGTATTATTCTTAGGTGGCTTTAATTTACCCTTTATTCAATGGTTACCATCTTCGGATGAAACCTATTTCAAGCCATCTTTGACTTCACCTCAACAGGAACTAATGTTGTTGGATAATTTAATTTAACATCAACCGACTTACGGCAAGTAAGCTGTATCAAAAACTCTAAAAATCGAATTCTCGATTTGGTCTTCTCTTCAGACTCTGTTAGTACCGTTGTTATTGAATCTAGTTTCGGAATTACTGATCCTAGCCTTGATGAAACTAACATAGATGACTACCACCCACCTCTGAATATTTTTCTTGACTTGAGTGGCGATATCCACACTAATAGTAACTCTCATGATTGTTCCTATGTGTTTGACTACCGCAAAGCTGATTTCGATTTGCTCTGTGGTGAATTAATTATGTCTGGTATCGAAAACATATCAGTTTTTACCAATATTGACGAAGCTGTTAGCAGCTTTTATTTGATTCTCTATAGATGTATAGAAAAATCAATTCCTAAAAAAATTTTTAAAAATTCTGAACCCAACCATCCATGGTATACTAAAGAGTTAAAAGTTTTAAGAAATAAAAGAAATAAAGCTTGGAACACTTATATTAAAACTCATTCCGTTTCCGACTATGAGTCTTACGTTTTTCTTTTTGAAGAATTTAAGACACTTTCTAAAAATCTTTATTCAAATTTCATTGACCGAATGGGATACTCATTTAAAAAGGATCCAAAAACCTTCTGGCAGTTTGTTAACTCAAAGAAAAAATCAGATGGTTATCCAGCTAGTTTTGTGTATGAGAACTGTTCTTATGAGAGCATCTCTGATATTTGTAATGCATTTGCTGACCAGTTTCGCAGCTCATTTTGTGATACTACTGTTGACATTGATACTGATTTCTTCAGATATCTAAGCAACTGTAATCAAGTATGTTTTAATAACATTGTTATTGAAATTGATAAACTTTTTTGGAGTCTTGAAACCTTAAATGACGATTTTTCTTCCGGGCCGGATGGCATTCCTCCAATTGTACTAAAAAAATGAAGGTCATGCTTAGCGTTTCCTTTACAATATATGTTCTTACTTTCTTTGAAATCCAGTAAATTTCCTTTACTTTGGAAAAGATCTTTTATCACTCCAGTTTTTAAAAAAGGGGATAAATGTGATATAAAAAACTATAGACCCATTGCCAAACTTTCTAGCATTCCTAAACTATTTGAAAAACTAGTATGTGAACAGCTGGCTTTCAGTGTAAAAAACGTTATTTGCACACAGCAACACGGTTTCGTCAAAAATAGATCGACTGTCATGCTTTCTTCAAAAATGTTCTTTAGCACTAAAAAATGGTAATGAGCTCGATTGCATCTACACGGATTTTTCTAAAGCTTCCGATCAACTTTCACACAATATTATACTGTTCAAACTAAAGGCTATTGGCTTCCCACCTGTGTTCACCGATTGGGTACTTTCTTATCTGTCTATGAGATCTTACCAAGTAAAGTTTCGTAATATCCTTTCCAACCCTTTTAATGCTGGCTCAGGTGTACCTCAGGGAAGTCATCTAGGACCTCTTCTATTTATTTTAGCTATCAATGATGTTGTGTCTTGCATTTCCTTCAGTGAAATATTAATATTTGCTGATGATATGAAAATTTTTAAAAAGATAACTGGTTCGCTTGATCGCTCTCATCTCCAATCCGATGTTAATCATTTTGCAGTTTGGTGCTTTAAAAATGGGCTCAACCTTAACCCCAACAAATGCCAAAGCATGACGTTCTCTAAAAAGAAGAAGCCTAGCAACCCAAGTTATTCTATTTCCAATATTATTTTGAGTCAAGTGAAATTTTTTAAGGATCTTGGCGTATATTTTAGTTTTAATATGGACTTTACTCAACATATCAATTACATCGTTAGTAAGGCCAATAGTATGCTTGGTTTTATGAAAAGATGGTCAAAAGAGTTTCAAGACCCGTATGGTACCCTTGCTCTATACAATTGTTTAGTAGGACCTCATCTAGAGTATGCTTCTCAAGTGTGGTCCCCTTTTTATGAAATACACAACTCAAGAATTGAATCAGTACAACATAAATTCATAAGATTCGCTCTTAAAGGGCTTCCGTGGGAAAACCCTTACGATTTACCACCATATGAGCATAGAATCCAATTATTACATATGCAACTTCTTTCTCAAAGGCGTACCATTAACGATCTGGTGTTTTTTCATCAACTTATCACCGGACATATCGATGCACCTGAGTTACTTTCTTGTGTTGAATTCAACTTTCGAGGCGGTTCTTACCACCTGCGCAACTTAGTTTTAATATACTGCCCTTACCATAGAACGAATTATGGCATGAATGAGCCATTGACTCGTATGGGTAGACTATTTAATCTTAACTCATGTTTAATTGATTTTAACTTAAGTAAATCCAGTTTAAAAAATTTGTTGAGAACCAGTGCTCCACTTTCTTAAGTTTAGTTTGTATGCTTGCATGTTTGCATTTTTCAATAATTTTTAGTTTATGTTATTAATTGTAAATTGTATCACATTTTGTATGTCTTGTTTGTTTTAATTAGTGTACTTTATTTAAGATTATTTTGTAATCTATGTAATTTATATTTGAAATTTTTACTATAATGTTTTTATTTTTTATTTTTACTATCCTTACGTTCTCTATGTGCTGGTGTTGGTGTTATACTAACTAACTACTAACACTTGCATTCATGATGAAGAGCGTGTATGTATAAGTGTGTACATATGAGCTTGTTCTAAGCTCAGTACTACTTAGTCTCTGAAATGCAAAAAAAAAAAAAATTTTAAGGACATTCCAAGTCCGTACAGCTTATACATTAGGGAACCCCTGTCGATCGTATCGAACGCTGCCTTGAAATCCACAAAGAGAACATAAAGCTTTTTGCCTCTTGCAAGGTAGGAATCTGCTATATTTCTTAACACAAAAATATGATCATTAGTAGAGTAACCCGATCTGAGCCCCGCTTGAAATTCACTCAAAAGATTTTTTGATGAAGTCCACATTTAAAGCCGATTCTGTAATAACGAGGTGAAAATTTTATAAGAGGCATTCAGAAATGAAATTCCCCTATAGTTCGCAGGATAATTTGCACAACCTTTTTTGTAGATTGGGAATACTAAGGCTTCCTTAAACTGTTCAGGTATTATACCATCCAACCATCCTCCATAATGTTGTTCATTAGGCCTGCCAGTGTTTGAATAAAATTATCTGATCCATATTTGTAAAATTCAACATGTATTCTATCAGATCCAGCTGCTTTGCCATCCTTTAGTCTGTTGACGATAAGAGTAACCTCATGTATCGTGATCGGCGAATCTAAAATAGGATCATGTAGACCAGGTGGGGCGTAGTGGAACTTTGAAATTACATTTGAGGTTTGGTTTAAAAGTTGTTGAAAATGGTTCTGCAAAACTTAAGGCGTTAGACTGATGTCAACAGTATATTTGGAGCCATTTAAATTGCGAGCTAAGGGGCAAAATTCTGAAGAGTGAAAAGCGAGATTTAGTTTACGCGCCTCCGATTCAAAAAACTGCTTCTTCTTTTCTTTACATAAGATTTTAAACCTCTGATTGGCATTTAAATAAAATTCTTTAATAAGACTAGAACTGACTTTACGGAAAAGTTTAAGCCAGGCGTAGGACACATCTCTAGCTTTTTTACAGCTTTCATCAAACCAGCGCTCTTTGAATGCAAAGCATTTTTTCTTCAACCTGCTGTGGGATTTGACAGCTTAATTATTTCCTCTAGGTCGTTGAAATTCGGAACTTCGTGATTTCTAAGGGCCTCATCTAAACTTGCCTTATAGGATACTGCTTTGCTACTACGCCAAACTATTTTTGGGAGGAGCTCCATGTTAGTGGTAGAGACATCAACTACATCAGAAAGACACAACAATTGGCATGTGGTCTGAAAATGGCTCATTCAATACCTCGAAATCGACGACACAATTGTTCCATTCACGTCCTATAAAACAATAATCAATGACGGAAGATCCTTGACCTCCAACAAAAGTGAATTCTCCATTTGGATCACCTCGGCTAGTTCCATTGAGTAGTTTTAGACCAAAAGAGTTGCATAGTTCTATAGACCAGGGTCGATAGTTTTTAAAATGGTAAAAAGTGAAAAAAAATTACAGTAGAATGAAACAAATTGGAAGAGGTAGAAAATAAACCAAAAAAAAGGGAAAAATAACTTACGGGCGATCTGAGGTCGGGAAGGGGGAGGGGGAGAGTATTTGAGGGTAAAAAACGGTTAATCTCGATTTCCGGTAAAACTGCAAGTCTTAGGAAAAAAAGTTGAAAAATAAAATTGTAGGTAATAAAAAGATCTACAACTTTTGAAAAAACACTTTTTTCACATAAGCTCAAAATGTATGTGAAAAATTCTGATAACTAAGTTTTTGGTTTATTATTTTTATATTTTGCAAAAAAAAATTTTTTTTCCCGAAATTTGGTGAAAACATACCCTAGTATGTTCCAAACCTACAGTAATTTTTTTGATTTAAAATATTTATTTTTTCACCTTATTTTGACAAAAAATAGAAAAATCACCATAATTTTAAATCGAAAATTCTCACGTCAAAATATCTGCTTTTTAAAAAAAGTTTGTGTGTTTCTTGTTCGTTGAAATCTCCACTTTCAGATCTAAAAAAAAATTTATATTTCTATGGTAAATGTTCTCAGAAAATGCAAATAATGAAAATAACCCAAATCCGAATTTTTTTTTTATTTTTAAAAAATTGTAAATTTACACTTTAATTACTAGAAAAACGTAGGATTTCATGTTATACCGATAGACAAAAAAATTGCTAATCGAAATATACTACTATCTTACGTTTTTCTAGTAATTAAAGTGTAAATTTTGATTTTTTTTAAAATAAAAAAAAGATTTCGGATTTGGGTTATTTTCATTATTTGCATTTTCTTGCTCTTTTAGCTTCACATGGGCTGGAATCTGTAATCAATGAGCTAACTTGGATTATGTCGGGCAGTTGTTTTGACCACATTTTAGTCAGAGTTGAATGTGATTCTGTGTTTAGTTTTGAAAAATGTGTGTTTGATCTAAATATCACTTGCATGACCACTGCATGACTGGTGTTATAAACGGTAAACTTTATTTAATATATATAATGTAATGGATAGTATGTATATGATAAGTAATTGTGCACGACGCGGTGGTTGACTTCATACTGACATGAGTCTTGATGATATGATGGAAATGCAGTATACGGTACAATATAAGACTACCAATGTATGTACAATAAAAGGCACAGTGTCACCAAAAAGTGGACACAACAATTCTCTCCCCTTCAAAGTCAACGTCTTCGGTGTGGAATGGTGACCGCAGGCGTGAACTTGACAACTGGCCTTCGATTGCGTTGTGAACGCCGCAGCTGATTTTCTACTGGATCTTTTAAAACACTTTTTGGTGCAACCTGTGAGTTTGATCCTGATGATGATGGAGTAGACTCAGATTGATGTTCTCTCGGCTGAAATGCAGCTAAACGTCTTCCTTCGTCGAACTCAGTTGGTCCTATGATTTTTCGAATCTGGTTCTGATGCCTTCTGCTCACTCCTTTTGTTGTTTGCGTTTCGTACATTCGATTTCCAATTCTGCTCACAATTTTGGCAGGTATCCAACTTGGACCTCTGGAAAAATTACGGATGTACACATCTTCTCCCGTGACGAATTTAGGATCTAATGGCGGCATCATTTGGGTTTCCTGTCTCGGTGCTAATTGCGATAGAAGAGTTCGTGGCTGTCTACCATGCAGCAGCTCTGCTGGTGATTTCCCACTTGAGTTTGGTAAAGATCTGTAAGAAATCAAGAAATCTAGTAAAGCTTTGTTTTTATCATTACCATCCTGAAAAAGCTTTTTCATTGCGGACTTGAACGTCCGAACCATCCTTTCCGCTTCTCCGTTTGATGCAGGATGAAAAGGTGCTGACCTCAGATGCTGAATGCTTCGCTTTTCACAGAACTTTTGAAATAGTTCCGATGTAAACTGAGGACCGTTATCGGAAACTAACAGGTCAGGCAGCCCTTCAATTCCAAAAATATTTTCTAATGCCCTAATGGTAAATTCAGTTGATGTACTTGACATTTCGACCACATAAGGGAAATTCGAATATGCGTCTACGCAGATGAGATACATTCCCGACAGAAAAGGACCAGCGAAATCCACATGTACTCTCTGCCATGGCTCCGATGGTGATGGCCAGCTCGTGAACTCCCGACGAGGATTTGCAGCATTTTGTTGACACGTGTCACAACTATGAATCATCACTTCGATTTCCTTGTCAACTCCAGGCCACCAACAGTGTCTACGTGCCAATTGTTTTGTCCTCACAATTCCCCAATGGCCAGCATGCAACATTGCTAAAACTTTTTTTCTTAAGCTCAAAGGAACGACTACCCTTGATAAATAATTTCCCTGCTCTAAAAGTACTCCATTATGGCTTGATAGGGCAAAACGCCGAACAAAAAATGGCTTTAATTCTTCATCCTCTTTGGGTAACATCTCAGGCCAACCAGAATATAGCATTTTATAAACTCTTTTCAGGACTGGGTCTCTAGCAGTTTCCTTAGCTATTAGCTTTGCATTCACTGGAAATTCTGCGATGTCACAGTCTAACTCTGTAAGAACTTCAAAAATTCTCTCTTCTGCCTCGTCAAACTTTAAATCCGGCCCGACAGGCAATCGAGACAAACCATCCGCGTTTCCATGTTGATTAGTGGGCTTGTATTTGATTGTATAGGTATAAGCCATCAATATAATTGCCCATCTCTGCAGCCTGTTGGCTGTCATCATAGGTAATTGCTTGCTCGGATTAAAAATAGACAAAAGTGGCTTATGGTCAGTCACTAGCTCGAACATTCGACCATAAATGTATTGGTGAAACTTCTGTACTCCAAATATTATTGACAGGGCTTCCTTCTCTATCTGGCTGTATTTAATCTGGTGGCAGTTTAATGTCTTAGATGCATGCGCAATAGGACGTTCTGATCCATCAGGGTAGCGATGCATTAAAACAGCACCAATACCTTGGGATGATGCATCTGTTGCTAAAACAATGGGCAAATCATCAGAAAAATGCATTAGACGCGTTGTCTTCACAATCTCATCTTTTAGTTGATCGAACGCTTTTTGCTGACGATTAGTCCAAATAAATTTCGCGTCTTGCTTTCTTAATTCGTTCAGTGGTGCTGCGGTTTGTGAAAGGTTTTTAATAAATTTTCCGTAATAATTTACTTTTCCTAAAAATGCTTGTAACTGCTTTAGATCTTTTGGAGATTTCATGCTTTTTACTGCTTCGATTCCACTGTCGTTTGGCTTTATACCTTCTGCATCTATTCTGTGGCCTAGGTATTCGATACTTTTCTGAGCAAATTCACACTTTTTAACTTCGCAGTGCAAGCCATGGGACTTTAATCGACTCAAGAGTTCTCTCAAGTTATCTGCATGTTCTTTATTGTTACGACCCGTTACAATGAAGTCATCAATAAAAACGGCACATTGATTCATCCCCGTGATAATTTGGTCCATCAATTTCTGAAACATACAAGGAGCACTAGCTACTCCATTTGGTACTCTTAAATGCTCAAATAAACCAAAATCTGTGTTTATTACAACGTATTTTCTTGACTCTTCATCGAGTGGTATTTGAAAATATGCGTCACTCAAATCAATTTTTGAAAAATAAACACCTCCCTCAAGCTTGTGGAAAATCTCTTCTACTCGTGGAATATAATAGCTATCTATTTCAAGCTGTGGATTTATCGTTACCTTGAAATCACCACAAATCCGTACTTTTCCGGAAGGTTTCCTTACGACCACGATTGGAGCTGCCCATGGACTTGAGTCTATCGGTCGTAAGATATGAGCTGCTACTAATCTGTCTAGTTCCTCTTTTACTTTAGCTTTTAAAGCAAATGGTGTAGGGCGAGGTTTAAAAAATTTTGGTTTTGCATTTTCTTTGACATACAACTTAGCTGAGTAGTTTTTGCAGCAACCTAAACTACTTTCAAACACTTCAGGAAACTGGCTACAAATATTTGATATGGAAGCTTTCAATTCTTTTTCATCTTCATATACAACAGAAGAATAGAATACAGTTTCACAACAACTTACATGAAACTCGAGTGTGTCAAACCAGTCCATACCCAAAATATTTCCTCCTGCATATGTATCAGCAACCAAAAGATTGAGATCATGTTGCTTTTTATTGAACTGTACTGCTACCTGAACATAACCTCTTACAGGAACCGCGTGATTTCCATAGGCTTTGAGCACTTTATCAGATTTGGTGCATTTCGGCTCGCCTAGTTCTTTATATGCCTCTAACCCTATCATAGAACAGGTAGCACCTGTATCGATTTGGAAATCTAGCATCACCCCATTTATCAACAGTTTAGCGATGAGCTGTTTCGCTTGCCTTGTAACTTCCACTCCCTCCTTAAGAGTAAAAATTTGGTCAACTTTAGCATATGATTTTCCTTTGCGATTTTGCCAACACACTGATGAGATATGACCTTTGACATTACAAATTCTACACTCAGCTTCGCGCATTGGACATTGCAATTGAGGATGCCTAACTCCACATCCTGGGCAAGAACGTTTATTTGATTTGCGAAGGTCATTGGAAGAATGTGGCTTTGTATACCTGGTGTCTGTAGCAGAACGACCTTTGGAATGAGAGCGTTGCTTTTTGTAATGAGATTCAACGCGATTAACTGTCTGAGCCCGATTGTTATCGCCTTTAACCCTAGAAAGATAAACTTATTTTTTAGTACTGAAAAGATAAACATGCGCCTGCGAAGCGCACGCTCAAAAAACAGTTTTTTTTCATACAAAATTAAATAATTTTTTTTTTATTTCTTTATATTATTGTTATGTTGCTTATTAAGTATTAGTTATTAGGTTAAGGAAAAAATATATTATTATTTTTTCTAAGAAAAGTAAGATATTATATATCAATGACGAAAAGGAGCAAACAATTAGAAATCTTCGGTATTTAAGTAGTAATTATTAAATAAATTATATTGTTTTCTTATGAACTGATGAATTACAATATATTCTACTTCAAATAATATCAATTAGTCAAATATAAAAAAATAATTAATTTTTATAGGCAGTTTATACATAAGCATGAAAGTAACAAAGAAGATAAACATGCGCCTCTCGAGCGCAACACATTGCCATAACTAAAAAACGGTAGTACTTATTAAATCGGAACTACCGTTTTTCGCAAGTGCTGATTGACGACTGAGTTGGTTTAAAACAACAAGCCTGTCCGAGCGTTCGTTTAAAGATGAAAGCAATATTTATATTTTGCAGGCGCCTCAAAGGCGCAGTTTATCTTTCTAGGGTTAATAGTCAAAACGGATTTTTGTGTTGATTCATATGTTTCCGCTATTTTTATCACTTCATCCAAGCTTGGATTAGATTTCTGCAAAGCAGCTGAGCGAACCGTATCATGTGGAGTATTCAGCACAATTATGTCTCTAATCAAGTTCTCCACAAACGGTTGCTTGCACGTTTCTTTGTCGCACACAAATACACAATCCCTTGCAGCACCCCGTAGATCTGCCACCCACTCCGCATATGTTTGGTTTTCTTTCATTCTCATCTGAAAGAATGCATAGCGGGCAGCAAGCACGTGCGTTTTGTCAGCAAAATGCACTGTTAGTCTAGCTATGACAACTTCAAAATCTACGTCCTCAACTTTTTTTTCAGCGAACAAATTCCTAATCAGTTCATAGAGCTCTGGTCCTGACCAAGACAGAAAAAATGCTCTTTTCTGTTCGCTTACTTCGACTTTGTACGCACGGAAATGTTGGTTGAGTTGATCCACGAATGATGACCATGATTGCTTTTGTTTATCAAACGGTGGAAAAACTGGGATATGATTAGATCCGGCTGAGGAGTCCAATGCACCATTCGGTGGTACACCAGAAGCAAGTTTAGCAATAGCTGTTCTTTGCTCCTCAAGCACATTTTCCATCCACTTCTGCTGATGCAACAAAATCTGCTTTAGGGAATCTAAATATTCTGGGTTCGTCATTATAGATCACAAAAAAAAATGAAATAATTTCAATTAATTTATTTTCATGAAATACCGACAGCTTAGCTTTAAAATTCTCGTCGCCAATTGTTATAAACGGTAAACTTTATTTAATAGATATAGATAGATATAGATACAGTTTATTTTTCTCTTATAAAATTGATAAGATAACAATAAATTAAACAATATTAATAAATACAAAATTATAAAAGAAAAAGGTAACATTCTGTATTCAAATTACAATGTAATTTAAATAGTATTGAATGCCACTTTAATATAAGAACACTAATTAAAACAATATTATGGGTGGGGTGACCCTCAGACTAGAATTAGACTATAATTTAAAGTTATGAAAGTACAAAAAGAAAAACTTCAAGCAAAGTACAAAGTACAAAAAAAGAAAACAAAATAAGGAATATGAAACAATAATATATAAAACTCGCAGAAAAACTACAAATTCTTAAACCAGAGTATCAGAAACAAAAGATTCCAAGTTTGAATAATCCATTTCTGAAAACCATAGTTTTAACTGACTAGTAAACATACCAGGAGATGTAATTATTCTCAAAGAAAATGGAAGCTTGTTAAAAAGACGATGCGATGAGATGGTATAAAAATTACGAAACGCCGTTGTCCGAAATGAAGGAACTGTCAAAATGTTCGAAGAGTTTCCTCGTAAGTTATAATTAGAAATAATTCGAAAATTACGATTACCAGATTTCATGAAAAAAGATTTTAGCACTTTAAAACAATACAAATGTCGCACGGGAAGAATTTTTAGCTGGCGAAACAAAGGTAAACTAGGATGTCTTCTAGGCTTACGACAAACTTTTCTTACAGCGTATTTTTGTAAGATCAATAAGGGTTGGATTTTGTTGAAGTATGTTCCGCCCCAACAAACAATGCCATATTGAAGCTTGGAATGAAAAATACCAAAGTAAATAGTTTTTAAAAGATCAGCTGAAACAATATTTTGTAAATAATAAAAATAACGTAATGTACAACGAAAATATTTTCCCAGATTATCTGTATGATTTGAAAACTTCATATTGGAGTCTATAATAAGACCTAAGTATTTAAATTCGGTAACCTTTTCCACTAAAAAACAATTAGCGCTACAGTTTTCGTCACATGAATAAGTAATATCGGAAGAAGTCCCAGATGAAAAATTAAAGTCAGGTAACTTAAAGCTTTTGCATTCAGAGGCATGAAAGTAAAAATCAAAATCTAAGTTAAGCACTGAAGAAAGACTGAAAAACATTATTTTAGTTTTTGGGCTAATAACCAAATTATGTTCAGCAAACCACACCCTCAATAACTCCAGATCCCAGTTTATGTCAGACACTAAATTCAAACGACTATTTGTACCGTAAGAAAAAGCAACATCATCAGCGAAAGCAGTTGGTTTACCTTTAAAATCCAGTGAAAAAAGTGAATTTATATATACTAGAAACAGAATAGGTCCTAAAACAGATCCTTGAGGTACACCCAGATTGAGGTAACCAATTTGGCTCCTAGTCTTATGCAGTTTTACTCTTTGACATCTGTTCTCAAGATATGACTTAAACCAATTAAGTACAAAACCACGAAAGCCAGCTTTTTCCAATTTTCTCAATAAAAAGTTGTGATTTACCATATCAAAGGCTTTGGTAATATCTATAAATAATCCAGCAGTAAACTTTTTCTTATCAAGATTAGTCATTATTTGATCACAGAACTGTAATAAAGCGTGTTCAGTAGATTTTCCTTGTTGAAAACCGAATTGGGTAGGATTTAAATAGTTAGTTCTTTCCAAAAAGCTTATCATCCTAGTTTTAATGACCTTTTCAAAAATTTTGCTGAAAACGGGAAGAAGGGAGATTGGCCTAAAGTTGCATAGATCGGTTGCAGAACCTTTCTTATGCAAAGGTACTACGTCAGCGCATTTAAGAGCTTCAGGGAAGATACCTGCAAAAACACAACGATTAAAAATGAAAGCTAAGACATCAATTACGTAACATGCAATTTTTTTGACAACCGTATTAGATATATTGTCAGCTCCAGACGAATTAGAATTTTTTAAACTGCCAACAGCTTTGAGTATCTCAAGAGGAGTTATGGAATCAAAGACAAAACTGTTATTTTGAACTGGTTCGGCAATCTCAAATACAGGTGGACAAGAAAAAGTTTGAAATTGACTTGGTACATTAATAAAAAATTCATTAAATGCATTAGCAATCAACAATTGATCAGAAACAGAGTGACCATTAATATCAATTGAGCTAGGAATTTTGGACGAAGAAGCTTTATTAATTATATCGTTAACTACTTTCCACTCATTTTTTAAATTACCCCTAGCCGAATTGAACTGATTGCGATAAAAGTTATCACGGCAAATAGGAATTTCCCTTTTTAGTTCATCACAAAGTTTCTTAAACTTAACGTAGAATTTATCAATTTCGTTATCGCAAACATCTATGGACAATGCTTTAGAAAAAATTTCCTTTGCCTTGAGTAATCCGTTTGAGTCATTGACATTAGGAACACCAACAATTTCAATGTCGTTACTTAGTAATGTTTGTTGCTGCCAATTGATCTTGCTCTCCAGAATGTTTACTTTAGATGTAAGTGTAACATTTTCCGCACGTAGCTCATTAATTTGTTCCAAAAATCGACGGTTTGTATTCTCCAAATTAGTTAGCTTTAAATACACCATCTGTAGGGTACATTGACCTTCGTTGTCGGAAGATGGATCAGTAACAATGTTGGGTGCAACACTCCCAGCTATGTAGTTGTTGGTGAGGGTGGGAGATGATTTGTTGTTGTCCAATGTAGAAACAGTCTGTGAAGGCAAACGTAGTGAACGGCGTTTAAGTACAGAACATTTGTCACAACGAAAAGACGATCCAGTTGATTGCATAAAAGCGACATCATCCTTAGTTAGACGAGCACATTGAAGATGAAATAAATAATTGCAGTCACTGCACTCAATTTTTGAAGATGAGTTTCGATCAAAGTTTTGAGAACACACGAAACAAATCATCTTGTTATGAAAATTATAGAAAAAAAGTCTTTATTTTGGAGAGAAGTTTTCTTTGAGTTGCGCACCCCACGACACTTCAGAGAGAACATTGCAATAATATATATAATGTAATGGATAGTATGTATATGATAAGTAATTGTGCACGACGCGGTGGTTGACTTCATACTGACATGAGTCTTGATGATATGATGGAAATGCAGTATACGGTACAATATAAGACTACCAAAGTATGTACAATAAAAGGCACAGTGTCACCAAAAAGTGGACACAACAACTGGAATTTTAATAAAAACTTCATGCAAAAGGATTAGTAATAACATAGCATCAACCAGCAAAGCAGCTAGAGTTAACATCAGCAAACTCAAATTTGAGTTGCTTCATGAATTTTGGGAAGATGTATGTTTGTGTAGAAACGCTGAAGTTGCATTTACAACATTTTTTCGAGCGTCTCAAAATGCATTTTATAGTTATTGTTTTTCTATTAAGTTCAAGAAAAAAGTTAAGTTAAATTAAAAGCTCAAGCCTTGGATAACTTCTGAGTTGTTGAATAAGATCAATAATAAGAATAAGCTGAGAATAATATTTTATAAAAATCCTAACAATCTAAGTCTAAAACTGAAATACAAACAATGGTGTGGAGAACTGTAACGTGAAATTCCACTCTGCAAAGACAGCTTTTACCGCAATCGTTTTAATTCGACGATAGGCAACCTTAGAAAAGAATGGGAAACTGTCAATAGTTTGTTAAACAAGTCCTCCTCATCTAAAACACCTGTTTTTTTCAATGTTGGCAGTTGTTGATCTCAATGAACTAAACAACACCTTTGTTATGAGTGATGTCCAAGAACTTAATTTTGTCCCCTCCAACGAAATGTTGTTTGAACCTTCAACGGTATTCGAGTTTGAAGTGGTATCAGAATATGATATTCTCGAAGTTGGAGGCATTCGATGCACATTGTTTACCGCAAAAGAATGAGACAATGGAATCGTATAAATTCAACAATATGATTCAAAAGGAACGTCAACCATTTACTGAATTTTTGACGGAAATTCGAGCACAAATCGAACGCTGTGAGTTCAATTGCAAATGTGGATTGTAGTTCGAAAGTCGGATGCTGGGTGATCGCATAATTACTGGGGTGTATGACAAGAAACTTCAGTTTAAATTGCTCGATGGTAGTGATGAAGCATTGGATCGTGTGGTAGACATATGCAAAACGTTTGAATCAGCAAATGTTCACAAAAGCATTTTGGCATCGAAACAGTCGATTGCGGCAATAGCCCTATCGGAAAACATAGACACCGATTCAATTAATGCAATTAACATGGGCAAGAGACAGACATGCTTCAACTGTGGTGTTGATTGGGACAGAGAACACAAGAGCAAGTGTCCAGCCAGGAACTTCACGTGCCAATGCGGAAAAAGGGGTCATTTTCGCCGAATATGTCTAAGCAATGGAAAGAATCCAGATATGTCATCATCGGGTAGATCTCAGCCGAAATCAAACGACAAGTCAGCTGTTAACAGTCTCCGTTGGAACGATGTCTCATCGTCAGGTAATGTAGTGAACAAACGTAGAAAATTAGAAACAATTCTTAGTGTTAAAAATTATGTTTTTAGAATAAGTACAATCGGACAAAAAAGAAAACAATGGACCAAGGCATACCGAATAGGGAATAAGATAGTTAAATTCAAAATTGATTCAGGGGCGGATGTCAATTGCATTCCATTGAGAATCATCAAGAAAATGAAAATTAAAATGAAATATGAGCAAATGACTTTCCAGTATTCGATTATAGTAACAATAAAATTAAGATTTTTGGTATTGCTGAAATAAAAATGTGGGATTTTAAATTAAATATTGAAAGAATAACAGAATTCATTGTTGTGGATGACACGTTTGAACCGATACTGGGACTTGAAACTTGCATTGAGTTTGGATTGATTAAGGCAGTTAATGTAGATTCGATTAAAAACTCAAAGGAGGAAGAAAGGTTTGTAAGTGAAAACAATGATATTTTCACTGGACTTGGGAACATTCCGGGAAAAGTCACAATACATTTACAAGAAGACGCTAAACAGGTTATGCATTATAAAAAGCGATTTCCTGACACAATTGTCAAAAAACTCAAGCCGAAACTCGATGAAATGGTGGAATCAGGTATCATTTCTCCGATATCTCACCCAACTGATTGGGTAAACAACTTGCAGGTTGTAAAAAAGTCCAATGGTGATTTACGCGTTTGTTTAGATCCAAAGCCACTCAATAAGTGCCTTAAGCGTGAACATTATTTGATTCCTACCATCGATGATTTGACTTCGGAACTGGCTAATAAAAATATATTTACGGTTTTGGATTGTTCAAATGGGTTTTGTCAATTGGAACTGGATGAAAAGAGTTCGGAACTGACGACGTTTATGACACCTTTTGGTCGCTACAAATTCAACAGACTTGCGTTTGGTCTGAATATTTCACCGGAAATTTTTCAAAGACGTATGGTACAGATTTTTGCTGACGTACCGGGGGTTGTGTACTTTGATGACATTGGAATAGCAGCTTCCAGTGGGGAAGAGCATGACAGAATATTGAACATAGTTCTTCAGCGTGCCTGCTCGAATAATGTTAAATTTAATCCGGATAAAATTCAATATCGTAGGTCGGAAGTTAAATTCATGGGATCCATTCTGTCGGAGGGTAAAATTAAACCAGCAAATAAACATATTGAGGCGATACTTAAAATAAAAAAACCAACTGATAAGCATGGTGCTAGCCGCTTATTGGGCCTATGTAAATACTTTGCGAAATTCATTCCAACTCTGTCTAAACTGACGGCGGAGCTACGATTGCTATCGACAAAAGATACTCCATTTGAGTGGAGTGGATGCTGAGCTTGATATTATCAAGAAAATAATCACTTCTGATCCCGTTCTAAAACCATTTGATCCAGAAAAGGCAATAGTCATTCAGACGGATGCATCAAAAGATGGACTTGGGTCAGGCTTAGTGCAAGAGGAGCATCCGGATGCATTTGCTTCCAGAACTCTCAGCAAATCTGAACAAAGATGGGCGCAAATTGAAAAGGAACTTTTGGCGGTGGTATTTGCATGTGAACGTTTCGATAATTTTGTTTATGGACATAGGTTCATTGTTGAAAGCGATCATAAGCCACTTGAAACATTAAATTTGCGTGATATTGATAGTGTCACACCAAGATTACAGGGTATGTTCATGAATCATGAGATTGCGAAGATATCCGGGTTTGGAAATCGTTTATAAGCCGGGCAAACATATGTTACTAGCTGACTGTTTGTCTCGTGCACAATTAGAAACAAGTGATGAGGAAACAGAACTGAGCGGAGTCATTCATGCCGTCACAAAATCTGTTTGTGTATCAAGAGATAATTATGATTATTATAAACAAATATCAGAATCGGACAGAGGTCTCAGACGCGTATGTGACTACATAATAAATGGCTGGCCAGATTACCGTTCATTAGATGATTTTGGCCGAGTTTTTCACTAATTGAAATCTGATTTGCATTTTGAAAATGGACTTTTATTCCGAAATCACAGACTGGTGATTCCGACGGAGTTGCAAAGCAAAATGACAAAGTGGTTACATGAACCACATCTGGGAATTGAAAAAACACTTGCGAGAGCAAGAATGTTGTATTTCTGGCCTGGAATGATTGCACAAATCAAGAAAATGATCGCATCATGCGATATTTGTGAAAAATTCAAACGGAATAATCAAAAAGAGCCATTGATGCAAGAAATCAATCCGAAATATCCATATCACATTGTATCGGTGGACCTATTTGAATATTCTGGTCCTGATTACATTTCAATCTTTGCATATTCAAATTATTTAGTAGCAACCAAAGTAGAAAATAAGACCTCAGCACATATTATTGATATCTTTTGTGCAACATTTAATAGAATTGGTTATCCATCGATAATTAAAAGTGATAATGTCCCATTCAACTCAGCGGAGTTTGAAAAATTTTCGCGAAACTTCAATGTTCAATTTAAATATTCAAGCCCCAGATATCCACAAAGTAATGGTCTAGCCGAAAAGGGAGTAGCAATTGCAAAAAACATTTGAAGCGTTGCTATGAGGCAAATGAGGTAGACCAATATCAATACAGAATATTGGAGTATAATACCCCACCGGTGGCAAGCATGCAACTTACTCCATCGGAACTATTCTTCAGCAGATTGGTCAAAACAAAATTGCCAGTGTCGTAACAACTGCTTGTTAGAAACAACATGGATGAAAGTGTTATTCAGAAAAAAATTCAAATTAAAAAAAAGAAGCAGAAATATTACTATGATCGAAACGTAAAGTCATTGCCATCATTGAATTTGGGAGATTTGGTGATTTTCAAGAAGAATGGAAAGGAGTGGCACTACGAAAAAACTGTCGGGATAGTTAATGAACGTTCATATATTATTAAGGATTCGTTTGAAAATCATTTTAGACGTAACCGTAGATTTATAGCAAAAACTAAAAATGAAGATTTTAGCGCTAGTGATTTGATGTTTGAGGAAAATGTAAAATCGGCACAATCAAATAATTTGCCAGAGATTCAAATTGTCTATTCAGTACCAGAAATAGTTATAAACAATAATGCTTATGATAATCAAATAATTGATATTCCCGTGAGTGATGTGAGTGCAGATGAATTGGATCTTTCAGTAAATGTGGGAAATAATTCTTCATCGGAATATGACACTGCTGAAGGTGACAATTCAGAAGCAACAAGCAAGCTCGGGAAGTGATAGTGAGGCAAGCTCTCAGTCAGACATTCGGACTCCTAATGTTAAACAAGAGTATAGAACGCGTAGCGGTCGTACTGTAAGACCCCCGCAAAGATATGACTGGTAAAAGTTGTAACAGTCGTAGGTGGTAGCCTGGTTCAGAAAATTATTGTTAATAATTTATAGAAAAAAAAAGAGCGTGTAATATGACAATGTATTTCAACCTTAAGCATTTACAATGTATTTCAACCTTAAGCATTTATTGTGACAGTTCTTGTAGATGACATTTGTATGAGAAGTGTCAGTTGAGCCTCAACCTATAGACAAGTACAAGACACGCGGAGATTAAAGATCTAATAAAAATTCATTAATAAAATTGCTTTTATAATATTGTTGTTTCAATTATTATACAACATATTACAGTCATATTCTAAGAAAAAAATTGTTCTACAGTAAAATGCGTTTCTCAACTTTGACATCACGTTTTGACAGTTTAAAATAAGGCTAACTTTGGTGTACCCTGACCTATGTTAAACTCGATTTCTCTGTCAATACTGACGGTAGAGACCTAGTTTTAGGCTTAATTTTTTGAAGAAATAATAATATTTAAAACTGTATTCAAGCTGGGCTCCTATAGGCTTAGGATTGCCTATGATTTTTTTTTTTAGGATTTTTTTTTTCAAAAACTAGAAACCCTTTTTGAATTGGATTTCTAGTTTTTGAAACAGCGGTAACTGCTAACCAATATGTTAATACTTATTTCTGTCAAAAGCGGCTTCAACGATTTCATTAAAATTTTGTGTGAGGGATTCCGCTTAAATTTTGTTTATAAAGAATAAGTTTTCTCCCAAACGCCGATAAAATTGATTTTGTTTTGATCAAGTTCAGATCATGACCCTGCAGCTGTAAGTTGACTTTGTTGAACATGCCAATGATATTTAATAAATGACTAATAGTAGATATCAGTCATAAAATTCTTCAGATTGTCTTCCAAATCTGTAAATTTAAAATTTTGAAGAAACCCGTCTTCAGTGGTTCAGGCTGTGGATCCATATACGGAGAGACAGATAGATAGACAGACAGAATTGGAATCTCCACATTTTTCGTATTCTTTATCATCGTAATGTCATGTTTTATTGTTATCCCAAAATTTTTCATTCTGCACGACTGCAAGACTTCCCTTATAACTAGTACATATAAGAGCAAGTAAAAAAATTGAGATATGAATGTAATTTGGCTATGGGGGTCTAGGGTATCAGTTCGTTTTGAAAAAAGGGTCTCTTTCTCAATATAGTTTCGGAACCCCTGCTCTACACGATCATATAGCTTATCGGCAATGTTAGTATTGTTGACGTTTGCTTTATTTACATCTCTCGTCTCGGAGAAATCGTAGTAGTCCAGCATTCCTGGTCCAAATTTTTTTGTGATTACAATCAAGCAAATTTTCCCTGAGTGGTTTCATTTTGTTGAGACGCCCAACAATTTTCTAACGAAAACTTTCGACTGTGGTAGCTAACAGAGGTAGTAAGGGTAAAATATGTCGATTTCATGATACTAAAAAATTTAATAGTAACAGTTTCTTTCTTAGTTAAACTTCAAGATAATTATCTGAATTATGTGAAAAAATTTTTGTCATACACATTGTATGTTTTGATCCCAATAGTCCCCTTCCTCAAACATGTATCGATTACGAGGTCAAAAAAAGTGATTACTAACAAGCCGATTTTTTGGTTTTTACTTAACATTTATATAATTTAACAGTCAGATTGTCCTACAAATTCCGTGGTACGTTTTTTTCAGTCCTACGCTCAGAAAATGTCAATACCACCAGATTACCATTTTCATTACTAACTGTAGGACAAAAATATTACATTATAGGTTAGTGTGTTATCTGCCCAATTCAAACATTGCCCTACAAGAAAACAGGTATGCATCGCTAGTCCGACAAGAATTGTCATTTTTTTGTTTGTTTACTTGTAACATATGGTACAAGGTCCGTTCGATGAACTTTCTCCAGGGTTGACGCAGGTTTTTTGACAATCCTATGAGTTGTCAAAAAAACCTGTGTTTTCCAGTCCTCAAAAAACGCTTAACCACAAATCCCCACACATCTCTGTCATTAAAAAAAATACATGCTATTTGACAGCCCTCAACTCGCCACAGCAAAAGCCTAGGGCGAGTTGATGGAAAATCTATGTCACCCCTAGGGCTTCTACGAACAAACAAAACTACAGTGAAAAAATCTTCCTCTGAATTTAAATATATAGTTTATTTTTTAGTGAATTAAGCACAGAGATTTCGGTATTTATATTAAAAAAAAAAATTAATCCTCCTCTGATTCATCTGACAAGCCTTCGCTGCTATCGCTACAGAGAAAAAAAAGCATGGTCAGAAAAATGTTTACACGCTTGTGGTCGACGGGATACCTAATTCGGAGTAAAAAATGCTCTGCGCACGCGTAACGGTGTGACTCAGTTGATGTATAAAAATACTAAAAACTAGTGTCCGTCCAAATGTCGATTTCTAGCCGAAGTCTATTATTCGGCTTAACATGAACCATCGGCCGAAGCTTCAAGCAAAACTACAGCCGATTTTTTTTAGTTTAGCCGACTGTAGTATTTTTAGCCGAATGTGGACGACGCTGAAGCTTCGGTTGGACACTAAAAGAGACAGAAGTGGTGACTCAGTTGATGTATAAAAATACTAAAAACTAGTGTCCGTCCAAAGGTCAATTTCTAGCCGAAGTCGATTATTCGGCTTAACATCAACCATCGGCCGAAGCTTCAAGCAAAACTACGGCCGATTTTTTTTAGTATAGCCGACTGTAGTTTTTTTAGCCGAATGTGGCCGAAGTTAAGGCTTCGGTCGGGAACTAACAGAGACAGAAGCGGAACAAATTTTTCTTCGTTATATTTTGCTTTAGTTTAAGTCGACGTTCATTAATTTTTGAACTAATTGTTAAGTGGAATCTACCAAAAAGTAAACATTTCTTATGTCAAGTTTGAAAAATAAGTTGATTCTGTATTTCATGAATTTCAAATACATATAAATTCAATTGGAGCACCGCTATAGGTAGCGCGCTATTTTTTACATCAAGGATCTGTACTACTACTTTTGGGCGTAGGACCGGGATAACGTATCACGGAATTTGTATTTCACGAAGATTCGGCCTGATAGTAATAATTTTTACATCATGCATATGTACTACTACTTTTGAGCGTAGGACTGAAAAAACGTACCACGGAATTTGTAGGACAATCTGACTGTTAATTTATATAAATGTTAAATAAGTAAAAACCAACTTACCAGCTTGTTAGTAATCACTTTTTTGGCCTCGTAATCGATACATGTTTGAGGAAGGGGACTATTGGGATCAAACCATACAATTTGTATCTCAAACATTTTTTCACATAATTCAGATAATTATCTTGAAGTTTACCTAAGAAAGAAACTGTTACTATTAAATTTTTTAGTATCATGAAATCGACATATTTTACCCTTAGTACCTTTGTTAGCTACCACAGTCGAAAGTTTTCGTTAGAAAATTGTTGGGCGTCTCAACAAAATGAAGCCACTCAGGGAAAATTAGAAAAAAAATTTGGACCAGGGACCCCGAACTATAAGCATTTGTTCAGTCTGTTCCGTTTCTCAATTGGCATATTCAAAAATATGACCCAAACAAAACAAGTTAAACCAATAAGACTGACACGAGGTTGATTCAATGTTAAGGAGTAATCTATCTCCGAATGAAAGCAAATTTTTGATGAGCTTCTTTAAATGCAAGGTGTTTCAAAATATCTCTATGCACAAAAATCATTGCTTTTTCAACACCAATCGGGAAAATCAAGAGCCTTTTTATCTTCCTGAGTGTATTTTTTCCAAATATTTCGGGACCGAAACATCCTAAATCAGCCGCTGTTAATTTTGTTAGCAAAAATGGCTTTATAATTAAACAATTTTATTTGTACATTCTATTCACAGACATGGCCAGTATAATATTAATAGGATGCCTGGCTATACTTGGCATAATTATTGCAATATCCCTGTTCCTGGCTGGTGGATACTTATGGTGGAGACACAAACGTTCTCAGCTACAATTTATTGAGCCAAATGAAGAAGAAGACTCCAGTAACTACAGCATGCGGTAAGAATTCATTATATTGATGTATTGTTTTATTGTAATGTGTGTTTACACTCTTCATACTAATATCTTATGGTTGATGAAAACATCGTCTTGCAAGCAAACGCCTTTCTCTTAGCACTTAAAACACTGAAAATGTCATAATGCATCGTTAAGTTCTATTTTTACTTGAAAGTGCAGGGGTGATATTGAGTTCTTCTCTATAGTGTCTAGTGATTCTTGAATATTCTCGTAACCAAGATAAGAGGACTGTTTGTGTGTGCGAAGGCCTCAAAATAATACCATTTTGCGAAACAAAGGGAACAAAAAAGATGCTTGACAATAAAGACAAACTTAGTTGCTTCTCGAGCACAAAAACGGGCGCCAACTGGTAAGTTTTATGCTAAGAGTCTAAACAAATTATTCTTCGTTTGAATTTGTTTTACACGACGCGACGGCCAGGGCGGGGAGGGGGATAGTGAAATTGGGTCATAAGAATGCCCTTGCCCTGCCTTAAAAACAAACTATGGCAGCGATATTCCTATTAAAATTAATTCGTTCTTTAAATATTGGTACAAAAACTCACTCTACAAAAAAAAAATTAATCAAAATTTTCGTAGGTACTGCAATTTTTTTCCTTACCTTTATTCTACAAAAAAAGCCCTCATTCTTAATCGGTGTAAATGGCTAGTAAACTTTGTCTTGGATTTTGTTTTCTCATGTATTACCCCATAAAATAGAATCTTATTCATACTACTAAATAGCTTATTTGAACAAAATGTTTGTTTCAGGCACGATGCGCAGCTTACAATACTTTAGTGTATTTTTTTCCACTTGCTTTCTTTTACGTCTTGCCTGATGGAAATGTTTAGTTGACTTTAAAGTAACTTCGCGATGGTGTTCTCGAGACCTGAAATTCGAACCATAACTTAAAATTAGCAACTAGGCGACTTTTTATGAAAATGTTATGAAGGAGAAAACGAAAATGATAACAGAAAGATGAAGAAAAAAACAAAAATAATAAAAAGAAGTAGAACAGCTACTTCTTAATCAACTAGAGAGATACTTGAAAAATTAAGGCCATAACAATTTTTGGGAGCTGCGACCAGAATATTTACTGCACCGAAAAATCCCTTACGTCCACACGAATATCGTATATTTAATAATGCATCAACCAAACCGAGCATAATCCTCTCCCTTATGATTACAGCCTTAGCACTTTTGGTGTTGATATTTGCTTTTTTGGAACACAATCATAAGGACCCATAAAAGATGTCTTAGGGAAACTTCCCAAGGGGACTTTGAGATGAACAAGTCTGAAGCCTCAATACCAACGAAATTCTCTTCTCATAAACTTAAACAAATGCACTTCCTATAGTGCATTTGAAACTTTATTCTTTCGTAGAAAAAATATTTCGTTATCTCAATGTCGACATTATGCACCTGACACATGTTGGTGACATGGCGAATTACCTCACGTACGAGGTACGACTACAAAGCAACAGAGGTTTCATTTCTAAATTTAAGTACATAACCAGTAGTCTTTTTTTCACAAGGCTGTTATATACATTACATGATATCCAAAAAAAAAAAAACGCTTCCCGGACAGCACGGATTTTTTTTATTTGAGGGTTGGTGCTCTCGATCAGTTGTCAAACCAATAGAAGTCAACAAATAAATTTAATGTTTGCCAAATTCGCACAAAAACGCAAAAAATGTTTGTTAAAAACCTAAAGCAATTATTTAGAGTGGAAAATGAAAATGTTCCGTAGTGAAATCAATGCAGGTGAACAATTTTTTTGCCTGTTTTTTATTAGTTTAGAAATGTCAAAAGTAGGTGCGTTCGCAAAGGTAACAAAGAATTTCTCTTGGGTTTTTTTGACTCTGTTTACATGTGGGTTGAATTCATATGAGACTTTTTAATTATATATGAGCTGGAAAAACTACTTTGTTACTTGTTTCAAACGAATTAAACTTTTAATAATAAAAAAACTGAAACCATTTGCATGGAATAATTAACAATTACCTTTGAAAAAAATATCAACATTCACAGAAAACTGTGAAAAGAAATATGCAAAAAGTGTTTTCAATCACTGAACAGACCTTTTTTAATTGCTATTACTTTGTTTTGTGTATCTTTAACGATTAAAAAAGTGGTTTAATTAAAGTACAAATAAGAAGTTGAAAGAAAAATTTTGTGTCTAAGACCTAGTGAACTCAATAATATCTTTTAGCTGTAAAAGATGCATTTTCTGAATTTGCTTGGACGTAGAACTTGTATGGTTGTCAACGCAGCTAGGCAAAACATGTTAGATTAACCTATTCATAGCATTTTAAGAACATCCACCTCCAAATTAATCAGGAATATGAGAGGATCTGTTCAGTTAAAAGAGTAGATTACCTTTAAAACTTGGCCAAAAGACTGGAAAACTTGATTCTAAGACTTTCTAGGATACTGTGCGTGAACTTGGTGGATATAAACATTTAATAAAGAATCCCTTGGAGGCTGACACTAGCTGCTCATTTTAAAACTCTACTATCAGCTAACGGGAACCGTCTTTCTTTATAAAATTAAATAATTTGTCAAAAAACTAATAAAAACAAAAATGTTTCTAAACAAAATTACAATTGAATTAGTTGAATCTAATAATTTTTTTTTGAATATTGTATCTTTGATTGGTCCATCATCACTATTCATTAGATTATTTTTGTTTTTAAGTACATAAAATGATTTAAAAGCATCTAATTCATAATTGCTACATATTTACATTTGCTATTAATTTTAAATTTTGCAAACTTAAACTGTGACTTAGCATTTGTTCTGCAACACTTGACTTTTCTTTTTCATTATATTTCAAATGTGCAAAATATTCTTTAAATCTTTTTAGAATATGTTTTATTGTCTGTCCCATATATTCTTTTCTACAATCTACATATATATCTAAATAGGATAGACAAGGAGACCTATTCTAAAGAGATTTAAAGGACATTTTGCACATTAGCTTTTGCTGTTGAAGATTTTGAATTATTTATTTAAAGTAATTAAAATATTCCTACAAAATATATGTTAATGTTATAATTTCAATATTATATATACATGTAATACTTTCGTCCGTATTTCCTCCTTGCTGCCGCTTTCAGGTTAGATTTGAAAAGAAGTAAAATCCGCGTGCAGATTGACACTTAAGATTTTTCTTTTTCTTTTCTTCTTTCGTTTCTTCTTTCGTTTCGTTGACAGCTCATTTATTTATTTATTTATTTATTTATTTATTTTCATCAATGGATACACAATCTGTGGAGTACAATTAATCTAATTCTTAAATTAAATTATCTTTAAACATTATTAAAAATATTTGAAGCAATACTCTTAAACATAACTTTATTCATTTGAACGTCGACTTCACTATGAATTAAATTAAAAAGTGATATAGAACGGCTTACGGATTCATTTAGTCCATAGTTCGTCCTGTGACTTGGAATTAAAAAGAGAACATCCCTGTTTCTCTGATTTCTCTCAGGAACATAAAAAGAGATAAGATTTAATAAATCTGGAGACTTAATTTTGTTGTTGATTATATCTTTTATAAAAACAACACAAAGAGTTTCTCTTCGACTTTTTAGAGGTTGTAAATCGATTAACGCGCATCTAGAGCTATAGCTAGGTAAACCATCTGACCACCTCAATTTTCTTAAAGCAAAGCGGGTGAATCTTCTTTGAATATTTTCAATTCTGTCAGAAGAATTTATTTTATTTATTTTCATTTCATTTATCTGCAAGCAGTTTTACAGCTAACAGATATAGTGCTCCAAGAATAAAATATTAAAATATAAGTAAGTACAATAAATCAGTCTTAAATTTACTTCTACTAAGGATTGAGAAATCAATTTCTGAAGGCACTTCATTGAAATCAGCTATACATCTTGATAGCGTTTCATTTCATCATAAACTGTTCTATGTGTATTTTGAAATAGGAAAATCCTTGTTCTCGTGGACCTGGCAGGTACATGTATAGGTAATAGAGCAAGGAGTGTTGGACACTTTATGTGGTAGCATAGTAAGTCTCTTATGAACATTACACCATGAATTTTGCTTCTTGTTTCTAAGGATTTTATTCCAAGCAATAGGCACCTAGCTTTGTAATCAGGACCGAAACCCCAACTCATTTTGTTGAAAACGTATTTCGTAAATCTTGTTTGAACCGGTTCTACCCTGTCAGAATTAACTTTAAACTCGGGACTCCAGATTACATCAGCGTATTCCAAAAGCGATCTGACAAGAGATGTATACAAAGTTAAAAAAACATAAGGATCTAGAAAATCTTTGCCATTTCGTTTTATGAATCCAACTAACGAGTTAGCTTTTGGTACTAAGTAATTAATGTGGTTCCTAAAATTTAGTGAAGAATCAAGAATAACACCTAAGTCCTTAATGTTTGAGACACGATCTAAGACATTAGATTCAATTGTGTAATTGAACCGAAAACTGGTACATTTTCGAGTAAATGAAATAATGTTACACTTTTTTATATTAAGTTTCAAGCAATTTTCGTGACACCAGTGTGTAAGAGAATCAAGGTCAGATTGAATCAATTGACAATCACCTAAGCTGTTAACTGTCAAGAATAGCTTGAGATCATCCGCATATAGCAAACACCTATAATATTTGAATGTAGATATAATGTCATTGATAAAAATAATGAAAAACAATGGACCGAGGTGGCTACCTTGGGGTACACCCGATGTACACTGAATTTCTCTTGAAAAAGAATTTTCAATTTTAACCTGTTGTTTTCTACAGGAAAGGTACGAGGATATCCAACGAAGGAGTTGAGAATGAAATCCAAACATCTCAAGTTTAGCAAGGAGTATTTGGTGGTTTACAGAATCGAACGCCTTACTAAAGTCCGTGTATACCGCATCGACTTGAAAACCACTTTTCATAGCATTGGTTACAAAAGAAGTAAAATATGCTAGATTTGTTATAGTGGACCTACCAGATACAAAACCATGCTGTACTTCCGATAAATATTCGCTTGTGAAGAAATCTAGTTTATTTTTCAGGATACTTTCAAACAATTTGGGAATTGCAGAGAGTTTGCAAATACTCCTATAATTTTGAATATCACTTTTTGAGCCTGATTTATGGATCGGAACCGAATAAGAAAGTTTCCATTCTTCGATGAAGACTCCTTCTTGAAGAGACTTATTAAATATAATTAGTAAGGGAGTACAAATAGAGTTACAACATTCCTTTAGCACTGTGGCAGGAATGCCGTCGGGGCCAGAGCTAGAACTAGATTTGAGAGATAAAAGTGCTGTATTAACTTCTTCGAAACTGAACTGAATGGATCCAATATTAATGCTACTGTTCAATTGTGTGAGTGAACTCTTATTAAAACTAGATACGGAATAAACCGATTCACAGAAGTAAGCAAATAATTCGACTGTGGAATCTAAGTCCGAGGATAGTACTTGGAAACCCTACAGATTTTCTTTTGGAATTTATAAATGACCAGAATGATTTAGAATTGTTTTTGATACTGCTTTCAATATTTAGAATATAAGCTCTATAAAGAAACTTGCTAAGAACCACAAAATCTTTGCGTAACTTACTTTAAGTGTTCGTAATCAGGTTGACTTTTAGATTTACTATATTTTACGTATGCTTTTCGTTTTTGTTTTTTTAAATCGCTGAGTTGTTTATTAATCCAAGGTGAATTCAAAGACCTCTTTTTTGCAAAAACCGGTATATAGTTAACAAAACCCAAAAACATGATTTCAGTGAAGCGATGATACATATTTTGTAAATCTAGACATACAAATTCAGTTCGCCAATCGATATTGCAGAAATAGTCATTTAGACCGGTAAAATTAGCTTTAGAGAAATTATACGATTTTAAATCCTGCTTTACATTTTTTGATACATATTTATAAAACTCTATTTCAAAGAACAATTCCGTGTGATAAATAGAATCATTCGGCAAGGAAAAGGGAACATTGTACAATTTAACTCTTAGATCTTCACAACATATGAACACTAAGTCCAATATCTTTCCTAAAGAATTGGGGATATGATTAAATTGCATCAAATTTAAAGAATAAAGGTAATCTATAAAAATAATTTCAAAAGTTTGTTTCATGTTAAACGGCAGTAGCATTTTCTCAGATTCTGAATATTTCCACTTTAATTCAGATAAGTTAAAGTCACCTAAGACACAAATATTGTCTGAGTCAATGCAAATACTGTTGATAAAATCAATATTGGATATATGTTTTTCATACAATTCTATAGAGCTACTTGGAGGCACATAACTTACAATAAAGAATAGATTTGACTTATGTGGCATGTTTACTTTGAGAGAGATGCAAACCTGTTCAATGTCTACAGATGGCAAGGTTACTTCTGTACAACACAAATGCAAGCGCACAGCAACAATTATCCCACCTCCTCTATCACTCGCTGATTGACAACGATCACGGCGATAAGTATTGTAAAGTCTACAATCAAAGAGTTCTGTGGAAGCGATTCCATTGTACAGCCAGGACTCGACAATGAAGATTATATCATAATAGATATTGCTTGTATTTTTAAAAAGATCAGATACTTTAGTTCTGAGACCACTAGCGTTATGGTAATAAATCTTTAATGATGAAAAACGAAGATTTTGAGGAGACGACGGTTTTAATGAAACCGCATGTAGAGCATAGTATGATTCCCCTTCAGTTAACGTGGGGTCTTCGTTTCTTGCTAGTTGCTACGAAAAAAATCGTGGACGTATGTAAGGGCCAAAGCGAGCTGTCATTTAGCATATTATATAAATCGAGATCCCTTCCAACTTTAATCTCGAAAGAAGAATAATCCTTATCAGGAGACATGTTAAACTTCCTTATGTTGATGTTTGATAAATTTGCAGTTGATGGAAGTTTTTTTGAAATATAATTTTTTATCAGATCCACTGAAGTGGCTTGGGAAAAGCCGAGAAATAAAAATGCTCTTGGCAGGTGGCACGGCAATGAGTTCTTCCATGTAAGATACGTTCAACGCTGGATTATTATCAGAGGGTGGTATTGCTAATGTGTTAGAAAACCCCTCATCCACAATGGAAGCTGTTGGGGTATCTAGTGGTCCAATAGCAATTAATCCACTGGAAAGATCACACACTGGGGTTGAGGCACATACGACGCGTTTATCTACAGAGTTTTTGGACGTTCCAGATCTTAGTATTCTGGGTTCAAAAGTAGTTTGCTGTTTTCGTTGACGTTGTTTTTGCATTTGTTGTTGAAGTTGGTGTTGATATTGTTGTTGTTGTTGTTGCTGTTGCTGTTGCTGTTGCTGTTGCTGTTGCTGTTGCTGTTGCTGTTGCTGTTGCTGTTGCTGTTGCTGTTGCTGTTGCTGTTGCTGTTGCTGTTGCTGTTGCTGTTGCTGTTGCTGTTGCTGTTGCTGTTGCTGTTGCTGTTGCTGTTGCTGTTGCGGTTGATGTTGCTGTTGCTGTTGCTGTTGCTGTTGCTGTTGCTGTTGCTGTTGCTGTTGCTGTTGCTGTTGCTGTTGCTGTTGCTGTTGCTGTTGCTGTTGCTGTTGCTGTTGCTGTTGCTGTTGCTGTTGCTGTTGCTGTTGCTGTTGCTGTTGCTGTTGCTGTTGCTGTTGCTGTTGCTGTTGCTGTTGCTGTTGCTGTTGCTGTTGCTGTTGCTGTTGCTGTTGCTGTTGCTGTTGCTGTTGCTGTTGCTGTTGCTGTTGCTGTTGCTGTTGCTGTTGCTGTTGCTGTTGCTGTTGCTGTTGCTGTTGCTGTTGCTGTTGCTGTTGCTGTTGCTGTTGCTGTTGCTGTTGCTGTTGCTGTTGCTGTTGCTGTTGCTGTTGCTGTTGCTGTTGCTGTTGCTGTTGCTGTTGCTGTTGCTGTTGCTGTTGCTGTTGCTGTTGCTGTTGCTGTTGCTGTTGCTGTTGCTGTTGCTGTTGCTGTTGCTGTTGCTGTTGCTGTTGCTGTTGCTGTTGCTGTTGCTGTTGCTGTTGCTGTTGCTGTTGCTGTTGCTGTTGCTGTTGCTGTTGCTGTTGCTGTTGCTGTTGCTGTTGCTGTTGCTGTTGCTGTTGCTGTTGCTGTTGCTGTTGCTGTTGCTGTTGCTGTTGCTGTTGCTGTTGCTGTTGCTGTTGCTGTTGCTGTTGCTGTTGCTGTTGCTGTTGCTGTTGCTGTTGCTGTTGCTGTTGCTGTTGCTGTTGCTGTTGCTGTTGCTGTTGCTGTTGCTGTTGCTGTTGCTGTTGCTGTTGCTGTTGCTGTTGCTGTTGCTGTTGCTGTTGCTGTTGCTGTTGCTGTTGCTGTTGCTGTTGCTGTTGCTGTTGCTGTTGCTGTTGCTGTTGCTGTTGCTGTTGCTGTTGCTGTTGCTGTTGCTGTTGCTGTTGCTGTTGCTGTTGCTGTTGCTGTTGCTGTTGCTGTTGCTGTTGCTGTTGCTGTTGCTGTTGCTGTTGCTGTTGCTGTTGCTGTTGCTGTTGCTGTTGCTGTTGCTGTTGCTGTTGCTGTTGCTGTTGATGTTGCTGTTGCTGTTGCTGTTGCTGTTGCTGTTGCTGTTGCTGTTGCTGTTGGTGTTGGTGTTGCTGTTGCTGTTGCTGTTGCTGTTGCTGTTGCTGATGAATTAGCAGTTGTTGTTGTTGTTGTTGTTGCTGGTGCTGGTGTTGTTGTTCTTTTTGCTGCTGTATTTGGTATTGTTGTTGTTGTTGTGGTTGCTGTTGTAGTGGTTGTTGTTGTTGTTGGTTTCCTTTTTGTTGCTGCTGTTGTTGTTGTTGGTGGTCTTTTTGCTGCTGCTGTTGTTGTTGTTGGTATTGTTGTTGTTGGTGCTGTTGTTGTTGGTTGGGATGTTGTTTAAGCTTTTGAAACTGTGGTGAAGAAGTCAATTCATCCAAATCACGAGGTGATGTCAAAATAATGAGAGGTTGTCCGACCGGCGCACTAAGGAGCATTTTGCTTTCAAAATCGGACAAAAATATTTTCATTAATTTTCAAATTGGAAATAAATGAAAATACACGGAAAAGCTTATTAAAAGTATATTTTAGTAAAAATAAGTAGGTACATATTTGAAAAAAAAAAAAAAAAAAAAAAAAACAATTTTATTCTTTTTCATCCATTGATGAATCATCGTTATTTGGTTCGGGCTTGAAAAGGTCTATTGTTTCTTTCAAAAATGATGCTTTTTTGTCAGTTTTTTTGCTGGGCTTTCTTTAAAAATCTTGAAAAGCTATTTTCGATGTTGTTTAGATTTCAAACCTGCGACAAAATGAAAACTGTTTACAAAATTGACCTATGCACTTTAAAGTCCTTTAATTCAAAGTCTTGGAAAGATGTGGAAGGTGTTTTTACTGTTATAGCAGGGTAACATCCTATAGAATACTATGTAAAAAAAAATTTTACTCGATCTTCCTCGGCACTATAACATAAACCTCTTTTTGTCAAAGAAAAAGAAAAAGTTTAGATGATGAGCCTAAATGCTATTATTTTTTTAACAAAGTCTTAATGTTTTTATTTTTAAATTAAGTACATACCTTTTTCCAAAGGATGCATAATTCAAACTTGTCACTTTAACTCCAAAAAACATATAACTCGTAACTAAAAGTTTACAAGAAAATGTAGGCGTGCGTTCTGAACGATTTTTAGATTCCGACTACCTGTGCAGCCTTTTATTTCCCTTTCCCGGATAGTACGTTAACTTAGATATAAAATAACTATGGGCTTGGTGTCATTAGCTACATTTGGATTTTTTATTTTTGACCGATTTTGAAAGCAAAATGCTCCTTAGTGCGGCGGCGGCAGTGGGTTTGGAGAAAATGTATTACTTTCAATATTTACATATCCCTTATTCAAGATGCTTTTCTCCATAACATCAAAATCGAACGTACTTTGCAGTTCGACGAAGATAGACGATACAGATTTAAATAGTTTCTGCAACTTCACAATTTTCCAGTGAAGATTATCCACTGACAGTTTTTCATGCTTGCTGCAATAAAAACGCAGACCGGAGATCGATGTTACTTTGTCTACATCCTTCCCTTTGACTCCAAGACATTTTGCATAAAATTGTAGAAAACACACTGCACACGACAAAGTTAACTCATTAGAGATTTCTTTATTGCAAATTGTGCAATCCATGATCCTTTTTTAATTTGGGCGTTTTACGTGAGCGACACAAAAAAAAATTTACTTAATTTACAAAAAAGCAAATAGGCAACTCTATAAAAATTTAAGAATATTCACTCAATAAGCAAAAAGTGCAATATCTTCAAAAGTATGTGCTTCACAGGATTTTTCTACCCAGCTTTGGAAAGCTTACACTATTGTCAATCAAATGCACGTAACACCAATCACAATTTCGATCAATTGGAGAAAAAATATATTTTACCGTTTTATGGGTACAAATCAAATTATACACTAAGAAAATTAGTCACTTAACGTCAAAATGTTGAGATGCCAATATAAGCTGAACTACACCAGTAATTGATCAAACATTTACAAGGAATCGACACTCGTTTGGTTACGAATCACTATTCAATGTTTTTAATACTCGATACGATCAAATTATATTGCAAAAAGAAAAAATATATAGAGCGATAAAAGACACTTGTTGTATACACTAGGGTTGCCAACTTACTATGATAAAAAGGAGACCAAACAACGCAACAATATTCCAATATTATCAAGGATGTATAAATCGTTTTCAAAGTATAACAATCTTTGAATATTTCTGTGTTACGCTTCAAGAAACCCAGCAGCGAATTCGCTTTAGATGTTATATAATTCACATGTGCTGAAAAAGACACCAAGATCCTTTATTTCACTGACAGAAGAAAGGCTTTCGCTACCTAGATTGTAATTAAACACTACCCTAAGCGAAGAACGAAAAGCTCTAAATATCTTACACTTAGATATATTTAGTTCGAGGTAATTATATTCACACCATCGAAAAAGAATCCATATCCTGTTGAAATCTAACACAATCATCAAAAAGAGATATCTGAGAATAAAGTTTTAAATCATCAGCAAACATTTGGGATAGTTCGTTTGATTGTTCTGTCGCAACACTCCCCCCCAGTATGTCCTTGTGAGGTCCTACTTCTTGCTTTTCAATCCGACGAACATCAAGCACTGCTAACTTCGTAGCTGGTCTCTCAAACACCCCCGTCACCGTCTTCACTAACGCGCTCCTTACCCTGCCATCGTTTCCAACTCTAGTGGCCACAACTCTACCCTTTGGCCAACAGTTCCTCGGATTTTCAGGATCAGCAATTAGCACAATGTCATCTGTTTCTATTGTTTTCACCTCCTCGAACCATTTGCATCTCCGCGTTATAACTGGATGATATTCACGCATCCATCTCTTCCAAAAGGCATCAGCAATTTGTTGCGCGGTTTTCCAATTCTTCCTCAAGTGCCAGCCTTCTGTTCTCCTTCAATCAATGGCTTTGCACCACTGGAGTTACCAAGAAGGAAGTGGTTGGGCGTCAAGGCTTCGTCTTCCATGTCTTCAATGGGTATATATGTGAGAGGTCTAGAGTTAACGACCATTTCTACTTCCATTAGAGCACCACGCAGAAGTTCATCGGTGGGATTACGTGATGGTAATATTTTGTATAACGTGTCCTTAACGGATCGCACCAGGCGTTTCCAAGCACCTCCCATATGTGGTGAGCTGGGCGGTATAAAGCACCATTTAGTCGCAGAACTAGTAAAAGCGTTTGTTATTTTGTTTCTATCCACCAAGGTGAAGGCTTCTTTAAGTTCCCGCTCCGCACCCTTAAAATTGGTGCCATTTTCACTCCACATTTGAGCAGGAGTGCCACGCCTGGCGATGAAATTGCGTATAGCGATAATGCAGGAATCAGTAAACAGCGAATGTACAATTTCAATATGTATAGCCTTGGTGGTCAGGCAAGTGAATAGCACTCCATAACGTTTTTCACTGCTAACGCCTTACGGAAACATATAAGGGTCCAAAGTAATCCACACCGACACATGTGAATGGGCGACAAAATGACGCAAGTCGAACAGGCGGCAGACGGGACATCCTTGGAGGATGTGGTTTGGCACGTTCATTGGTGCAATGTTGACAGCTCCGACGTATCTCATTTAGGACTGCTCTTAGCTTTGGTATCCAAAATTTTTGTCTCACTTTGTTTACGACGGTTTCGTGGTTGCTGTGAAGAAATCTGATATGATAATCGAGAACAATGACACGCGTAACATGTTGGCCTCTTGATAATATAATAAGATCTTTTCCGTACTCGGTTTGTACTCTACCACCTAAGCAAAGCAGGCCATCAACGTCCAAATAAGGCGACAGCTTATAAATAGAACTCGATTTTCCAATTGTCTTTCCTCTAGATAACACTGAGATCTCATCCATGTAATTCTCACGTTGTGCCGTTTTCCAGAGCGCGATTTCGGCCCGTTGAATGTTGTCTTGCGATACGTATTTGTTTTTTTGTGTGATACTCCCAAACACCTTTTCTTTCCAAAGGTGTGTACAATCAATGACGGCTGATGCAACTTTTTACAAGCGCTTCCAAGTTGAAAAACGTTTAGGTTTTATTATCATCGATATATCGCCCATGTTACTATCATTCGAGTGGTAGCCAATGTACTGCGCTCGAAGCTCTTCATTTAATGAGTTGCAGTCTACTTCACTTTCACGAGGCCAATCCTTATGTTCAAGCTTCAGAAAAGCGGGTCCGTTCAACCACCGACTGTTACTAGAAAAATCGGGCGTCTTCTGCCATTTTGTGGCTTCATCCGCAACGTTTTCCCCTGTTGGAATCCACCACCAATTGCCAGCATCAGACGTTTCCAGTATTTCGCTCACTCGAAGGGCAACGAATTGTTTATATCGTCGGTGGTCGGAACGGAGCCAAGACAATACTGTACGAGAATCGGACCAAAACGTGTGCTTCAAGATTTGAATGGAGTGAGCGTCAATTATGTTCTTCGCAGGCCGTGCTCCTATTACAGCAGCCTGAAGTTCCAGACGAGGTATGGACATCAACTTCAGAGGGGCAACGCGAGTCTTGCTTCCTAGCCCTCACTTGCATCAACAAATGTGTGGACTTCAAACTTCAGGCTTCTGTTGAACATGTTTCTGACATAACACCTTGGAATTTTCATAGCAGTCACTTTTGGCATCAGGCGAAGCCAGGTCAACCATTTCATATACTGCTCATCATGGATCAGTTCGTCCCATGAGCATCCAGAACGCCATATTTCTTGGAATATCACCTTTGCGTTCATAACGTAGAACGCTAAAAGCCCTAGTGGATCGAACATCGTCATCACAAGACTGAGAACTTCTCTCTTCGTAGGCCTCTTCTGCTCCAGCAAGGCTTCCTGGTTTCTATATCGATTGGATATCTTGAAAATGAAGCAGTCGTCCTCGTCGGACGTGGACCACCACATGCCCAGTACCTTTTCGGGATTAAGATCTCTTTCATTAGTCAGACTAACGGTGTCCTCTGAACTTGACTCAAGTGCATTAAAAACGGTTTTAGAGTTTGATACCCAGTTGCGTATGTGAAAGCCACCTTTTGAATGAATATAGTGAACCTCACGTGCCAATTGAAGTGCCTGCTCCTCAGTGTCCACACTGTCCAGCATTTTATCCACGTAATGATTTTCAAGAATGCTCTTGGGTATTCTTCTTGGAACTCCCTTGCATTCAAGTTCTTAATGTATTCAGCACAGCTCGGCGAGCAAGTTGCCCCAAAGGTCATTACAAGCATTGTATAAACGGAAGGCTTAGAGTTACCTGGTTCGGTCCAAAGAAAGCGTTGATAGTTTTGGTCTTCTTTGTGGATTCTGATCTGGTGATACATTTCAGCTATATCCCCTCCAATCGCGATCTTCCTTTGGCGAAAATTTCGAATTGCAGACACCATAGATGTTAATTGGTCTGGACCCTTGAGTAGCATACTGTTCAATGACACACCATTGACTTTAGCAGCTGCATCCCACACCATTCTAATCTTTCCAGGCTTGTTTGGGTTCACTACCGGAAACACTGGCAGATACCAGCATCCCTTTTCATTAATTTCTGTTGGAAGCAGTTTTCTGGCATAGCCCTTGACAATGTAGTCTTTGATCTTGGATTGCAGCATGACGGAAAGAGCTGGATCTCTAGACATTTTTAATTGCAGGCATTTGTCTCGTTTTAGAGTCATTGATAGACTGTCTGGATGTCGCATATCTTTGTTTCTCCAAAGTAAGCCAGTCTCAAACCGGTTTTCAATTCTCCTTATCAGTTTCTGAAGTTGGTCCAACGCGCTTTGATCGTCCTTCGACATTAATACTCTCTTATTCTCAAGATTCACCAAGATTATCTAAGCAGATGTAGTTTCTAACGATCTCTATAAGTTCATTATTAGCCGATAGTTCGCAGTCACAAATATGGAATGTATGGTGAACTAAATGTAATTGAGACGATAAAGAGTTACCTAAATGACCCTTAAGAGTCCAGCCTAAGCGTGTTTTTTAGCCACAGGATCCTCTTCTGCACCTTTTTTACATCTCAAACTTACCCCAAGCCGGCAGTTGTTAAGGCCTTTCGAAAGTTTTGGTTCAGTTTTGGTATAAGTTCTCAATGGAATTCCTCTCAAATGCTTATACTGGGTTCTTAGGGACTCAATATCGATCGATTGACGTGGTAAGCTCAGCCTTTTAAATGTATGCACGTCCCTGAGAGGAAATTTAATTGTTTTTCCTTGTTCAGATACTTCAAGATCGATGACCATTGAATCGTCTTCATATCGGTGCGTATTCGATGTCCATCGCAGGCATAAGGGCTTAGGAACCCCATTTAGATTCAGGTTTCTCATCAGGTATTCGTCCATTAAGGTTAACGATGAACCTTCATCAAAAAATGCAAAGGTGTTAAGCTGAACGCCGTTTCCGTATAAGGTAACAGGAAGGATTCGGAACAGAACCTTCGTACGATCTTGGCGATGTGTGTTCATTCTTGCAGATATTTGAGGTTCGTTGGATGAGCGCTTCTTGTGAAGAGTGGGATGGTGAATGAGGTCACAACCATTTACACCACAAACTGCCTTGGATGTACAAGCTGTTGGAAAGTGAGACTTTACACATCTTCTGCACAGTCTATGTGTTCTTACTGCCTTCCACTTATCGGATCTTATCATTTTTATAAAGGTGTCGCATTTATCAATTGATGGACAACAGGCTTCAAAAATAGTGCATGAATCTTTCGCCAGTTCAGTGTGAGTGTTTAAAGCACCACTGTTATGCATAGCCATAATAATGATCATGATTCTTTTCTTTATTCGCCTGCACATTCCTTATGTGTCGAATTCCTTTATCGAAGCCTAGCATCGCATCGGTTTGATTGTTCTTGTAACTCAATACCCTTAAGATATTGTTTACGATACTTAAACCTGGTAAGCCTCGTAATGTAGCTAACAGCTATAGGCCTATAAGTCTTCTCAGCAATTTAAGTAAAATCTTAGAGAAAGTTATACTTTTTAAAGTCTCTAAGTTTCTCGACGAGAAAAATATTATTCCCGCGCAACAATTTGGTTTTCGCAAGGGTCATAATACGTCCCAACAAATAGCTAGAATATGTCAGTGTGTAAAGTCAAACTTTAATGAAAAAAAATCAACAGGTCTGGTGTTACTTGATGTTGAAAAAGCATTCGATTCTGTGTGGCATAATGCTTTAATTTATAAATTAATTTGCAGTGAATTTCCTGCTTACCTAATTAAAATGATCCAAAGTTTCTTGAGCAACAGACAGTTTAAAGTTTGGTTAAATAGTTTTAGCTCCACCATACAAGATGTTCCTTCAGGCGTCCCTCAAGGATCTGTTCTTTCTCCAACGCTCTTCAACATCTACACCTCTGATTTTCCGAGGCTTCAAAATTGCGATTTTGGAATGTATGCAGATGATATTGCTATATATTCATCAGGTGAATATGCATTCTCGATTTTAAATGACATCCAAATTGCTCTTAATCTTATGTTTGAATATTATAAACATTGGAAAATCAAAATAAATGCTGGGAAGAGTCAGGCTATCTTTTTCACAAGAAAAAGAAAGGACTGTTTCTTACCCAGTACAAATTTAAAATTAAATAACTGTGATATTCCTTGGGTCAGCTCTGTCAAGTATCTGGGAGTTCACTTAGACAAGAGACTGACATTTAAGGAACATACAAAAAATACTCTACATAAGATTAATTTAGCAACGCGATTACTATATCCCTTGATAAACAGGAAGTCTCTGCTTAGCAACCAAAACAAACTATCCATTTACAAAGTTGTTTTTCAAGCCATTATTTTGTATGGGTCTCCCGCCTGGGGAAACTGCGCTAAAATGCATGTCAAAAAATTACAAATCTCTCAAAATAAGATTCTTAAAATGATAATCCGTGTTCCATGGTTCTACTCAACATCAACATTGCACCAACAAACTCGAGTTTTAAAAATCGAAGATAAAATTAACGAAATCAAACAAAAATTTATAAGAAACTGCCAAAGCAGTGAAAATGAACTAATTATCGGACTTACTTAATAAGGGTGTCTCTAGAAAATTTATATATTATTATTTAATGATAAACTTGAAAGTAATACACTTACAAATTTGGAAATGCCATGATATATGTTCATTGTATATAAAACATAAATTTATTTGCCTCATTTATTTATTTTTCTGTAGTAAATCGTAAACACAATTATTTATTTAATCACTTATTTTTTCATCTATTTATCTATTTATTTATTTATTAATTAATTAATTTAACGATTTTGTATTTATTCATATATTCTTCAATTTGCTCATTTACTTACTTATTTATTTATTTATTTATTTATTTATTTATTTATTTATTTATTTATTTATTTATTTATTTATTTATTTATTTATTTATTTATTTATTTATTTATTTATTTATTTTCAATGTTCAATGTTCAATACTATGCATAGAAAACATGAAATACAAACTGTGATATAATATTAAGCAAACAAACATTTAAATGAAGGTTTTTTTTTCCATATTTTTCCTTCAAAATAACTTTCTTGCTAAAAATGCAGTTCAAAGAAAAAAATTGTATGTTTCAGTAGTAAGATAAATTAAACTTATCATATCTCTGTACACTGTGCAACGACAACCTGTCAAAAATGTAATTTTTATATGGAAGAAATAAATATCTATCTATCTATCTATCTATTCAATTCTTTCCGATTCTTTAGAAAATGTTTATGCATGCCACTTCAACTACTTCAACCTTATCTCGTTTATAGCATCCAAAATGGATCTCATATATCCAAGACACTTTATGTGCGGATTGCAACATAAAAAATCTCCCAACAACACAACATAAAAAATAAAACTTATTCTCAAAATTAAAAGGTACTTTTATTTTTTCAAAGAGGTGCATAACAAAATTGGTGGCACCGGTGAAATTAGTACACCACTTATCCGAGATACTAATCTAAATTTTTTTGATTGTATCAATAAAATTCGGTAAATAGTACAATTCGAATTTCCACAAAAAAAAAAAGAACTTACTTAGTGCAACCCAATAAATAAAATACATAGTGAGAAAAATCGAGATACAACCCTAGAATCTTTTGGGGTATCGCAAATAGATTTTTTTTTTGTGTGTGCAGTTTTGGCGAGAGAAGAAGATTCAAATATATTTAATATATAAATATATATATATTAATATACAAACACAAGCAAAAAGCCGTTAGCAGTTCCAGCAGCGAAATGATGAAAATTGTAGTGTAAGTTTATTTTTATTGTGTTTGCTGTAATTTTGGAATTGATCGATAAGAATTAGATATACAAAGAAAACTACATTTGTGAATTTAAGGAAAAGACCAATCAGTGAGATTGTATTTAAAATAATGAAACATTGGTTTATGAGTATTATCGTTTGTGCCTTACTTCGGGAATTTACAATTGGAAAATATCAGAAACAGAATTAGATTGCCTAACGAAAGAAAACAAATCCAAAGAAAATTAAAAAATTGTACAAAAAGAGAAATCCTTGCCCAAGAATCACAAAGATTTGGTTACTAAAGCTATCAAAATTAAATCAGTTTTGTTTGCAGGAAAAAATACATGAAAAGCAATTATCTATTTAATTTTGTTGTAAATAAATACACAAATAAATTAGAAAAATGGCAAATTCACAAAGTGAATTTGAATTTAGCGAAGATTTGTTAAGTAGGGAATTCACTTCTTCCTTGCACCTTAACTCAAATTTTGGACAATAATAAAATAAGCCAAAATGGTATCGAAGAAGATTATGTGGTATTCTACAGGGATAGTATTTATAGAAGGCTATTGTTTTTTCATATTTTAGAGGAGGAAGGAGATTTTAAAAAGGAAGAAACACTACCTTTAGTAGAGGACGCAATTCAAAAAATTAGGGATTACCAGATTAGTAAAGGAGCAATACCCAAACAAAACCCAATAATGTAAGACATGAAAATAACCCAATAACTTTGGAGAGTCTCAATAGATTCAACAATTCGTCTTTAATCCCTAATAATGCAGTGTCTACTCGAATGAGTCTCGATTTGCTTAGTAAGCTAATCACACCGTTTGATAGTGACCCTCAAAAGATCCATCATTTTCTAATAGTGCAGTCAATGAATCATTTTAGGTCCGAATTTTTTTTAACTGTGAGCCGATTTGCATGAAATTTTGGGTTTAGGCTCATCTTACCCTTAACTTCAAAAGTGAAAATGATTTGAACACCGCCACCACCCTGGGGGTGTATTTTTTTTTTTTTTTTTTATTTTTCAAAATAGCCTCGGATATCGATAAAAGGCCTAATTTTAAGCAAAAAATCAAATATAAAGTTTTTTATTAAGTCCAATACTTTTCGAGTTATTGGCAATTGAAAATTCGCAATTTTTCACGTTTTTCATCTATTTATTGCAAATATCTCCAAAACTATACGTTTTATCGAAAATTTTATAAAGAACAAAATTGTAGCAGGTAAAACAATGAACAATTTGGTGTTTCATAAAGTATTCTAAAACAATATTAAGCTAGATATAAAAGATCAAAGCCATTTTTTATTTTGTCTGAAATTTAATCGTCGTGGTCAATGCCATTTAGCGGCGAGCAGATGCATTTTATGCATTCTAATACAACAAGATGTTTTGTAGTGCTTGAAATAAGCTTTAAAATGAGCACTATTAAAAGTCTTTTGCACGTAAAATAAGTGAGCTGTAGTGCAAATAAGGAGAGCATCTAATGTTTTTTTTCTTTTAAATCAATGGGTTTCATAAGTGCCATTTCCACCAAAATTAAATTTAATCGTATTCCGCCTAAAATTAAGTTTGTTATGAAGAGTTTGATAGATAGTATCAGTTTGGATGCTTCAGGACACATATTTTTAAAATTTTTAGAAAACCCACTTTTTTTCATAATATCTCAAAAATGACGACAGATACGTATAAAAGTGTAAGAATAAAAAATTTAGGTATTTTTCTGACAAACAATTTGGTTTTTTAGTTTTTTTTGTCAGACACAAATTGACGGAGATATGATTGTTTAAAGAGCGCGTGGCAGCGCAATCGCAGCCTCTCTTAAGTCCTTTAACCCTTCACCATTTTAGCAAAAAGTTGTTTACAACATATTGCAAGAAAGCATGTTTTAGCTCTCTTAATTACCTTTACAATGGTTTTTATAAGTTGTGAAAAATAAAAAAAAAATAAATAGGGTGGCGCAACAGAGCGAGGAGCCCCTGGGCCTAGCGCATTTCTCACAACCATGCCTTGTGAGGGAATGGAGGGGACCTACAATTTTTCGCCGGTTCCGAACGGCTAATTGAGAATGCGCTTTTCATGGCAATGAATTTACTAACGGAGGACTTGCCAATTCCTCGCGAAAGGCGATACCCGTGGAAAAACATTTTTGCATTTTGCCTCTGCTGGGATTCGAACCTCGAACCTCTGGGTTAGCAGGTGGACATGCTAACCATTACGCCACGGGTACCAATAAGTAAGTTGTGATAGCATGAAAATTGAAGGAGTTCTGGTCCAAAAACTAATTGATTTAAAAGAAAAAACATTAGATGCTGTCCTTATTTGCACTACAGCTCACTTATTTTACGAGCAAAAGACTTTCAATAGTGCTCATTTTAAAGCTTATTTCAAGCACTACAAAACATCTTGTTGTATTAGAATGCATAAAATGCATCTGCTCGCCGCTAAATGGCATTGACCACGACGATTAAATTTCAGACAAAATAAAAAATGGCTTTGATCTTTTATATCTAGCTTAATATTGTTCTTAGAATACTTTATAAAACACCAGATTGTTCATGGTTTTACCTGCTACAATTTTGTTTAAAATTTTCGATACAACGTATAGTTTTGGAGATATTTGCATTAAATAGATGAAAAACGTGAAAAATTGCGAATTTTCAATAGCCAATAACTCGAAAAGTATTGGACTTAATAAAAAACTTTATATTTGATTTTTTGCTTAAAATTAGGCCTTTTATCGATATCTGAGGTGATTTTGAAAAAAAAAAATTCGCCCCCGAAAAGGGGTGGCGGTGTTCAAATCATTTTCAATTTTGAAGTTAAGGGTAAGATGAGCCTAATTCCAAAATTTCATGCAAATCGGTTCACAGTAAAAAAATTCGAAGGTAAGGCCCTATTTTTCGCTTCATTGACTGCACTATAAGTAATGTACAGTGCTATGTCGCTAGCTAGTGCTGAACAGCAGTTCTACCTATTTCCTTTAATTAAAAGCAAGATAATCGGAAAGGCTGAAATTATATTTATGAATAAGAAAATTGAAAATTGGCCGGATTTAAAAATTTAACTCAATAAGATGTTCAAGGAAACGTACTCTGCTATGCAATTACATATGGAGATGACTCGTTTACAGCAAGGCAAAGCAGAAACTGTTTTGCAGTATATCCAAAAGGTTGAAACTCTACAAAGACGTAGAATTCAAGATATGTATATACATGAATAATTTAAGTATGATAGATTGTTTGAAGGACAATTATTCATGATTGAAAAGGATATTCTTAATGCTTTTACTAACGGGCTTAAAGAGGAAGTTGGTACTTTTGTAAATAGTCAAAGACCTTCAACCTTAGCCGAAGCATCTTCTTTAGCTATTCAAGAAGAGACAAGATTGTCAGGAAAAAGAGTTTCTCAAAACTTTACTAGAGACTACACGTCAAAAAACCTAATGAAGATTAATCATAATGCGATTAAATGCTTTAATTGTAATAAATTTGGGCATATAAGTAAAAATTGTAGAGCTCCCCGAAAACAAATCCCTAATCGATCAGATATCGAAAACAATAATAGTCAGGAAAATGATAGTAAGAAAAAGTCTTTTTATCATAATACTAAAAACAAAGAAGGAGAAAATGTCAAGAGAATTGACACTAGTAAAAACATAAATTTTCGAAAAAAGGAACAATAAACGAGGGTATTGTTTCAAATTTTAATGAAAGCCCTCATATCATCCTTAGGTACGGTAATAAGAACTATAATTTTCTAGTGGACACAGGAGCTTTTATAAGCTTAATTAAAACGAAATGTGTATATGAAGAAGACGTAAATTTCCAGGAAGTAAAGAATTTTGTAGGAATTGGAAGATCAAATAGATCCAGTGTAGGTAGTGCCAATATCGCTTTGGAATACGACGACGAAAATCTCGATACGTTTTTAATCGATATTTCTTTTAACGTTGTAACGGATGATGTTATTGGTCATTATGACGGAATACTGGGCATTGATTTCTTAAAAGAATGTGAGTTCTGTATTAATCTGAAGCGTAAAGTTATGTATAATGATCAAATTATAATCAAGTTATTATTAGATGAGGAAACAAATAGATTGGAAGTTTCAAATTCTAAAAACCAACGGATTGAAGACAAATCTACTTCGAGCCCACTTTTACAATCAATGAATTTTTTTTTTTTTTAGACATATTTATTTATTCATTACATAATTAATAATATTTACAATTTTTAGTGAAGACTCTTAACATAAAAGAATAAATAATAGTTATCATTCATTAACAGAAGTTAGTGTTGAATGAAACATACATACAAAGGCTAAATAAACTGATATAAACTGGTGTGGGGTGACAACAGTTTGGAACAATAAATCACAAATGGAAAAACGGTAGTGAGAAGAAATTGAAATAGTATACAATTTGTTTGTTATTTATAATTATTATTAATTAGGAAACATTACAATTATCAGCTTAACAGGTACATTTATAAGTGAACAATTAACATGAGTTTAATAATAATTTTCAATGTTCTTTAGATCGATTGTGAAAAGCCAGTTTTTTATTTTATTTAAATATGAGTTGAAATTTTCTGTTGTTCTGATTGAAAATGGTAACTTATTAAAAGATCGCGGTGCTGTTACGGTATAAAAATTCGAGAAATGCGTTTTTGTAACTGTAGGTACGGAAGCAAGATGCAAACGATTTACTCGTAAATTGTAAATATCCCAATTTCTGCTTGGAATGTTACCACTCTGCTTATAAAATTCTTTCAGAACTTTAAAGATGTAAAGGTGTCTTATAGCAGGTAAAACTCGTAGCTCCTTGTATAAGGAATGGAAATGAAGGTGCTTCTGTGCAGTCAACAACGGTTTTAAAGTACTTGCATATGAACCACCCCAACTTAGTAAACCATATTGTAGTTTTGAGTGCGCCAAACCGTTATAAATTGAAGTTAGTAATGTTTTTGAAAAAAGTGGTTTCAATAGATACATTTTTCGAGTCATTGCTAACAGGTAATTTCTTAGATCTCTAGCATGATCCTTCCAATTAAGATTTGTATCTAGTATTACTCCTAAATACTTATAGTTTCTTACCATTTCGATTTTATAACAATAATCACACACAAATTGCTATGCACAATGTTTTCATTGCCGCAAACATGAACAGGGAAACTAAATTTACTGCAATTAGTCCCATGGAAAATGAAATCGTGATGGCAATTATTCTGACCAGAGGTCTTGAATGACATTATTTTAGTTTTTTCACTAATGACGAACTTATGCACAAAAAACCATTTCCTTAACAGTTCAAGATCATGTTCAACCATCGAGATGCAATCTAATACAGAACTAGATTTATACGTGAAGGAGATGTCATCTGCAAAAGCAGTTGATAGGCCATTAAACGGAAGAGTGAAAAGTGAGTTAATATGTATAAATTAAGAAAAACATGGGTCCAAGAACGGAACCTTGTGGTACTCCTATTTTCAGAGTACAAGCATCGCTAATTTCACCGTTTACGCTTACTCTTTGTACTCTACCTTTCAAATAAGACTGAAGCCATTGAAGATTATGCCTCTGAATCCTATGCTATACATTTTACTAAGAAGCAAATCGTGGTCAACCTGTTGACGCCATTACCAATGTTTACTTATTTACCCTATGATTGAACACTCGCATCTCACACATACATACATATGTACTATATTAAAAAAAATCCTATTGCTTTCAGTTGTCATTGTCAGTTGTTGGTTACTTTTCATTCGGCATGGTCGCAATAAACACTATCTAATAAAACTACAGTTTACAAAGTTTTCTTCTTATGATTTTTAGTATTTACAGTCCGCTAAAACATTGGTCCTTTTTCGCCACATAATAAATTTAAAGAATTAATAATTATAAAGAATCGGCATTTAAAGAGCAGTTCGCGTATAATCTACGACACCACAAACGGTACAAAGAAAAGCACGCGCCGCTTGTTGTACGGTTTTTGCTAACGGATTACCGTTCGAGTACATAATATTTTTTGCAATAATTTTTTCGGCGTCATGTCTGAATTAGTAAAACGTGATAGCGCGCGTAAAGCAATAAAACGTAGTTTGATCGCCAGCAAAAAAGCAGAGCTTTACGATGAAGCAACATTGGAATCATTCTGTGTGCTTCTTAACCAACAATGGAGCACCTTTTGTGTGGCTCAAGATGTAGTGGAACTTTCTTGTGGCAGTGACACTTTAGATGCACAGGAAACTGAGAGGGAACAGGGTGAAGTATGGTTTCAAGAAGCCCTTGCCAATTTCACGTGTGCTGCGAGCATACATAAAGGGTCTCAAAAGTCGGACTCCGACAACACACAGCGTCGTACCCGTGCAGACGTCAAGCTCCCAAAAATGGACTTGCCTCATTTTTCTGGTGATGCAAAAGAATGGAGACCATTTCGAGATGCGTTCACGGCATTTATACACAATGAGACAAATGTTTCAGGTGCTCTCAAATTGCATTACCTAAGGTGCAGCTTGCAAGGTGAAGCGCTTAATGTCATCAAAGCATTCCCTATAACGGACGACAATTACGATGAAGCGTGGAAGCTTGTAAGCAAACGCTACGATGTTGAACGTGTAATTGTAGACTCACATTTTCGCGCTCTTTTTTCCATCCCAAAATTGAACACCGAATCGTCAGCTGGTTTAAAAGCCCTCATCGACCACACCCAAGAGAACTACCAGTCACTAAAAGCTTTGGGAAGACCGGTGACAAATTGGGATGATTGGCTTGTTCACCTCACAATTAGTAAGCTAGACATCGAAACACATAGGCAATGGCAACTAGTTCAGACGGAAAACCAAGTAGCAGATTTTAACACACTCATCGTGTTTTAGGAAAGAAGATGTCGCTCACTAGATGCAATTAGTTCGCACCAGCAGCACACCACATCGATCAACAGAAACCCGACAAGTCACCAGTCAAAAACCAAAAAATCTAGCGTTCTCCACAGAGCCGCACCAAAGAAACTCCAAGGTAAACGTTCTCACGACCACGTGTGTGTATTTTGCTCAGGTAAGCACCTCATTTACAGTTGTGACAAATTTCGTTCTGCTCCAATTTACAACAAAATCTCATTTGTGAATGACAAAAGTTTGTGTTCGAACTGTTTGATGTCTGGTCATGATTCCACGAACTGCCCAAGCAATTACACGTGTCGGGTATGCAACATACGTCACCACACTTTATTGCATAAGGATTTTCCTACAAATGACTCATCACCAGCATCAAACAACAGTGTGACCAAAGCCAATAATGCACCTTCCTACTCCACACATACCAATCACTTAGTACTTCTCGGTACCGCAATGGTACAGGTTATGGACAAGTTCAAGAAACTCCTGCCATGCAGACTACTCTTCGACAATGGTTCCCACGTTTCCTTCATTAATGAGGACTGTGTACAGCGACTTCAACTGAAACGGTCGCCAGCTACAACCGCAACTGAAGGAATCGGTGGCACAGAAGCCGGGTCTTCGAAGGGCGAAGTTCAACTTAACCTAACTTCGTTTGATGGAAAATTTTCCACAGCCATCAACGCTCACATTCTGAGCAAAATAACGAGCAAGCTACCATCAGTTCAAATTCAACAATTCAACTGGCCACACATTGAAGGCCTGCTTCTAGCTGATCCATACTTTCATACACCAGCAGCAATAGACATATTGATCGGATCAGATGAGCTTAGTCAATTCCTATGCACTGGATTGATCAAAGGCCCAGTCGGAACTCAAATTGCTCAGAGATCTACACTTGGGTGGATCCTCATGGGCAAAGTCCCCAACGTACCAACCACTTTGCCATACAGTGTCTCATCGTCAGTATGTTTGCACACAGACGCCGCTTTAACGGAAGCAGTCTCCAAATTTTGGGAAGTAGAAGCGTTGCCTGTAGTTAAGCATCAAAGCACGGACGAAAAGTTGTGCGAGCAACATTTTGAAGACACCCACTATCGGCAAGGGGATGGACGGTTCGTTGTACAGCTTCCTTTTAAACCTGCCTATCCTTTGGGAAACTCTCGCAACTCCGCAGTACGAGCCCTTCTTCGGATGGAGAAGCTATTTGCCAACGATAAACAACTCTACTTGCAATACAAAGCCTTTATACACGAGTTCATTGAACTAGGCCACATGGAGGAAGCAACTCAACCTCCACTTCATGGTTTGCACTATTACATGCCGCATAGAGCTGTCACCAAAGACTCGAGCACGACCACAAAGCTACGAGTAGTTTTAAACGCGTCATGTCGCACCAGCTCAGGGTTTTCGCTCAACGACTCACTGATGATAGGACCGCAGTTACAGCCAGACCTGTTCACAATACTGCTCCGGTTGCGCGGTTGCGCACCCATCGATTTGCTATGAGCGCAGATATAGCAAAAATGTATCGTCAAGTTCGGGTGCACCAGAAGTATGTCGATTTCCAAAGAATCGTTTGGAGAGATTCGCCAACTGAAGACATTAAGGACTACCGGTTATTAACAGTCACATATAGAGTCGCATCAGCATCTCATCTAGCTGTTAAATGTCTCCAGAAGGCGGCAATCGAAACCAGTCAAAACTCCTTTGCAACACAAGTCATTTTGAACGATTTTTATATGGATGATCTGCTCACTGGCTGCTTTGAAGAAGATGATCTGCAGCGTTTACAGGGCGATGTATCCACAATTTTAAGTCAATATGGGTTTCATCTTCGCAAATGGGCTTCTAATTCGAAAATCCTCATAAATTCGATTCCAGCGGATCAAAGAGAAATCATGCAGACGTTAAACTTTGAGGTGGGAGACAGTGTTCGAGCACTAGGCCTGCAGTGGGATACTTTGTCTGATCATTTGTCGTTCACGCTTAAAATCACGCTGAAATATCTAAAACAAACCTTACTAAACGTTTGCTTCTTTCAGACACTGCCAAGCTGTTCGATCCACTGGGTGTTCTATCTCCGTGCACAATCATACCAAAGATGCTGTTTCAACAACTATGGCGACCTAAGGTGGACTGGGACGAGATCGTGCCACACGATGTAAAACGTAAATGGCTACACTACAGGGACCATATCACCTGCCTTGCAGCAATTCAAGTGCCAAGGTGGGTCGGTACAGGGATCCCTAAGGCTGTTTCCGATTTGCATGGCTTTGCGGATGCATCGCAGTCAGCATACGCCGCAGCCGTTTACGTGCGCACGGTAGCTCCCGACGGTAACATTTCGGTTTGTCTACTAACTGGAAAGACCAAAGTGGCGCCGTTAAAAACAACTACTTTAACTCTACCTCGTTTGGAACTGTGCGGCGCAGCACTTTTAGCACAGCTAATGAAACATGTGCAAAGCTCTTTGTCACCGCATATCCGTAGTTTGTATGGCTGGACAGATTCAAGTGTTGCACTTGCCTGGATACGAAAACAACCTGGTAAATGGTCAACATTCGTGGCGAACCGTGTGTCTTTGATACAAAAAGTGATTCCTCCTGAAAACTGGTTGCATGTTCAATCGGCGCAAAATCCTGCTGACTGCGCGACGCGAGGAGTGCTTCCGCAAAACTTAGCGAACCATCCACTTTGGTGGACGGGTCCGAAATGGCTCCAAGAAGATGAATCTACATGGCCCGCGCAATACATTTACTCCACAAACCTAGATCAACGAGCAGAAACAGTCAACTTAGTCAGTACTCCTGAGATTACACCTATCTGGGACCTCATCGAACAGTATTCATCTTTAAGACGGCTGAGAATAGTCACCGCTTACATCCTTCGGTTTGTCAACAAGGCGCGACAACATACTTTAATCTGCAAAAATAAAAAGACAATCTCTCCACTAACAAACAAGTGCTTGCATTTCGGCGAACTTAACGAAGCTTTCAACTTCTGGATAAGGCTGACCCAGAAACAATTTTATTCGGATGAGGTTCAACGACTTCAATTTAACCAACCTGTTGGACGAAGCAGCAAGCTATTGAAGCTCCATCCATTTCTGGATAAAAACGGTCTTATTAGAGTGGGTGGAAGGCTACGCCATTCTTCGTTCCGACCCGAAGTAAAATATCCCCTGGTGCTCCCTGGACATGCCAGACTTACAAGGCTAATATGTGAAGACATCCATTTTTCAACGCTACATGCAGGACCCCAAACGGTGCTTGTTGTGCTTCGCAGTCGTTTTTGGATACTTGGTGCACGCAATATTCTACGCCGAGTATATGGGTCATGTGTCACTTGCAAAAGATACTCCAACGTTCCCCAGCAACAACTTATGGGTGACTTACCAAGATCGCGAGTTGAAGCTTGCCGACCGTTCTTGCAAACTGGCGTAGACTTCGCTGGACCAGTGCATTTACGTCTCTCCAAAGGTCGTGGTACCAAATCTGTAAAAGGGTACATTTCCATTTTTATATGTATGGCGACGGGTGCCATGCATTTGGAACTTGCGAGCGACCTATCTTCATCCACTTTCATAGCTGTTTTCAAACGATTCGTTTCACGTCGTGGTCAATGCAGACAACTATATAGCGACAACGGCACAAATTTTGTTGGCGCCGAAAGAGAGCTCCAAAGGCTTTTGACGCTCGCTATCAGAGACGAACAACTGGCAAAATATCTCGCTGATGATGGTACTGTATGGCATTTCAATCCTCCAGCTTCCCCTCATATGGGAGGTTACTGGGAGGCCGCAGTAAAACGTGTGAAATTCCATTTGCGTCGAACCTTGGGCGACATCCTCTTATTTTTCGAAGAGTTAACAACATTGCTAACGGAGATAGAAGCTTGTGTCAACTCTCGGCCACTTTGTGCAATTACTTCAGATGTTAACGACTTATCTGCTCTAACACCCGGGCATTACCTTATTGGAGAACCACTAAAAACGATACCTGAACCAAGCATAGCCGAGTTCAAAGGAAATCTGGTGAGTAGGTGGCAACTTATCTCTCGTTTAAGGCAACACTTCTGGCAGCGATGGAGCTCTGAGTATTTGTTGATGCAACAACAACGTCTCAAATGGAACCGCCCCTCTCCTAACTTTAAGGTCAATGATCTCGTATTGATTTGCGATGAGAAACTACCCCCCGCAAAGTGGAAGCTGGGCAGAATTATCAATGTGCATCCTGGAGACGACAGCAAGGTCCGTGTCGTTACACTTAAGACTGCTGATGGAGTTCTAATGTGACCGATTGTAAAGATAGCACCACCCTTATTAACTAACGATGATGTACCAGCCTAATCTTTTTTTTTATAAATAACATTAATTATCACTTTTCATTGTTTCTTAAATTAGTTGTTGTTTTTGAAAGAACTATTTTCATAATTCTCTCAAGGCGGGCAGTATGTTTACTTATTTACCCTATGATTGAACACTCGCTTCTCACACATACATACATATGTACTATATTAAAAAAATCCTATTGCTTTCAGTTGTCATTGTCAGTTGTTGGTGACTTTTCATTCGGCATGGTCGCAATAAACACTATCTAATAAAACTACAGTTTACAAAGTTTTCTTCTTATGATTTTTAGTATTTACAGTCCGCTAAAACACAACCATATCAAAAGCTTTTGTCATGTCGATAAAAAGAGCAAAAGTAGGTTTATTATTGTTTAAACATTCAAAAAGTTGAGAACATATCCTAAGAATCGCATCTTCTGTAGACTTGCCGGAACGGAACCCAAGTTGATAATTACTTAAGTAATTGTTTTTATTTAGAAAAGAAGATATTCTTTTAATAATTAGTTTTTCAAAGATTTTAGAGGTGGTGGGAAGAAGTGAAATCGGTCTAAAATTAGCCATATTCTTACGATCGCCTTTCTTATAAAGAGGAATCACTTCTGCACATTTCAATTGCTGAGGGAAACATCCTTGTTCAACACTAAGATTGAAAGTGTAACTCAGAACATCGATACATAAAATGCCACTTTTTTCAGTATAATACTAGAAAATTCATCTGAAGTACAAGATCCTTTATTCTTCAAAGATGAAATAGTTCTATAAGTTTCGAAAGAAGAAATTGGTTCGAAGGCGAAGCTATAAGGTTGTGACTGCTCACAAGCAAATTTGTTGCCATTAAAACAGTTACAATTATAATTAGAATTTATCGTAGGCCTGAGATTATCAGCTATGTTTGTAAAATATTCATTGAATTTGTTTGCAATTGAACGGGAATCCGTAAAGGAAGTATTATTGACCACTACAGAATCAATTGCATTGGATTTTATATTTTTACCTAAAATGGTGTCAATAATTTTCCACTCTTCTTTGGGATTACCTTTATTCTGTAGCAAAAGAGTTGAATAATACGTATCGCGACATAACTCTACTTCTAACTTGACATTTTTGCTAAGTTTATTGTAATACGTTTTTAATTTACTATTCGTTGGATGTTTTCTTAACTTTAAACACACTTTATTCTTTCTATTAATTAAACTAAGAAGGCTTGAGTTCATCCAAGGTTTCAAAAAATTTCTTTTACTAGACTGTTTCACTGATGTTGAAGAGCAAGTTTTAATGTACTCTTGTAAGATAGAACTAAGCATTGCATAAGCTATTGTTGGATCATTTTCAAAAAATACCGATTCCCAAAATTCATGTCTTAAAGCGCTTTCTAATTTTATGTAATCGATTGAAGTTCGATGCGATGAGTTAGAAGGTTTTGTGGCTTCTTGAAAATCATAATAAAGGGCAACGAGCTTGTGATCTGTAATATTTAAATCGAGAACATTGCCAATAAAATTAATGTTGTTGTTTTTGCTCGAGCGAGAAAAAATATGGTCTATGCAAGTGCTAGAAGATTCAGTTACTCGAGTAGCTTCATTTATGAAAGACTTTAAGCCGTGTGCTGCCATCAAAAAAAGATAATTTTCCGAATCTTTATCAAACGAGTCAAGAGTGTCAATGTTCATATCACCAATTAATATTAAATTTTTCAGTCTTTATCTGGCAAACGCCGCGAATAGACGTGTGTCATCAGTGGTTTATTTTGATCTTTATACTTACTTACAAACTCTCTTTAATTTTATTTTAATCATCTTTCGCGAGAGGTGAGTCAAAATAAATTAACTCTCTATATAAGAGCAGGCCTACATACTTTGCCCCATTCACCTACCATGGACTGGGGGGAGGAGCCCCCAGATCAAAATCGGTTTGGGAGCCTCGAATCTGAGGTTATCCTAAGCCGTAGCAAAAAATATAAAAGGAAACACAAAGGCGACGAATTTCCCAACTTACCAGTTATTCAAAATGAAGAAAACATTCCGAGATATACAGTCATCACTGGATTAGAAAAAGAAGGCGAAGAATTAAGAAAGTTATCCTCTTATAACCCAATAAGAATAAATCGCGGTTTAGAGCATATCTCCAAAGACATATTAGAGGTTAAATCTATGCGATCTGGAGACCTTCTTCTTAAAACTTTAAATGTGGGAGTCGCAGAGAAGTTCCTAAAAGCAAAATTGATTGATACCATCCCAGTCAAAATCACTAACCACATAAGTCTCAACTCCATTCAAGGAAGAATTTATTCGAAACACATTGAGAATATATCTGAAGAAGAGCTACTTCAAGAACTCAAAAAGTTTAAAGTAATCGAGGTTCGAAAAATGATGAAGAAAGACAAAGACGCGTTAATTCCAACCGGTGCAGCTATTCTCACTTTCGACCAAATCCGCCGTCCACATGAAGTAAAAATTGGTTGGCTGATCTGTAAAGTAGACGAATATATACGAAATCCCATGCGCTGTATTAATTGCCAAAAGTTAGGGCACACTAAAAATCGTTGCACACGTGCTTCAAATTGCAAAACTTGCTGCATGCCAACCCTTGACACGAAAATAACTGCTCTCGCATTTTCTGCATTAATTGTAATGAGGAAAATCATACCTCTTTCGACCCCTCATGCCCCGCTTTCCTTAGATATAAATCAGTAAATAAAATCAAAGCTGATCGTCGATGCACTGTCCGGGAAGCATGGCAAATTTATAATGACAACCCAAGTCTCCATCAACTACCTCCACCTAAAAAGAGAAATGCATCTACTCCAACTATGGCAGAGATTATTAGAAAAAGAATAGAAAACGATAATGCACAAATTCTCTTATCCCAACACCAACAAACACCAGCCTCACCTAAACCAACCTCACAAGCACCAACAACTCAAACTTCAACTCATGCTCCATCCCCACACACGCAAACACCACCTTCTCTCTCCGCTCACCCATCGACCGCTAACACTTTGATTTCACACACCTCATCAACCATCACGTCATCAGAACTAATCTCTACAAACCTCTCAATCGAAGAATTAAAAAAAAACATACGTTCATCGCTTCCATCTACTCCTCAAACTCATTACAATATTGCCAATGAAACCCAGCTATCATCGATCTCTGATACAGAAATGAGCGATTACAATGATTCTATTCGAACCTCTCCATATAATAATACAACATCAAACAAGCAATCATACCAAAAAAACTCTACAAACCAAACTCACTCAAACAACCAAAACCTCTCAACAAATCAAAATTCTCAAACGAATCAAACCCATCAAACAAATCAAATCCACTCAACAAACAACTTTGAAATACAATAATGACGCTGCTGGATAATGAATTTATTATCCTCCAGTGGAACATACAAGGCCTTATAAACAACAAGCATGCTCTCGAACTTTTAATTTCTAGATACAACCCTGATATTATTATTTTACAAGAAACACACATAACAAAAGCAAATAAATATAGTTTAAGATTAAAAACTACAAACCTTTTTGTTATAACAAAGATTATGATTATTCAAAAGCAGGAATAGGTATTTTTTTTAAACTTACCATTCCGGTTATTAGGCACACTACCTCTACAAACAATCTTCTTTTTCAAACAATAGAAATTCCAACCAGAAAGCCTCTCTATGTAACCAACATCTATAGGGAGCATGAAGTCAACATTACCACAGAAATTCTCAATAACATACAAATTTACAACAACTTTCATCATTTAATAGTCGGAGATATTAATGCCAAACATACACTTTGGGGATCGGATAGCAACAACAGATTAGGATTGATTTTCGAAAATTTCGTCAATGATCACAACCTCGTCCTCTTAAATGATGGATCACCCACGCTTTTCAACACCCGAAATACTTTTTCTGCCGTCGACGTCACACTAGCAACAGAAGATTTAGCCCCACTCTTTCAATGGAATGTGATTCCCCACGCAGAAACTAGAGACCATATCCCCATTATCATCCGAACTCATGAAAAAACATCGTTAAAAAAACCTTCAACTCGATTCAAGGAAAACCAGGCCGACTGGGAACTATTCAAAACATATACAGATTTGCAAGTCACCAATGTTCCTATCTCCAAAAACGTAAACCAAGAAGCAGCTAGAATTAAAAAAATATTAAGAACTGGAGCAGCAAAAGCTATACCAACCACAAAAAAGGCTAATTGCAAAGACGTCAAAAATCCAATTTGGTTCAATAAAGACATAGCAACGCTAGTAAAGATTAAGAATAAAACTTGGAAAAGTGCACGTAGACAACCTACAACCGAAAACTGTTTAGCCTACAGAAAAGCGGCTGCAAAGGTTAAATATGAGTCTAAAAAAGCTAAAAGACAACTTTGGGAAAATTTTCTTAACACGATGAATCCAAATCTTGATTCAAGAACCCTTTGGAATCGTGTTAACTCACTAAGATCACCAAAATACAACCATAATTTTCCATATATCTTTATTGATGGCTCCTTACAAAACGATCCTCAAATTATTGCAAATTCTTTTGCAAGCATTTGGAGTAAATATAGCGAAGATAAAACATATCCCGGTAATGTGCTAGCTAAAAAATCAAACTTCGACTTAAACAATCTGGCCACTCGCGATCCTCGTATTATCCAAAATGAGATGGTTGATAGTATTTCAAGGACTGAATTTGACACGACCTTACAAATGCTAAAAGGAAATACACCTGGAGAAGACAAAATATCATATCGCATGGTGAAATCAGCCTCTGACAGCTTAAAGAACAGGATATGTGACTTATATAACGAGATTATTCGGTCTGGTACCGTTCCACACGAATGGAAGAAAGCCATACTAAAACCGATACCAAAAAACTCTCAAAACCATCACCAAACAAATGGGTACCGCCCGATTTCCCTCTTGCCTGTTCTATCTAAAATTTTCGAAAAAATTATTGGTAGAAGGATAGGATGGTTAATGGAGAAAAAAACAGCAAATGAACAACACGCTTTCAGACCAAACAGAGGAGTACATTCCCTTGTCCACCTTTTGGAACACACTTTGTCAGATAACTTATCTTCTTTTAAACACAGTGTAGTGTTATCGGCCGACCTTGAGAAAGCTTTTGACAGGGTAACCACCTTCCCAGTGATTGAACAACTCCATAACTGGGGAGCTCCAAAACAAATTCTTAAAGTTGTATCTTCTTTCCTAACTGGTAGATCTTTTAAAACCAACATAAGCGGTTTCACATCAAATACCCAAAAGCTTGAAAACGGTACACCCCAAGGATCCCCCCTATCAGTCTATCTATACAACGCCTACATTGATTCTCTGATTAATGAACTCAAAAAACCTGACCTTGCGCTTGACTTCGTTGGGGTTTACGTTGACAATATTTTTCTTGTCGCGTCTGGAAACCCCTCAAAGGTCAACTCAATTCTCAAGTCAGCTGACTCACAAATTTTTGCCTGGACACAGAAAACTGGAGCCATTATCCCACCGTGTAAGACTGAAGCTCTCCATTTGTGTCGCAAAAAGAAATGTTTCCCACCAACGCTCACACTCCGTAACGCTGAGGTCATACTCAAAAAAGAAATGAGAGTTCTCGGAATTACCTTAACGAGGAATCTTAAATGGGATCTTCATGTTAAGAATACTATAAAAAAATTAAAAAATCGTAACAATGCGCTGAGATTAATATGCTCCAAACGAAAAGGACCCCACTTAGAAACAGCCTTAAAAATAACTAAGACCCTAGTTGAAGGTACCCTTCAACATGGTCTCACAAGCTACATGTGGACTTCGAAAAAGAACTTACAAAGCTTAGATGCGGCAATCAACGAATGCTACAGAACTGCGACCGGAAGCCTTAAGACTACTCCCATTCCAGCCTTAAGAACTGAAGCCAGGTACACATCTATCTTGCAACTAGGCAAAAAAAGAGCAGGTAATCTTATCAGCAAAGCTATCTCTGACAGCAATCATCCCCTAAATCCTGCTTTGACGGACCTAACCAACAGGACTAAGGCGAATAGAAAAGGCTCATTATCCTCATTGAGTCAGATCTTAGCCTTAGCTTCGTACCACGGTTTCTTCCCATCTACTACTACAATGGATATCACACCACCACCACCATGGAGAAGACATCTTTTGTCCATAAACGTCAGTCTTTCCACCTTTAAAAAAGAAAACACAAATAATAATATTTATCAAAAACTTTTTCAAGAACTTCTCGAAAACATCCACCCAACAAGAACACTTTACACAGATGGCTCATTTAAAGACAACATTTCATCTTATGCTATTGTAGAACTGGATGGCAACGAAACAGTTCATAGCTTCCAAGGTTTTTTACCAAATGCAACAGGAAGTTTCTTGGTTGAAATTACAGCTTTACTCAAAGCCCTTAGTCTAGCACAATCAAAACATGTAAATACACTTATACTGACCGACAGCCTTAACGCCTTGATTGGATTAAAAAACAATAATAACCACTGCTTCACCTTTGAAAGTATGCGAAGTATCCTCTACAACAACAAGCACATAACGGTTGCATGGATTCCAGGACATGTGGGTATTAAAGGGAACGAAACTGCAGACAGCCTAGCAAAAGAAGTTACGCGCTATCCTCTAACAACAGAACTTCTTAACCTGCCAAATCTCATAAAAAGAACTCTGGAAGCCTATGATAACGATGGCTTAGATAAGGCCTGGAAAAACGAAGTCACCTTTCTACGAAGACACCAGCTTTCACAACATCGACCGCCATACAACATCAAACTAAGTCGTCATGAGTGCGTAACGCTGTTTCGAGTAAGAGTTGGAAAAACCTTGTTCTCAAGTTGCCACTATTTCAAAAAGGAACCACCCAAGGAATGCGGAAATTGTCAGCAACCATTAACTATCTGGCACATTTTTACGGAATGTCCTATCTCCCGGCAAATACCAGATATGACCTCTATTGAAGAAACACAAAACAGACTTTCGATCATACTCAACCCTTCTGATGCTCTCACCATGCCTCGAATTAAGAAAGCTCTAGATCAGCACAACAAATGGAAAGAGATATAAGATCGAACTAAAACTTTCTTGTTAATTCATCTTTTAAATTTTTTCTAAACCTAATCACTTTTTTTCATTGTTATACTCCCACGGTATGGTCTAGTTGCCCCGATGTCTTCAATTTTAAAAATAGCTTATTAAATTTACTTTGTAAGTTATTTTTTGTAAATAAATAAATAAATATTAAATTTTTGGATTTACATGCTTCGAGAATATGACTTAGTTCATCCACAAAGAAACCTTTACTAAAAGCATGTAATCTATAAATGCAAAGCATAGTATAGTTTTTTTTTTTTGAAAGCAGAATGATAACTTTATGATATCTGCACTTTGAACCTCAATTCTTATAAATTCGTGACTAAAATGTTCATCAATATATACTGCCACGCCACCTGATGAATAAGATTCATTGCGAAAGCTGACAAGTGCATAACCCGGTATATTATAATTAGAAACTTCATTTTCAAAAACCCAAATCTCTGTTAGAATAATTATAGTTGGCAATTTCCTTAAGGACTCAATGTGCGCAAGAATCACTGAAAAATTTTTTCTTAAACTACGAATGTTTTGTTGAATGCAAAAACAGCTATCAAAAATACTACTAAAATCTGGCATATCACAAGTATTTTGGACTAAGGGAAATATAGGATTAACAATACTCATATTTTTTCAAAATCAGATTTACAATTAATTCTTACTGAATTGTCACCCTCACTTTTCCTCATAAAAATATTTCCATTTCTAGTCCAGACGTATTTTACTCCCTTCGTAGTTTTCATAGATAGTGCTGTTTTGTACAGTTGACGTCTCTGGTGTGATAAGCATTCGTTTATGTAAATTAAAACATTAGATGTTTATTTAATTTTTTAAAAAAGATTTTATTCGAACGGCAGCGATTCTGCCTCACAAGAAAATTCACAAAATACTGAACAGAATTAACATAATTCATTAGCCTTAAATAATGAATCTGCAATACCCAAAGCCAACTAATTCTCGTCTTCGAATTACCGCATCTTTCCCACAGGTATGCTGGTCATTTTGCTGACCTGTCGTCTGGGATGCCGACACCACTTGCATGCCGTTGTCTCTGCATGCGCTGAGTTCGTATTTCAGCTTCTGTGTCGTTAACTCCTCCGCCGTTAAGATCGAACGTCCGCGTTCGACGACGTCATTGGTTTCAGAAAATGTGAGACGTCATCCAAGCCTAGAGTGATGACTGAGGCTGCACTTTTAGTTTCTGCATTTTTTTTCATGTCGATTTTATTCTTCTTCCGTAAGAGTTTTGATACCAGGTAAAACATAATTGATAGGAGGACTACCACTGTTAGCGAGATGTTTGTAGCTAAATTGATGGTGTTTTTAGTATTAAGAAGACTTATTTGTGCGGTTCCATTTAGACTTAGTTCCTTCATCATTTCGAGAGATAGTTCCTCTTCTACCGCTGCAGCTTTTGACTTAGGTTGAAGAATAGCGGGCAGTGGCTGATGTTTTGTGACCTCATTAGTTTCAAACAGCTTATTATTGACTTCGATCCGAGTGTTTACATGCTTTATGATATAGGTACCATTTAGCCAGATTGTTTCGTTATCAACTCTTACAGGGCCATTGAATTGATTTAGGAATAAAACGTCTGGGGAGATTTCCTCCATTGATGGGATGTGTTGGTTGTTGACTAAAGGGCACGTTGAGATTTGGCTCTTGAGCAGCTTGGGTATGCATGTTGAATTACTTATATCTATGATATCGCTTAAACTACAAATAGTATGGCTATTGAATGATTGACATTTATTAATGATGCCGTATAGTTTATCTTTACATTCTAAAATGGAGTCATATGGGATTTTATTTATTTTAATTCCTGTTCTTACTGTTTTTAAAAGAAATGTATTACATGAGTTTGGACCAGTGGTCGGTAAACTAATTATATAAATAATATTTTTCCCGTCAGAAGCTATTTTTACATTGGTGAATTCGAATGCTTCGTCTATGTTTACAAATGGGATGTTTTTTAGTATTTGTTCGGCTATGCTTATTTCGGAGCTGGTTAAGATATAAGAATTTACAATATTCGCTTTTGCCCAATGAATGGCGTAGGCTACGTTAACTATTTCTTCTTTAATAATATCAAGTTTGTATTTTATTTCCCATATGATCCTATCTTTATCTTGGCTATTTTCCTTTAAAGTTTTCAAAATTTTATTTGTTATATTTGTTATTTCATTGATTCTTCCTACTGTCAATTTATTGATTACAGTTTGTCTGTTGTTATTTATCAATACATTATTCATTTTATTTTTTATAATTTCGTGGTCGTGGTGATCAGGTGATCCCGCGATCCACTTCCAGGCAGTTCCAATAAAATTCAAAGATCTTTTATTTTTCGTTTTAATTCTTAATCTTTGTAAATGATTTTTTATTATTTGGACTTCATGTGACAGGAACGGGTAAAGGGAATGGTTGGATTCGGGGTAAAGTGTGTCTTCCAGGCTTGCGATGAGTTTCTCGTACCCTTCCAACTCTATTATATGGATGATCTTAAAAGTGCCATTTTGAACTTTGGCAGGTCCAGTGTTTATTTTTATGAGTTGAGAGTTTGAGTAATCTAATATCTGCACTTCAGCGTGGTATATGGGAAGCAGGACCCTGGTGGACAGAAATTAATTTTTTATCAAACTTTTATGGACTATTCTACCTGATCTGGTTTTCACTGTGGAATTATAATTTTCAAGTACTTCTTCTTTTTTATACCTAGGATCTAACTTATTCCCTACTCTTTTATTTGCCTTAACATAAATAATTTCTCCTACCTGGTAAACCTTCAAGGGTTTCTTCTTTTTGTTATGATAATTCAAATCAACTTGTTGTTTAGCTTGTATTTTTGCCATGTTTTCACGTCTTGTATGTTCTAGCTCTTCGGGATTGTTAAGCAATCTTCTACCAAAGAATATATCAACGGGTTTCTTCTGAGTCGTTGAGTGTATGGATCTATTATACTCGTAAATGGATCTATCCAATAATTCGGAGAACGTAGAATGGAGATTGTCTGTTTTGAGACATCGAATTAATTCGGAAAGTGTTGAATGGAACCGTTCAACCTGTCCATTCACACAGCTTGCATACGGAGGTGCTTTAAAGACGGTTATTCCAAACATGTTCTCCAACATGAAGGTTATAGAACTTGAACCAAGTGACTTTTCATTATCCATAACCACCGTTTGTGGAACTCCGAACGCTAAAATTAATCCTCTCAAGGGTTCTTTTATGTCTTCTGCAGACCTCGATTTAAGTATTTTTGCAAGTGCATACTTAGAAAACTTATCAATACCGGTTAAAATAATCTTTTTGTCAGTGAAATATATATCGATATGTATTATTTGACCGGGATATTCAGGAATTGGGGTCGGTTGCAACTCAGGATTGTTTGGGTGTCTCTCATATTTGTTTTCCTTGCAAACTTTGCAAGCTTTTGCAATCCTTTCAGTTTTTGCCTTCATATTGGGGAAAAAGAAATTTTGCGAAATTTGAATTCTGTTCTCTCGAGCATTTCTATGTGCGCGATTATGCTCTTTTATTATTTCTTCCTCCTGTCTAACTTCGTCTATAAGATCTACTACTATACTTCTAGAAAAGCGTGCCTTATATTGTCTAAAGTGCATAGGGTATATTTCCTGTATTAGTCCGAGAATATTTTCCTCTGTTTTAATAACATTAGTGACAGATGGATTTAGATACTTCTTAAGAATGCTTATTAATTTATCCCGAGTATAATTTATTTCAACTATATTGTGTCGGTGATATGTAGGAAAAACAATTTTAAATTCGTATGAAGGAGTACTACCTATAGCTAATATTATTTGATTTTTAAATCCATTTATAGGTGCGTCAATGATTTGGAGGAGTTCTTGGCCAGAACTCTCGTCACTGTGTTGGGATACCGTTAAGGTGTTAATATCAGAATGAATAGGTGCTCTAGACAATGCGTCCGCCACCACATTTGTCCTTCCAGGTTTATACCTTAATTCGTAGTTGTATTCCTCCAGCCTAGCCTTCCACCTCTTCATCTTGGTGTTACTGTTCTTATTGCTGAGAGCAAACGTAAGAGGCTGATGGTCTGTGAAGATACGTACTTTTGCTGAGCCATATAAGTATGATCTAAGGGAACTTAACGCCCATACGATGGCCAAAAGTTCTTTTTCATTTGCAGCAAAGTTTTCCTCTGCTTTAATCAAGGTTCTTGAAATAAAGGTAATAGGTTTACCTCCTTGTTCAAGGACGGCTCCAATTGCAAAATTCGAAGCGTCCGTGGTTAGATCAAAGGGTTTTGAGTAATCAGGATATGCCAACATTATATCCTGAGAAACGAGAGCATTTTTCAATTTTTGGAAGGCCTTAATGGCTTCATCGTTAAGATGTACCGGTGATTTTGCAGATTTGGTCTTGGACACTCGTCCCTCCTCCCCTCTTAAAAGGGCCGTTAAGGGTTTGGCAAGCTTTGCATAATCATTAACGAAGCGCCTATAATACCCTGAGAGGCCAAGGAAAGAACGCAATTCTTTAAGGGTTTCCGGCTTCGGGAAATCAAGAATCGCTTTTACCTTTTCCGGATTCGTTTTTATACCACTGGCAGAGATGATAAATCCCAAAAATACCACTTCAGTTTGAAAAAACTTACATTTGTCCAATTGGACCTTCATGTTTGCTTTCCGTAAGGTCTCAAAAATTGTCTCAATATGCTTAGCATGGTCAGCTTCATTCTTACTGTAGATAATAATATCATCTACATAAACTTGGCAGAATTTTCCGATATATTCGTTGAGTATATCGTCCAATGTTCGTTGAAAAATTGCCGGGGCGTTTTTTAACCCAAAAGGCAACCTTACAAACTCATATTTCCCATTGTTAATTGAGAAGCTGGTTTTCTCGATATCTGATTCCCTCAAGGGGATCTGATGAAAACCGCTCTTTAAATCCAGTACTGAAAAAAAGGTGTTCCTTCCTAAATGTGCGATCACTTCATTGATATCCGGGATGGGATATCTATCCGCAATGGTGACAGTATTGAGTTTCCTGTAATCTATTACCATGCGATATTGTTTGGTACCAGAGGAGTCTGCCTTTTTTGGCACAATCCATACAGGTGAATTATATGGAGACCGTGAAGGTCTTATGATGCCATCATCAAGCAATTGTTGCACCTGCTTCTCCACTTCCTCCTTCAAGGACATGGGAAACGGGTAATGTCTACTATGAACAGGTTCCTCCGTAGAGGTTCTAATTTCTGCAATAATTTTGGTTGTGTATGTTAGTTTCTCGTTTGGATCAGCGAATAGGCTCAGATTCTTTTGCATAATGGGTAATAATAAATTTTTCTGTGGAGAGGTTTGAAATTTTTCTAAAAGAGTGTGAATGTCGAGTGAGTTGACCGACTGTGATTTAAGTTGTTTAATTTTTATACGAAATTGGTTACCGATTAGCATGTAGCTATCTTTAGTATAAATAACAGCTGATAATTGTTTCAAACTGTCATTCCCTAGAATTCCATGGAACGTTTTTAAGGATGGTAGTAAGAAAAACTTAATCGATGTATTTTTCAAGCCGAATAAGCTTATGAATGTATGTTGGCAGACTTTGACGTCGCCAGCTATTGATTTAGCATAAAATATTTGTTGATTATTAATAGGTTTCGAAACAATATCAGGTCTTATGTAATTTTTACTAGACCCTGTGTCTATGAGAAATTTTAGCATTTCCCCACTTCCAGTTCGACACTCAAAATACGGAAGCGAGGAATCGCTTAACCTAAAAAATTAATATCAGTGTATTCGTTGAATTCCGAATGCAAATGCGTATCGGGAAGATTTTGGGTATATTCCTCTAATGATTGTTCGTAAAGGTTGTCTGAATCTAAAATAGATTGCTCGTATTCAGCATGCAACATATCAGGGTTTTCTAAAGCTTCAGATATGTGAAAATTTCTTTGTGGTTCGCCGTAGTTACCGCTTGGCCGAGGTTGTTGGGTTGCATTAACCTGACGGAAGTTTTGTTTATTATTCTGGTTGCCGTATTGCTGCTGGTTTTGCTGGTGAATACGCCTTAACTGAGCAGAAGGACCTTGGGTTACAGGTTCTGTTTTAATTAATTGCTTATTATTAGCAGAAACGAAATTATTATTCTGAGGATTAGGATACCTCGTGAAAAATGGTTTGGGGGAATAGTTTTTAGGATCTTGTTGAGGATAGGAACGTGTCTGGTTTGACTGAATGGGATTTGTTTTCTTAAACATGCCATTCTGTTGGTCATGCATAGGTTTTCGAACAAAACCATGTGTATTATTTGTTTGGCTAGAGCGATAGCTTTGATTTTCTAGTTTCATACATAAACTCAAAGCTTGGGGTAGGTCTGTGGGCTCACGCATACCCAGTAATCTTGGTAGATCACCTTTCAGACCTCTAATGAACGTATCAAGGGCTTTATTCCGATACGTTTGTGTAAGCACTTTCATAGCTTCTGGACCTATATCCATGCTAGCAATAATGTTTAAAATTAACGAGAGGTGTGAATATACCGTATTATAAAATTCATTGATGTCTTTCCCACCCTGTACTAATTTCATCATCTGAAATTCTAAAGTTCCTAAATCGCGTTTATCTGTGTAATGATTAGCTAGACACTGAGAAATGCTAGCCCAATCTAATGGTGTATTAAATGATTCTAATGCTATATCTGCCTTCCCAATTATTTTATTTCTAATAATATTGAGTATCCCAAAATATTTTGGGGTTCCCCTCAGGTGATCGTAAACACCTAACACCCTATCAACGCTTTTCTTCCAGGAGTTAAACTCGTTCGGATCACCAGAAAAATCCCTAATACTTTTTACTATCGCTGGGATAGTTTCTAACTCACGAAGCCTATCCCGAAATTCAGGGGAAAAAGTCTGATCGTAAATTGGAGCAGAATCTGCATAAGGATTAATGTTGGAATGCATCGTTCTTTGTATTTGCGTTTCAACGACCCGCGAGACAATAGAAGTAATTAGTGCTTCCAGAGCCGGTGTTGCTTGAGGTATTGGTGTTGTTTGAGGTATTTGTGCTGCTTGGGCTATTGGTGTTGCTCGGGGTATTTCTACCTCAGGCTGAGACGCACTGGTCGATTGGAAGGAAGCATTATTATCGCTAGACTGCCCATTAGCAGTCAAATTAATAATCTGATCTACCACACTATTTCCGCTGGTTTCAGCTTGATTTGGTTGGCCCCTGGTCAAGACCATTTTTTTTTTTTTTTTTTTTAAATTATTAACTTGTATGGGATTGGGAGAGAACTGGGATGGATTTCAGGAATCTAATTTTTGCACTTTTTTCCTTAGTTAACAACTAAACAATATAACTTTCTCAATAATAATAATAATAACTTTCACAACAATATAACTTTCACAATATAACTTAATTATTCTTACATAAAAGTGGTTAGAAACCACATCTTCAACGCTGATGGAGGGGCTAAATCCTTTTTACCGTAGTTACTGGGGCACCTTTCTCCACTCTCCCTCGTTGCCAACTTTAATCTACAGATGTAAGCTGGATTTTTTGTGTCCGTTGGTTAACTCAGGCCTGTTTTATAGTGTCTTTTTTCGCGTACTCGTTTTTTGTCGCGGCGAGCTAACTTTTAGGTCGACTTATACGTCAAATTAAACTTTAACTTCTCGAAACGCGGCGAGCTAAACTTTTAGGTCGACTTACACGGTTTTCGGAAAAACGCGAATGCACTTTTTTCAAAACTTTTTAAACCTGAGCCCCACGTTGGGCGCCAATTAAAACATTAGATGTTTATTTAATTTTTTAAAAAAGATTTTATTCGAACGGCAGCGATTCTGCCTCACAAGAAAATTCACAAAATACTGAACAGAATTAACATAATTCATTAGCCTTAAATAATGAATCTGCAATACCCAAAGCCAACTAATTCTCGTCTTCGAATTACCGCATCTTTCCCACAGGTATGCTGGTCATTTTGCTGACCTGTCGTCTGGGATGCCGACACCACTTGCATGCCGTTGTCTCTGCATGCGCTGAGTTCGTATTTCAGCTTCTGTGTCGTTAACTTGTACACATTCTCTGGTTTCAAAGCTCCAAACAGTTGTTTTGTATTTAATTGTTCTTTCTTTTCACGTTTTTGTTTCATAATTTTCTCCTTCATAAGGTGTGAGACAAATTTTACATGCAATATATTTGTGTTTGTGGAACTCTGCTTCCTTTTCCTTATTTGCGTTGCATAACATTTATCAATATCGGATTCTCTTACACTCACATTTAATGCATCACGAAAAAATCCGACAGCAAGGTCAATGAGCGGAATGTCTTTTCTGATTGGAACATTTACTACTTCCACACTATTTGAGAGAAGTTGTTGTTCAAGATGGTTTACTTTTTCTTCCAGAACAAAAATTTTTTCTTCCTTCTCTTCGATAATTTGATTTAATTTATCGATCTGATCTTTGTGAATTTTTTTTATTTGTAGAATTTCCTTATAGATCATCGCCAAGGTGACGTTAGTTGGTATCTCCGTTGTTACATTAGATGTGTTGTTGGCGTTGGTGGTGAGAGAGATAGCCGTTTGTGCTTTCGGGGCAGTGGGGGCATGGTAGGCAGCCGATGTGTTGCTTATCTGTGGTGTAGTAGCTAAAGATGATGCTGATGGATGTTGTGGTGGCGGTATATTATGTTGATGCTGTAGCTCTTGTTGTATTACAGCTGTTACAGATGGCATGTGCTCTTGTCTATTTCTATTAGGTGGTGGTGGTGAGGAACGAAGTGAATTTCGTCTTGTTTTTTTTGCAAGAATCGCACTGATACCCAATGTTATTACTTTTCAAGTATTCTATGTCACTAGCTTTAAGATTAACACACTTCAAATGAAAAAATATTTTGGGAGCGTTTCGCTCAACTTTAAGTTTACAAATGCAAGACATTATGATTAAAATAGATAGAGTCGTAAACACGAGATGTGCACCCCACACGTTCTCAAGTTGAACAGGATTCTAACTGTTTAGTTAATACAAACGGAAATAATGAAATTAGTAACAATTCATTTAACGAAGAAGTAAATGAATGTGTGTCTAAAGGCCAACGGATTGAAAGAAAATCAATTTCAAGCGCACCTTTACTGTCACTGACTTCTAGCTATTTGGGAAGAAAACACGAAATTATTAAAGAAAACGACAGTCGGTATCAAATCGATAATAAAGAAAATGATAAAAGATTCAAATTATTGTGGAGTAAACTAAGGATCGATCATTTTCAAAACGAATTAGAGTTAAAAAGCCTTAGTGAATTTATTCAGCATCATATACGAACGATTAATGAAATACCTCTAAACGCTAAAACGTATAGGTACCCCAAGGTACATAACGATGAGGTAAACAAACAAATAGAAAAACTACTTGAAGATGGAATTATACGGCATAGTCAATCTCCTTGGTGAAGTCCTTTATGGGTTGTTCCAAAAAAATCTGATATTAACGGAAATCCTCAATGGAGGATGGTGATAGATTTTAGGAAGTTGAATGATATTACCATATCTGATTCTTACCCGATTCCGAATATCAACGATATTCTGGATCAACTTGGCGAAGCAAAGTATTTCACAACCTTAGATCTCAAATCAGGATTTCATCAAATACCGTTAAGCAAGGAAAGTATTGAAAAAACTGCTTTTTCAACACCATATGGACACTTCGAATATACCCGAATGCCGTTTGGTCTTAAAAATGCGCCATCTTGTTTCCAAAGAATGATGAATACTGTTTTGTCAGACCTGTTAGGAAAACAATGCTTTGTTTATATAGACGACATAGTTGTTTATGGTAATAGTCTAGAGGAACATATCTAAACACTTAAAAATGTATTTCTGAAATTGAAAGAAGCAAATCTAAAAATCCAAATAGACAAGTCTGAGTTTCTAAAGGAAGAAATCCAATACCTAGGATACCTCATTACAAACCAGGGCTTACTCCCTAATATAGAAAAGGTTAAGGCAAGTGATAATTTACAGGAACCCAGAAATTCTAAAGAAATAAAAAGTTTTATAGGAATGATTGGATATTACCGAAAATTTATAAAAAAAATTCAGTATTGTTGTAGCTTCACCTTCACCTCTGTATAAATTATTGAAGAAAAGCGTTGAATTTAATTGGAAGGAAGAACAGAGCAATAGTTTCAGTGAACTTAAAAGGTTATTAACTGAATTTACTTTGTTGCAATATCCGAAAATCGAAAAGCAGTTTATTATTACAACTGATGCTAGTAACCTGGGACTTGGTGCTGTCGTATCGCAAGAATATTCAGGAAAAGATTTACCTATTCATTTTATAAGTAGAACTTTGAATAAAGCTGAGGTTAATTATAGTACTACAGAAAAAGAATTCCTTGCCATTGTATGGGCAATAAAACAGTTTAGACCTTACCTTTATGGGCAAAATTTCATTATAAAAACTGATCATCGACCGTTAACATGGTTATTTAATGTCAAAGATCCAGGATCAAGATTAATTAGATGGAGGTTAAAATTAGAAGAATACGACTACAAAATCATTTATAAAAAAGGTGTAGATAATGCGGTTGCTGATGAACTAAGCAGGAATTTGGTTTTCCCAGTGTTTGAGAACCAAGAACCGGTAATTCGGAATGGTAGTATGGAAACTAAGTTAAGCAAACAACAAAAACGTCCTTTGTTTTTGGAGAAGACTTTTTAACAGATGAAGAATTAGAAGATGATGAAAATGTATTAAGACAAATTTACGAAGAAGAATGCGGGTTGGATAGACCTTGCACTAGTAGAGTTGTGAAGGAGAAATTGGATAGGAACATTGTACATGAAAGGGATATATCCGATAATCTTGTAATAAAAGATATTAATGTCAATAACCAAAGCAATATACAAAAGGTTGTGAAAACTAGAAATCAAGAAGATATAAACGAAGGGTCTTCAGAAAACAATGAAGTCATAAATAATAAAGAACAACAACAAATGATATTAAAAGGATATCATGATGGGCTCATTGGAGGCCATGGCGGACAAAAAGCCACAATCAGTAGAATAAAAGAAAGATTTTTCTGGGTAAATCTAAATAAAGACGTTGTAGAATACATCCAAAGCTGTAACCAGTGTCAGAGACAGAAAATTAATAGGCATCCACGTAGGAACCCAATGAAGATAGTAACTTCAGCAGATCATAGTCTTGAAAAAGTGGCAATGGATTTAACTGGTCCATGCATTCAAAATAATAAAACTATTTTTTCTTTAACTATTCAAGATGATCTAAGTAAATTTATAAAGTATATCCCTATAGAAAACAAAAGGAGTGAAACGGTAGCTAGAGCTTTTACAGACGAATGGGTACTAAATTTTATAATACCAGAATACATTCTCACTGATAATGGTGGTAAATTTGTTAATGATTTAATGAAGGAATTATGTAAAATGTTTGGCATAAAACATTTGCGAACCAGTAATGCTAATGCATACCCGCAATCGAATGGATCTGCTGAGAGATCTTATGCTAGACTCGGTGAATATTTGAGGTTAATTAATAAAGGAAAAGCCAAGCCAGAATATTCAAAATTATTTAGGTATGCGGCTTTCTGTCATAATACTGCTATTCATAACAGCACAGGATTTTCTCCATATGAAATGATATTTGGAAGAAAGGCTAACATACCAAGCGAATTCAGTAACTTAAGTTTTAAGACTACAACTGATTATACTCAGGAATTACAACTTAAACTAGTTAGAATGGAAACAGAAGCTAAAAGGATTATGTTAGGCAAGAAAACTAAAGCAAAAGAAAGATATGACAAACGAATAAGTTCTAACGTAAGCGAATTTAAGAAAAATGATTTAATTCTAGTAAAAAATGATAAGAGAGACAAGTATAAAATTATAAAAGTTTTAGAAAACTCTGTTGTAATAAGACCATGATCTACAATAAAAGTAAAGTAAAACACTATAAAGTCTGACACGTTTTATTTACATATTTATCCTTCATAGGTTCGGAAACAAAATCACTATGTTATATATAATATATATAAAATATATAAAATCTGATACGTTTTATTTATAGGTTCTTATTCATTTTAAATGGCGTATCTAGTAAAATGTGGGAAAACTTTTTCTCAAATGGCATTTACTTCAAGAATATCGGAGAATCGAGACAACAAAGTGGAAAAGTCTCAATAGTAAATAATATTAACCTTTGTGATGTTGCAGATCAAATAGATGTAATAACTATCTTTGTTGCAAATGTAAATGATAACTGTTTTACCGAAATTCCAGAATGTGATTTTATAAGAAAAACTAGAATACAGATTGCAAGTTTATGGAAGGATTTTAACATTGTTTACCATCTACTTGGGGTAGATAGAAGCAATAAAAGGTACAAAAGAGGTCTCTTAAACATAGTAGGGTAAGGTCTAAAGTTTCTATTTGGAATTTTAGATAGCGAAGACGCTAAACAATACGAGGAAGCTTTTATAATAACCAAACAAAACAGTGAATATATACATAAGAGTCAGCAAGAAGAAATCAAAATTCTAGATGGGTTAAACAAACAGAATATGGTTCTTAGAAGTGCATATTATGAATTGGGAAACTTAACAAATACTCTTACATTAGAGGAAATTTCAAACAAAACTAATAAAGATAGAAAATATTTTGCTTTAAAAGAATATTTTACAGAATTTAAGCTCAGGATTTATTTTCTTATAAGTCAAACTGAAATGACAATCAATCAATTAACTGAGGCAGTTCTGTTTCTACAGGATAATGTTATTCATCCAATTGTAATCGAACCGAAACATTTCATACAACTTTTGAAAAATAGTGATAAGGAATACGTAGTGCTATTTACACCAAGTTTAGAATCATATAATAGTCATATAATGAAGGAAATAAATCCAATTGCTTATTTAAAGGGAGATAGATTGGTCATAATTTTATCAGTTCCATTACTTGAGAGTTCAAAATCAGAAGTTTATGAAATGATTAATTTACCATATGGAAAAAAAAGGAAATTTTTATATTTTAGATTTAAGAACATAAAAATAAATATTTTATAATCAAGGAAAATAAAGAGGAATATATTCTAAGTAATGATATTTCAAAAGATTGTAAGAGAATTGATAAACAATTAGAATTCAAGAACAGTGTTCTAAATAAAGACTGCAAATTAATTATTTTTATGAACAGAATAAATAGTACCTAACTGTAATTTGAAACAAGTTTCAAATCATGTTGAAATTTTTCACAAAATCGCAGAAAATAAATATTTATTCGCCCTAAGCGAAGAAACCAAGTACAAATGTAACTGTTCGAAAAGCGAATATAATAAAGAAGGATTTATAAATAATATTGGAATCAAAAATATAAAAAATAGTTCTGCTTTTGAAACAATAGAAACGAGATTTAAAACTTCTAATCAAGAAATAACGTTAGAAAATAAAGATATGTATCGTCCTGCACCCGAGGACTGTTGTAATAATGTGAAATTAAACGAATTAGATTATGAAAATGTCAATTTTCCAAATTTTTTTTTTTTTTTTTTTTTTTTTTTTTTTTTTTTTTTTTTTTTTTTTTTTTTTTTTGTCAGGAGTAAATCTTCAAAAGACACTTAGTAGTATTCGATACCAAGTAGTGTGGGATTCTTACCCACTAAAAACTCCTCATAATCAGAACCAATCTATAAACGATCGACAACAGATTTTTCTTTCTCAATAATATTATCGCTTTAAGGGAAGCTTAAACTTTTAATGCTTCCCATGACTTTTAAGCCATTAGCTCGTGTGGCTTGGTTCTTCTTAATCTCCGAACATTGCCTCTCGTATTTAATACGGACTCCATTTTAGAGTTGATATGACTATGCAGTCGCTGATTGTGTGATACAGCATGTTTTCTTACAACTTCTGTAACCGTTTCTATTTGTAGGTCACGATGTAAATCGCTATTTCTTATATACTGTGAGGCTTCTTTGTCCGTGGCTGGGGTAAAACTCAGCGGACCCAGGGTTTTTCCCCGAGGAAGCTCGAAGACTCGGGCTGCTTTAATCCAACTTCTGAATAAATAGGCGAAACACGGTAAATACGAATTATAATGTTTTTCTTTTAATAACTGGGTAATTAACAAAGCTTTTACAAGAGTGTTCAAAGTCTGTGGTCGGGCGGAAAATGCGCTCGCTTAACTGCTGGCACGGTAGGGGCGACAAATACTCCGAGTACGGCCTCTGGCTTTCCTTCTAGATCGATGGAGGTCGGTGTAGTCGTCTTGGGATGGTATGGCCTTGTTTAGCTATTTAAGACTGGATCCGCTCCTGGAAATAAATAAGTTTAAATGTTAGGAACGATGCCCAGATTATGGCGCCCTGCTTCTTGAAATTGACAGGGGTACGGAGTGGCTATAACAACCACAGATGTTGAATTAGCCCAAAGAGACCGGAGTGGTCACCGTTTGAGAAACTCAAATTTTGGCCAAGAATTCACCAACGAGACCGGTATGTTGGTCACCGTTGACAAATTCAAAGTTGACGAGGAGAAAATCGGGAATTTACCAATGAGACCGGTATGTTGGTCACCGCTGACAAATTCAAAGTTGTCGAGGAGAAAATATGGAATTTACCAATGAGACCGGTATGGTGGTCACCATTGACAAATTCAAAGTCGACGAGGAGAAAATATGGCATTTGCCAATGAGACCGGTATGTTGGTCACCGTTGACAAATTCAAAGTTGAAGAGGAGAAAATCGGGAATTTACCAATGAGACCGGTATGTTGGTCACCGCTGACAAATTCAAAGTTGTCGAGGAGAAAATATGGAATTTACCAATGAGACCGGTATGGTGGTCACCATTGACAGATTCAAAGTCGACGAGGAGAAAATATGGCATTTGCCAATGAGACCGGTATGCTGGTCACCGTTGACAAATTCAAAGTACGCAGCAGGGATAGAGAAACGAAAATATTATTAAAGAGGTATTCCCCCAATTAATAATGGTAATTGCTTCTCTCCTTTTTCGGCAAATTTCACTTGTACTTATAATGTTTTGCCCCACAAGTGAGTGTGAGGTATACGAATAAGCGAAATCTTTCCATTGTTTCACCCAACCACACGCTTACCTATCGTTGGTTACCTACCACCGCACATGAAAACAATTAATTCCATCGCAGATGGCAGAGCGCTGGTCGCTGTTGTGTTGAATTAATTTTTGCATAGAGCCGCAGTCGTGCTGTGCACCAACCGAATAATGCATATGCACACACAATGGGTTTTCGGTGTTTGTTGTGATGCGGTGTATGATTTCACTCGCGCATTAATGTCTCCTACGGGACCATTGTTGTCGGTTTCATTCCCCAAGGTGCTGGGCATTCTTAATTCGCGACCGAAATTTAGCAATGCCGGGGAGTAACCAGTGGAATCGTGACGGCTCGTATTCATCGCAAAGGTCAGCTCGGGTATGTGGTCATCCCAATGTCGTTGGTTGCCTTGAATGTATTGGGCAATCATCGTTTTCAACACACGGTTTACTCGTTCAGTTGGATTCTCCTGCGGGGTGTACGGAGCAGTGAGGCGATGAGCTATGCCCAAATCGGCAAGTAATTCTCGGAAGGAATGGCTAATGAATTGGCTCCCATTATCAGACAGTACCATCCTCGGGATTCCGAACCGAGTAAAAATCCTCTCGCGGACGGCTTTTATCAGGCTTGCAGCAGTAGCGGCGGGGAGGGGAACAGCTTCTACCCACTTGGTGAATTTATCGGTGAACACCAACATCACCGTGTTGCCTTTCATTGAACGGGGCAAAGGCCCTATGAAATCCATACACACTACGTCCCATGGTCCCTCAGTTTGGGTCGTATGCATAAGGCCGCTTGGTTTTTGCTGAGAAGGTTTATACTGGTTGCACGTCTTACACTGGCGAACATATTTAGCGATATCGCGGCACATTCCCGGCCAGTGATACTTTATCATAATTCGGGCTGTCGTTTTGGCGATGCCTAAATGACCAGCCGTTACCACGTCATGGTTTTCGTACAGCACCTGTCGACGGTCCGCTAAGGGTACACACAGTTTCCATTCATCGGCACCAGGATCGGATAAGGGGTTAGTACTCGTGAATCGACGGTAAAGCCTCCCGTCTGAAATTCGGAAGTCAGGGAACTTTTCGGGCGTTTGTCTCACTTGCTCACGTTTGATCTGGACCCATTCTGGATTCGCGTCTCGCATTACGGCTAGTCGGTCTATTTCGGTTATTGTCAAAGGGTCTCGCGACAGTGTGTCAGCCACCACTAGTGCAGTCAATGAAGCGAAAAATAGGGCCTTACCTCCGAATTTTTTTACTGTGAACCGATTTGCATGAAATTTTGGAATTAGGATCATCTTACCCTTAACTTCAAAAGTGAAAATGATTTGAACACCGCCACCACCCTGAGGGTGGTTGCCACGCCTTCTCGGGGGTGAATTTTTTTTCTTCAAAATTACCTCGGATATCGATGGAAGGCCTAATTTAAAGCAAAAAATCATATATAAAGTTTTTCACTAAGTCCTTCGAGTTATTGGCAATTGAAAACTCGCAATTTTTTCACGTTTTTCATCTATTTATTGCAAATATCTCCAAAACTATACGTTTTATCGAAAATTTTATAAAGAACGAAATTGTAGCAGGTAAAAAAATGAACAAAAAGAAAAAAACATTAAATGCTCCCTTTATTTGCACTACAGCTCACTTATTTTACGTGCAAAAGACTTTTAATAGTGCTCATTTTAAAGATTATTTCAAGCACTACAAAACATTCTCTCATATTAGAATGCATAAAATGCATCTGCTCGCCGCTAAATGGCATTGACCACAACGATTAAATTTCAGACAAAATAAAAAATGGCTTTGATCTTTTATATCTAGCTTAATATTGTTCTTAGAATACTTTATAAAAAACCAAATTGTTCATTTTTTTACCTGCTACAATTTCGTTCTTTATAAAATTTTCGATAAAACGTATAGTTTTGGAGATATTTGCAATAAATAGATGAAAAACGTGAAAAAATTGCGAGTTTTCAATTGCCAATAACTCGAAAAGTGTTGGACTTAGTGAAAAACTTTATATTTGATTTTTTGCTCTAAATTAGGCCTTCCATGGATATCCGAGGTAATTTTGAAGAAAAAAAATTCACCCCCGAGAAGGCGTGGCAACCACACCCAGGGTGGTGGCGGTGTTCAAATCATTTTCACTTTTGAAGTTAAGGGTAAGATGATCCTAATTCCAAAATTTCATGCAAATCGGTTCACAGTAAAAAAATTCGGACCTAAAATGCTTCATTGACTGCACTACACGTTCAACGTTCCTTTTCGGTATTGGATGTCGAAGTCATACTGCTGCAGCTCCAATGCCCATCGCGCCAACCTTCCCGACGGGTTTTCAAGGGAATGCAGCCATTTGAGAGAATGGTGATCGGTGATAACGTTAAAATGGTACCCTTCCAAGTAAGGGTGCATTTTACGTATCCCCCACAAAATGGCCAAGCATTCTTTTTCCGTGGCGGCATACTTTACTTCGAGGTCGGTCAGCGTTCGGCTGGCGTAAGCAATCACTTTTTCATGCCCCTCTAGCTTCTGTGTCAATACTACACCCAGGCCATATTGACTGGCGTCCGTCTGCAAGGTGAACGGTTGCGTGAAGTCGGAACACGCTAGAACGGGGGCTTCGGTCAACCTGGATTTAAGGGCATCGAATGCGGCTTGTTGCTCGTCGGCCCATACCCACTTAGATGTCTTCTTCAAGAGGGACGTGAGGGGAGTGGCGATGGTGGAGTAGTCTTGAATAAAGCGGCGATACCAGGAACAAATGCCTAGAATGCGTCTAAGTTCCCGTATGCTCGTAGGCGCTTTCAAATCTCGCACGGCTGCAACCTTATCAGGGTCGGTACTGATTCCGTCTTTGCATACTACGTGACCTAAGTACTTCAGACTCGGTCGGCAAAAATGGCATTTGTCTGGGTTTATTTTCAAATTTGCGGCGCGTAACCTCCGGAATACTTCTCCCAAATGCTGCAGATGGTCTTCGAACGTTTTACTGATGATGATTATATCATCCAAATACACCAGGACGTGTTCTTCCATGTCATGCCCAAATATTTCGTCCATGGCCCTCTGGAATGTGGCTCCGGCCGAGTGCAATCCGCACGGCATCACATTCCATTCAAACAAACCACGGCCGGGGACGGTGAAAGCGGTATATGGCCGGCACTCTGCCTTCAACGCGATCTGCCAATAGCCTTGCTTGAGATCGATGGTTGATAGGTATCGAGCCCCTCGCAACTTGTCTAGGATGGATGAAATGTAGGGCAACGGGTAGGCGTCTTTATACGAAATTTCATTGAGCTGGCGGAAGTCAACGCATACCCTCCAGGACCCTTCCTTCTTGCGTACCAGTACCACGGGGGAACTGTACGGGCTTTTGGAGGGACTTATTTTTCCTGTCGCCAGCAAGTCATCGATCTCCTCGTTGATGATTTGCTGCATGGCCGGATTGCGCGGGTAATAGCGCTGTTTAAAAGGCTCGGGGTTCTTTAGGCGTATGACGTTGGGTCTTACGGTTGATATGCCCTTCGTTTCGCTAAACCGGGGTAACTCTTCGTCTAAGAATTCTTTTAATCGTGCGGCCTGGTCCAGGTCTTGTGGTTGGCTTCCATTTCGATCGTACCCTGCTTCTTCGGTAAGCGCCCCTAAAACACCGGACGACAGAGGTACCTTCCTCTTTCCACTGGAGACGTCTTGTCCTCCCCATGTTAATTCGCAGCCGGCTTGGCCTTGGAGATCCATTCCTAACATGGTATCTCCTTCTAGGTTCGGCATGCAGCTCAACGGGAATCGGTGTTGGACCTGGGGGCCGGGCGGTTGCCTAGGGGTTGCCCCAGCGTCGGCCGGTTGGCTAGTCTGCGCTGCTGAAGTAGCACGTTCGAAGTGCTGGTGACGGTGCGCTAATTGTGACGTAGACGGGGGAGAGGTTGGGTTAGCTGGTTGGAGTAAATGAACTTGGAGGCTGGTCTGGTACACGGACGGTTTGGCTTTGCGTGAGGCGGTGGAATTGGGGTCTTCTTCCTCAGCATCGTTCCGAGCCTCGATTTTCTTTTCCCATTCCATGCACAGGTTTTGGGTGGACTTATGCGCTCGCAGCTCCTTCAGGTGCTGGCTCAGTCTCTGGCGTAAGTCACGTACGGTGCCGGCGGTGTTCAGTCCTCGCAGACTAAGCGTCTCGATGAGCTCGGGCTTCTTTAAAAAGTATATGAATCCTAGGTTCTCGTATGGGTTGAACTCATCGGAGTGTTCGGAGGTCTGGTCGGACATTTCGGGCTGGTTTTCGTGATTCGCCATGTTGGACGTCGGTCGGTCGGCAGCGGTCGGATGCGGTCGGTGGACAATGCTGTAGTTCCAGGTAACAGGCGGTCGGTGGTTGAACTTTCAGCAGGGTCCCTGCTCGGGCGCTAATTTGTGAGGCTTCTTTGTCCGTGGCTGGGGTAAGACTCAGCGGACCCAGGGTTTTTCCCCGAGGAAGCTCGAAGACTCGGGCTGCTTTAATCCAACTTCTGAATAAATAGGCGAAACACGGTAAATACGAATTATAATGTTTTTCTTTTAATAACTGGGTAATTAACAAAGCTTTTACAAGAGTGTTCAAAGTCTGTGGTCGGGCGGAAAATACGCTCGCTTAACTGCTGGCACGGTAGGGGCGACAAATACTCCGAGTACGGCCTCTGGCTTTCCTTCTAGATCGATGGAGGTCGGTGTAGTCGTCTTGGGATGGTATGGCCTTGTTTAGCTATTTAAGACTGGATCCGCTCCTGGAAATAAATAAGTTTAAATGTTAGGAACGATGCCCAGATTATGGCGCCCTGCTTCTTGAAATTGACAGGGGTACGGAGTGGCTATAACAACCACAGATGTTGAATTAGCCCAAAGAGACCGGAGTGGTCACCGTTTGAGAAACTCAAATTTTGGCCAAGAATTCACCAACGAGACCGGTATGTTGGTCACCGTTGACAAATTCAAAGTTGACGAGGAGAAAATCGGGAATTTACCAATGAGACCGGTATGTTGGTCACCGCTGACAAATTCAAAGTTGTCGAGGAGAAAATATGGAATTTACCAATGAGACCGGTATGGTGGTCACCATTGACAAATTCAAAGTCGACGAGGAGAAAATATGGCATTTGCCAATGAGACCGGTATGCTGGTCACCGTTGACGAATTCAAAGTTGACGGGGAGAAAATATGGAATTTACCAATGAGACCGGTATGTTGGTCACCGTTGACAAATTCAAAGTACGCAGCAGGGATAGAGAAACGAAAATATTATTAAAGAGGTATTCCCCCAATTAATAATGGTAATTGCTTCTCTCCTTTTTCGGCAAATTTCACTTGTACTTATAATGTTTTGCCCCACAAGTGAGTGTGAGGTATACGAATAAGCGAAATCTTTCCATTGTTTCACCCAACCGCACGCTTACCTATCGTTGGTTACCTACCACCGCACATGAAAACAATTAATTCCATCGCAGATGGCAGAGCGCTGGTCGCTGTTGTGTTGAATTAATTTTTGCATAGAGCCGCAGTCGTGCTGTGCACCAACCGAATAATGCATATGCACACACAATGGGTTTTCGGTGTTTGTTGTGATGCGGTGTATGATTTCACTTGGCTGCGTGATTTATTTCTATGTGCCCATGTCTTACGTGTGGCCTTCGTGATTATCTGGTCGTAGGGTGAGGTTTCGGCAATTCGGCAGTTCGTCGGTGGCAAAAGAAAATATAAATGTGACGCGTCGTCACAATACCATGGTGCATTTACTATTCCACGAAGGACTTTGTTTTGGAACTTTTGGATGATTTCAGTATTTGTTTTCTTTGTACAGCCCCATAATTGGATTCCATAGGTCCAAACAGGTCTAAGTACTTGTTTATAAAGCATTATTTTATTTTCGACAGATAAGTCCGAATTTCTACCGAGTAACCAGTACATTTTTCTATATTTCAAGTTGAGCTCTTCCCTTTTCTTTTTGATATGCTCTTTCCATTTTAGCTTTGCATCCAAATTCATCCCAAGGTATTTGGCCGTATTGGCGTAAGGTACAGCTTGATTGTTGATGAATATTTGAACGTAGCTTAACTTTTTATTTGTAAAGTTTATATGTGCAGATTTAGCTTCATTGAGCTTGATACGCCATTTTTTGGTCCAATCACTAACGGTGTCGACGGCATTTTGCAATTTCTCAGCAGCTTTGACGACGCACTTACTGGATGCCAAAATTGCGGTATCATCCGCAAAAGTAGCCATAATGGTGTTGTTATCCACTGGAATATCCCTTGTATATAGCAAATACAGGGTAGGTCCTAGGACGCTTCCTTGTGGAACACCGGCTTGTATATTACATAGCTTTGAATATTCTTGATCATACCGTACTCTGAAGAGCCGGTTTGAGATATAAGATTTTAGTATTTCGTAGTACTGCCTGGGTAGGTCCCTTTGCAGTTTATACGCTAGGCCCTCATGCCATACCTTGTCGAATGCTTGAGCAACATCTAAAAATATAGCCGAACATACTTGTTTTTCTTCTAATGCTTTTTCAACTGTATCCGTTATTCTATGAACTTGGTCTATCGTGGAATGTTTATTTCTAAATCCAAACTAATGATTTGGGATTAGATTTCTTTCTTCTATGACTTTGCGCAGTCTTTTCAGTAGCAATTTTTCAAAGACTTTTGCCATTATTGGTATAAGCGATATTGGTCTGTAAGACGTCACTTCTGTTGGTGGCTTACCTTGCTTTGGTATAACAATTACTTCAGCAATTTTCCAATGATGTGGGACATATTGGGTCTTTAGGCATGCATTTATTATGAATTGGAGTTTTATGAAGGCTTTTGATGGCATTTCTTTCATAACCTGAGCAGTTATTAGATCGTACCCAGGTGATTTTTTGTTCGATAGTTGATTTCGACACATACTTTTTATTTCTTTTAGTGTGACAATTGGTATGTCAACTTCATCGACTTTATCAATAATCTGTAAGCTGTTTTCAGATGTATTTGCTGGGAATGGCTTAAAAACATTCGCAAGATGTTCTGCAAACAGGTTAGCTTTTTCTTTCTGATTTCCGATCCAATTCCCGTTTAGAGATTTTATTGGCGGGTTTTGTAACTGCGGTCTTTTCAGGCGCTTAGCTGCTTTCTAGAGCGAATAATCGGTTGAAGCATCAGTCGTTAAATTTTTCAGGAATCTACTTAATGAATCATTTTTGAATTCGTAGATTTGTTTTTTCAGTTCGTTGCTTAGCCGGTTAAACGCTGTTTTGTCGTCTGGAAATCTAGTATTTTGCCATTTTCTTCGAGCTCTTCTCTTCTCCAATATCAACTCTCTTATCTCGGCAGGGTATTTTGTTTCAGTTTGCTTCCTACTCGAGTTAGTTGGTGTACTTTCTTCTGCAGCTTGTTGAACATCGGCAATGAATTGTTCTACTTCAAGGTCGATTTGCTCTTTTGTTTCCATAGGGGATCTGAGATTTATATAGCTTTCAAGCTTTTCTCTGAATTCACTCCAGTTTGTTTTATTGTTTACTAGCTTAGGATTACTTTTTTCCATTATCTCCGATTCATTAAGTGATAAAATCGCCGGTGTATGATCTGATGATAAGTCATATTTTCCTTCGACTCTTATATGGTTTCGTTTGATACCTTTAACTATGAAAAAGTCAACAAGGTCTGGTATTTTACCTGAATCCGATGGCCAGTATGTTGGTGATCTGGATGAATAAAACTTACAATTGTATTTGAGGCATGCTTTGTAAAGCCTTCTGCCTTTTGTTGTTATAAGTCTGGATCCCCAATGGGTGTGCTTAGCATTAAAGTCACCACCAACAAGGAAGTTATATCCTAGTAGATTTAGCAGTTCTGTATAATCATCTTCAGTCGGGGAACGCCTCGGCGGGCAGTATATTGATGCCAACTTGAAGTCTTTCTTTTTCATACCAATACTAATTATTGTTACTTGCATATTCTCGTTTGTAAACATAACTTCTTCATGGTGTTTTAAGCTCTCTTTTATGAGGATTGCCGATCCACCTCTAGCCTTATCAGCTGGATGAGGAGCGTGGTAGCAAATATAGTTTGATATTAAATCATCAAGAACCAGTCCACTTGAGAAATGAGTTTCGGACACCAGACAAATATCTATGTGTTCGATGTCTAAGAAGATTTTTATTTCTGATAAATGGTGTAAAAGACCGTTTGCATTCCATGTTCTAATTTTTAGTGTTCTGTCCATCATTGTTTTTTAAGAGCGACTTCTTCACTTAGCCGTTTGATGTTCAAATCCTGATTATCAATTCTTTTAAGAATAAGTTCAAGAATTTCTTTAATGGAAGTTTCTTCATTCTTCCGCACGTTTTTAACAATCTGTGAATAGGATTTATTTTCTTTATTTATTTATTTTCCAAAATTAAAGCTTAAAAGCCTATATGAATTGCAAGACTTAACCATTTAAATAAGAAATCAAGAAAACTGTATATCTAAAAAATTAAAAGAAATGCCACCTCATGATCAAGGTGTTTATTTGGATTAAGTGGTCTAATAATCATTGTAATTATTGCTGGTTGTTTATTAAAACTCATAAAAGGAAATGGTATAACCGTCTTCCGTAACTGTTTTAACAAGAAAACTAAACAACCAATAGTACAAAGAGAAAGAATTGTCCATTATTATGATAAGAAGCTAAGTAAAACTGTATTAAGAAGACCCAATTCTAATGTATTTAAAGCCAATGATTTTGAGGTTGAAGAAAATTAATTTGTTAAAAAAAAAAATGTAATTTTCATTTTTTACGAAGGGAGGTGTTATGCATAACCATAATAATGATCATGATTCTCTTCTTTATTCGCCTGCACATTCCTTATATGTCAAATTTCTTTATCCAAGCCTAGCATCGGTTTGATTGTTCTTGTAACTCAATACCCATTAAGATATTGTTTACGATTGTTTATCTCCAAAGTAGAGACCAAAATGCTTGGTCATTAAATTCTTTCCGATTCTTTACAAAATGTTTATGCATGCCACTTCAACTACTTCGACCTTATCTCGTTTATAGCATCCAAAATTGATCTCATGTATCCAAGACACTTTATGTGCGGATTGCTTGGATCGAGATTGTTTTGTTCAATTCAGTCGTAAGAAAACTCCCAACAACACAACATTAAAAAATAAAACTTATTCTCAAAATTAAAAGGTAGGTACTTTTATTTTTTCAAAGAGGTGCATAACACCGCGACGACGCAGTTTACTACATGTGTTGGGAATCATAACGACGTTTGCACCTTGAGTTGAAATAGCCAATTGCTAAAATCCTCCAGTGTTCAACTCGGTAATGTAATTTTATGCATTCCCCAAAACGGCCCTAAGAGCCCTGGCAACCAACCTGGAAACCAGCTCTTGCTGAAGTTCCGGGTTGCACAAATGATTCACCAAACCTGACGCTTTCATGGTAGCACATATGTTTTCTTCATTTGCAATGTAGATATAATCTGTGGCACGCAGGTGTCAAGGAGCAGCAAGTTTCTAACAGCTTTTCGCGCTTGTCCCTCTAAGGACTGCTGAAGACGCGATAAATTCTCAGAGTTTGAAAATCCACACAGCTTAGTCGTCTGCTCGATAGTAGACAGAAATAAAGGCCACTCTTCCGGGTCTCCTTGAAACTTGGGAAGTTCCTTCGTTAGTCCTTTGCGAGCAGCTAACTGTTGATGAGAGATATGTGGAAGAATACTATGATCATCGAGACCGGTTTCTTTATCATGAAGAGTGCTAAAAATGTTTGCTGGAAGCATGGCCGGAAGCATGGCGGGAAGCCACCCAGACGTTGTAGCATCTGCCACCTTTGTTGAGTTCCTTAGCTCCAAGGCAAGTAATCGATCGAGAATTTGTTGTAGTGTCGATTCGCCAAGGGGGGCGTCAAATTCCTTGTCTGCATGCGTCGATGGTAATCGCTGCTGCCTCGCGGCAGTGGTACTTTGTGCATCTGGGCCATCATCAGGCAGATTAGCACAAGACTCCTTAAGCCAACTTTCAACATGTTTACAACCTTCGCTTACCTGGTCTGATACTGAGAACTGGGGCCGAATTACAGCTCACGATATCGAGTGAGTGAGTGGCATTAGAGATCGAGTGAGTGAGTAACCATTTTGGAATTACAGCATACGTGACCTCTCGTATCGTATTGCTCTTTAAAATTGTACTAGTATCATCGAATATTCACTAGTAAATTTCGAGTTTCTATTAATTCATAGATGTCGCTGGTGTCTCTTTATACTTATTTCATTATTTTTTGGTAGGTAAAATTCATGCCTTTGTAAAAAGAAAACAATATTTAGTAAGAATTTCGGAAAATTTAAACATAAAATACACTCGGATGGTGTTATTAAATGAAATGCTGATAATAGATGGTTTCGATAGTCTTTCATGTATGAATTAGAGAGCACTTTATGCATCGAATGAAATTCCGATCGATAACTGATGAGAGAATGCCGAATTGTGGTACTAGATGACTCGATATCGTGAGCGGTAATACCAAATTCCCATAATTCCGATACGACTTATTCGATAGCGTGTGCCGTAATTCGGCCCCTGGTCTACTTCTTCCTCTAATTGAGCAATCAGATCCCTTTTCTTATTTAACAGCTCTTATTTTTGACGAACTAACATCTCCTTCTGCTGTAAAATCAGCTTCTGGTCCCGCATTTGTTTTAACTCGGAGTTTAATCGACGAACGTTAGCTGATGAAGACCTTGAACTCTGCGAAAGCGTGCGTTTGGTATTTCGCTTTGGTTCAGATGCAGTATTTAATTCTTGAAGGGAGATCAAGACTGCTGACGATGGAATTCCCACATTATGGAAGGGAGGTGGCGGATTAGAAGCAGCTAAAAGGATATTACTTTACGCTGGCATTATCGGAATCGATTGGAAACTCTGTTGATTATTTGCGTCAACTACATTGGCAGATACAGCCACGCCTTTAAAAGGGTCTGCAGCACAAGCTTCGCCATCGACAGACGAACATCCTTGCACATTCCCCAGTTTTTCCTTGCCCTTGAATTTATTCGAAGACTTTTGCTTATTGATTGGCGTTTGTTGGGAAGCCAATATTCCACTTGAAAGATTACCAGAACAGGATTTGCAGCGCCAGTCGCGATAAGCTATAGAAGATGTTACTCCTACACACAAAAAATGGTACCATCCATCGCAGCTGTCACATCTAACCATTCGAAGATTATCTTCCTTGTTGCATGAGAGACAGCTATAAGTTTTCGCTTTTGCTCCAAGGTTTCTGACTGACTTCGGCGGCATATCGCAAGAAAGAATATTTTAAAATGTTGAAGATTTTGAATTCTTTATTTAAAGTAATTAAAATATTCCTACAAAATATATGTTAATGTTATAATTTCAATACAATATATACAATACATGTAATACTTTCGTCCGTTTTTCCTCCTTGCTGCCGCTTTCAGGTTAGATTTGAAAAGAAGTTAAATCCGCGTGCAGATTGACACTTAAGATTTTTCTTTTTCTTTTCTTCTTTCGTTTCGTTGACAGCTCATTTGGGTTAGTTCGTTTGATTGTTCTGTCGCAACATTTGCATTATAGAGTTAATATGGTATCGAAATAAGAGCTGTTTATCAAATAGAAAAAATAGAACACAAAGATCTTTTACAGTATTAACAACTTTAAGAGGCTTCTTGTTTAAGGAATAGGATGGAACAATATAGGAAACATGGAATGATCGTAAGACATTGAACATCTAATCTTAGATCATCTAAGTTGCACCACTTAGAAAATAGATCAAAATCATTCTGCAAAAGAAGACGATCTGCAATATTTGAAACAATGGCGAAAAACTTACTGCCATCTGCAAAATTGAGACATTTACAAAATTACAGTGTTTCAGGTAAATCATTTACATGCAGAAAGAAAATGGGCCCCAGATGGACTTCCTTCCGGAACAACCGAAAAAACTTGTATGTCCTTAGAGCAGATATCATCAACAAGAACAGTTTTTGAAAAAAAAGTCATTAAGCCATGGAGGATCTAGAGATCCATTGACCTCAACTTCAAAAATTTGCGTTTCGCCTAGGAACGACAGTGGGCTCATCAGTTAGATGGTGTCGTACCCTTCTAAGACGCAAATTTTTGGTCAGCATCTAACTGATGAGCCCACTGTCGTACCTGGGCAAAACGCTAATTTTTGGAGTTGAGGTCAATGGATCTCTACCTTTATCTCTTTATGACATTTTTTTTTTTTCAAAATCTACCTAGTTCAACTCCTGGAAAAAATTTTTTTTTGGTATTGTTTAATATTTTTACATTTATTTAAAAAGAACAGTTTGTTTGCGTCCGATTCGGATCGCTTCCAACTGTACTCGTCTTTCTCCAGTTTTTGATTGATCAATTCTTTTTTATCTTTACGATTTGATCGTAAAGTTTCACAAATATAGGTCGAGCCCAATGTTAACTCTGTTGCTAGTGATACGGAGTTGTAGAAATTGTCCATATACAAAATATGACCCATATCAAGAAAGCCGTCTTTAAGGGAAAATACAACTGAAGTACTGTGATTCTGCTGATCAGTCCGGAATTCAGATTTTCCGCAATAAATTCGCATGCGTAGTTTCATCCCCTGTGATTCGCATAATTCGTATAACCTTACGCCAAATTTATTTTTTTTCATTTTTTATTAATAGATATTGCCGAAAGTGAACACGACCACGACAAAGTACCAAAGACTCATCAATAACTAAATCTTTGCTAGGATTGTACACTAAATTCATCACGTTATTAAAATGTTCAACAATCGGTTCGATTTTGCGTAGATTACTTTCTTGGTTTGTGCTATTCGAAAATTGCAGACATGGCTTTTCTTCCAATAATGCTGAATGGAAGGCAGATTTATGCTGCCCATGTAAAGAAGCAATGCCCAGAATTTTTTCATTTCCCTGCAGTTAGTGGCTTCCCAATTATTGTATCTTGATGATTTTCTCAGTGTCCCTTTCCCTTCTATTATTTCTGCAGCGTGTTCATTAGTTCTTTGAACCAACTTATCAATAAATTCATCAGAAATGAATATATCAATTAGCCCGCCTGGAGTTCATAATTTTTGATTCCCGGAAGATTCAAGCCTTGATCCTTTCCTCAAAATTCAAAAACTGGAGGATCTCTTTCCACTTCTGTCCACGTATTGCCATTTCCGGAATCTTCATTTATACACTGCACATTGATGTACTAGGAACCTCATCTTCACTTTCTGGTTCTACCGAATCATACGCCACATTTACTGGCTGAACACAATGCAGACGGAGCTGCAACTGGAACTGGAACTGGAACAGCTGTCAAATTATTGAATACACACAAATTCAATAGCGCGAACACAATGCGACGGAGCTGCATACGGAACTGGAATCGGAACTGGACAAGCTGACGAACTTTTAACTTTTGCTGTACAGCAAATTTGACGTTTTTGATTTTGAAGGGACAAAAAACATTTTGTGTGTAAATTGTTGTGTGACAGCCAAGTGTTACTTTAGTTTTTTGTTTTTTTTAGTTTTTACTTTTAATTTATAACAATTTTGTGGTTTTGTTTTGTTTATAAAATACTCAAACCGATTTTAAAAAATACAAAATAATGTGTCAAATGATGGAAATGTCAAAAGCTCTACAGCTGCATTGTGGGCCGATTAAAATCGAAACGTACAGCAATTTTGACAGCTCATCCAGTTCCGATTTTGCAGTCCAGCTCCGTTTTTGCATTGTGTTCAGCCAGTTATTCGTGGTCTTTTTTTTGCAATAGGAGATAGACTGTCGTCGGATTCAGTCTCGGAATCACTATCATTTAGAAAATATTCTTTTCTGAATCAAAATCACTGCTATAGTTGATATATCGTCGTCCATTAAAACTAATTTGAATTGCACTGTAATTGAGAATTTTCACTTTGAAAGTATACCTAAAAGGTACAGCAATGTTTGATATCACAGCAAAATTTCTTCAAAATTTTATTTCACAACTAATAATGTCTTGATCTGAACTCTACAAAGCTATTGTGATTACTGAAAAGAGATGTTGCAGTTACTCAGTTCGAAATGAAAACAAAATACCGCGGAATTACTTTAGCCAGTTATCTGCTGAGACACTGTAATCGACAATAGTGAATTTCTAGGTGTTGCCAAGTTTCGCAATGTATCTCGGTTTATTCCATTTTCTTTATTTTATCCATCTTCATGATTTATTATTTGTTTTTCTACTAAAACGAACGTAAATACGAGAAAGGATATCGAGTCCTTCTGCCTTCATAATGCCAGCGAAGAGTATTCGATGGTCGATAAACGCATGACCCATAAAACCATAAGCACAAAACATTCCATCACTTGACTAACAGTGAAGGTGCAAGAGATTAGGAATATGAGTTCAGTTTACATCAAGCGGTACACTGGCTGTTAGTTCAATAATTTATTGGATAAATTAGAACAGTTTAGCAAAGTGCAAAATATTAAACAAAAAAATACCAAAAATAATTTGGTACTTATATGTCATAAACAATGCCCTTTCATCAAACCAATAAAAATTTCTCTTAAAAGGCAATGCAATAACTTTGGAATAACGGAAAGCTTTGCTATAGGTCTGTCATTAGAGATATCATCTTTCTTACCGGACATCGATATAGTAACTGAGACTTTCCACTCATCAAGAATAACACCAGAAGATAACGATTGATAGAAAAACTCTGTTATAGGGACAGCAAGTGAGAAGTGAGTTGGCACACTACCTTAAAACAACAGAATAAAAATCTAAAATATCTGGCTTATGCTTAGGGTCAAGTTCATTGAAAAGTTCAAGAACATATTCATACAACATTTAATAAAAGACTTTAGCAATTTGAAATAATTTTCATCTACTTTACCTGTAATTGTGGAATCATAAAAACTTTGAAAAGAGTCAGCAAACAAGTTCGTAATTTCATATGGTTTTGGATCAAAATGCATATATGAAGGAAAAACCCAACCTGAGCTTTGAATTGATATATGTATGTATATACTTCCAAAAATCATTTTCTGTTAATCCACTTGTTGATGATAGGCATACAAATATGAAATCTGTGAGTTCTCTGATTTCAATAACGACAATCTTTTAAAAATAAGCTCGTTTACTACAATATAGGGTAAATATCATGAAACAGAAGGAGAGAGCATATACTATTGACATCGTTGAAATCCCTGATGCTAACAATTCTAATGTGCAAGAGATCAGATTGATTAGTGAAGTTGAGGGAGAGAACATTGCTGCAGATTAGCCCAAGATGTGTTATGTGAAAGACATCAAAGGCAAAGAAACGAAAAAACTGTGCAAATGTTAAATTAACTTCCCACATGGTTAGGATGTCTGCCTGTTGCCCGGAAGGTTTGTGGTTCGAATCCCAACAAAAACAAAAAAAAATCACGGTTATCGCCTTTCGTGAGGTATTGGTAAGTCCTCCGATAGTAAACTGATGGCAAAGAAGAGTGCTTTCTTAATAAGCCGTTCGGAATCGGCATAAACTGTAGGCTCCTCCATATCTTCACAGAGCAATAGTTGTGAGAAATGCGCTAGGCCTTGGAGCTCTTCGCTCTGTTGCGCCACCCTATTCTATTCAAGATCTCTTCTCCAACATGCTTAGAATCTAAAACTTTCAGAAAAATACAAATTTGTTTGGATATATAATTTGGAAACTGTCATAAAGAAAGCCGAGGAAATAAAGTTTTCAAAATGATCTGTTTTGATGGCTTTTCAAAGCACGGTTTAGTTTAATCAATTCTTCTATATTATTTTGTGTAAAAAAAAATAATTTCGATTGTAACTACAGAACATCCAAACAATGAGTTTCGGTGGTTTATCAAAATATAAGAAGCATAAGTAAAAATTTCGATAAACGTTTATCTCTTCCTGCATCTTGTGATCATCTACTAGTTCTTATGCAACCCAGCTCCCGACGACCGATATCTCCAGGTGCTATCCATAATGGATCCAGCATTTTGAATGTCGCAAGAAGACAGCTTTGGAGACTTCTACGTCGCTGCAGGAAAAGGAACGCAGCACAACTGAGGTTGACGATTCCAAGAGACCCAACAAAACGGAAATACAACAGCTTCCAGGACAGAAGCGACCATCGAACTAATACTCCTCGCCCACCAACATTACAGCCAACGACCGTCAGCACTGCTTAAGTCGACGAGAACATACCAATATATTAATTTAGGAAACAAGTTAATATTAGACATAGATACCTTTTTAATAACAATGTACACTGCCAACCATTAGGATGAGGCCACAAATTTTGCAATCGATTTTCGCTTGTTATACCTCGTGGAAGTTTTGTACCCGGAAAAGTTTATTACTAGTTGTAAGGTTGTTGTATTCTTTCCTTACAAGTCATAATTCAACGAGACAAAACCCATGAAATTACCAAAGAACATCAATTGCCAATCTTAACGGGACAAAACCCATGAAACTTAATAAAGAACATCAAATCAAATAAATTCTATTGGTTCATATTTTATTCAAATTCAAGACAAACTACATAATATTTTTATTGATCCCGGTTGTTCCGAGTCTTTAATTTGTTATACGTTGCTTCCTGCTTCCTGCGGAACTCGGCCATCCGAATTTCCCGCGCCTTGGCTAGTAACACCTTCTTCTCTTTACCGGATGACAAAGCCACCGCCCGATAGATCTCGCCCAGAGCACGCCTGACCTTTACCTTGTGTCCGCTTCTGTGTTTGCGGGGCACTGGTGGGGTCGGAGGTTGTGCACCTTCCACGACGTCTTGGAGATGCCGTCGGCGGTATTCTTCCAGGGATATTGGTTTCGGTCCCGCTTCGGGGTTCCGTCGGATAGCTTCGGCGATAGGAGATTTTGTGTCGGTGTTGGTGTACGCGGTGTATTTGGTGTTCATACTATAGAAATACTTAGCTAATTAGCATTTTGCTAGAATGAGGATGGGAGTGGAGGATGGGGAGCAACATATTCTACGCAGCCTGTTGCGAGGCTAAAATGTAAGGCCCTTGGTGAGGCCGCTTTGTTTTTTATACTTACTTGTATGTGATTTTTCACTCCACACTTCAGAAATTATATTATGTACCAAAAGTTCTTTTCTAAAAAATATACTTTATTTACTGGGTTCTGAGGAACCGGTTTTATGACAACTTTTTCTGAATTGACTTACTTTGCTAACCTACTCTATTTTATATCTTATTCTACTTACGGAACTATATTTGGCCTCATGACCGCCAGCTGGTGTCGTCATTCGCCAGTCATCGTTTTAGTTCGCAGTCATCATTTTTGTTTTCAAACCACTGTGCCAATTGCATATATGGGCTGCAGGTGTTTCATTTAAACCAATGTGTATTTGGGTCATAGTCGATTGGTTGTTTACTTTTTTGTATTCCCACAATGTCTTTTGTTTGACATGTGGGTCAATCAATCAATCGAACTATGACTATACAACATTCCTCCCCATCGTAAAAAAGTGTCCAATTTCCGTTTTGGAGAGACGGAAATTGTTTCTTTGGGTGGTTGTTAGTGATCTACACTTTTGTTAGACAAGGTTTAATTTTGAGAAACTGGCAGGGTTCTTTTGTTTCTTTAAACTGGCGATCTCTCATGGAGAGTTTATTAGTGGTTGATGAATACTGGACTTTTGGCTTCTGTATGTTCTTCCTTCTAATTCTTGTCTTTGGCGCGAATTCAGCTTAGGTTGGAATAGGACTGCATTTTTTTTGTTTATATGTATATATTTTCATCTTTATATAAGTGCAAAGATTATCTGTTGACCTCTTTTTTTTTATTCTTGTATTTGTCAATGTAAAATTATTTATGACTTTTAACTTTAAATTATGTAGTATTTGTGGTATTATTTGATAGTTTTGTTTACCTTTTGTTCAAGTTACATTTTACCTCTCTTTTTTTTTTGTTTTAAGTATTTTAATAAATTTCTCTATTCTTCCCTTTGTTTAAGTTAACATATATTTGTTTATGTTTATTGAATATTCTTGAGTACAATAATTTTACAGGAATTTTGTTTTAAATATTGTTATTATTTTTGTTTTTAAAAGTGTAAGTTTAGGTACATATTAATTGTATTTGATATCAAAAATATAGAAATTTTTTTTTTTTTTTTACAAGTGTGTATTTATTTATTAATTTTTCTTTAATATTCCTAACTCTATTGTTATATCTATTTAATGAAAATTTACTTTTAATTTACATTACATAATACAAATTTAAATTTTCTTTTTGATAGTATGTAGATATGTAACAAAGTATATTTAAATTTAAACTATCTCAAAAAGTTTTATTCTGTTCATTAAAATATTATCCTTGCAATTTATTATGAATTTATTTTGTGTTTACTTATAGCGAAAAGGTATAAAAAAAAACTTTAACCAACAAAAAATATTTGTTGATGATTAATAAAAATTTTGTATGCGTATATATGTGCATATGTAATATTAATTTCTTTTAAATTTAACTTTTGTTTTGGAATGTAGTATATTTGTATACAGATATATTTTTAATATATATATTAAATTCAATTTTATGATGTTTAGTATATTTGTATACAAATAGAATTTTTTTTTTTGTAAAAAAAAATTTGTTTTTGAAGATGTTACTCTGTGTGTGTTATTTTGTATGTGTATGTGTTTAATGTGTGTGTATTGTTGTTTTAAGTGTATGTTTCTTGGAGCTCTTTAGGTCTCTCTTTTATTATTATTATTATTATATTTTTTTTTTAATTTTTTTTTTTAAATTTGGGGAATATTATAAGATCATGTTTGAGATAAATTTATTTTTCTTATTATTTTTTTTTTTTTTTTTTAATTTGGGGAATATGTTGAACAAAATTAAAACTGTTTTTTTTTTTTTTTGATCTTATTAGAATATTTTTTTTTGTTTCCCTCTTTTTTCCCTCTTTTCAAAAAATTTTTATTTCTTACATTTGGAACTTTTTATCTGGTAAATCTTTTTTATTTTGAACTCTGGGTAGTCTTTTATTCTGGTGAGGTTTTACTATATCTTGATTTCCTTGTTTCTTTGGTAAGTATTACTTCGAATTTTTGTAATTCATCGATTAGTGGACTTTCGTTTTTTAAATTCCAATTCTCTTCTGCGGACTTGACTATATTCGTTTGTTGGGTTATGTCATCTTTATATATTTCCGTTGTTGGGCTAGTGTCAAGATTGTATTGAATGAACTAACGAGTAGAATAATATTAATATGATTCATACATATCTTAAATGAACAAAATTTGTATCAACGTAAACTGTGTTGAGTCATACACTGCTTCCCTTTTCTTTTTTCTATATCTCTATATCTAGTTCATTTCAAAATATTTGTTTGTCGTAACCTTCTCATTGCTTTACATAACAACATGAACATAAAAACTGTCAACGTATTTGGCGTGTGCCCTAGTAATCAAAAACCTAAATGCGGTCTTGCATCACATTTCATATGACACCATGACACTCAAATGTCCGACATAAGAAATGTCAATGTTTTTGGCGTGTGCCCTAGTAATCAAAGACCTAAATGCGGTTTCTTTGATAAAAAATGTTCTGGTTACTTGAGCTTCAATATTGTTATGGGTCAAATGAATAGTATTTAGTCAACAATTTTTTTTTTTTTTTGTTTATTTTGTAGTAGGTTGAACAACTTAAGCTTTTTTTTGTTTTGAACTTGAGCTGCTTCATTCTGAATGAGAAATAGTCTATTGATTATGTCATTTCTTAAGGAACTCGAACATTGAATGGACTTTTATTGCATGAATCGATTAATGGGTTAATTTTATAGAAAAAACCGAAAGTGCTATTAAATTAGAGGGTGGGATTCGGAGATATGGGTTCTAAACCATCTTCATTCGTTTTTTCTAAATATCTCGAAAACGAAGCAAAATTTTGATGCAATTCCAAGAATGTTTTTGTAGAGAGCAAATTTCGCCATCGAAATGCATCTTTTTAAAAATTATAAATAAAAATTTTTTATCCAAAATAGTAAAATTCCTGACAGAAAAAAAGGCAATTTTTTCCAATTTCTGAGTTTTGTCTTTGTCAGTTTTTTTAATGGCATTTCTTTCTGGTTGCAGATAGGTATATGTAATGTTTCATAAAGAAAGAAGAAAATAAAATTTTCTTTAAAATGCTATATCAGAGAACTTTCTATGTTTCAAATTTACCGAAATATTGCCATTTGAACATAGACATTTTTCATAGATTTTCATACTGACTGCATTTATTTTTACTCTGTGAAATAAAAAAAACATTTTTTACTCAATGAAAAGGTATTTGTTACAAAAAAAAAAATGTATGTACTTATTTTTACTATAATAATTCTTCACTAACATTGTGAAGGTCTATATCGACATCTACATCTTCAAAAATGTCCTCTTCTGCAATACCGGCTACTTGCTCATGATCGCAATTGACTCCCATACATATTGAGCACGCAGTTTGTAGTTTTCTACAATTTATTATAAAATGCAGGCGTAGTATAGTATTGCATCCACTAAATGCATGAATAAAGCCAAGATATTTTTGGAGATGAAGAAAATTAAAAATCTTTCGATAGTTCAATTTGCGGTTATTTTTTCTAGACTTGGTTTTAATAGATACACATTTTGATAATGTTCCGACAAAATTGGGACCTAAGTGGTCACTTGTAGTCTGTAGATAGCTGTTTCAAAAATGTTCCACAAATCATTTTGAAAATACTATCATATTTTATATTCAAGAAATGAAGTATTCAGGTAATTTATTTTACTTATCGACTTGGTGATTACTGTAAGTTGTGGAATTTAGTAATTAATCGAGAAAAATTCAAGGTTATGATTTTTAAAAAAGGAGGAGCGGAAAGGAGAAGTCATAGGGAAAAATGGCATTACCTGGGAGAAGAACTAGAGTTAGTGAGTGAATTCAAATACCTTGGTGTGCTACTAACATCGAGCCTAAATATGAATAAACACTTGGAAGAGAAATTGGCAAAAGCTAAAGTCGCAATCAACTCAACCTGGAAAAGATGTTTTGCCAATCGCTCAATTGCTCACAGCAGCAAATATAAGTTTTTTAAAGCCGTCGCAGAATCGATTTTGTTTTATGCTGCTCAAGTATGGGGCTACAAACAATATTATATGGTGGAGAAACTATTAAGATTTTACATTAAACGCATTTTCAGTATTCCGACCAATGCTCCCAATTATCTACTGATGATAGAAACAGGTCTATCACCGCTGTATATACAAACGTTGAGGATGCAGATGGACTATGTCATGAAAGTTATGGATATGGAAGATACACGTCTACCTAAGATAGCAGCTCTGAAAGCGGTGGAACAAAAACTAAGCAGGTACGCAGTATGGTTGGAGTTAGCGCTTCAATGCAAGATGGAGGTTGATCTTAGCATTGGAAACTTACCCTACTGGCGTTCCATTTTATATCAGCTAATTGAGAAAGTGGATGAGATGCAGGTTTTGAAGTACCAAGAAGAAGCTGAATCATCGGTGCATAGATCAGTGTATAGTCGCTTGAACCACAATTTGCTAGACAAGAACTATTTCAAAGATGAAAACAGTATACAAATGATATCAATTATCATAAGGCTGCGAGGAGAGATTTTAAATCTCAATTACGTGCCACATAGAGAAGACCTACCCTGTTTTTGCGAGTAATGTAATTTGAGAAAACGAGAAGACGTCTTGCATTTTATTGGATTGGAAAATGTCCGATCTTGAAAGAAATAAGAATACAGGTGTTTGGAAAAGGTTATCTTTCAGAGGAGGAGGTTATAAAAGAGTTAAATGAACTTGATGTGGATAAACTATTCAAACACGCCAAAACAGCTACAACGTACCGCAATAAAATAATGAGTGGGAATTTTTAAGTAAACCATTAATAATTGCTACTTTTCAAATTTTCTTATTTTGCTAAAAGCTATTGTCAGAAATTAAAAAAATATAAAAAGGAAATATAATTTAAAAATAAAAAGGAAATATAATTTAAATTAATATTAATTGTCAATCTGGCAGACGGCATAAAGCCATGCTCAAACGTTTTTTGTATAAATTATATGCATATTTATTATTAGTAATGGAATAAAAAACACTTCAAATTCAAATTCAAAAATTCAAATATTTTACTTATTATCAACCTAAAATGCTTTTGCATCGAGTAAAATTTTAATTTTTTTTTTAACAAAATAAGGATAAATGCTGTTTGTCAGTATAAAAAGGATGAAAATCTATGATAAATGTCTATGTTCAAATGGCAATATTTCGGTAAATTTGAAACATAGAAAGTTCTCTGATATAGCATTTTAAAGAAAATTTTATTTTCTTCTTTTTTTATGAAACATTACTGAGGAGTATTTGAAGAACACACCTGAAAACACAATGCAATAAAAAGAACAGTTTTAATATTTATTACTTCGGTTTATTAATTCTTAAGAGACGATGTTAGCATCGAATGGTTGACGATCGACTGATGTACATTGAATACCTTAACACGTCGTCATGCCATCGACAAACGGTTTAGCTTATCTATTGTATGTAGTTTGTACATTAGGGTTAAGCGGTAATTAGGTAAGGTACATTGGTGTGCTTATCCATTGTATGTAGTATGTACATTATGTTGAGAAGAATTGATTTAGGTACAGTGGTGTGCAAAATATTTCCTACAATACTCCCCTTCGGCAAAAAAAAAATTTTTTAATTGCGATGCCGCAGATTAAAACGAACACGTCGTATTGGAGTTGATGTATTTGCTGATGATATGCCGGTGCTTGGACGAAATGATGATGATGCATATCCAGATGGACGAAGCGGTGATGATTCTGGTGTTGTCGTTGTTGTTGATGTTGATTCTGGTATTGGAATGATGACAGGTTCTTCTCCGATGGTGTTATTGCTGTTGTGTGTAGTATTCTGCTCTGTAGAGTTGTTATTGTTCATTGTGAAAACTGGTTTCAAACGATCGATGGATACAGTCGATTCTCGGCCAGCAATGTCTATGACGAAAAACTTTTCGTGTCGTGAAATGACGCGATAGGGGCCTTCATAGGGCGGAGTGAAAGCACTATGAGCTGCGTCTAGGCGGACGAATACATGAGAGCAGGTGGCAAGCTCCTTGAACACGAAAACCTTTCGTTGACCATGACGAGAACCAGGAACCGGTGCAAGGTTTGCAAACTGTGCTCGTAGCCGTTCGGCTATATCTTGGGGCGATAAATTATTAGAAGGAGTAGGCAAAAGAAACTCACCAGGCAACCGCAAGGGTTCTCCGAAAACTATGTCAGCTGGAGTGCTTTTCAAATCGTCCTTCCATGCTGTTCGAATACCGAGCAATACTATTGGCAACGTGTCAATCCATGACGAGCTTTCGTGGCATCGAATCGCTGCTTTAAGTTGTCGATGCAGGCGTTCGACCATGCCATTAGATTGCGGGTGGAATGTTGTTGTGTGAATATGCTTGCTGCCGAGTAGCGTACTGAGAGCGTTGAAAAGTTGACTTTCAAATTGAACTCCTTGGTCGGTGGTTATTCGAAGAGGCACACCATAACGGCATATCCATCCAGAGAATAATTTTCGAGCCACACATTCGGCTCCTGTGTCCTCCAGTGGAAAAGCTTCGGGAAAACGTGAGAAGCGGTCAATGACAGTCAGGCAAAAGCGGTATCCTCTCGATGGTATGTAGGGTCCGATTATGTCGACATGAATGTGCTCGAATCTGCGGGTACGTCCTCCAGGAAAATCATTAAGAGGGGCGATAACGTGACGTGAAATTTTGTTCTGCTGACAAACCAAACAAGCACGAGACCATTGACGACAATCTTTTTTTAAGCCTGGCCATACGTAGCGCTGCGAGATTAGCTTGACAGATGCATTTGCTCCAGGATGACTTATGCTATGGAGAGACAAGAATACTTTCTGACGCAGTACAGAGGGCACGAAAGGGCGCGCCAGAGGTCGAAGACATAATGAGTCTGTGGCTGAGTTCTGAAGACGCTGTTTGATTTCCTCATCGACGGACTGAGCTTGAGCGATTTCAGTGGCGGAGACGGCTGTGGCGATGGCTTCTACACGTGACAATGCATCAGCGACAACATTGTCTTTGCCAGATACGTGTCTGATGTCTGTCGAATATTGGCCAATGAAATCCAAGCGTCGAAATTGCCAAGGTGTGGCCTTGTCGGGATCCTGTGAGAATGCATGCAGAAGTGGTTTGTGATCTGTATAGATCGTAACGTGACGTCCTTCTAAAAGATGTTTGAATTTTCTTACTGCTGCGTAAACTGCTTGTAGTTCCATATCGTATGGGCTGCGTTTTCTTAGAGATGGTTGTAGCTTCTGACTGAAAAATGCGAGAGGCTCCCAGACATTGTTGCGTCGCTGCTGAAGCACTGCACCAACCGCATTCTGTGAAGCATCCGTGAAAATAGACCATGGTAAACTCGTGTCAGGGTAGACGAGCAATGTAGCGTTACGAAGCTGCTGCTTACATGCCGTGAAAGCAGCGTCTAGTTCTGGTGTCCATTCGAGTTGGTCTGAACCTTTGACGCAAGTACCTTTGAGGCATTCATGAAGAGGGGCCTGGTATTTCGCTGCGTTACTCTGGAATTTGCGGTAAAAATTTATTATACCAAGAAACTGGCGTAATTGTTTAACAGTTTGCGGTCGTTTAAAGTTAATGATAGCTTCAACTCTGTCTAGCGGAGGGCGAATTCCTTCAGCAGACACATGGTATCCCAGGAAATTTACCTCAGCCTTACCAAAAACACATTTTGAGGTGTTTACCACAACGCCAAATTGAGACAAACGCTGAAATAAAATGCGAAGTTGGTCTTTATGCTCGTTTTCGTCAATAGAGGCAACCAAAATGTCGTCGATGTACGGGAACGCAAAGTCGAGCTCCCTTGTCACCTCGTCGATGAATCTTTGGAAGGTCTGCGCCGCATTTCGAAGTCCAAAAGTCATAAAAGGAAACTCGAAAAGTCCAAACGGCGTGATAATTGCAGTTTTAGCAATGTCCTCTGGAGCCACAGGTATCTGGTTGAAAGCGCGAACCAGGTCGATGGTGGAAAAAATCTTTTTACCAGCAAGGTTTGCAGTGAAATCCTCAAGAACTCTAATAGGATAACGGTCGGGTACGGTTCGTGCGTTAAGCTGGCGGAAGTCACCACATGGTCGCCAATCACCACTCTTTTTAGGCACTAAATGAAGTGGCGATGACCAGGGGCTTGTTGACCGGCGCGTAATACCCAGCTTCAGCATCTTCTCAAACTCCTGCTTGGCTATGGCTAGCTGATCTGGGGCAAGACGTCGTGCCTTGCTCGAAAGCGGAGGGCCAGCTGTTGTCGTGATGTAGTGCAAGGTCTCATGCTTTGCTGGTTTGCAGATACCGTCAGGCTTCGTTATGTTTGGATACTCAGCTAGTATGCGTAACCAAGATGTAGTTTTGGGAAGCGCCTTAACTGAAGAAATGTCTGTAAACGAACACGTGGCGCAGGTAACTGAAAGTCCGGTCGTTGAATCGAGCAAGCGGTTGTTCTTCAGGTCCGGAAGTAAACCAAAATGCGCCAAAAAGTCTGCGCCTATGATAGGCTTTTTGATATCCGCCACTACGAAGCGCCAAGTGAAATTGCGTCGTAAGCCGAAATTGAGCTCGAGCAAAATGCAGCCAAAGGTTTTGATTGGTGATCCATTTGCTGCGAAAAGACAATAATCAGTTTCAGCTTTATGACTTACGATAAGATTTTTTGGATACACACAAAGGTCAGCGCCAGTGTCCACGAGAAAGTGAACTTGGGTAGCGCTATCACGTATGAAGAGGCGGTGTGAATTGAGTGTAGAGTCGTGTACCGCCGTTAACGACTCTCGGTTTCGTTTCCCTGGTACGAACATGGTTTACGGCAGTTCTTGGCGTGCTCTCCCCATGTGGCATGATACCAGCATTGACCGTTAGTTTTTGTTTGATCCGAACGGGATCTTGAAAGAGATCCTGAACGGGATCCAGAACGGGATCCAGAACGGTATCGTGGTTGGCTTTGCGTAGTTTGATACCCATGAGTCGAATTTTTAATGGAACCTACCAGCTCGCATATGGCGTCTTCAAGTCTTGACAATCGGGGCTCTAGATCTGTTGCACAAATATCACGAGAACTACCGACAGCTGCAACATTATTGGAAGTCGAAATTTGCATGATGTGATCAGCGAGAGTAGCTAATTTTTCCAATGGCGTATCTTGTTGTGTGGCAAGAATCGTTTGAACGGCTGGTGGCAGTCTGCTCAGCCACTTGGTGCGAAGAATATTGTCCGGGACGCTATCTACTAGGCTTTTCAAGTACCGCAAAAATTGAGATGGTTTGCGGTCACCCAAAATTTCCTTATCAAGTAACTGGTGGAGTCTTGTTTCTTGTGACGACGTTAACCTCTCGATGAGTGCTTCCTTTAGCTTTGCATACGGTGCAGTTTCAGGTGGACGCAGAATTATGTCTTGCACCTCTGCCGCTGCACTGGCATCTAGGTGAGACGATGCAAAAAAAAATTTTGTAGTTTCGTCAGTTATACAGGCGAGATGAAATTGGCCTTCGATCTGAGCAAACCACAATGCGGGGCGATCGGCACTAAAAACCGGAGGCCTAACCATGTAGCGTTGAGGAGGCGATGGCCACAGCGGCGACTGTAGCAATGGTGATGGCGTGGTTTCAGTAGGTGGCATGGTTTCCCTCAGAGGTAGCGGTGGTGGTGTCAATACTGTGGTGTCAGCAGGTGGTTCGGTGGATTGCATAATTCCTCTATTAATAAAAAACTTTGAGCTCAAGTCAGAATTTTCCAAATTGCACTTAAGCTCCAATTGCAATTTATAACGGGGTCACCAATTGAGGAGTATGGGAAGAACACACCTGAAAACACAATGCAATAAAAAGAACAGTTTTAATATTTATTACTTCGGTTTATTAATTCTTAAGAGACGATGTTAGCATCGAATGGTTGACGATCGACTGATGTACATTGAATACCTTAACACGTCGTCATGCCATCGACAAACGGTTTAGCTTATCTATTGTATGTAGTTTGTACATTAGGGTTAAGCGGTAATTAGGTAAGGTACATTGGTGTGCTTATCCATTGTATGTAGTATGTACATTATGTTGAGAAGAATTGATTTAGGTACAGTTGTGTGCAAAATATTTCCTACAATTACATATACCTATCTGCAACCAGAAAGAAATGCCATTAAAAAAACTGACAAAACTCAGAAATTGGAAAAAACTGCCTTTTTTTCTGTCGGGAATTTTACTATTTTGGATAAAAAATTTTTATTTATAATTTTTAAAAAGATGCATTTCGATGGCAAAATTTGCTCTCTCCAAAAAAAATTCTTGGAATTGCATCAAAATTTTGCTTCGTTTTCGAGATATTTAGAAAAAACGAATGAAGATGGTTTAGAACCCATATCTCCGAATCCCACCCTCTAATTTAATAGCACTTTCGGTTTTTTCTATAAAATTAACCCATTAATCGATTCATGCAATAAAAGTCCATTCAATGTCGAGTTCCTTTATATGTCCTTTTTTACGACATAATCAATAGACTAAAAAAAGAATTACCTTTGGTGATAAATGTCTTGTAATCGTTGAATATGAGTGAATTTTGCTGATTGGAAATTTAACAAGGTGAAGTTCGTTTTTTTTTTTTTTTGTTATTTTGTAGAAATGTTTTAAACGGTTATTATGAACAGTCACCTGTTTTTTCTTTATTTGAACTACACTATTGACGTCATTGATGATTTTTACTATTGTGTATGGGCCTTTCCAAACTTCGTCCAACTTGTGGTTTTCATTTGGATTCTTTATTAGGATTTTATCTCCTATATGGAAAATATTGTGTCTTAGATTTGCATCATGGTAGTTTTTGGAAGTTATTTTGCTCTGGAGAAGGTTTTTCCTAGCTATAGCGTAAGTTTTTTGGAGTTTGTGTCTCAGAACATAATAATAATTCTCGTGGTTGTATAGAGGTTCGGGATCTCTTTTTAGATTAGAAGGTACACTAGAAGTAAAACCGTAAAGGCAATCCATTGGGGTTAGCTTGGTTCCCTCATGTATACTATTATTGTATACGAATGCTGCAGTTCTGAGGTACTGATCCCAAGTTCTTGGACTGTCGTCACATATGGTGCGGAGATATTCCACTAAAGGCCTATGAGCACGTTCAAGCGAACCATTTGATTGTGGGTGGTATGCAGTAGTCTGAAGTTTCTCGATCTGTAGGAGTTTACACACTTTTTTGAATAGTTTCCCTACGAAGTTAGCACCTTGGTCGGTTACTAGCTGCTTAGGTATTCTATATCTTGTAACTATTTGTTCGAAAAATATGTGTGCCACTGTTTCAGCTTCGGCGTTAGGCATAGCATACCAATCGACGAATTTTGTCAGATTATCTTGGAAAGTTAGAATGTACTTGTTTCCGATTTGAGAATCTGGAAGTGGTCCCACAATGTCGAGGTATACCTTGTCAAAAGGTAAATTACAGATGTCTGTAATCACCATTGGCATTTTGGTTTCGAGACTTGACTTCATTTTCTGACATTTTTTGCATTTTTTTATGTAGTTGGCTATATCTTTGATCATATTGGGCCATTTATATTTTTCTCGGATTCTCTTGTAGGTCTTAATAACACCTTGGTGCCCGCCAAATGGAGAGTTATGGTAATCATTGAGAATTGTGGAAATTTCTTCTTGAGATTTTATGGTTTCATATCTTTTCTTTGTTGCTTCTTCTACTGGGTATATTATAGGAGGGGTATCTAAATTGGGTTTTTCCGCTTCTTCATCGTTTTTTCGCGTTTGTGCTCGGGTTACAGCGAGAACAATATTGTTTGATTTTTTGTCTTCACTATTTCCGGATTTAAAAGTTATTTCTGTCTTTTTGTCAACCTTGTGTTCGATCGAATTATTGGGAATTCTACTAAGCGCGTCAGTGTTAGTATTATACTTCCCGGGTTTGTATTCGATTTTATAATCGAACTCGGAAAGTTTGTGATGAAACCTAACCAATCGGGATGTTGGGTCTTTGACGCTGAAAATGCCTTTTAAAGGTTTGTGATCGGTATATATAGTCACTTGTCTCCCTAGCAGGTAGTACCTAAAGTTTTTGGTTGCCCAAACGATAGCTTAAAGTTCTTTTTCGATTGTCGAATAATTTCTTTCGGCTTTGTTTAGGGTTCTACTTGCGTATGCGATTGGATGGTCTTTACCAACCTCTCCTTGAGACAGAACCGCACCAATTGCGTCATTACTTGCATCAGTGGTTAGGTTGAAAGGTTGATTAAAATCGGGATATATAAGTATAGGGGGTGAAATGAGTAGGTCTTTAACCTTCTGAAACGATTCTTGACATTTTTCTGTCCAGGTGAATTTTACATCTTTTCTTAGCAGATTTGTCAAAGGTTTAACTACTTTTGAGAAATTCGGAATGAGCTTTCGATAGTAATTTGCTAGACCCCAAAAGGATTGCATTTGTCGAACCGTTTTTGGTACGGGAAAATCTTGTACACAACTGGTTTTACTGGGGTCAGGCTGTGCTCCGGCTTCGGAACATTTATGTCCCAAGTATACCACTTCTTTGCGCAAGAATTGGCATTTCTCCAGCTGTACTTTTAAATTGTGTTCTCGCAACCTATCGAGAACTAGTTGTAGTTTTCTATTATGGTCTACCAAATTCTTTCCGTAAACCACAATATCATCTAGGTAAACAAAGCATTCCAGACCTTGCAGTCCGGTTAAGATATAATTCATTAAACGTTGAAATGTTGCAGGAGCACCTTTTAGACCGAACGGCATCCTTTTGAACTTATAGTGGCCGTATGATGTGCTAAAGGCTGTTTTTTCCCTGTCCTTTGGGTCAACCAGCACTTGATGATATCCACTCGCCAAATCTAGTGTGGAAAAATATCTGGCATGTCCTAATTGGTCGAGAATATCTTCGATTCGGGGTAGAGGAAAAGCATCTCCTATTGTAATTTCGTTTATTTTTCTAAAATCTACAACTACCCTCCATCGTACCTCACCGTTTGGGCCTGCCTTTTTTGGGACTACCAAAAGTGGAGAATTCCAAGGGCTTTTACTCGGTTGTACTATGTCGTTATCAAGCATCTCAGCTAGTTGGTCGTTGATGATATCTCGCTGCTTTTCAGGTAACCTATACATTTTGGTGTTGATAGGTGGTTGATCTTGTTTGGTAGGTATGCTGTGTTTTATAGTAGAAGTATACGTTAGCTTATCACCTGGTAGAAAAAATATGTCGTTATATTCCATGCATAAATTAATTATGGAATTTCTTTCCTCGTCATTTAGTGTTTCATCCAGAATAAGTTGCTCTTTAAGATTCTTTTCTCTGGTATTGTTCGTTGCCACGTTAGTATGGTAACACTTCGGTTCAGGAATACCTGCAATATTATTTGTTGATGTGTTTTCCAAAGGCACGTAATTTTTTAACTCTATAAGATGTAGTACAACTTGTTTGATAGTTGCATTGTGTTCTAGGGTGTTTATGATCGGAACAGATACCTTTTCTCGTCCTCCTGCTACAATACAATTTCCAAGAAGGACTCCTTTTTGGATATACTTTGATAAGCAAATCATATCTTCGTTGAGTTTAACCGGTAGTTCTATGATCATTTTTGATCTTTCTGGTATCTGAATTTTTTCTTTTAAAATAATTTTTATTTTACTACTCGCTTCTTCAGAGAATTTTTCGTTTTGATTTGTATTAGCCAAGCCTCCTAGGGCTGACTTTTCCGTTTTAATTTTATAATCAGAGCCGCGTTGGGTTGTTTTTATGTCATTTGTTTTTGAGTCAGATCCGCTTTGGGTTGACTTATCATTAGCTTGAATTTTTGAATCAGAGCCGGGTTGATTTTATTTTATTTATTTTTGAGTCATATCCGCTTTGGGTTGACTTATCATTAATTTGGATTTTTGAATCAGAGCCGCATTGGGTTGATTTATAATTTTTGATTTTTGGATCAGAGCCGCGTTGGGTTGATTTTATATTATTTATTTTTGAGTCATATCCGCTTTGGGTTGACTTATCATTAATTTTGATTTTTGAATCAGAGCCGCGTTGGGTTGATTTATTATTTGGATCAGAGCCGCGTTGGGTTGATTTATCTTTTTTGACTTTTTCTCTATTATTCGGTTTGCTATGGATACCAGAACCTCTACGGGTTGGCATTTGTTCCCTATCAATTATAAATTTTGTTAAATTTGGTTTACCTTCTGTAACGAATGAGGATGTTGTAGCCATATCAGAAAGTCTTTCTGCAAGGTCTATTTTCCTCTTTCCACAAGTGTCTTCTTTACTATGGAAATTGCCATGATTAATACCAGAGCCGCTACGGGTTGGTACTTGTTTCTTTGTTCTGTCGATTACTAATTTTGTAAAACTTGGTTCACCTTGTGTAACGAGTGAGGAGGTCTTAGCCATATCAGAAAATCTTTCAGCAAGGTCTATTTTCCTCTTTCCACAAGTGTCTTTTTCCTGATGGTTACAATGAGGTCCATAGGAGTTAGCTCCTTTTTTTGTACTTGGTAATTCGTGAACCCCTGTTTTTGAATCTAACAATGGAGTTATATATTCTTGCTTATTGGTGATGAATTTTAAAATCTTTTTGGGACCTTCCACATTACAGTGTGGCCCAATGAAATTATATCCCAATATTCCGTCATCTGGAATGGGTAATTCATCTTCAACTACTTGAAAGTTGCAAGAAGGTTCCGTGGGTATTTTGAATTTTCCAGTACATTGTCCAAGTGTTTTACCTGAACCAAATGGAGTATTTATGGATACGTTTCTGGTTTTGTCAATTTTTGTGTTTTGTTTTAACACCTTTCTCCTAATGAGGCTGACTTCAGATCCAGTATCCACTAACAGACGAACGGTTTTATTTTTAGTAAAATCTGTTGGGATTTCAACAGAAGGCAATTCATAGTTTTCGGAAAACTGTTGTGTTTCAGTATACCCTTTAAATTGTTTGCTATTTATCGTCGAGCCGGGGTTTTTTCGGTCGACGATGAAGCGTTTCCCGAAGTTTTGTTTTCCCACCTGAGTTTTAAACTACATTGATTAATGGAGTGTGAGTTTCTTCCGCAAAAATCACATTCAGAATTCATTTGAAAAACCCTCGCCCTAGGATTTAACTCGTTCCTATTTTGGGTTGAGAAATTGGGTTTGAAATTAGGCTCGTTATGAGTATTCCTAAATGGATTTGTGTGGTTTTGCTTTGGAACATACTCGTCTCTATTGTTTCTATTCCAGTTGTGATCTTGGAATTTAGTGCTTTGATAATTTGAATTATTTTTTCTACGGCAGAGTCGGGTCTCATGTCCGTAGGTTTTACAGTTTTCACATACGGGTGTATTTTTCCTTTTTAAACAATCCTCGTATGTATGACCTTTAAATTTGCAAAAACTGCAAGTAATTTGGGGTTTTGATTTGTGTTCTCTACTTTGGCTTTTCTCGAAGTCTTTATCTATAGGAATCGTTGCCTCGGACAAGTATGGTTGAAACATTTGCTTCTGTGCCGCCCCTTTTTGCAGTTTTTCCATCATGAAAGCTTTTTGTAGAATGCCTTCAAAAGTGGGTTCGGATAGCCCTAATAAATACTGCCCTAGATGGGGATTTAGAACCCCACTAGCGAAAGAGGATATGGCAAAATCTTCTAACTGAGTTTTCACAGTGTCCGCATTTTTAAGATATTTTATTTCTGCTGCTTCGCGGCACTGTGCCAACTTGTGGCGAAGTCTTGAAGCAAACTCTATTGTACTTTCTCGTCTTTCCTGTTTGCACGATATCAATCCCGTTACTAACTCGTTGTAGTTTTCAACAGGGAGGTATGTCCTACTGAGGAGATCCTCGGCTTCCCGAAAAGTTTCGGGTCTGGCTGTATCTATTAGGTCGTATGCTTCACCTCGCAATCTTGTGGTAAATAAACTTGCAAAAGCTTCCTTTTCCTCCTCTGAGAGACAAAACATCACCTGCCTACAACATCCGATGAATGTTTGTAGTTCTTGGGAGATTTTTGGGTGTCTCTCTCCTGAAAATAAAGGAACGACCTGGGCCGTAAGCTTGATAATTTTCGTGTAATCCACCGCCATGTTTAAATTAATGGTCTCACTTTCTGAATCAGAAAAATCTTGGAATTCCAAGTTAGTTTGAGACTGATCCGTAAAGGAGATTTGGGGTGGGGTCTTTATTTGAGCTATACGATCAGTCAGTTTAGTACTGCTTTGGTTTAGAAGGATTCCCTGGAAAATCAGAGAATCTGTCTTTAACTTTTCTATCTGTTTTAGCCGTTCAAGCCTTTGTTTTTCTGAGGATGCTTCGAGTTGGTCTAAAGCCAGTAGGGATATATTTCCCGTGGATTGAGCCCTTTCATGAAGTGCTTTAACTTGCTCCAATACGGTCTTTTGTTTGCCGGGTTGGAGAGCAGCAGCTGTTGAGGTTGACGCTTTGTAGATTTTGCGTTGCCTCAGATTAAGATAGGTCTCGTCATTTGACTCTTCTGAGTCCGAATTTGACATTTGTTTGGAAAAAACTTTTTGTTTGGTACGGAAATGATGCCTCCTTTTATTTTTTATTGTTTAAACAACATGCGAGTTGCTAAACGAAAATTTAAAATTTGGATTTACTGAGATAAATCTCTAGCACCATCCTACCGGCTGCGCCATTTGTTGTATTCTTTCCTTACAAGTCATAATTCAACGAGACAAAACCCATGAAATTACCAAAGAACATCAATTGCCAATCTTAACGGGACAAAACCCATGAAACTTAATAAAGAACATCAAATCAAATAAATTCTATTGGTTCATATTTTATTCAAATTCAAGACAAACTACATAATATTTTTATTGATCCCGGTTGTTCCGAGTCTTTAATTTGTTATACGTTGCTTCCTGCTTCCTGCGGAACTCGGCCATCCGAATTTCCCGCGCCTTGGCTAGTAACACCTTCTTCTCTTTACCGGATGACAAAGCCACCGCCCGATAGATCTCGCCCAGAGCACGCCTGACCTTTACCTTGTGTCCGCTTTTGTGTTTGCGGGGCACTGGTGGGGTCGGAGGTTGTGCACCTTCCACGACGTCTTGGAGATGCCGTCGGCGGTATTCTTCCAGGGATATTGGTTTCGGTCCCGCTTCGGGGTTCCGTCGGATAGCTTCGGCGATAGGAGATTTTGTGTCGGTGTTGGTGTACGCGGTGTATTTGGTGTTCATACTATAGAAATACTTAGCTAATTAGCATTTTGCTAGAATGAGGATGGGAGTGGAGGATGGGGAGCAACATATTCTACGCAGCCTGTTGCGAGGCTAAAATGTAAGGCCCTTGGTGAGGCCGCTTTGTTTTTTATACTTACTTGTATGTGATTTTTCACTCCACACTTCAGAAATTATATTATGTACCAAAAGTTCTTTTCTAAAAAATATACTTTATTTACTGGGTTCTGAGGAACCGGTTTTATGACAACTTTTTCTGAATTGACTTACTTTGCTAACCTACTCTATTTTATATCTTATTCTACTTACGGAACTATATTTGGCCTCATGACCGCCAGCTGGTGTCGTCATTCGCCAGTCATCGTTTTAGTTCGCAGTCATCATTTTTGTTTTCAAACCACTGTGCCAATTGCATATATGGGCTGCAGGTGTTTCATTTAAACCAATGTGTATTTGGGTCATAGTCGATTGGTTGTTTACTTTTTTGTATTCCCACAATGTCTTTTGTTTGACATGTGGGTCAATCAATCAATCGAACTATGACTATACAACAAGGTACGTATTTTCCCATAACAAATTCATAAAATTAAAGGGCTAATTCGAAACGACCGTTGAAATTTCCCACGATCGATTAATGAACTACTGAAAATTGTTATAAAAAGGTGCTCCACTAGGATGAGGCCATCATGAATATTTCCGTGCAGAAGTGCGCATGTGCGAATTCTTGTATAAAATATCTAAGAGAGTGTTAAATTCAACCGTTTTATTTAGTTTGAAAGGCGATACCCGTGGAAAAACATTTTTATCTCTGCATGATATTAGAAAGGATGAGCTTATTTTGGCATGACATCATAGCCGTACATCAGGTGTAATGGTGTGGAGAGCTATTACCTACTATGGCACGAATAAAGTTGGAGTTTTTGTCCACAACATTGAACGAAAATAGCTACAAATGTTTGCTGGAACTGTCATTTCCAAAAATGAAAAACATTTTTGGACCTCTGAATTGGATTCAACAAGACAATGCCCCAATCCACACTAGCAGGGTTGTCAAAATCTGGATTGAATTAGAAGACGTGGAACTTTTGTCATAGCCGCCATATTCACCGGACTTAAACATTATTGCCCAAGTAAAATTTTTGGAGCTGCAAGTCTTAAATATGCTTTAGAAAAGCTTTAAAAGAGTGAAGTCCGTGGCTACTGCTCTATTTTGAACTTTGTTACAGCTTCTGGCAATTTTTAGTTTATTTAATGCTCTAAATGTGTGCCTTACAACATCTCCAAGCTTTTAAACCTTATAAGGCTAGTTGCTCTATAAATATGCTTTACTACAACATTTACCGCAACACTCCACGAGCCTAACTCATTTTAAATCTCTTTGCTTTACAAAGGCATTATATCTGCTCGAGAGAGAAAAGAGAATTGTTTCACTCTACTATTTACTATATCTAAAGTTCCACTGTTATGTATGTAGGTTGTTTTTCAGCTGTCAAAAGAAGGACATGTAAGTTCAGTTGTAATGAATATTTTTATGCGGGGAAAAAAATCACGAAAAATCGAATTTTTTCGACGTTCCAGGTGCGACAGGGTCATAAAGTCAAAGTAAAGCGAAAAAATGAATATTTTAAATCAAAAGAAATTACACTGCTTTTTTGACATAACAATTTGAGTTTTCACATTGACAACATGTGACGAGATTTTTTTAACATAAACAAAGTTTTTGCTCGGGATGAAACTATTTTTGAGGTTCTAATTATGAAGTTGGCTTTGTGAAATGAGCTTCTGGATAGACCTGTATTTGTGTGTAGTTTTCTCTCTTGTAAAATTTTTATTGTCAAAAAGAACATGGAAAATGTATTTTTTGAATTTTTATTGAAAGAAAACATTTGATTTTACATGTACTTTGTGAACATAATATATCCAAAAAAGTGGTCACAAATCAATATGTTTAACTATTTTGCAAGTTTCAATTTTGTTGTGTATTGATCACTGCGAACAAATCAAATAAACATGAAACATGTGTGTAAATAATATTAAAATGTCGTCAAAAATTATTTTAGCAAAAAAATTTTAAACGAGGCACCATGTTTCCTGTTTATGCTTCTCTAGAAAAACAACAGTGTAGCACTATGAGTTCTATAGTAGCTCTAAAGGAGTTGTGTTTGTGGCGTCATTAAAATGGTGGTTTTCATAATGACCACCAATTTTTATACCAATTTCTCCATACATTATTTTTTGATTTTGTTTTTATTTATTACTAAAACTTAAATATTTCTAAGGCGCGTTGTAGATTTTCGAAGTGCAACATCTAGGTTTGGAATGAAAATAGAGTGGCACATGAAATCATTACTCAGCATTGTCTTTATCGTGTTATTTAATTAATATTTTACCGTCACGATAATATGTTTCATAGTTTTTTCTATTCATTAGTTCGAACATTTTCTCTCTCAAGATTTATGAGTTCGAAAAGTTACTTATTGCAAAGTTCTAATACCAGCAAACAATTTTCATTGTCTTTATTAGTATTATTATTTTTTCACTCACACTTAAATAAACCTTTTTTATATAGGTATTTCCACTTTACAGCAAAATGTGATACAAATAGCTTTTGATAAATCTTTAATAGAGCAGAGTGCTCTAAATCAAAACGCTAATGTCATTTTGTTCCTATTGTAGAGCATACAGCCATTCTAGCATCATATTTAGAGCCCTATTCGTGCATTTCAATACCACGAAAGTAGCTTTAAAGCAGCTCTAGAATGGTGTTAACGCTTGCACTAATGCTACTGCAGACTAAAATCGCTATACAAGAAGTGATATAGAGTTAATTCTAGCTCTCAAAGTCGAAAAAAATGCTCTTAATAAGTGTTATTTCAGCTCTAAAAGCGCTTGCAGAGCAACATGAATTTAATTCGGCCAGTTACCCCAGCTTTTTAAGCGCTGCAAGAGCTAATATAGAGCTAAAATTGTTACTTGGGTGAAAACGTTTGGTCGTGGCTATTTCGTAAAGTTTACGAAGGTGGCAGACAATTTGAAGACAAGGACACCTTAATTGAGGCTATTAGTAGTGCCTGGGCCCAAATTTCATATGATTATTTAAAAAAATGATATGATTCTATTCCAAACCTAATATCTAATAGAGGTTATATCCAAAAATGGCGGACATACTCATTATTAATGTGAAAAAACGTTATTAATTAATATTATAAAACCATAAAAAGTAAACATTTCACAAATATTTTGTTTTTTTTTTTTTTTAATTTTGCATGTGGCTTCATCCTAGTGACGCAATTTTTCATTATTTGATCTTGGGAAACTCCAAAGGTCGTTTCGAATTAACCCTTTAATTTTATGAATTTGTAATGGGGAAGTACGTACCTATTAACTGATTATAATCTTTTCTGGGTACAAAACTTCTACCAGGTATAAAAAGCGAGAATTGATTGCAAAATTTGTGGCCTCATTCTAGTGGTTGGGAGTGTATATAAGACCTTTGGTACCCGTTGCATTATGATTAGCATGTCCACCTGCTAACCCAGAGGTTCGAGGTTCAAATCCCAGCAGAGGTAAAAATGTTTTTCCACGGGTATCGCCTTGCGCGAGGAACTGGCAAGTACTCCGTTAGTAAATACATTGCCATGAAAAGCGCTTTCTCAATTAGCCGTTCGGAACCGGCAGAAAATTGAAGGTCCCCTCCATTCCCTCAAAAGGCATGGTTGTGTGAAATCTGCTAGGCCCAGGGGCTCCTCGCTCTGTTGCGCCATCTTATTTATTTATTTCTTATATAAAACCCGCCAACTTAACGTAGCAGAGCCCCATCTGTGATCGCAGATCTTAAAAAAAACAGTTAGCCTAAGAATTTATAATCGTATATATCAAATATTGTTGGACAAATAAGCTTTTCAATAAAAACTTAAATTGTAAAAACTACCTGTTCCTATATTTATTTTTATGCCAATTTTAATAATAGTGACATCGTATGTGAAACAATTTTTCCAGCTAGTGTTGGCTCAATTTGTCAGGGTCTCAGGTGTAACTTCGAGGTAGTGCAATACCTCGTCTACCAGCTGTAGAAATGGAAAACAAAATCACTGTAGAGATCAAACGTAGAAAAACTTAATCTACCAACCTTTGCTTTCTTGGGTGAGCACGATATGTGATACAATAAGACCATGTGACTTTCACATAGTGAGGATAGCTCCATTTTCTACCACAACGGTTCTTGGTACCGTATCAGATACCACATACCATGGCACTATGGAAGTCCTTATAATCCTCGTTTGTTTTTCCATAATGTCCGTTCAAAGCTCCGCCAACTAACAAAACCTCTTTTTGGATATCCCTAAGTTGATTGTGAAAATCTTTCCAAAATGCATCCATTTCTACCTGATCGTATCTTATTTGGAAAGCATATATACTGACAATATTCTATAATAGCCGCGTTTTATTGAGAATTTTCTATATTCACTTATTTTCACTTCATAATAAAACGATTTTTTGGCTTTATTCACTAAGCAAGTTCACTTTCAATTTTACTTTCAATGTTGGTACCCTTGGCACTTGTTTTAAGGATAAAAAACATTGAAAATTTGCATTCAGAAGAATATAAATGCGTATTTTTTATTTTGCATCGAATTAGGATTCAGATTTCGATGCAGGTATTTATTTCACGGTTGCTAGTAAGTGAATTAAGAACTCATTAAATCATAATTTAGTAAGTGACTTATGAATTAAATGAGTGAAAAGCTTAGAGGAATAAAGAACAAGAGGGAAAACCATTGCTTCTCCTGCCACCACCACCTTAAAACCACTTTATTTTCGGATTTCAAACTTGTTTTGAAAGCTAAAAATAAAGTGGTGTTTGTGAAGTCAGTTTGAGGACAAATTATGCCGTGGTGTGTGAATGGTTTTGCCTCTTCTTGTATCTGGGTGTTTCTCTGCTATTTGGAAGTTCGTCCATACAGAGGTGTCCTAAGCAAATTTATTGAAATATTGAGAATATTTGTTAATTAAGTGAAGGGCAATAGCATACTAAATATATATCTTTAAAAAGCCCATACATTTTCCTCTTTTAATTATTTGAAACAAGTTGCCTTTATTAAAACAGTTAAAAATGTATTAAAAAAGGCTTACCAGGGGACTGTTTCTCTAACGGCCGAGACGCGTGGATCACTAGCAGATGCAGTCGTCAAACTAAAAAAATGGCGGCTGCTCGCTAACTCCACAACCGAACGAACTTCACACCGATTGCGTTTCGTTTCACGATCTAAATGTTTCGCGCCAAAACAAAATTTGACTTCAGCACGGTTTTCAAATTTTAACAGGGGACTGTCTCAAAAATTTGAGGACAGCATTCGCACATAGATATTTTAAATAAATTATACTGTAAAAAATATAATTGTGTAGTATAAAGATATTTAATGTTATTTTTATGTTTTTGGATATTTTTTATTCAGTTATCAACGGCAAAAAAAATTAATATTGGTAACAAAACTTGTAATTCTTTAAAAGGAACGTTCCAGGGGACTGTTTTTTGGGGTGTTTGGGGTTTAGTTGTTCAAATATAACATTATTAAATTACTAAATAAGCTCTGGCGTGCCAAGAATGCATAATACTATGTCATTATTGATACAAAAAGCTGAGAAAGATTAAAATTTATTACATAAAATTTGCTTGGAACAGCGATTTTCCATTTAGTGGAGAAATGCCCATCTCCTAAGTCATAAGCTAGCAAGTGACTCATGTGACTAGTCCCGTTACAGCACAGTGATTTTTCGTAGCAGTGCACAAAAGAGAGTGCTCTCGAGAGAGTAAAAAATTTCTCACCCTGCGAATTTCTGCCACCAAAATTTCTGTGGACAGCAATCGTGCACAGCCAAAACAAATACAACAACTGTCAAACAGACGTTTTTCCAAGCGTTGCGTTGCTGCGAATGTTTTGTTCAAGGCGTTTCTTTACTTTTAAAACAACTACGCTCTTTCAGACAGTTTCTGAGAGAATTTTACAACCACTTCTTAAAATATGACAGATTGTGCACAAAGTAAAAAACAGACTTATTAAATCTGTTGTCGAAAATCAGAAATATTAACAAACACATCCCGAAGACTGCCAACGTCTGAGTTCCAAAAAAGAAATTTACCAACCATCCCTGTTGTTCACTTAGGTAAGTGAGTTATTTTTGTTCACTTAGGAGTTGTTGTTTTTCCGTGAGCGTTGTTTTGCGATGTTTTGCTTAAGTGAATATAGATTCCCAAAAAAATTCGGCTAATATTGTTCCACTCACTGCCAAGTAGCCTTTTCGCAAAGATGATTATGATCTCAAGCTTTTGTAGGGACATATTATTTTTTTTGTTTTTTGTTTTTTTCTTATAGTTAACGCGCACATCAGGGGGCTATGAATACCGTTGTAATTATTTAGAAAACAGTGCGAGCATTTAGGAAAATAGGAGAGAAACCTGTTACATGATTAAAGTGATCAGATTTATTCATTCTTAGTTTTACCCATTCCTAAAATAACTATGAATCGGGTAATATTAATGTCGCCCATAACTATCGGCAACGGTGGGTATTGTTGATTGTGTTGGGTGTGTCTGTTGGTTTACTAACGTTATTTTTTGGTATAGTATCAGTCTGCCTTATCTGGTTGTCCATTGAACCAGTTTGTCGAGAGGGAGGAATACTTGTTACTTTTAATAAGGTGTGTTTGACTTTTTAGTTTTTGTTACTTACCATAGAGGGTTCTTAAGTTACACTGGTAAAAAAAAATTTCACGCTGCGTTTGCCAGTATAGAACTAGAAAAAAGCATCATAAAACGAGAGTAGGATATGGGTTACTTGGGCATGGGAATTCTGAGCGAGACAGAGAGAGGTATAGTCTAGAGTGAGACAGGTAGTAGGTATGGTTTCTATTGAGTATTTTTTATGGTTTTTTGTTTTAGATATCGCTGGCGCTCGGAAGTGGTTGATTTTTTTTTTATGAGTTTGGAATTTGTACGCTGGTAGGTGAGGGTCATAGGAATATTTTTTTTTTGGTTTTGGCTGTACGCTAGAGAATTTGGTCACGTCCGATATTTGGTTGGGCATAGATTGTGTATAAGCAACTCGTTTTACAGCTTAGCATGAAAGGTCGTTGTCATGTGGTTGTTTTACTCTATACCGTGGGGTAAGGATGTGAGATGTGACCCATGTTCGAATAGCGATCGCTTATCGACAAAATCCATGATCAAAGTTGAAATCGAGTATCTGTGTAGCACAGGAAGGTAAAATAAACCAATACTCTTTGTGAGGAAAGATGATGATGGCAAAATAGAGGAACAAACGAATAGGTTTTTTTTGTATTAGATTTCACTGGCGATTGGTGATGGTTGGATTTTTTTCTTGCAATTTGGTGTCATTCGATATTTGTGTGTACATTTTACACCTTAGCATGATAGGTCTTTGGTATGTTTTACTCTATGCCAAAGAGTAAGGATGGTTTTTTCTTGAAAGGAATTATTATAAGGTTTTCGGCGTTGAACAAAGGATAATAAAAGCGTCTAGAGGCACGTGGACAATTGGTAAGGAAAAAAATTTAACCTGTGTGTATTTTGAACAATACATACGATCCGTTGATAGATCTTAGAACGAGGATGAGAGATTTTGGTAATTTGTTAATACTTGACGATAGAGAATTTTATCACGTTCGATATTTGTTTGGGCATAGATTGGGCATGAGCATGAAATTTTACAGATTAGCATGATAGGTCTTTGGTATGTTGTATTATATGCTATAGAGTAAGGATGGTGATTTCTTGAAAGAAATTATTTTAAGGTTGTCGGGGGTTGAACAAAGTCCCCGAAATAAAATGATGATTGTAAAGTCAGCTTGAGGACGGATTCAATTTTGTGTGTGAGTTTTGCCCTTACATAAAACAAGCTGCAATTGCATAGTAAGAAGAATCAATTTATGATGTGGATGACATAAAAAAATTTTACCTACATAAATTAAAAACTGTTTTTGGTCTTGGCTGTACGCTAGAGAATTTGATCACGTCCGATATTTGGTTGGACATAGATTGTGTATGAGCATCACCTAAGCATGATAGGCCTTTGCTATGAAGCTGTTTTACTTTATACCATAGAGTAAGGATATGATGACCCATGTTATGATTTTTCTTAAAAGAAATTATTATAAGGGTGCCGACGCACGGTCTGAACAAAGGGAAATAATAGCGTTTAGAGGCCCATGGACAAATGGTAGGTTGAAGATACTTACGATGGCATGAGAGTAAAGGAAAAATGAAAAGTATTGTTGTGTCTAGTGCGAACATTAGACACGATCTTAGAACGGGGATGTGAGACTTTGTTAGTTTGTTGATACATACTTACTTTGAGATATAGGAACAGGTAGGACTGAGATTGGGATATGAGAAAAGAAAATAGAGACAATATAGGCAAAGGTGTTTTCTATTGAGTATTTTTTATGGTTTTTTTTGTTTGTTTTAGATTTTGCTGGCGCTTGGAAGTGGCTGATTTTGTATAAGTTTGGAATTTGTGCGACGGTAGGTGATCGTAGTGAGAATATTGTTTTGTTTTTGGCTATAGGTACGACAAAGAATTTGGACACGTCCGATATTTCATTGCGCATAGATAGTGCATGAGCAAGTCGTTTACAGCTTAGCATGAAAGGTCGTTGGTACATGTGGTTGTTTTACTCTATACCGAAGGGTAAGGATGTGAGATGCCACCCATGTTCACATAGCAATAAAATCGAAAGGGGGTTGTGAATTTGAAACTCAACTAAGTTATTTAAAAGATGAAGAGTTAAATTTCTTAAACATGAGCCCACTGAAAATCATTACGAAGAAGTCGATGAACAAAAAACTCGCAAATTCTTATCACACAACCTAATAGGTTTACACTTACTTTAAGTGGGGGACACTTCACATTTAACTGCAGATTATTTTGCTCCTCTGAACATAGATCAGAGCTATGTGTGTGGATTGATTGATTTACAAACATATAATTCTATACCTAATGTCGATGAACGGAACAATTTATTTCATGTAGGAGAGCATGTCATTGAAATTCCTGTAGGGTCCTATGAAATCGATGACATTGCACAATATATTTCTGAACAATTGTTATTTGCTTTTATTTATCTTATAAATGTCCACTGTCCAATTGAGAGTACATCCCTCCTCCGAAAATTTTAAAATTGTTTATGACAATGGTTGGGGTCAATTTGTTCTACTTATTCTATTAAAGGTTGTAGGTATAGTTTATCTAAGTATGTGTAAAGGCTTTATTTAAGAATAGTTGTGTGATTGTAGGCGAATGATGCCTTAAGTGAACTTGTTATAGAATTTCATCAAATCATGAAACGTCTTGGATTGTCCAATTAGGAGTACACCCCCTCCTCGGAAACATGTTTAAACTTGCTTATGTCTTGTAGCCTGTCCTTGTAGTAAGGAATGTTTGTACAGCATTTGACATCACCTACCTCGTAGTATGCATATGAGTAGGCATGATCGATGATCACTCGCTGAGGTTGTTGTTCTTGATGTTGTTGCTGCAGAGTTGGAATGGAATTCCTCGATACACTCTCTGTTGAAGAAGGAGTTGACAGTATTGGTAAAAGCCTGTCTTTGTCCCTGTCCACACGTGTTATTCCAATAACGTTATATCGGTCGTTTCTGGGCAAAAGGGGTGAGGAAGAAAGAGGCTGGATGCGCAAAACGAAATCAGATTTATCTGCCTAAGCAGTACACTTGGCGTGTCCAGACGGGTTATGCTCATAACGTTATGCTTTTTTCAATACACTTTCCAACACAAAATGAAGAACTTGTACGAGGAATTATAACAACGTGTAGACACCTAGCGTTAACAGCATAACGTTATTGAAATAACCCGTCTGGACAGGCACTTTGTTAGGAATTTTTGTATGAAATTTGACATCACCTGGCTCGTAGTATGCATATGAGTAGGCATGATCGAAGGTCACTAGTTGAGGTTGATGTTGTTGTATTTGTGGTTTGTCTTTCATTGGTTGATGAAGTGGAATTACAGAAGACGTCAATGGAGTCTGTGTCACGGAGGATATTTGTATCCACGTATTAAGCGAGATTTCGGCGTGTGAGTCGTAAGTATATGTTTATCTGAAGAGGATAAAAACAAATATATTGCGGATTTTCTCGAGAAGGAAAATATCAAGCTGAAATTTTCTGAAATCTCCGAATTCCGAAGAATCTCCAGACAGTTGATGGAAAGGAATTTTTTAATAAGCATTTAAAAATCTTATGAAGCAACAACAAATAAATCATTACTCAACATTTAGCGTTCTTAAAGCATCGATCGTTGAACGATTTAATCATCGTACCTTAAAATCACTCATGTGGAAGGAATTCAGTGTGAATGGTACATATAGATGGATTGACATGGTAACGTCGTTAACTAAAACGTATAATAATTCTACACATCGTACAATAAAAATGAAACCATCGTTAATCATACAAATGAAAAAAACATTTACTTTCAACATTATATAACCGTGTCAGACTCCATGTTATTAGTTGAAGAGCCTGTGAGAATAAGTAAATATAAACATGCATTTGAAAAAGGATATACACCTAATTGGACCACAGAAATATTTAAAATATCAAAAGTCAACTTTCAAATCCTGTCACCTAAAAAAAAAAAAAAAAAATAGGGTGGCGCAACAGAGCGAGGAGCCCCTGGGTCTAGTGCATTTCTCACAACCATGCCTTGTGAGGGAATGGAAGGGACCTACAATTTTCTGCCGGTTCCGAACGGCTAATCGAGAAAGCGCTTTTCAAGGCAATGAATACTAGCGGAGGACTTGCCAATTCCTCGCGAAAGGCTATACCCGTGGAAAAAACATTTTTGCCTCTGCTGGGGTTCGAACTCGAACCTCTGGATTAACAGGCGGACATGCTATCCATCACACCACGTGTACCACTAACACCTATCTCTTAGAATATTTTCAAAATTCGGATATGACGTTTCAAACATTTCAAAGGGTGTGTTCTGAATGCTGGAATGCTTCGTTTGGGTTTTTTTTAGTTATTGACAAGGATAGCCCTCGTAATAATGGTCGTTATAGAAACTTTTTGTCTATTTCCTAAACTATAAAAGAGTTTAACTACAGTCACGATCAACAGTCGTACTGCATCAGTTCGAAGGTATACAGTGCTCAAACTGATACAGTTAAAAGCAGATCATCACAGTTTATAACTATTTACATTCTATAATTCAACATCTTCAGTATGATGCAAGTAAATGAAGATTTAACAAAAGATCCCTCGTAATAATGGTCGTTATAGAAACGCTTTGTCTGTTTCCTAAAACTATAAAAGAGATTAACTACAGTCACGATCAACAGTCGTACTGCATCAGTTCGAAGTTATACAGTGCTCAAACTGATACAGTTAAAAGCAGATCACCACAGTTTATAATTATTTACATTCTATAATTCAACATCTACACTATGATGCAAATTAATGAAGATTTAACAAAAGAGCTTATTAAGACTACTGATGCTCTACGAAAAAAATATAAAGCTCTGAGAGAGGGGAAAGAAGCGCTCGAATTTCAACTTGAAGAAACTTTCAAACCTATTACGAAACCTCTTAAAGATATAATAGAACACACAAAAAGAAAACATTCGCAAAAACCCCAACAACAGCATCATTTTGAGTCTCCGCACAAGAAAATAAAACTGAATTATGAAAATGAAAATGGTGATGATGATGATGATGATGATGATGATGATGATGATGACGATGACTATGATGATGAGGATGTTAATGATGAATTTAGAACACCCAATATTAAGAACACTAGTTCTTCACTCATGAGTGAATCAACCCCTAAAACGTCCAAGCCAACGTCAGTTAGAAACAGAACTAGTAGAAGTGATCGTGTGCGAAGAAGAAGTCTTGCTCGCAACTTTGGTTTGCAATTAAAACAAAAATTTGAAGAAATTCCTCAGTCATATGTAGATTTATTGATAAATAATTCAAAATCCCTTGACGAAGTGTATGGAGTTCATTTGAACAATGGTAAACTACAAATCGGGAACAAAGAGTTAAAAATTCGAGGAAAAGATTTAAAAATCAATAATAAGACATATAACGGTACGAAGGGTTTGTTTGAACTAATATTCAAGAAAAAACCTAACACTTCCTTATATAGTAAAGAAGATTTAAAAGCGTATAAAGATATAATGTATAATACCAATGCTTACAGAAGGTCTTACGATTCTAGAAACCAGATACTAGGTCATAGAGGATATAAATACAGGGAAATCATAAGTAAGCTATTAAATGATGATAATAATGCTGGTGTCACTTCACCTTCAATCGGTTCTGGCTTGATGCAATTATCAAATAATAAGAAAGATTTCTTCTGGGCCAATCCAAACGAACTCGTAGATCGTTTAAGACTTCTTATTGCATCACAACAAGCCGGACACAATAATCACTCTAACGAAATTGTTTCAATTATCGAAGAGCTAAAAGAAGCAGACATAATTGAATAATTAACTACAATATGAGTATTGATAAATTTGGACGGTTTTGAAATAGAACAGTGAAAGGGAGACCTGGACCCAGTGGAGTGAAAGGTGAACATCGTCCTATAGGATTGAAAGGAGAAAGAGGGTTGCATGGTCCAGCTGGTGAAGGATTTGACAAAAACTGAAAACGATGATTATAATTTAAAGAGGAATCGATTAAAATATTCAAGATCCCCGAAGAAAGTGATGATGCAGCTTCAAAGAAATATGTTGATGGAATATGTGATCAACTTAGAACATATTTTCAATTTCAATTAGAGACAATCGAAAAAAATTCATCGACAGTACAAATAGTAATAAACACATTAAAAACAACCACGATGAAGCTCACTTTAATGACGTTAAAAATAACAAAAAAATTAAATGTTTGAAAAATAAATATTTCTTATTAATGTATACAATTTACGTGTTTTTTTTTTTTTTAAAGAAATATCATAAATGAGTTTGTAGATGTGCTGATATCCAAGAGTTGTGTTCAGAAGGAAAACCAATCCATTTTACAAAAACTTTATTTTTTCTCCTACGAATCACTTTTTCTGCAAGATAAGTACCTATCGGGAAACTTATTTTTTTTTGTAGTTCCAGCTCATAGAAACCACTTTTTACAGGATGACCTTGAAAATATTCTAAGAGATAGGTGACAGGATTTGAAAGTTGAACTTTTGATATTTTTAACTTTCAAATGCATGTTTATATTTACTTATTCTCACAGGCTCTTCAACTTTAAACTAGGGAATAACATGGAGTCTGAATATTTTGCTGCTGATGATGTGGATACAAATATGCCCGTGACACAGACTCCATTGACGTCTTCTGTAATTCCACTTCATCAGCCAATGAAAGACATACCACAAATACAACAACATCAACCTCAACTAGTGGCCTTCGATCATGCCTACATGCATACTACGAGGCAGGTGATGTCAAATGCTGTACAAACATTCCTTACTACAAGGACAGGCTACAAGACATAAGCTAGTTTAAACATGTTTCCGAGGAGGGGGTGTACTCCTAATTGGACAATCCAAGACGTTTCATGATTTGATGAAATTCTATAACAAGTTCACTTAAGGCATCATTCGCCTACAATCACACAACTATTCTTAAAATAAAGCCTTTACACATACTTAGATAAACTATACCTACAACCTATAATAGAATAAGTAGAACAAATTGACCCCAACCATTGTCATAAACAATTTTAAAATTTTCGGAGGAGGGATGTACTCTCAATTGGACAGTGGACATTTATAAGATAAATAAAAGCAAATAACAATTGTTCAGAAATATATTGTGCAATGTCATCGATTTCATAGGACCCTACAGGAATTTCAATGACATGCTCTCCTACATGAAATAAATTGTTCCGTTCATCGACATTAGGTATAGAATTATATGTTTGTAAATCAATCAATCCACACACATAGCTCTGATCTATGTTCAGAGGAGCAAAATAATCTGCAGTTAAATGTGAAGTGTCCCCCACTTAAAGTAAGTGTAAACCTATTAGGTTGTGTGATAAGAATTTGCGAGTTTTTTGTTCATCGACTTCTTCGTAATGATTTTCAGTGGGCTCATGTTTAAGAAATTTAACTCTTCATCTTTTAAATAACTTAGTTGAGTTTCAAATTCACAACCCCCTTTCGATTTTATTGCTATGTGAACATGGGTGGCATCTCACATCCTTACCCTTCGGTATAGAGTAAAACAACCACATGTACCAACGACCTTTCATGCTAAGCTGTAAACGACTTGCTCATGCACTATCTATGCGCAATGAAATATCGGACGTGTCCAAATTCTTTGTCGTACCTATAGCCAAAAACAAAACAATATTCTCACTACGATCACCTACCGTCGCACAAATTCCAAACTTATACAAAATCAGCCACTTCCAAGCGCCAGCAAAATCTAAAACAAACAAAAAAAACCATAAAAAATACTCAATAGAAAACACCTTTGCCTATATTGTCTCTATTTTCTTTTCTCATATCCCAATCTCAGTCCTACCTGTTCCTATATCTCAAAGTAAGTATGTATCAACAAACTAACAAAGTCTCACATCCCCGTTCTAAGATCGTGTCTAATGTTCGCACTAGACACAACAATACTTTTCATTTTTCCTTTACTCTCATGCCATCGTAAGTATCTTCAACCTACCATTTGTCCATGGGCCTCTAAACGCTATTATTTCCCTTTGTTCAGACCGTGCGTCGGCACCCTTATAATAATTTCTTTTAAGAAAAATCATAACATGGGTCATCATATCCTTACTCTATGGTATAAAGTAAAACAGCTTCATAGCAAAGGCCTATCATGCTTAGGTGATGCTCATACACAATCTATGTCCAACCAAATATCGGACGTGATCAAATTCTCTAGCGTACAGCCAAGACCAAAAACAGTTTTTAATTTATGTAGGTAAAATTTTTTTATGTCATCCACATCATAAATTGATTCTTCTTACTATGCAATTGCAGCTTGTTTTATGTAAGGGCAAAACTCACACACAAAATTGAATCCGTCCTCAAGCTGACTTTACAATCATCATTTTATTTCGGGGACTTTGTTCAACCCCCGACAACCTTAAAATAATTTCTTTCAAGAAATCACCATCCTTACTCTATAGCATATAATACAACATACCAAAGACCTATCATGCTAATCTGTAAAATTTCATGCTCATGCCCAATCTATGCCCAAACAAATATCGAACGTGATAAAATTCTCTATCGTCAAGTATTAACAAATTACCAAAATCTCTCATCCTCGTTCTAAGATCTATCAACGGATCGTATGTATTGTTCAAAATACACACAGGTTAAATTTTTTTCCTTACCAATTGTCCACGTGCCTCTAGACGCTTTTATTATCCTTTGTTCAACGCCGAAAACCTTATAATAATTCCTTTCAAGAAAAAACCATCCTTACTCTTTGGCATAGAGTAAAACATACCAAAGACCTATCATGCTAAGGTGTAAAATGTACACACAAATATCGAATGACACCAAATTGCAAGAAAAAAATCCAACCATCACCAATCGCCAGTGAAATCTAATACAAAAAAAACCTATTCGTTTGTTCCTCTATTTTGCCATCATCATCTTTCCTCACAAAGAGTATTGGTTTATTTTACCTTCCTGTGCTACACAGATACTCGATTTCAACTTTGATCATGGATTTTGTCGATAAGCGATCGCTATTCGAACATGGGTCACATCTCACATCCTTACCCCACGGTATAGAGTAAAACAACCACATGACAACGACCTTTCATGCTAAGCTGTAAAACGAGTTGCTTATACACAATCTATGCCCAACCAAATATCGGACGTGACCAAATTCTCTAGCGTACAGCCAAAACCAAAAAAAAAATATTCCTATGACCCTCACCTACCGGCGTACAAATTCCAAACTCATAAAAAAAAATCAACCACTTCCGAGCGCCAGCGATATCTAAAACAAAAAACCATAAAAAATACTCAATAGAAACCATACCTACTACATGTCTCACTCTAGACTATACCTCTCTCTGTCTCGCTCAGAATTCCCATGCCCAAGTAACCCATATCCTACTAACGAGCATTTTAGTCGCATCGCATTTTAGTCGCATCGTGAATTTTACTTATTTAGACCTACGTTTTAAGAATAAAAGTTCCTCTCACTTATCCATGTAACTTTTGGTTGTGTTTTTTTTTCTTTTCCGGTTATTGTCGATTCAGTTTACCACATTCTGCTACTCAAGAAATTCAACAGGAGCCTGCGCAACCAATTAAGCCACCACCACAGCAGTCCACTCCCATTCAAAATAATATCAACAGAAAGCTAAACGGATTTCTGAATTTAAAAACTCCACTGATCGGGTAAGTTTCAAGAGTAAATTCATATTTTTCCTTTGTAGTTTTTTTTGTAAAGAGATCATATTTTTTGAAAAGCAATCCTGCTCACATTTTTGACCTTGGTATTAGAAACATGATTTTTTTGTCGCCGTTATTTTTTCATCTTTGTTTACGATTTGATGGCTAACGGTCTCTTGCTACACTTAATTTTGTGACACCAAAAATCATTTTAACTGTCACCATTCTCACTTTCTTTTTCCATACTTCCAGTATTCGAACTACTATGTCGCAAAACTACTATTTTGAATTAGCGCTCACACAAATTATTTTTTATCATTTACAAATATCATCTTGAATATATATAATAGTACTGACACACAATACTAATGCAGAATAACAAAAAAGCATAAGGAAATGTGAAAGTCAAAATGGCACGTGTGAATGGTACGAAACACACTGTGCAGGTGCAGCGTGCAGCATGGTGCTCCACGTGTATGCAAGCTAATTTTATTTTTCCATTTGGTATAGCACAAAACTGTGGTCGGGCATGAGAAGGACTAAGTGCGGTTGAGACAATAAATTCTAAGGAAGACAAAGTCTGCAATACTAGTATAATCGATAGCGATACAGAATTGTACTGAACGTTACAATTGTGTGTGAATGTTACTTTTTGACTTTGTCTGAATAACTGCAAGAGTCGGTTAGAGGTGAATGCTTTTTTTAAATTTTGAATTTGTGTTTCAGGTGTTTTTGCTTTGCTTTGGAATTGATTGTGTCCGATCTAGTCATTGTACTCCCTTACACATGCAATTTAGTGGTATGAGGTTGTTTTGCAGCAAATCACGTCGAGTTTGAACAAAGACTGAATTTTATTTGGTGCCTTAATCTTAAGCTTACTTACAAAGGAGATCGTTTCAATAGCAACGAAAGTTGTTTATAATTAGAGACTCGTTAATAAAAAACTGTCATAAGTTCCATTAGGGATACTTAAGTCGGCATGAACAATGTTTACATTTTGGTTTCGGTTCATAAGGAAAGTTTTTATTTCGATATGCTGATCTTTGCGCAATGGCAACAATCACTACTTATTTTTCCACTGTTTATTTTTCGGTTCATATAAATGTAATGACATTTTTATTACATTACATTTTCGCCCCTTCAAACCAAAGTCAACTGCAAAATAAACCACCAACAACACCGACGCCAGTGGAATTTTGCATGTACCAACACAGGCAGTGATAATGGTGACGATAACACATAGCAACAACATCACCATCAGCTAACCATTGACTCCACGTGGAGTTGCATTTCGTTGAATGTTACAGCTCACATCCAGTTTACACCAAATGGTGTATAAGGTAACCAACGAAATGCACAAAAATCATCCAATGACTCCCTCACATACGCCAAGTCCACTTCCCCGGTATTTGCTGCTAGAAGAGTTGAAGCCCACTGAGGAGTATGGGAAGAACACACCTGAAAACACAATGCAATAAAAAGAACAGTTTTAATATTTATTACTTCGGTTTATTAATTCTTAAGAGACGATGTTAGCATCGAATGGTTGACGATCGACTGATGTACATTGAATACCTTAACACGTCGTCATGCCATCGACAAACGGTTTAGCTTATCTATTGTATGTAGTATGTACATTAGGGTTAAGCGGTAATTAGGTAAGGTACATTGGTGTGCTTATCCATTGTATGTAGTATGTACATTATGTTGAGAAGAAATTGATTTAGGTACAGTGGTGTGCAAAATATTTCCTACAATACTCCCCTTCGGCAAAAAAAAATTTTTTTAATTGCGATGCCGCAGATTAAAATGAACACGTCGTATTGGAGTTGATGTATTTGCTGATGATATGCCGGTGCTTGGACGAAATGATGATGATGCATATCCAGATGGACGAAGCGGTGATGATTCTGGTGTTGTCGTTGTTGTTGATGTTGATTCTGGTATTGGAATGATGACAGGTTCTTCTCCGATGGTGTTATTGCTGTTGTGTGTAGTATTCTGCCCTGTAGAGTTGTTATTGTTCATTGTGAAAACTGGTTTCAAACGATCGATGGATACAGTCGATTCTCGGCCAGCAATGTCTATGACGAAAAACTTTTCGTGTCGTGAAATGACGCGATAGGGGCCTTCATAGGGCGGAGTGAAAGCACTATGAGCTGCGTCTAGGCGGACGAATACATGAGAGCAGGTGGCAAGCTCCTTGAACACGAAAACCTTTCGTTGACCATGACGAGAACCAGGAACCGGTGCAAGGTTTGCAAACTGTGCTCGTAGCCGTTCGGCTATATCTTGGGGCGATAAATTATTAGAAGGAGTAGGCAAAAGAAACTCACCAGGCAACCGCAAGGGTTCTCCGAAAACTATGTCAGCTGGAGTGCTTTTCAAATCATCCTTCCATGCTGTTCGAATACCGAGCAATACTATTGGCAACGTGTCAATCCATGACGAGCTTTCGTGGCATCGAATCGCTGCTTTAAGTTGTCGATGTAGGCGTTCGACCATGCCATTAGATTGCGGGTGGAATGTTGTTGTGTGAATATGCTTGCTGCCGAGTAGCGTACTGAGAGCGTTGAAAAGTTGACTTTCAAATTGAACTCCTTGGTCGGTGGTTATTCGAAGAGGCACACCATAACGGCATATCCATCCAGAGAATAATTTTCGAGCCACACATTCGGCTCCTGTGTCCTCCAGTGGAAAAGCTTCGGGAAAACGTGAGAAGCGGTCAATGACAGTCAGGCAAAAGCGGTATCCTCTCGATGGTATGTAGGGTCCGATTATGTCGACATGAATGTGCTCGAATCTGCGGGTACGTCCTCCAGGAAAATCGTTAAGAGGGGCGATAACGTGACGTGAAATTTTGTTCTGCTGACAAACTAAACAAGCACGAGACCATTGACGACAATCTTTTTTTAAGCCTGGCCATACGTAGCGCTGCGAGATTAGCTTGACAGATGCATTTGCTCCAGGATGACTTATGCTATGGAGAGACAAGAATACTTTCTGACGCAGTACAGAGGGCACGAAAGGGCGCGCCAGCTGACCATTGACGTCACAATATATTGGCAAGTTGCAGTCATCTATACTTACAGGTCGAAGACATAATGAGTCTGTGGCTGAGTTCTGAAGACGCTGTTTGATTTCCTCATCGACGGACTGAGCTTGAGCGATTTCAGTGGCGGAGACGGCTGTGGCGATGGCTTCTACACGTGACAATGCATCAGCGACAACATTGTCTTTGCCAGATACGTGTCTGATGTCTGTCGAATATTGGCCAATGAAATCCAAGCGTCGAAATTGCCAAGGTGTGGCCTTGTCGGGATCTTGTGAGAATGCATGCAGAAGTGGTTTGTGATCTGTATAGATCGTAACGTGACGTCCTTCTAAAAGATGTTTGAATTTTCTTACTGCTGCGTAAACTGCTTGTAGTTCCATATCGTATGGGCTGCGTTTTCTTAGAGATGGTTGTAGCTTCTGACTAAAAAATGCGAGAGGCTCCCAGACATTGTTGCGTCGCTGCTGAAGCACTGCACCTACCGCATTTTGTGAAGCATCCGTGAAAATAGACCATGGTAAACTCGTGTCAGGGTAGACGAGCAATGTAGCGTTACGAAGCTGCTGCTTACATGCCGTGAAAGCAGCGTCTAGTTCTGGTGTCCACTCGAGTTGGTCTGAACCTTTGACGCAAGTACCTTTGAGGCATTCATGAAGAGGGGCCTGGTATTTCGCTGCGTTACTCTGGAATTTGCGGTAAAAATTTATTATACCAAGAAACTGGCGTAATTGTTTAACAGTTTGCGGTCGTTTAAAGTTAATGATAGCTTCAACTCTGTCTAGCGGAGGGCGAATTCCTTCAGCAGACACATGGTATCCCAGGAAATTTACCTCAGCCTTACCAAAAACACATTTTGAGGTGTTTACCACAACGCCAAATTGAGACAAACGCTGAAATAAAATGCGAAGTTGGTCTTTATGCTCGTTTTCGTCAATAGAGGCAACCAAAATGTCGTCGATGTACGGGAACGCAAAGTCGAGCTCCCTTGTCACCTCGTCGATGAATCTTTGGAAGGTCTGCGCCGCATTTCGAAGTCCAAAAGTCATAAAAGGAAACTCGAAAAGTCCAAACGGCGTGATAATTGCAGTTTTAGCAATGTCCTCTGGAGCCACAGGTATCTGGTTGAAAGCGCGAACCAGGTCGATGGTGGAAAAAATCTTTTTACCAGCAAGGTTTGCAGTGAAATCCTCAAGAACTCTAATAGGATAACGGTCGGGTACGGTTCGTGCGTTAAGCTGGCGGAAGTCACCACATGGTCGCCAATCACCACTCTTTTTAGGCACTAAATGAAGTGGCGATGACCAGGGGCTTGTTGACCGGCGCGTAATACCCAGCTTCAGCATCTTCTCAAACTCCTGCTTGGCTATGGCTAGCCGATCTGGGGCAAGACGTCGTGCCTTGCTCGAAAGCGGAGGGCCAGCTGTTGTCGTGATGTAGTGCAAGGTCTCATGCTTTGCTGGTTTGCAGATACCGTCAGGCTTCGTTATGTTTGGATACTCAGCTAGTATGCGTAACCAAGATGTAGTTTTGGGAAGCGCCTTAACTGAAGAAATGTCTGTAAACGAACACGTGGCGCAGGTAACTGAAAGTCCGGTCGTTGAATCGAGCAAGCGGTTGTTCTTCAGGTCCGGAAGTAAACCAAAATGCGCCAAAAAGTCTGCGCCTATGATAGGCTTTTTGATATCCGCCACTACGAAGCGCCAAGTGAAATTGCGTCGTAAGCCGAAATTGAGCTCGAGCAAAATGCAGCCAAAGGTTTTGATTGGTGATCCATTTGCTGCGAAAAGACAATAATCAGTTTCAGCTTTATGACTTACGATAAGATTTTTTGGATACACACAAAGGTCAGCGCCAGTGTCCACGAGAAAGTGAACTTGGGTAGCGCTATCACGTATGAAGAGGCGGTGTGAATTGAGTGTAGAGTCGTGTACCGCCGTTAACGACTCTCGGTTTCGTTTCCCTGGTACGAACATGGTTTACGGCAGTTCTTGGCGTGCTCTCCCCATGTGGCATGATACCAGCATTGACCGTTAGTTTTTGTTTGATCCGAACGGGATCTTGAAAGAGATCCTGAACGGGATCCAGAACGGGATCCAGAACGGTATCGTGGTTGGCTTTGCGTAGTTTGATACCCATGAGTCGAATTTTTAATGGAACCTACCAGCTCGCATATGGCGTCTTCAAGTCTTGACAATCGGGGCTCTAGATCTGTTGCACAAATATCACGAGAACTACCGACAGCTGCAACATTATTGGAAGTCGAAATTTGCATGATGTGATCAGCGAGAGTAGCTAATTTTTCCAATGGCGTATCTTGTTGTGTGGCAAGAATCGTTTGAACGGCTGGTGGCAGTCTGCTCAGCCACTTGGTGCGAAGAATATTGTCCGGGACGCTATCTACTAGGCTTTTCAAGTACCGCAAAAATTGAGATGGTTTGCGGTCACCCAAAATTTCCTTATCAAGTAACTGGTGGAGTCTTGTTTCTTGTGACGACGTTAACCTCTCGATGAGTGCTTCCTTTAGCTTTGCATACGGTGCAGTTTCAGGTGGACGCAGAATTATGTCTTGTACCTCTGCCGCTGCACTGGCATCTAGGTGAGACGATGCAAAAAAAAATTTTGTAGTTTCGTCAGTTATACAGGCGAGATGAAATTGGCCTTCGATCTGAGCAAACCACAATGCGGGGCGATCGGCACTAAAAACCGGAGGCCTAACCATGTAGCGTTGAGGAGGCGATGGCCACAGCGGCGACTGTAGCAATGGTGATGGCGTGGTTTCAGTAGGTGGCATGGTTTCCCTCAGAGGTAGCGGTGGTGGTGTCAATACTGTGGTGTCAGCAGGTGGTTCGGTGGATTGCATAATTCCTCTATTAATAAAAAACTTTGAGCTCAAGTCAGAATTTTCCAAATTGCACTTAAGCTCCAATTGCAATTTATAACGGGGTCACCAATTGAGGAGTATGGGAAGAACACACCTGAAAACACAATGCAATAAAAAGAACAGTTTTAATATTTATTACTTCGGTTTATTAATTCTTAAGAGACGATGTTAGCATCGAATGGTTGACGATCGACTGATGTACATTGAATACCTTAACACGTCGTCATGCCATCGACAAACGGTTTAGCTTATCTATTGTATGTAGTATGTACATTAGGGTTAAGCGGTAATTAGGTAAGGTACATTGGTGTGCTTATCCATTGTATGTAGTATGTACATTATGTTGAGAAGAAATTGATTTAGGTACAGTGGTGTGCAAAATATTTCCTACACCCACGTTAGACAGCTTTGCGAGTACTACCAGCACTGGGGCTTCAAAGTGAACTTAGCCAAATCGGAGCTAATTTGCTTAAGACGACCATCCACCATATCCGGGATTGCAAGAGGACGCTCAGCCAACAAGTGTAGAAGTACCAAGATCTCCTTACTCGATGGAACTGGGCAAAAACAATGTGAAGTACCTGGGAGTTCAGTTCAACGCACAGGTTCAACCCCCATGCAGCTACAGTACTAAGGAAAGCCAACTTCGCTTTTCACCTCATTCATCCACTAATGCGAAAGATCAACGGACTAGGCCAGAAGACGAAACTACTTTAAAAGCAACTCATTCGGTGATCACGTACTGTTTTCCTACTTGGTACACGGCAACAAAAACCCACATGAACAAGCTGGCAGTTCTCGAGCGGAAGATCCTGCGGATCTGCACAGGACTACACTATGACAAGATACGAAGGAAGCACGACAGCAACAGGAGACTCTACGAAGAAGCGAAAATAATAAAACCACCCGAATCCCCTAATAAGGAGTATCATAAACCAGCCAAGACATCCCAGCCCGCGGTACCTTCTAGCAATGGAACTTCTAGATGAGAATCTTATCACTTCAAGTGATGAAGTTAACATCAACTTCTATGCTGACCCGGGGTCAGCATACTACCGTGGCTAGCAGCCACCATAGGGATGTCAAAAATATATCGATATAAAAAAATATCGATATATTTCGTTCAATATATCGATATATATCGACGATATTTTTTTCACCGATATATCGATATATCGATATATGTAAATATTCATGTATCGAAAAGGTATAAAAAACGATACTTTTTTCGGGTACTTGGTACTAGAAACTAACCTGCAAATAACCATTTATTTATTGCAAAAAAAAAATTTTCTATACCTTTCACTACATTATTATCTTAGACAGGAAAATACCCATAAAATGTGTGCAACCTTTCATTGACCACTTAGCAGTTGTGAGTTTTGATAATTTCACAGTGTACAGTAATAAACCAAAATATCGAACACAAATAAAAAGGATTTGTAACCTATGTGGTCAATGAATGGGTACATGAATTTTATTGGCATTTTCCTATACATATAATGTAACTTATATACCTTGCATACATCTCTCATAGTTGGAAAACTCTTTTTGTTTCTTGTGCTTCAAAAATTTTCCACAAGAAATCCAACCATTAAATTTCGAAAGATCCCGTGTTGCTTTTAACCTTCTTTTCTATATTAGTTTCTCTTTTTCTTTTTTAATTTATTAAGTAGACAATAGACCTTTAAGTATTACAATTATAACTTAAAAAAAAAAGTATATATATACAATACATATACAATTATAACTTAAAAAAAAAAGTATATATGCGGGGAAGCCGCCAAAGAAAAAATTCCAACAAGATTTTACATCTGTCTCAATTGAATGCCGAAAATTAAGTGAGTGAAAAACCACATGTCATGGCTGACGTTTCTTGGCAGGCCGGCAGTGTTCACACCATCGTGAAGTTGGGTGCGGTTGAGTATGTTTCACTCACTCCAGCACCAGAGATGTGCAAGGAGGAGTGGTACATACTAGTGAGCCGTAGATGGCGTGAACATTACCGGCCCCCTTGGCATATAGTGCCAAAAGAAATTTATATGTACTTCTAATAATAATTATACAATTTTAAGATATGATAATAATTAATTAATCAATTCAATGGTTATAAAATACAAAATGGTTGTAGAACAATGATCTGATTTCATTTGATTTCTTATTATGTTCTCAGTTGTGTACTCAGATGTGTGTGCGGTGTTAGAGGTAAAAAAAAACAAAGGTTAAATTGAGTTTATAGATACTTCATCTAAAATGTATAAGTTTATAGATACTTCATCTAAAATATGACTGTATTGAATTACGACAATTCATTTGTTCCTTGGTTCAATCATTTATAGGCAAACGACAAAGTTTGACTATTGGGCGAGTAAATTCACCAAATCGCGTTTTTATTGTTGCCACCCGCACTCTACCATCTGGACCAGGAAATACTTTAATGATACGACCCATACACCAATCAGTGGATGGAAGGTTTTCCTTTTTAATCAAAACAAAGTCACCGATTTTAAAATCTTCAGTAGAGCGATGCCATTTTGATCGTTTGGGAAGCTCTTTGATATATTCTTCCTTCCAACGTTTGCTAAATTCATGCTGAATTGATTTGAGCTTTTCCCAGCGGTTTATGAGTGAAAGAGATTTTTCTTCAGGCAACAGTTCAGGAAAAGTTAAAAGTGGAGTTCCGGTCAGGAAATGACCTGGCGTTAACGCTACTTGGTCGGTAGGTGCATTCGACATAGGACATAAAGGTCGCGAGTTTAAGCACGCCTCTATGCGAGCTAATAGTGTAGCGAATTCTTCGAAAGAAAAATGAGTAAGAAGTCCGATTTTACGAAAGTGAGTTTTGAAACTCTTTACCCCGGCTTCCCAGAGCCCACCCATATGGGGAGCACCTGGGGGAATGAAATTCCAGTTCAAGCCTTGAATCCCATATTTGGCTAAAGTCAATTCTGGAAATGATGAATGAAGCTTTTTAAACTCATTTTTTAACGCCGTGTCGGCACCAACGAAATTGGTTCCATGATCTGAATATACAGAATGCGGAAGACCCCGTCTTGCAACAAACCGAGCAAAGGCAGCTAGGAAAACTGCCGATGACAAATCGCTGGCGGCTTCTAGATGTATGGCTTTCGTTGAAAAGCATACGAAGAGGCATGCATAGCCCTTTGTCAAACGACAATTTCTACCCGTGAAGCTTTTGATTGTGAAAGGTCCCGCGAAATCTATTCCGGTATGAGTAAAGGGAGGAGAGTAGTTACAACGTTCATCAGGAAGAGCTGCCATCAGTTGTTGACCTAACTGTTTTCTGTGGATCGCACAGGTTTTACACTTATAAATATGAGATTTTACAAGAATTTTTACTTTCGGTATCCAATAAGCTTGACGAATCATCCGTATCATTAAGGCGTTTCCACCATGAAGTGTAAGTTCATGAATGAAAGCAACTAAGAGTTGGGTAAATTTTGCTCCGTAAGGCAAGATGATAGGATGGCGTTCACTGTAAGATAGATTTGCATTTGATAATCGTCCGTGAACTCGTAGAATTTGGTTGGAATCCAAAGTAGGATTCAAAGATAAAATTGGGCTTTTTGAACTGATACTGCGGTTTGTAGACAGAGCTTTGAATTCTTCGAAGAAAAAGGATTGCTGACATTGACCTATTAGACGTTGTTGAACGAATTGAATTTCTGGTTGAGTGATACGAATGGAATCAAACGAAATTGGTTTGAATTTCCTCGGAAATTTTATGCGAATGTACCTAACGATAAACATATGAGAGAACTCTCAATGCTCGTGGTAACGACGAAAATCTCGACAAGATATCGATATCACTAAAAGCAGTAAATGTCAAAATTGTTTGCGGAGGAAGAGAGATAAGGCGATGCTGAACGAATTGAATTTCAGGAAGTGTGATACGGCATGAATTATAAGAAATTGGTTCAAATTTCTTTGGAAACCTTTTACGAAGAAAGCGATAAACATAAGATAGGATTCTTAAGGTACGTGGTAAACACGGAATCCTGGAAAAAATATCGTTAGAAGTGATTAAAGTAGCAAACGTTAGGACTGGTTTCGCCTCCAAGACCTCGCTTTTCGGCTCAAGGGGAAGGCTTGACGGCCATTGCGATTGAGGCTCGCTTATCCAGGAAGGGCCTTTCCACCATAGATCACTATCTTTTAAAACCGATGGAGTGAGACCCCGAGTAGCGAGATCTGCAGGATTATCGCCAGATCTAACATGATTCCAGTTCCTGTTGCCAACATTTTCGATGATTTCGCTTGTTCGATTTGCGATGAAAGTTTTCCAAGTCCCTGGATGTTTTCTGAGCCATGCTAGGACCACAGAAGAGTCGGACCAGAGAAATATTTGATAAGATTCGACTGGTATTTGCGGAAGATAGGTTTTAACAAGTCTCGAAAGAAGAAGAGCCCCACAGAGTTCTAATCTGGGTAGTGAAATAGCTTTTATTGGCGCGACTTTGGACTTTGCGCAAACTAGATGTGAACGTATGCTTCCATCATTGTGCTGAACTCGTACGTAAAGACAAGCAGCATATGCTTGTTCCGATGAATCGCAAAACCCATGGAACTGAACAACTCCAGAAGGAGTGTATTCCGTCCATCTTGGTATTTGAATCAACTGGATTTCACTGAACGACTCTACAAAGGCTTTCCACTTGAGAAAAGTGTTGGACTTTAGGAGCTCATCCCATTCAGTTTCTTCGATCCAGATTTGCTGCATAAGAATTTTTGCGGTGACTATAATCGGGGCTAACCAGCCCGCAGGATCAAAAAGCTTGGAAATTTCGGAAAAAACTTCACGTTTGGTAGGAGTCGTAGAAAATCTGATAGGCTGAGTGGTGAAGTAGAAAAAGTCGTCTTTAGCGTTCCAACGAATCCCTAAGGTTTTCGTGGTGCTGTCAGAGTCAATTTTTAAAAAGATTTCGTTTAAAACGTGATCAGAAGGGAGATGATCTAATAGAAAGGATGAATTCGAAGTCCACTTACGAAGTGGGAAGCCAGCAGAGTTGAGTGCTTCAATAACTTCGAGTTGGGTACTTTTCGCCGTTTGAAGATCATGCGCACCGGAAAGCAGATCATCAACGTAAAAGTCGGATTCAATGACTTTTGCTGCAAGTGGATATTTAAGCTGAACATCCTTTGAAAGTTGCTTGAGTGTTCTGATAGCTAAGTATGGAGCACAATTCACCCCAAAGGTTACCGTAAGAAGCTCGTAATCTACAATATTTTCTACTGGTGAAGCTCTATATAAAATTCGTTGAAATTTTGTTTGATCGGGGTGTACCAAAATCTGCCGGTACATCTTTTCGATGTCGGCGTTGAAGGCATATTTGAAAAATCTCCATTTGAGTATTAGTGAAGGTAAATCACTTTGGAGCGTAGGTCCTCCATAAAGACAGTCATTGAGACTCCTACCAGTAGACGTGGAGCTAGAAGCGTTAAACACTACTCTTACCTTGGTAGAGTGGCTCTCGGGCTTGAGCACTGCGTGGTGTGGCAGATAATAGGGGTGTGCATTACTGCTATTATGCTTTTCATGAAACGTTAATTTGCGCATATGATTGAGCGTTGGGTATTCGGTAAGCACCTGAGAATATTTATTTTGAAGATCAGGTTCATTTTGAAGATTGCGTTCTGTGCGACAGAATTGTTGAAATGCAATATTTCTCGAGTTTCCTAGTTGGAACGGTTCGAAATCAGGCTTAAAAGGTAAGCTGACCACATATCTTCCATCGGGAAGTCTAAACGTAGTGTTTTCATAAAGGTGTTCACAGTATTTATCGGATTCCGAAGCGAAATGTTTTCGTTCAGAAAGCTCTTCCCCCACAAAAAACTTTTTGATGCTTTCAGTAAGGGATTCATTCTCCTTTATACTCGTAGAAAAACTTTGGACTGTGGTAGGAATTGGTCCGGAAAGGATCCAACCGAAAACGGTTTTTTGAGCTAAAAGTGACTTCGAAATCTGTTTAACACCATCGCGTATAATGCTTGGATAAAGATCTGCTCCGATAAGCAAATTAACTTGAGAAGAATAATTGAAATTGGGATCTGCTAAACAAATTCCTTCTAAATCATGAGAATCAATTAAAGAAAATGATGTACTGGGTAAGTTATTTGTAAGTTTTTTAAGAATAAGTGCATTTGTTGTTATTAGTTCGCTTGGATCTTCACTATTGATAATTGAAATGAGACATTTTTTACTAGATTTGGCTGTTTGAGCACCACTAACTCCTAAAATCGAAATGTCCGAATCTTTAGTTGGCAAGTTTAGACGCTGTTGAGTTGCTTCCGTGATAATAGAAGACTCAGAACCGGGGTCAATTAAGGCTCTTATACGATGAATACCATCTTGACCGCGGACATCAACTAAAGCCGTCGCAAGTAAAACTCTTCGATGAGCTTTGACAAAAAAATTTTGTTGTTTTTCTTGTGGGGTATCGGAAGATGAAATGGACTGTATTTGTGGAGTTGAATTATGATGGGAGCTATTTGTGACGTCAGCATTGCGATCCAAATTAAGGAAATGAGAGTGCGAGGTACTTGATGAGTCATTGTGAGGTATAAAAGGTTGCGAATTTTTATTCAAATTACTTGAATTGGCCTGAGAATTGTTTGTTATGTGAAGTAAGGAGTGGTGTCGTCGACTACATGTATTGCAGGTATATTTGCTAGCACAATGATTGAGAATATGATTTAATGACAGGCAGTTGATACACATTTTGTTTTTTCTTATAAGTTCAATTCTCTCTAGCACTGGCAATTTTAAGAATTGTGGACATTGACGGATATAATGCTTCCCAGAGCACGCTTTGCATACAGATTCTTGTGCCTTTGTGTGAAAAAGATTAACATGTTTCGGATTTTGAGAATAGGACTTAGTTGGTGCATGACTATGTTGTCTTGATGCCATTCTAGATTTGTCGGATGAAGTTTGCGATGAGGTGGTATCAGAAATAGATTCCAAAACTTGAAAACGGTTGCTCAAAAACTTATCCATTTCTTCCCATTTAGGAATTCCTGTAGGATTGGAAAGTGACTGTTCCCATAAAGCGAGTGTGGTGGGGGGCAATCGATTAGCGCAAGCGAAGATAAGAATTGGATCCCAATTTTTAGTGCATACATCGTGTGCATGAAGTTCTGACCTACAATCATTTATACTTCTTTGAAGAGTCTTAATAGCAGAAGAAACTTCATCCTTAAAACTAGGAAGGTTGAATAAAATTTTTATTTGGTTATTAACCAGAAGTCTCTTATTTTCATACTGTGTCCGTAGTGCTTCCCAAGCTAGTTCAAAACTTGCATTGGTTAAGGGAAATTTACTAACGATGTCATGAGCTTCATCACTTGTCTTCGCTCTCAAATGGAATAATTTTTCGACAGCACTCAACTTTGGGTGGTCATAGTATACGGCTTTAAACATGTCACGGAACGACGGCCATGAAACATAACCTCCTTTGAATACCTGTGTATCACAGGGAGGTAACTTTAAATAGTGCGAAAAGGACGACTTTTCCACTAATGAAGCATTAGAATTACTCGAAGATGTCAAAGGTGTTTTGAACTCTTCATTCTGTAGATTTACTTGGATTTCTAAAAACAGACCTAAACACGATATATACGTTTCATTAGAGCTTGAGTATTTCCTTTCAAGCGTTTCTATATCTGCTCTATCCTCTGATGGAGAGCGAAGGCATTTGGTATAATTTAACTTTGTCTCAGACCACAAACTTTTTAACTCCTCTTTACGAGCTTCAATTGTACCTAGGGTATGGTTTTTTACTGGGATCTCTTTCGCATTAGAAAAATATTTAACCAGCTGGTCAGCGGAATGAATAAAATCGTTTAATAAAGACATTTTAGAGCGAAGTTATAATTTATTTCTAGAGGATCTAATTTGAAAATGCGTTCTGCGAAGGCAGTAAATTGAAATAATTATTTCAAATTAATTTCCAAAAAAACCTTGGAATAACTTTTAAGAGAAAAACCACAAAAAGCAACGAATTAAATAATTTCCTACCCCAGGACGAACAGCAGTGGCAACACTCTTTTCATGAACAAAGTTCCAAACCAATTAAGACGAAAAATGAACCAGCGAAAAAATGACACTATGGATGTGTAAGCAGGGTTGTGCAACATAGGCACCAATGCATTTAAATATAGATTTTTTTTTTTTTTGTAAAAACAATTGAAAAACTTTGAATTTATTCTCCTTCTAACACACAACTGTTTAATAGAATATGAGATAGGGATAAATATATATGTATTTTTTTTTTTTTTTTATATAAATACTCTAATGTATAAAATGGTTACAAACGAAATCAATGAAAAGAGATCAAAATTCTTACCCCAATACAAATTTGTCGTTTCTTGTTCTTTTCCAAAAGGCTATGTTGGTATGTGATGGTGATGTGCTGCTGGTTGCTGGAACTGTGAGTGTTGATCGATGGATGTATGTCTGTTGATGACTACAATGTGATGGCGGCGATGAATGTGACGATGTTGCAGTCGTAGAACTGCGGTATGTAAATACCAATCTCTCAAGTCGAAGAAGAACCGCTGTAGACTCGTCGTCTATGGGTTCAGATGACGACGCAAAATGTTGGAGGATTGTGACGATGATGATGAAGATTTGATAATGACGACGACGATGGCGGCGTTGACAGTGGTTTCCTCTAGCGATCGTAGAACCGCTGTAAACTCGTCGTCTATGGTGACGATGACGACGGAACTGGTGGAGGTTTGTGACGATGATAATGGAGCCAAAAAATCGATGATTATTTGTGGCTCGATGTGGGCAACGCAGTTGTCCAAAATGGCGGTCGTCAATGGGACGACGTGACGATGGCGACGATGACGACGGTATGTCGAAAATATTTTCCTTTTAGCGGCCAAAAGAACTTGGGCACGCACTTTCCAACGACGATGACGACGTAGATCGTCAAGACGACGACGATGGAGCAAAAGAAAACTCAATGATTATTTTGCTCGATGTGAACAACGCAATTGTCCAAAATGGCGGTCGTCAATGGGACGACGCGACGATGGCGACGATGACGACGTAGATCGTCAAGACGACGACGATGGAGCCAAAAAAACTCGTCCAAAATGGCGACGATGGAGCAAAAAGAAACTCGCTGAATGTTGCAATCATGCGGCTTGATGGACCAAATGTTTCTTGTGCTTCGAAAATTTTCCACAAGAAATCCAACCATTAAATTTCGAAAGATCCCGTGTTGCTTTTAGCCTTCTTTTCTATATTAGTTTCTCTTTTTCTTTTTTAATTTATTAAGTAGACAATAGACCTTTAAGTATTACAATTATTACTTGAAAAAAAAAGTATATATATATATATGCGGGGAAGCCGCCAAAGAAAAAATTCCAACAAGATTTTACATCTGTCTCAATTGAATGCCGAAAATTAAGTGAGTGAAAAACCACATGTCATGGCTGACGTTTCTTGGCAGGCCGGCAGTGTTCACACCATCGTGAAGTTGGGTGCGGTTGAGTATGTATCACTCACTCCAGCACCAGAGATGTGCAAGGAGGAGTGGTACATACTAGTGAACCGTAGATGGCGTGAACACTTTTCTATACCTGTCCCTGCTGTAAATCTCACAGTGCCCAACAACAGAAGTCGGCTCACAGCTGAACACATAAATCAAAGAGTTTTTTTGCTTTGTTTATCTGAAAAATATTGGTTTAATTACTAAAAATACAGAAAAAAATAAATTCTTTATGTTTGTTTTCCTTACAACTTTTTTTTATTATTTTTTCTCATTTTTAAAGTCGCACATTTCACTATTTAAAATATATCGATATATCGATATATCGATATTTTTCTTATTCGATATATCGATACTTGATATTTTTTTTGATATACATATATCGATACGATATATATCGATATATTTTACCATTTCCAACATCCCTAAGCCACCAACCGCCCACCCTCACCCCTCCCCATCAAAGCACTGTGACAACCGGACTTGAACAACCCGAGAGAAGTAAACGACAGGCGATAAGATTAACCAATCACAGCAACAATTAGTTTTAATTATTTTTTATCTAGGTTAATGTAAGAAAGTAAAGCCCCTTCTAATGCTCATGCTAAAAAAAAGTACAAAAATCATTCCGGTACCGGCAGGAGTAGAGGATAGGAGTATCCAGGACCCAAAGCCAAGCACAAGCACACAACCCAGGGCAGGACCTTCATCCGATTTACCCAAAGACCAATCCAAGAACCTAGTTGAGAGTTCCGGACGATCCAGGATCCGAGCAGGGATCTTACTCTTACTCGAGCACTAAAACGAGTTCCTCAATTGACCACAGCTGGGACCAGAACTAGTAGCACATAACCCAGGACAGGAAACCTTCATCCGATTGGCCCGAAGACCAATCCAAGAACCTTGTCTCAACGTGACGTTGTGGGGTTACACTCGTGTCGAGATTTTGCTATTCAGTTTCTACTACCTATTCCTTAATACTTAAATTAGAAAAGTAATTATGCCTTGTCTTTGCGGATCGAAAGTCGAACACAATTATGCAAAAATACAGTGTCAAAGTGGATTGGCAACCCTGGATTTGCAAATGGAAGTTGTGTTTTTTTTTTGAGCTCTTAATTTAGAAGTTTTTTCTTAAATTAAAATAACACATAAAATATAAAAAACATATTAACCTTGTTAAAATAGCTTTTTAAATCAAGCTCCTCAAATAAAAAAACAAAAACGCTCGATGAGTCTCCCTATTTGTTAAATAATAAAACTACCAGCCATTATTATGCAAAGACAATGACAATTGAATGGAACAACAAAGTAAACGAAAACTGGTTGAATTGTCACCAAAAAGTATGAGCCAAAGCGCTTCATCTATAAACCAAAGAGTGGCTGTAGGAAATATGTCAGTTGTAGATCTCGAATATCTCATTCAGAGAGCCATATCACCTATACTGGATGTAAAATTGAAAGATCTACCTACGAAAGCTGATATAGCAGGTATATGTGATAGCCTTCCCACACTTCAAGAAAGCAATAATAAACTACAGGCACAGCTGAAGACAGTTGAAACCCGATGTAATGCATTGGAACGTCAAGTTGAACTCTTGGAGATGAAAGCTACTTATTCAAATGCCGATAGTAGAAGGAAAAAGTGCTACAGATCAAGCTAGAACTTTGTGCATGGATCTACTGCAATCAACAGATACAGGCACAGTATTATCAGTGCGTGCACTCCCCTCAAATAACAAACTAAAATCCAACTTGATTGTTAAGCTATCGAAAAGAGAGGATGTTGGCCGCATTTTATTAGCTAACTCCAAAGTAAAAGGCACTGGAATCTCCATACGTCGAGACTATCCGACCGCATCTAGAGCAAGAAGGAGACGATTACAAGAGCTGAAGGCCGACATTATTAGTAAAAACAAAGTGCTAAAAACAGAAATTCGTTGGCAATGTTTATTAGTAAATGGAAAAAAAGACTTTATTTTGACAGCAACTTTGCTCTACAGTGTGATGGCGAATGTGGAATGTCATTGTTACAATAGCTGATTGATGACAGTACCAAAAGCAGCGTTCCTGGTTGCAGCAAAAATTCGTTACGTTACGTTACGACCCCGCCTCAACAAAATATTTAATTTTAATGCCGTCTGCCCTCAAGCTATTAATAAGAATATAAAAAATAATAATTGTTTAAATGAAAAAGTATATAAAATTTTGTCATATAATGTCTCAGGACATGTTCGAGAAGAAATTTACCAACTTCGTAATAAAGTCGATACCAGCAACCAGAACACACACCAGAGGAAGAGCAAGTGGAGGACACATATTCGGATTTAAAAGAGATCGCAGTACTACAAGATGCAAAATCGAATCTTATCATTCTTTAATATAGAATAATTGTATGTTTTTTACCAACCTATTTGAACTGTAGCAACTGGGATATGGATTTCGTACACCTTCAAGAATTCATGACGTGTGGAGGTGATAGCTCAAATCTACTTATAATAGGCGATTTTAATTCAAGAGTGGGTAAGGAAGTAGGTGCTGTCAACAACCTAGCTGGAGTCGAGAGAAAGTCAAAGGACAATGTCAACAACACCAATGGTGATAAGCTCCTAGAACTATGCAACTCTTTTGGTCTAAAACTACTCAATGGAACTAGCCGAGGTGATCGAAATGGTGAATTCACTTTAGTTGGAGGTCAAGGATCTTCCGTCATTGACTATTGTTTTATAGGATGTGAATGGAATAATTGTGTCGTCGATTTCGAGGTATTGATTGAACCATTTTCAGACCACATGCCAATTGTTGTGTCCTTCAACCATTCTGAGGTAGATAATGTCTCAACCACTAACATGGAGCTCCTCCCGAAAATAGTTTGGCATAGTACCAAAGCAGTATCCTATAAGGCGAGTTTAGATGAGACCCTTAGAAATCACGAAGTTGCGAGTTTCAACGACTTAGAGGAAAAAATTAAGCTTTCATATCATATCCACACAGCAGGTTGAAGAAAAAATGCTTTGCATTCAAAGAGCGCTGGTTTGATAAAAGCTGTAAAAAAGCTAGAGATGTGTCCTACGCCTGGCTTAATTTTTTCCGTAAAGTCAGTTCTAGTCTTATTAAAGAATTATATTTAAGTGCCAATCAGAGGTTTAAAATCTTATGTAAAGAAAAGAAGAAGCAGTTTTTTGAATCGGAGGCGCGTAAGCTAAATCTCGCTATGAACTTTTCAGAATTTTGGACCTTAGCTCGCAATTTAAATGGCTCGAAATATACTGTTGACATCAGTCTAACACCTCAAGTTTTGCAGAAGCATTTTCAACAACTTTTAAACCAAACCTCAAACGTAATTTCAAAGTTCCACTACGCCCCACCTGGTCTACATGATCCTATTTTAGATTTGCCGATCACGATACATGAGGTTACTCTTATCGTCAACAGACTAAAGGATGGCAAAGCAGCTGGATCTGATAGAATACATGTTGAATTTTACAAATATGGATCAGATAATTTTATTCAAACACTGGCAGGCCTAATGAACAACATTATAAAATTTTCACCTCGTTATTACAGAATCGGCTTTAAATGTGGACTTCATCAAAAAATCTTTTGAGTGAATTTCAAGCGGGGCTCAGATCGGGTTACTCTACTAATGATCATATTTTTGTGTTAAAAAGTATAGCAGATTCCTACCTTGCAAGAGGCAAAAAGCTTTATGTTCTCTTTGTGGATTTCAAGGCAGCGTTCGATACGGTCGACAGGGGTTCCCTAATGTATAAGCTGTACGGACTTGGAATGTCCCTTAAATTTGGTCAAGTCATCCAAAATATCTATGGAGATACGAAGTCGTCGGTTTGGAATGGTGCTGATAAATCTGATTGGTTTTCAACCAAAACAGGGGTTAGGCAAGGCTGCCCACTAAGCCCCGATCTGTTTGCACTCTTTATTGACGACTTGGTCTATTGCCTACCTGGTGGCATAGAATTTGCGGGACTTCAAATTAAAGCCATTCTTTTTGCAGATGACGTAGTGATATTGGCAAACTCACCTGAAACTCTACAGTTGATGCTAAATAGGCTCCAAGAGTTCTGTAAACTGTGGAGTCTTGTGATTAATCCGGATAAATCCAAAGTTATGGTTATAAAGAAGGGAGGAGGTAGAACGTCTGTAAAGGAAAAGTGGTTTTTCGAAGGCAATGCCGTTGAAGTGGTAAAAGAGTACAAATATCTTGGTGTACTATTGAATCAAAATATGAAAATGGATAAACATTTGAAAGATAAATTACCCAAGGCGAAAATCGCATTAAACGCTACTTGGAAAAATTGTTTCGACAACAAATTCATAAGGCACAGTAGTAAATGTCGTGTCTTTGAAACTGTAGCGCAATCAATCCTTTTTTATGGTGCTCAGGTATGCGTAGGATCAGAATATGAGTCGGTGGAAAAACTTCTCAGGTTTTACCTCAAAAGAGTATTTCATCTCTCTCCCAACTCACCGAACTGTATGCTTATGATTGAGTCTGGATTGCCTCCGTTGCTAATAAAGACTCTCAAGTTGCAAGTTGACTATGTTCTCCATGTCATGCAAATGCCTGATCGGCTTCCTAAAACTGTGGCCATAAAAATTGTGCGAAGCAAAACAGGCTTTTTTAAAGAATGGGAACGTTTAGCTGAAGAGTGTGGAATGGTTCTTAATATAAATCTGGACGAACCAAGTACTATAAGGCCCTTATTGTACGATCTTATAAAAAAAGTAGATCTTAGAGCTTAGACATAGAGAAAAAAATGAAGAAGAAGCAGCAAATTCTTTTCATCGAACAATCTACAACCGCCTCGATTATTCTCTCAAGGAAAACAATTACTTCAAAGATGAAAATAGTATAAAAACAATTTCAATGATGTTCCGTTTATGAGGTGAATTGCTACACCTCAATTACATTCCACATAGAAGCGATTTGCCAATTTTATGCGATCTTTGCAACCGAAGGGAACGTGAAGACATCATACATTTCTTGGGAATCTGTCCGGTTTTGCGAGAAATAAGAAAAAGCATATTTGGGTGTGACATCAGAAAGTTATTACATTTTCTTGTTAAACCAAATGAATGTTGAAATATTGTATGAATTCTTAAAAATTGCTCTGATGTATAGGAACAGAATTAAAAATGGTGATTTTTGAAACTATAGCCCAAAAAAAGCATATATACTGTAACGTGCGCTTAGTTCGAAAATTAAATCTTCTCTTTTCTATTTATTTCAACCACTTTTATTCAGTATCTATACTTTATTCGATCTCAACTCGACTTTTGGACTATCACTTGTAGACAATTTACTCTTCACTTTATCACTCTATAATAAAAAACTGACTTCTGGTTGCGTCAGCTCCCTCTTTATAAAGAAGTGTGAAACATCGAGAGATTTCTGGTAGTTTTTCTATGAACCATGATGTCTAGACAAGTTCCCCTCCCGGTATTTTTCTGCACACACACACACTCACTCACAAACAACGTCTTCCATTATAGCACTCCATTATAGCGTTGCCAGCACTTGTGTTTTCGATTTAACGTTTTCAATTAGCATGAAATGTTGGGTGCACATTACACTGCCCCCTCCTTAAGATTGTTCGTCCCGAATAATTAAATTTGCAGCCTCCCCACTATATCGATGCAGCCGGTCACAATGCACTACTTTTAACTTGCCTCTTAGTCCTCTTTGGATGCGGTAGACCACGTCGTTAATCCTCGTGACAACAGTATAAGGACCTTCACAGTTCTGCTGAAGTTTCGGTGACAATCCCTTTTGACGATGAGGATTATAAAGCCACACACGATCTCCTGCTTGGAATCCTGCCGTTGTCGCTTTTGTGTCATACCGGGTCTTCATCCGGTCACCATACACTGTGGCCCATGTCCCTGTTCTATTAGGTCTATCTCTAAGCCTACCTACCTCTATGTTTGAATCACAGACATAACAATTTCGGAACCACTTCTCCACGTCACCTCTAACATGCAACCAGTAAAAGCGTTTTCGCACGTTCTCCAGCGTCTTGTTGACTCCCAGGTGGCTTCCTGTAGGGCTTCTATGCATCTTTTGTAAAACCTCTTTGATTTTCGATTGAGGAACAATAAGCTGCATTACAAAAGATTTACCGTCAGGAGATTCCCATTTGCGCTGGAGTACGCCTTCTTGCACGCGAAGCGAATCCCACTGTGCCCAATAGGCTTTGACAACAGGGCTTTGGTCAGAAATGTCGTTCCAGTCAGGTTTCGTGTTGTTCTCTTTCCATTTGAGAATCGGTCCGATGTCTGGATCCTTCTTTTGAGCAGACCTCAATTCTTCCTTGTTCCATCCGAATATGGGTTCCATTCTCATCCGCTGAGTCTTGGTCTCTACATTCCGCCAGCAATTCCATTGGGGGTTTTCTACCTGATGTCCAATTCGGTATTGATAAGTCTGCGGTCTTACTCTACAGCTCGTGGATTGATTTTCTTGGACTTCACAACGTCGACAAGCAGTTTCAGTTTTAATTGGTGGCAACCGGCATTGTCGCTGTAAGTGCCCCGTCTTATTACAATTCCAACATCTGGCAAGTCCGTTCCGCTGGTTCCTTTGTAGCTTAACTCCTGGGCATGATCCAGCCTCGACTATGGCTTCTCTTTGACAATGTACCATTTGAGAAGCTTGCTCGGATGCTTCCATCATTAATGCAAATTCTAGAGTTTCAGAAAGATTTCGTGTTCTAGCAGTTCGCACAGATCTCTGAAGATGTTTGTCAAAAATGGCACGAACGAAGGACAGCAAGCTGGTTGATGATTTCTTCTCCAGCATCTGGGTATGCCAGGTGAACCAGTCTTTCGACGTCTGCTTGGAGCTGCTGTAGACTTTCACCCCTTTTCTGGACTTTGTTATTGAGTTGGACTCGGAAGACTTCTTTCAAGTGGCTATCACCAAAGCGTTTATCTATAGCTGCCACGATAGAACTGAAATCATCGCTCTTACCAGCTGGAACAGTTTGAAGCAATTCAGCTGCTGGTCCTCTAAGAGCAAGAGTCAGTGCTATGTATTTGTCTTCGTCATCCCAGCAATTTGCGGTCGCAGCTGCCTCGAATTGTCTCCTGTAAACTGACCAAGACGACTGTCCGTCGAATGTTGGTGGTTGTACTTCTCTTTGCTTTAGACAATCTCCACAAGTTTTCCGTAGCTCCATTTTCCGCATCTGGTCTAGTTCCTTAGCCATGTTTTCGATTCGTATCTCCAAAGTGGCAAGCTGACTTTCACATTGACTCTCAAGCTTGGAAAATCGTTTCTCAACACATTCAATGCGTTTTTCTAAGCCACATACATTTTTCTCAATACTACCCAATTTGCTTTCTAGAATGTTTTTCTGACCTTCCAAAACATTCTGTTGCGCCTCAAGTCTTTCGAGAATATTCTGTTGTTCTTTCTTTTGTTCGTTTCGTTGTTCTTCCAGTTTCTTTTGTTGTACTTCGAGTCGTTCCAGAACATTCTGCTGTTCCTTCTTTTGCTCATTTCGTTGCTCTTCCAGCTTCTTTTGTTGTACTTCTAGTCTTTCGAGAACATTCTGCTGTTCCTTCTTTTGCTCATTTCGTTGTTCTAACAAAAGTTTCATCATACTAGAAAAATCTACATTTTCACTAACTTCCTCTTCTTCCACTTCTGTTTCAAAAACAAAAGTGTTCACGTTTTCCCCTTGCTGTTCCAAAAAGTTGCGCAAGCGCAGGACGAGCTCATTTTTCGATCCCGCTCTAGAAAGATTTCGCTTACCTAACTCACTTTTAAGCTCAATGCAGTTGAGCTCTTCTAATAACTTACCCATTTTCACTGTATATAATTATTATTTTTCCTTTTACTTTTTTTTTTTTTTTTACACTTTACTAGTCAAATAAGTTTTATTTCCACTTCTGACACCAATGTAACGTGCGCTTAGCTCGAAAATTAAAACTTCTCTTTTCTATTTATTTCAACCACTTTTATTCAGTATCTATACTTTATTCGATCTCAACTCGACTTTTGGACTATCACTTGTAGACAATTTACTCTTCACTTTATCACTCTATAATAAAAAACTGACTTCTGGTTGCGTCAGCTCCCTCTTTATATAGAAGTGTGAAACATCGAGAGATTTCTGGTAGTTTTTCTATGAACCATGATGTCTAGACAAGTTCCCCTCCCGGTATTTTTCTGCACACACACACACTCACTCTCAAACAACGTCTTCCATTATAGCACTCCATTATAGCGCTGCCAGCACTTGTGTTTTCGGTTTAACGTTTTCAATTAGCATGAAATGTTGGGTGCACATTACAATACGAATAAACAAATAAAAAATTTAATACTGGCAGACGGCGAATGCCATGCTCAAACGATTTAATGTATCATAAATATTGTATGTAATCTCTAAAGCTTATGAATAATAAAAATCTTATCTAAATCTTAAAATCTATCTACATTGTCAAAGGGTTTTAAACTTAAACCAAGTGATAAAGAATATATGAAAATCAATCATATTGATCATCGATGCCAGTCGTGCAGTAAACAAAGACGCGCCTCTCTTGGTCATTCACCCACAAGAAACCCTTTCTCAGTTATACAACAACAAAACCAAAATCATATCACTCATACTAAATCCATTGATTTGAAATTGATATCGAAGCCAATCTCAAAGTTTTAAGCTCTGTGTCAAACTTAGGGATCTCTGATCATTGCATGATTAGTCTTATTTTATTGTCTCAAGAATCTTTGAAATGCAAAACCAATAAGCATGCTAATTTTACTCCAGCTATAACCAAAACAAATTTCGTGAGCCTTAATTCCCATCTTCTCCTGGAAAACTGGCATTGAATCTATACTGAGTCAGACCCCTCAACTGCTTTTTATACGTTTTTATTAAATTTATATGTTGCCCAGAGCTCCAATGTAATTGGAAACAGTAAAGGTAAAATAAAAAAGCTAAAGCAATGGATGCCAAGCAATTTACTTTCAAAAATTTAAAAAAAAAAAAAAAAAAATAGATTAGGTATGGCGTATGGGTCAAGTGTAAAAACAACCTAATAATTTTCACCTGCATAATTGTAATGATCTCTTATGTAAGGAAATTCGATCTGAAATTCCAATCTGTAAAGAAAACTTTTATGTTAATAACTTTAATGAAGCCAGAGGCAACTCAAAAAAGGAATGGGAAATAACCAACGAACTGTTCGACAAAAAATCTTCTTTTGACATCCCTTACCTCGTTTCCACTTAGAATTGAATCACACTTCAATTCGAGCTAGTGTCAGTGTATACCTACATCGAATTGAAATAGGATTAACCGATCCGATACAGCTCTTGTAGCTGGATCGATTCGAAAGGTATGTGTTGTATACCTAGATTACTCGATTCAGTGAGGTAAGTAGATACCTGCATTGAAATCTAAATCATAATCCGATTCGATTACCCGATTCTAAGTGGAAACGAGGTACCTACTAGCCTAATTAGTGGTCATCAAAAAATATTCAATGAACCAGAAATGGCCAAGGCTTTCAATGACTACCTCTGTAATATTGCAGTTTATACTCTCTCTCAACGATGCTGGCCTTCAGAATTCATCTAACATGTGCTCCGAACAATGTTTTGGTGATTTATTTCAACAAAACAGTTTTTATTTTGAAAATATATCCTCTTTTGAAGTATTCAAAGTTATTAAATCTTTGGATAACTCCAATTCGACTGCATCAAATAGTATTTCTAACAATTTTATTATAAAAGTTTGTTTTAACGTAGAAGATGGCTTAACTTACATTTTTAATGAAAGTATATTTCAAGGTTGTTTTCCGGAATGTTTGAAAGAAGCCGAAGTTATTCCAATTTTTAAGAAAGGTAACAAGAAATGTATTCAAAATTATAGGCCTATTTCACTTCTCTCTGCATTTTCTAAAATTCTAGAAAAGCTTATTAAAAAAAAGTCCTTAGATTTTTCGACAACGTTTTTTATTTTAACTCTAATCAATTTGGTTTTAGAGTCCAAAAATCAACTAAAGATGCCTTACTTAATTTCTGCTCGAATGTTTGTGATAGCTTAAACAGAAAAAAGCTTACGGCTTCACTATTTATTGATATTTTAAAAGCGTTTGATACGGTAAATCAAAAAATTATGCTGAAAAAATTAGAGATGGCTGGTTTTAGAGGTTTTGTTTTAGACTGGTATTCTTCTTATCTGAAAAATATGTAGAACCCAAAAAGTAAGAGTAGGGAGTCATTTTAGCGAAAGTTGTAAGATCAATTTAGGTGTGCCTCAAGGTTGAGTTATTGGACCAATTTTATTCCTTTTTTGTACAAACTCAATTTTTAGTTTAAACTTCAAAGGTAAACCGACCGGTTTTTGCTGACGATACAGCGTGTTTTTACTCGAGCTCTTCGTAATTGACCTAATTTCAGATATAAATCACGACTTGGAGCTTTTACGTCATTGCATTGGTTTGGGGTGCATAAGCTTATTGTTAGTGACACAACTAAAACTATGTTTTTAAATCAAAATGCGTTAGAAATTAAACCTCCGGAATTGATTTAACATACCCTTGACTGTAAACAATCAGTTTTAAATAATTTTCGCTGTAGTGTCTCCAACTATTCCAAATCATATCATCCACAATTTACTTGTTCTTTGAAATGTTTTCGCATTGAACCTGTTTCTGAGTTTAAATATCTTGGTTTAACAATAGGCCATAAAATGAACTGGATGGTACATACTGTACTTAAAAAATATTTATGCTCTTCATTTTCTATTATGTATCACTTAGCGAAACTTTGCTGCCGGAGTCTCCATAAAACTGTTTATTATAGTCTAGTTCAATCTAGAATAAAGTATGGAATAGTCTGCTGGGGTGGCAGCATCCTTTATTTGTTGTACAAAAAAACATTATCAGAATTGTTTTTAGTAAAAGAAGATTTGATCATAGCTTTCCTCTATTTTGTTATTCTGGTATACTGCCTTTAAAACATCTTTACCATTACAAAGTATTGAAAACATTCTTTTCAAGGAGCGCGGTCATCTTATTTATCGTCATACTTGTGATTACATACAACGTAGTAGTGAAGGATATCTTGCTTTCGTTCCGTCTCACAACTCAACACACTTCCTTTATTTCTTTACATCCGTAGCACTAAGGCTTTTGAATAAATTACCACTGGATATTCGTTGCATACGTACTAAATACTTATTTCTTAGGATGGTTAAAAGCTGGCTTTTTAATTTTGATTTTGATGAAATAAATGGTTTATTAAGACTTATGGTATAAGTTCACCTCCTAACTCTGTGGCCTTCTGCCTGATTTTAAATAGCTTTTTTTTGTGTTGTTGTAAGTATAATCTATTCGATTCATAACCCCACAATAATTTTTGAATTGTTTTATAAATTTTTTTTTATATTAAATTTTTCTAGATATTATCGACACTGGTCTTATGACAACAGATAGTATGTTAATTCTTATTATTTTATGTTATAAGGATTTTATTATGTTTAAATTTGTTTTTTCTTAGTTACTTGAATTATATTCAGTTACATTAAAAATAAATAAATAAATACTACTACTACTACTACTACTACTGGTCGCGAATCCCGGACGACCCAACATCCCAGCCGAACCCCTAGTGAAACTTAAACTTCCCTCATCCGAAGAGGCCTCACTGGAATCTAAAAAAAAAACACATAGTGCGTTACTTTCATCATCTCCTTACTCCTGGCCTACACCATTCCCGCAGTCTCGGTGACTGCAGACATATTTTGTTAGATTTTTTTTAATGTCTATTTAATGCAGTGTGTGCTGGCATTGCGGTTGTTAGTTAGCTAGGCGGACAATAACAGTCGAACAACTGTGTTGATCCTGTTAGTGAATCAAATCAAGTACTCTTCTAGCTATGCCAATGTCGCGGTACAGCTCATAGAGCTCGTTGTTGTATTTTCTTCTCCTCACACAGACGAGGTCCTGTACCTATAGTACCTCGAAGTTATGTGTGTCCCTTCTAACGTTTTGTCCAATAATTTTTTATTTATACTTTTCTACGTTCAGAGTAAAATCGTATGCACGTACGCCAAAAACAAAAAAAAAATTATATTATTTTTTTTTTAATTTTTTTTTTGACGTACATGCATACAATTTATAGTCCTAATTTTCATTTTGCATGAACATAAGTCAAAACAATACTAAACATGCTTTTAATGTTTTATGGTGTACGTTGTAGGGCAATAGAACGTAGGTCAAAACAATTATTAAAAAAAAAAAATCGTTGAATTGTATGAAAACTTTGACGTGTATGCAAAATTTTGGCTTTTACATCAAAATAGTGCTCAATTTTATGAAGCATATACATATGTCAAAATCATGCTGCAATATCATAGCAATGGAAAGAGCCAAACAGATGAAAGATTTGGAAAGAGCAGCCACGAAAACATAGGACTGCATCCAAAACTCAAAAAACGAATTTTGGCGTTTACGGCAACACAATATTAGGGCGACGAATTCGTCAATGTTCAATGACCTTGCTGGATGACAACATATTATACTTCGTTTTGCCCTCATTAACCATCAACCCATTTTTGATTCTGTTGCAATGAGCACCTAAGATATCACGCTTATTTCTTCCTATTAGATCAAAATCGTCTGCATAAGTGAGCAATTGTAGATACAGACTTTTGAAAGATTGTTCCTCTGGTTTGCGTTTGAGTTTTGCACAATATTTTCAAGCATGACAGTTTGTCGCCTTGCCTAAAGATCTTTCTAATTACGCAAAGACTAAATATATGGAAAAAGCACGCTTCAGTAGATTTTTTCATATAATTAACGCGCACATCAAGGGGTTATGACTACCCTTATAATGTTGTAGAACAGAGTGTCTGTCCAAAGACTCCATAACCTGTTTCCCAAGGATTCATCTTCAAAGCCTGAGCTTCGATCTAAAATAATTTTCCTTAGATTACTGTACTCCCCTGTCATTTGGCTATAATGCCTGGAAGGAAAGCATGATATATCAATATCTTCTCAATGCTGTCTCTTGTCGTTGTAGCTTAACATTCCCCCATTGCCATTATCCATGAATGTGTAACGAACTTTCTTATTTAAATTAAATCAATAATTCTTTCTATATCTGAGTTTAAATAACAAATATACACCAGAGGGAACTGTCTGTGAAATTCATTATTCAAACCTGCATACAGCGTTAAATGGGTTAGATTTCAAACGAAAACCAATACAATAATATTGGGTTAACCACACACAGTTTTGTTGACCATTCTACTCTAGTGTAAAAGCTCTTTCATCATCAAACTCCTTTGAATCGAACTGCTACAGGACGTTCAGACCATCAAAGTTGAGCTACGAAAAAGTTGTCCACTTTCTATGTAACGGGTAGGCCTGCTAGTCCACGCAGATCCTAGCTCGCCGGAGGGGTGGGATCTTGTTACTGAAAAATGGACGGTGCACACTGTGCTCAAAATGCAAAATTGAGAATGACTCTTTTTTCCAAAACAAATGTTTTGTTGCAAAGTCGACAAGATTGTCTATCAACCGGTAAAATTTCAAGGTCAAAGAGATTGTAGGTCAAAAGAAAATCAGTGTTGAAAGTTGTGTTTTAGGCCAAAAAAATTCGTGTTGTGACTTAGAGGTCGATTTAAAGTGCAATTAAAATCGTTTCGCGTTGAATTACGCTAAGTGGCGATATGTCATCGATTGGTCAATGTCAGTAGATAATGAAAACGTATTTTGTAAGTATCAAAAACAAAAACCATGGAAAAAGAAACAAAACACCTTTTTTCGTTTGGTAAAAAAAAGATAGTTGAGTTCAAAGAGAATTTAAAATGTTTTGTCCTTTTTGAGGAACTATAAGAACTTTACAATATTATCGGTCCTAAAGCTTGTCGATAACCACTCTTCGCATGACAGCTCTTTTGACAAAACTATGTTGTTCACTGGTGGATGGGCGTTGTACTATTCGGGTAGGCTCTGACTGGTGCCAACTTGGCGGCGCGGCGCCCAGATGCTGTAACTTATAGTATACGTCAATTGTGCTTACTATATGTACCTCCAAGCGGTATCCACTGGGACCTGGGATGCTCCGTCCAGAGCTGACCTGCTAAACTAGTAAATGTGAGTGTTGACGAAGGAATCCGGAATAAAAGAATTGTGAGCGATCAACACTATAATTGCTCTGCGAACAATGACTGACTGCACGAATCTCAGTGGTCTACGAGAGCTTTGGTGTAAATGTCCCACCGGATGAATTCGAATGAGAGAATCAACGGTGGACTTCAGCAGCCATAAAAGCAGAAACCCCTGAAGGAGCTACTCCAACATATTTGGTTTAAAGGTCTTTCGGGGTCTGTCAATACTAGGACAGGGTATTGAAGTAGAGATGGTGGTGGACGAGCTCCTGGTGAGCCAACGGCAGCACTCATACCCCTGCAGCAGGGTACTGACTCTGGATATTCCAGCCCTTTGTGTCCGAACGGATACAAAATCACCTGGCCCTCCAGGTTGGGGGTTGTGCGTAGGGTTAAATACCCAACCACGTACAAAAAGGACAGTTCCGAAACAAGCAATAGCCTCGGATAACGATAATGATTTCAAAGTTGACGACCCAAGCAAACGAATAAAGGACAATGACCTCCGGATCTGCACGTGGAACGTTAGATCACTTAACGGATTACGTGCAGCTGGAGAATAAGCGGACGCCCTGGACTGTTGCAAAGCAGACATAACCGCCATCCAAGAAGTGCGATGGAGTAGACCGGTCATAAAGAAGATGAAAAACTGTGACATCTACTATGGCGACTGCTACAGACAACAGAAACAGCGCTTATTTGGGTGCGGATTTGTCGTTAGAGGAAGACTCAGGGATAAGGTGATTAGCCAAAATCCAGTCAATGAGCGTATAATGACCATCCGCATCAGGGCTAAATTCACCAAAATTAGCCTTATATGTGCCCACGCCCCCACAGAAGAGAAAGACGACGGTTCCAAAGACTGTTTCTACGAGCTCCTCGAAGAAACGTAAGAGCAGTGCCCCAGACACGACGTGAAAATCGTTCTTGGCGATTTTAACCCAAAGCTATGGAAGGAGGACATCATTGGAAACACAATCGGTAAGCATAGCTTCCATGACAATACCTCCGAAAACGGACTGAGGCTAATCGATTTTGCTGCGGGGCTAAATTTTGTTGTAAGTAGTACACGCTTCCCGCATCTCAAAATTCATAAAGGTGCATGGCGATCCCCAGATCAATTAACCGTCAACCAAATTGAGCATGTTGCGATTGACGCAAGGCACTCTTCAAGTGTGCTAGATGTCCGAACTTTCCGAGGGGCCAACTTTGACTCGGACCACTACCTTGTTGTAGCCAAGGTACGAATGAGGATATCTTGTTCACGACCAGCACGAACTAATGCTGTGAAGAGATATGACGTCGGAAAGCTACAATCGCAAGAGATTGCCAATGCCTTTTCCAATCGAGTGTCCCTTAAATTATCCTTGAATCCCATGCCGCCAGCATTAAGAATAGAAGATCAGTGGCAGCAATGCCAAGAAGCCATCAGAACCGCTGCCTCTGAGGTTCTGGGTTTCACTCGGCCACCAAAACGAAACCCATGGTTCGATGAAGAATGCAGGCAGGTAAATGCAGCCAAGCAAAAAGCACGACAAATGCTTATGCAAACACGAACGAGGGCTGCTTACGATCAGTATAACGAGATTTACAAGGAGAAAAGAAGGGAAGAACACCGAATTCTCAAAAAGGAAAATAAGCAGCATCAGAAGCGCTCGTTTAAGGAAATTGAGAGGTGCCATCAGGAACGAGATTCGGAAGTTTTACCAAAAGGAAAGAAAGATCCTGCCAGGGTGGCAAACCCCGAACTCAAGTCTGTAAAGACCAGCAGGGAAACATAGTTATAAAGTCACAGTCGCTACTGAGGATCTGGAAAGATCATTTCTGCAGACTGCTTAACGGCGATGAGGACACAAATTCCGCTGTCAAGCCCCTTTCAGCTTGGACGATGATCAAGAATAACGTCCTCCCGACCTAGAAGAAGTTAAGCTTGCTATATGCAAACTTAAATCAAATAAAACTGCAGGTGCAGATGGCCTTGATGCCGAACTTTTCAAGGCAGCTGGAGATCAGTTGGAAAGGAGCATGCACCAGCTGATCTGCATGATATGGTCGGAAGAAAGCATGCCCGATGAATGGAACCTCAGTATCGTTTGCCCGATGCTAAAGAAAGGAGAGCCTCAGAATTGCGCCAATTATAGAAATTAAAGAGGGATAAGCCTCCTTAACGTCGCTTATAAGATCTTGTCTGCTGTAATATGTGAACGTCTGAAACCCCACGTCAACAACTTGATAGGTCCTTATCAATGTGGTGTTAGACCAGAGAAGACCACATTACGGCAGATCTTGGAAAAAACCCGAGAATATAATATCGATATTCACCATCTTTTTATCGATTTCAAGGCCGCGTATGACAGTATCTACATAGACGAGCTGTATGTACAGAGCCATATCTAGTTTCGGCATCCCTGCAAAACTCGTACGACTATGCAGGATGACTTTGGAGAATTCACGCTGCTCCGTCAAAGTCGGTAAAGAACTCACCGAGACTTTTGATGTCGAAAAAGGTTTTAGGCAAGGCGACAAACTGTCATGCGATTTCTTCAATATTATACTTGAAGAGATTGTAAAAAACTCAAACGTCAACACCAGAGGAACAATCATTCAAAAGTCTGTACAATTACTCGCCTATGCAGACGATATTGACGTAATGGGAAGAAAAAAGCGTGATGCCATAGGTGCTTTTGCGAATTGAAACAGAATTGAAACAGAAGCGCCAAAAATGGGATTGATGGTTAATGAGGGCAAAACGAAGTATATGTTGTCATCAAACAAGGACACAGAACATGAACGAATTGGACAATACGTCACAATAGACAGACATAATTTCGAGGTAGTACATGACTTCGTCTACCTAGGTTCCGCTGTAGACACGGATAAAAACATCAGTGCCGAGATCAAACGGAGAATAACTCTTGCCAACCGTTGCTTCTTTGGGTTAAGAAGGCAATTGAGAAACAAAACTCTCTCCAGAAAAACCAAGGTAACCTTGCATAAGACCTTAATCATCCCAGTCCTGCTTTAAGGCGCGGAAGCATGGACCTTATCGAAAGCGGATGAGGAAACCCTTGGTCGTTTCGAAAGAAAAATTCTCCGAAAGATCTTTGGTCCCGTATGCGAAGGCAATATGTGGAGAAGAAGATACAACAACGAGCTGTATGAGCTGTACCGCGACATGGGCATAGCCAGAAGAGTACGCATCGCGAGGCTACGATGGTTGGGCCATGTAGAGCGGATGAACCCAAACGCTCCGGTTCGTCGGGTGTTCGAAAGCACATTGCAGGGAAATTGCGGAAGGGGAAGACCTCGTCTTAGGTGGCGCAATCAAGTGGATGTAGACCTCAACCGACTTGGAGTGCGAAACTGGAGAGAGCTCGCCCGAAATCGAAGTCGTTATAGAAGGATGTTGGTTGAGGCCCAGGTTCACCCGAACTGTAATGCCCACCTAAGTAAGTAAGTAAGTATGTTGTTCACTGAGAGCCCAGCTAGAGAAAGTAGATTCGCTTGGTAAGTCCTTAAAGATCTGAATATACTTAAATCCACTGGTCCAGATTCTATCCCCACCTTGTTATGAAGGGATATGCTTCTACGCTTGCAAAACCACTGCCTAAATTTTTCAAACTATTGTATTCTTCTCCGCCGCTCATCCCGAGCATGAAAACTGTATTTGTTCAGCCTGATCCATTAATAGGCAAATCTTCTTCCATTTCCAATTAAACGATCAATCAACTATCATCCTCTCTTTAAAAGGTTATTGTTATTGGTTATATCCACAATACGAGAATCGTTACGGGACTAACCGACGCTCTCGTTTTTGGCATCATTTTCTCATATCTAAAACTCGTGCTCTTGGTATCGATGAGTCTCTTCTGCGTTGGATTGGAAACTATATAAACGATTTCTTGTTTGATTCTTATCCTCTCAGTTGCTTTGATGACGAGATGACGACTCAGCTCTCGGCTTTTCATATTCGTTTCCAAATTCACGTCCTTGCTCTTTGGATGTGAAACTGAAACAGTCATAATTAGTTAATTGAATTCAGATGTTGACAGCATTGTACATGGGGTGGTAAGAACTTAGTAGAAGTCAATGCTTGGAAAGCGTTATAATGTATTTTGTCGTTAAACTTAGTCTAAGATTAGGTCTCTATCATCTGTATTGACAGAGATATCGAATTTAACACAGGTAAAGGTACACCAAAGCTAGCCTTTTTTTAAATTGTCAAAAAGTGATGTCAAAGTTGAGAAACGGACTTTACTGTAAAACAATTTTTTTCTAAGAATATGACCAAGAATCACATCCCAAAGTATGTAACACGAGTTACTGGAAACCCTGTATAAGCAAAGCATTACTGATATTTTTTATGAGAGCCCATTTTACGATTGCCCGTTGGCAACAGGTAGAGGATGTTGATTCCTCTACCTGCATCCAACGGGCTTAATTCAAATGTCCGACTTAATCCTTATAACTGTGTTGCCGTGTCTTTTTTCTGAAATCGTCATTCCGGACGATTCCAGTTCCAGGTTTCGAGTTGGCTTCGCTCCTGAAGAGAGACAAAATCTGAAGGTAGATATGTAGATATGTATGTATGTACAGTAATCCCCGGATAAATACCCCCCGCTTAGTTGCGTTACCCGTTTAATTGACCTGAATCCTAGGCAAAAAAAAGATCACATAAGAAATATACATAAAATTTCCCGTTTAAATGCATTCCGCTTAATTGCGTTTCCCGGTTAAATGGTCCAAAAATCAAAACTCTTTTTTCAATTTGAAGCAAAATTGCCCGGTTAATTGAACGAAAAAAACCAAATCATTGAAGTCACTTTTTGCTTTCACCTTAAATGATTGATGATGAATTGGTCGCATTGTTGCGCGCCTACAAGTTAATAGTCAAATTGACATGACTTAAATCGTTGTGAGATTTTTTACTCTCTCGTGAGCACTCTCTTTTGTGCACTGCTACGAAAAATCGCTGTGCTGGAACAGGATTAGACTGACTTTCACCGAATTTCGGTGCATTTCGTGCGAATTTTCAGTAAAGAAACACACCTATTTATTATTAGGTTTGTTCGTTAAAGCCCTGGGGTCGCCACAAAGCGTTTTTTTTTTAGAAACCTAAGGTCGCCCTGAATGTCAAATTGAGTGTTTTTTAGCCCTGGGGTTGACCTGGATTTTCCCTCAACTCACCCTAGGTTTTTGCTGTGGCGAGTTGAGGGCTGTCAAATGGCATGTATTTTTATTCAAATGACAGGGATGTGTGGTGATTTCGTGGCTTTGCGTTTTTTGAGAATTGGAAAACCCAGGTTTTTTTGACAAGATTGTCAAGAAAACTTGGGTCAACCCTGGGTAAAGTTCAACGAACGATCTTGAAAATGTGTAAGGAAACAATGCAGGTGAAAATTACAGATTCTTACCATGATATAATGTTCTAGCCAAATAAAAAGCAAATCTGACTAATTCCCTCTTGTACGCTTGCTAAAGATATACGCACGGATTATGTACCAATTCAATCATTCCTAGGCTGAAATTGTTTTGTTCTTTTTTTATGTCTTACCATTATATGTTAATTTTCCGTTCAATAAAATTTTGATTTTCATTAAAAAGGTTCTTCTTGACTTTCTTGCCAAAGTCGTAAAAAAAATCGCTTTATTGCGTTTTCATTTCAATAAAGCGGGGTTTTTCTAAATGGGACAGCAGATCAATTAAGCGGGATTCTTTTAATTGCGTTCCCCTGTTAAATGCGTCTAAAGTCGTGCATTTAAGGTGACGCAATTAACCGGGGAGCACTGTATATGGTTTGCACTGTGAAGGTATTCGTTCAAAACAGATTTAAAAAGAGTGTCAAGGCAAAAGAGATTTCATGGCGCAAAAGGTGTTGTCAGGATGCTGAAAGGATGGGAGAGGTGACTTTTTGTGTTTTGAAAGCCGCAACATTCACAGAAAACCGACAAATAATCCAAAAATAAGGAATGCTAACCCTAAACAAGAAAATAACAAGGCCTACAGGTTTTTTTGGCAAATCAAATTGTATATATGAAAGCTCATTCAAAAAGAAAAAAAGAACCTCTCTCTTTGGTAATATACCACTCGTGAACTCAAGACAAATAAATATTTACAAGAGTAACTGACACGTCGAATCGTCCATTTTCTCCAGCCAATTTCTAAAAGCTCTTCTGCACAGTTAAAAGAAAGCTTTTCACTCCATCCAATTTGCAACGAGTAAAAAGCTTGTTTATTTGAATTAAAATGAAAGAAGCACAAAATGTGGGCCTTTCAAAAATACATGCAATATCAACAAACCACATTTTGGGTAGTGATTTTAAATGACAATTAAGCTCTCCGCCCTTTTTTCTTTCAGGTTTCAGCACAGAATGAAAAAAGCTAAGAGGTTAAGGTCTCGTATAGTATCTGTACAAATGTGCTCACTCAACTGCTTGTAGGTATTGCAGGCTTTATTCTAACAACATACACATAACTCAGATTCAACTTGCTCCTTGCTGGCACAAATTTCATTTGTGAACGGAATCAAATTTTCAAAGATACGAGCATAAGTATATCCATTTTAAAGCTTTGCTCAATGAGTGATGTAAAATAAGAGACGAAAATAAGTGACGACTTCGGCGGAGTCGTGATTGATGACGTTTACAGTATGGAGAGCAGCAGATAAAAAAAATTGGGGTATTGATTATTATCTTGTATTAAAAAAAGACCAGTGCGTACCTATACGAAACGTGTTCGATAGGGTATAGAAAATCAAGTCTCCGGTCCTTATCATTAAAGTTTCCTAATGCCATAGCAATGAAATTTTAAATAACAGTAGTGGTGTGATGGTGTGACTGTATCAGAGGATTTTGCCACACAAACAGTTATGAAATTCTTTGACAGAAATGTATCACTGTTTCCTGGTTTGCTCTAGTGCTAGTTGTAGCTTGTCTGTGCCTCTAGTAGCATGGAATGGAGCACGGTGCTCCAAGCTCCAACAATTTGAATGAAGAATGTATTTGTGTGATGTCGTAACTCGTACTCGTAATGTTACATTGATGATGTTCTCTTGTCAACGCTTTTACGAAGTACGTATGCGTATAGCTATATGTCTGTGCAAACACTCTTATTCGCATGACGACACAGGACGAATATATAACTAGGTAGGTATAGTGTCTGGACAATTTCTCTCCTTTTGCTTTATAACTTCGGAAAATCTTTACCCAGCCATCAGCAACAGTTAGTCTCGTGTGCTGTAGCTTGTGGTGTTGAACTGTTTTCTTCTACGTTTAAGCAAAATAATTTTGCACCAATTTTTTTAAAAATCTGTCCATAATTACTACCATGAGTAAATAAAACCAAATAGAAATAATAATAAATACAAATTTTCAAATCCTGATGGACTTAGAGAAACTAACAAAAAATTAAAAATCAAAGCTTGTTATTAACTTTGAATGTAAAGATAAATTATCATTTCAAGGAAGTGAATATTAAGCTATGATTCAAAAACAAACACAAAAAAGAACACGTTCGACTGAATCATCAAAAAATGTTAATGCGAAAGTTTGGAGAAATGTATGAGCGATTTCTTTTGTTTAATTTTTTTCTGTGTGAGCTGCACATAACAATAGTTTATTTTAAAAAAAAATCTGATGTGATAATTTTTTAATATCACACATGTTGACCGTTGAAAGTAACCAATACAATCAGCTAGTGTGCATACTCACACAAAATCAAGAAACGAAGGTATGAGAACATGTGGTTCATTTAAAAAAGGTATATTTAGCTATTCAAAAAACGAGCTTCTATGTTGGTAAATATAGAAATACCACCGAATTGCAAAGTATTGTCAAATACATGCGTGTGACTGACTTTAAGTAACAAAAAGTACAAATCAATTCCATGAATAAAACAATAATACAAATATAAGAATAAACAGCTATCATCTGCAGCTATGTGGGCTGCAATGGCAAGATCTTTTGAAATGATTGTGGCTCTATTTGAATACTACTCAGCGACAAACGAAGATGAGAATGCAGATGAATCAGTAAACAGGTATCTACTTTTGAATGATTATATTGGCTTCTACTGTTTTCCTAGTCTAGAGATACTAAAAAAGTATGTAAAACTCATTTCGCTACAATGATCTAGTTTCTTGTAAGAAAAGGGTTGTTTGAATTTATCAAAAAAACAAAAAAAACAAGGACTATCAAAGGATTAACCGACCCTAACCCCAACTTAAATTTACTCAGATCATTCAACTTAAAGTAAAAACAGTAACAAATTTTTAGTATATTCTCATTTTCATAAATAACCGCCATCAGACCATGACACAAATTTTTTCCAAGCATGTTTATGTTTTACACATTCACTTAGAAATAAAAAATTAACAGCATATGTCGTGAATTGCATTAGTTACAGAACAATCTGACCAAAGTTTGCGTCTTAAAAGTGTACGAAAACATCTTACTGATGAGCTCACTTTCGTACCTGAGCAAAACGCAAAGTTTTGTAAATGAGGTCATTTGATCTCTTGATCCTCAATGACCTTCTAAATTTTTTTGATAGCTTCTTGTGGTAGCATCGATACACGGCACCATTTGTTATATTCAGGAAATATACATTAGCGTTACAGAAAAGAGCTAAGAATATGATCCCGTATGCCTATTTATGTGTAGGATAATGGATAATCCTTGATCGTGTTGAAAGGATTGCTGAAAGGACAAGTCTATATGCACCCAATGCGAGCTTAAACGGGCTATTTGAGGGAATAAAATTTAGTTTAAAACGACCTCTCTGGGTACTTTGAGATGAGGTAGAAAAACATCGCGTTATTCGTGTTAGTTCGTTGAAAACGAAACCACTCAGTCATTTGAGTAGAAAACTTCGAAAACACAATCATAACGCTAATAATAGCTTTTCATTTGCCTGAACATTAAGGTTTTATTTGTTTTGAAATAGAAATACAACGATATTTCGTCAACTTAAATAAAAATACTGAAAAGGTTGTGAAATTATTATGTATTTAATTTCTTCGAATTGAAAAAGGAAAAAACAAGAAAAAGTAGGTACTATCGGACATCATATCGAACTTTCTGATATAACTATCGCTTGGTTGAGGCAAAGGCTATTTTGGTGTAATTTTAATATTTCTATACAACGCCACGTTGGTTGGTTATAGACACTCGCAAACACCATGAGGCTTTCAACTCAAATTACTGCAATCAACTTGTTATAGACTGTCCAATAGGAAACGCGGTTATAATCTTCAAAGAAGTGCATTAGTCACACGATTTCCTAAAATGGTCACAGGATTGTACATTCTATAAATACAAAGTCAACTTCGTCTGAAAGAAATTATTATCTTGGCAAATAACCTAATCTTTTGAATTTCTTTTTTATATCGATTTTCCACAACAGGTGTGAATAAAATCTTTTGGCTTTAAATTTCGAATACAGCAGTTTACCAAACATTACTGTATTGACAATCCAAGTGATGCTCTTGCAAAGCTTTTAGTGGAAAATACTCAAAATAAATTGTAATCTGGACATTTTTTTTTATCGGTTTTGAGGAGCTATTTCTGTTTGCGTTCGAGACACTTGACCAAATCAGAACATTGGAAAGAACTTAAGAAACGCTAGGATTTCTTCTTGATTAGCTAACCTAAAGGTTATAAGTATGGTTTACCAACTCTCGTTGCCGTTAAATCGTCAGTTTCAAAGAGTGAATTAAGACTAAAAATAAAACGAGCAGAAGACGAATCATTTTCGAAAGTGTTCGAAATTGCAAAAAAAAATAGCTGAAGTCCTTAACATTGACGTTAAACGTAAGAGAGTAGTGAATCAACAAAAGAATCGTTTGAACCCTTCGGTTCAAAATACACACGAATATTTTCGTGTTACTGTTTTCAATCCTTTTCTCAATTTCTATGTTACGAACCTTGGAGTAAAAATTGCAAACCATGAAAATACACTAGATGGACTCTTCGTCAGAAATAGGTAAAGCAGTAAAAAAAATTATTGAAACTGTTGAGTTTTACCATACCGAACATATTTGGCAGCCGGAACACCTTTTGTTCTTGTAGAATCAACAACTTGGAAGAGATATTTGATCCGAAGGAATAATACTTCCTCTTAGAACTCATTGGAAGCGGCCGATAGCTGCCTTTCCTAATAGATATACATTTTATTAAAGATATTAGCCGGTTTAAACGTCAACTCTTTAAAGAACTTTCTCCAGTTTAAGGAAAATAAAAACAATAAGTACAAAAGCATGACCAACGAAGTGAGATTCTTAAAAATATATCTATTATACTGACAGGTGACAGTGTGAAGAAAAGATTTGGATGTTTACTTCTCTGCTCTCAATATTTGAATAAGAAAAAGAAATGTTGAAAGAATCCAGGCAAGCTCGTGATGTTTTGGCATTTTGATACTAAAGTCGCTGAAAACGCTTGGTAGTAGTAGACGCCGGCCGATACGGGAGCTTGTGAATTTCTTTAATTTTGATTGGCTAAACGTTTTGGACGTTTAGTGATAGACTGTATAGCTCGAGATTGCGAAGTATACATCCTTTCGAATTGTAAGGCGATTAACTGTTTCTATTGAAGACTCTCTAATGCGACGTATTTTGGTTGTCCTTGCTGTTGGCACATGTTTTGAAAGCTGTGATCTTCTTATTTAGGCATACTTTCTGTTTATTTGAAGAAGCTTTTTGAAAAAGGAGATGGAAATTTAAATTGCTGTATTTAAATTGCTCTCCTAAAGGCTTAGGGCTGTCAGACTTCAATTTCAAATGTTGTTAAAATTTTTTTCCCGCAATAATATTTTGACTTTGAGGTCATTTTTTGCGACAAAATATTATCAAGCGACAATTTTTCTTTAATTCTGCACACTACCATTCAGTAAGGAGCTGACCGCACGAATGAGCCGCGCGGCATGACTATTTCGTGATCTAAATCTTCCTACCTCCCGTACCTCCGTGCTCAAATCGGTGGGGTCCTTCAATTCTTTCTGTCTGTCTGTCTGTCGGTATGTGCGTATATGGATCTAAAGGCTAAACCTCTTAAACGATTTTATTCAAAATTTGCAGTTAGGGTCTTGTGGCATTCTTCAGAGGAGTTTTTGGAATTGGGTCAATTGGTTTTGAAATAACGGTACCTGCCATGCAACCTATATAATGATACTTATTTTTCTCGAAAACGACTCTAACGATTTCTATAAAATTTTATTTGAAGGATTATTTTTCTATTTTTTTGGAAAAAGTCTAAAAACGGTACGCCATATAGTACCGTTTTTTTTTTTTCAAAACCGACTTCTTCCTCAGTGGCTGACACGATTTTGATGAAATTTTATATTTAAGAAGTCGTAAAGGACTTAAGAAAGATTGCATATTAACAATTGGAAAGTATTAAGTTTTGAAGTTTTTATTAATTTTGTAATACAAAAATTAAATTTTTTGAATATTTTTCAAAACGGCATTGCTGATTTGAGAACTTGCGTATCTTACTTTTAAAAAACTTTTTTTTAAATGAAAAATGAAGACCTGTTTTTTAAAAAAACGAATCTAACCATTTTGGTTAAATTTTCAACGTTAATAAGTATAAGCAACTGCAGAGTAAACGTATTTAGATTTCCGCTTGAGACCTTTGAAATATTAAATTTTTTTAATTTTAATTTTTGCGTGATTTAATTCAATTTGCATATTTAAAGTTTAGCTGGCAGACCTGAACCCACCAAATATATTTGAAGCGAATACTAAAACCTTTTACTCAGTCTTAATATTTTAGTATTGTACTTAGCACACAATTGCAAGTTCGTGCTGAAACGGTGCCCACTACCTTCTAAGACTTTAACCCATACGTAAAGTGGTTCTTGCAGGGATGTAAGATTCTTGCTTATGATAGCTCCACATTCAGCAAGAAAAAGTTGATGTACTTTGGTGTTCTGTACTTTATAATGCAGCAGGTTGTCAGTCAGTCAATGACTGTAATAAAGAGCAATGAATTAAAACCGCTTTCTTGGTGTACACCTAATGTGACTTGGAATGCTTCAGTGATACCAGCTGGGCATCTAACCTTCGTCACTACTCTACAAAACATCATGCACATCCTTGATCACCCGACCTCTGGAACTTTTCTTTGTTTTTCGAAGTCAACCAGTAGGTACAACATATAAGTGATCTGAGGAATCACTATATTTTTCCAATAAAATCCTTGTACTTTGGATTGCATCTGTATTAATTTATTATAAGCTTTTTAATTTTTCGTAGGGGGCTACCCATTTTCCTCTCAATGACCTTCAGTGTGTATGACATCAATCAAGGTTGTGAGTACATTAAGGCTACGCGCACAGTCGTGCGAGAAAGCGATGCGATGCATACAAAATAATTAAATCAGAAACAACAATTATTTGAAATAAAATTTTAGCGTCAACGAACGCAACCTTCCAGTTCCATACTCTGAAGAGAAAGCTTTGATAAATGGTCTTATGCCATAGTGAATCGAAGCCTGTTTTTATTAAATTTCATTTTTGAAAATGATTGCTTTGCTGTACAGTTTGAGGCTTTCAAAAATCAGATACATTCTCTATGCAGTCTCATGGCTTGAGAATGTAGCTCGGAAATTCTGCTCTTCCAGAATTCGGAAGATGCTGATCTTTTCGCTGCAACGGCGGCGAGCAAACTTTCAACACTTCTCGATTTAATTCAGATAATAAATCTAGAATTACTTTTTCATAAGCATCCTTGAGTAATAGAGACACAAAGCTTGTTAGCTACCGTAATAAAGGCCAATACTTACCTAGTGTTTCCCCTAAGCGTCTTGCGCTATCCCAAAATCCAGGACCAAGTTCAACCCCACGATCCTCGTTCTGGATCAATGATTGTAATGCACATATTACCGATTCAAAAATCATTAACTGGCAACGCAACATCTTTTTTATAGCGTTGCATCGTTCTAAGGTGTCGTTTCAAAAGAATGCTAATTAGTCTGTTCGGGATCACTCATTTCATTTCTCTTTGTTCTTCATCGGAAGATATATGCTGTTTGCCTAATACATAGATGTCGACTACGGCTCTCGTAGCTTCCACGTGGCTAGACCAACGACCAACGACTGTCACTTAGTTTTTTTGAAAGCGTAAAACTGCTGCCAATCAGAACTTCGTATCGTTTAACAAATCTATCTGCCACGCATTTGCACTATTGTCGTACGATTGGCTGAGGCAATCCGAAAATTCTCACTGATAGTCATATTAAGATTTGATTAGAGCGAGCAGTTTAGTAAAAAGGTGAGAAAAACCTTCTTTTGGTGACAATCCTTCCGACCGACTATGTGGAACTCTCAAGTTATATGGTCTCTTCATTGAGAGTAGACTTTTTTATTTATTAAATTTTTTGCCTCAATATATTCCCATTTATACCAAATAATAAAACAACTAGTAATGGATTTATCTTTAATAAAGTTTCACTGAACCATTTAGGACGACGATCCAAACACCACAAACAAAGTCACCGGGTGGTTCGAATTCGGGTGTTGAGCGAGACACGGGCAGTAAAGACAATGCGGTATTTAGAGTTTATTATATTTCATGTAACAAAATTATGATTTCATGAGCATTTGCTATTTGTGTGTTTTATTTTTTCCATTTTAAAATAGAATCGAAGTATTTCGATGGTTGACATGTATGTTGACAGCACCGAACCTAGCGAAAATGTCGGCCAAATACATTTTTCATTGGAATACGACTTTCAAAACACCACACTCATACTGAAAGTTCTGCAAGGCAAGGAGCTTCCGGCGAAAGATTTAAGTGGCACCTCAGATCCGTACGTACGTGTGACCCTATTGCCCGACAAGAAACATCGCCTAGAAACTAAAATAAAAAGGCGAACATTGAACCCACGATGGAACGAAACATTCTATTTTGAAGGATTTCCCATACAAAAGCTTCAGTCGAGAGTGAGCTTGCTTGTATTTTGGTCTTTGAGATATGAATTTTTTAATTGAATATCTTCTTTAACAGTAAAATATCTAAGAACAAAAATTTTTTTACAGGTTCTTCACTTGCATGTGTTCGACTACGATCGCTTCTCACGTGACGACTCAATTGGAGAGGTGTTTTTACCACTGTGCCAGGTACATTCTAAAGTTAACAAAAAACGAAAAAAACAAACACAAATCATTGTATAGTTTTAATATAAGATCTTTTTTAATGGGAAACACAAAACAACATTTTATATTTTTTCTTTATATATATTTTTTTTCGAAATTAGTTTTTATTGTTTATTATGGCAACACGTGTCGGACTTAGTCCATCCTTGAAGGCAAACTTGATATGTTGTTGATGTTGTTTGTTCCTTATCATTCTTCTTAACCTTACTTACTTATACTTACATAGGTGGGCTCTACAGTCTGGAGCTAACTTAGGCTTCCACAAAATCTTTCGACACGACTTCAATTTCGGGCGGCTTTCTCCAGTTTTGCTCACTAAGCCGGTTGGTGTCTTCTTCCACTTGATTGAGCCACCAAGCCGAGGAATTGCTCTACCACAATTTCCCTGCGATATGTTGTCGAAAACCTTTCTAGCCGGAGTGTGATGTTCATCCGCTCTACATTTCCCAGCCATCGTAGTCTCGCGATGCGTACTTTAACTATGCCTGTTTATCTTGCTGGTAGCTTCACCTTTATGTTTCTTAATTTTATAACTTTATTCAATAAAAATTCGAGATACACAAAAAATTGTGTGGCGGTGGCAGATGGCGGATGCTGCTGTCTTCGTGGTTGGCGAACGAATAAGAAAGAGAATCGTCGATGGCGAATATTCTAGACAAAAAATGGCTGGCCGTTCAAGTGAAACGGGAGGAAACAAAACATGGGTGCGTTCGCGCACTATGCTTTTTCAAGTGGCACGCACATTTGGTATTGGTTCCTCCCGTCAACCGGCCGCTTCGTATTATGACTTCAACAATGCCCATGTCGCAGTACAGCTCATACAGCTCGTTGTTGTATCTTCTTCTGCTCACATTGTCTTCCCATACGTGGCCAAAAATCATTTGGAGTATTTTTCTTTTAAAACGACCAAGAGTTTCTTCAACCGCTTTCGATAAAGTCCACGCTTCCTTGGCCATGCAAACGTAAAAAAGCAACGTTTGATCTCCGCAGTGATGTCGTTTTCCGTGACCCTAGTGGATTCATGGTAGACGACGGTAGTTCTGTACTACCTCAAAGTTGTGTCTGTCAATTGTAATGTTTTGTCTAACTGGTCGATATTTGCACTCCTTGACAACATTTATTTTGATTTTCCCTCATTAACCATCCAACCCATTTTTGCAGCTTCTGTTTCAATGCTCGCAAAAGCTTCTATGACGTCGCCATATCGTCGGCGTAAGCGAGTTATTATTATTTAAAAGATAATTTCTCTGGTGTTGACGTTTGAGTTTTGTAAAATCTTTCTAAGCATGTTAAAGAAATCGCATGACAGTTTGCAGTATTGCCTTCTTTCGACATCGAGCGTTAGTCTTACACCAACCTCTAACGTGCAGCGTGAATTATTCAAAGTCATCCTATATAGCCAGCCGTACGAGGTCTTTAACTAGACACGGTTCTGTACGGCTGGTCTCTGTAAATACTGTCATATACGGCTTTTAGAACGATAAAAAGATGATATTATATCGATATTATATTTTCGGGATTTTTTCCAAGATCTGCCGTAATGTGATAATTTGTTATATTGTGGACTTTTATAGTCTTAAACCACATGACTCATCAAATTGTTGACGTGAGGTTTCGGACGTTCACAGTAGACAAGATCTTATACGCGACGTTAAGAAGACATATTCCTTTATAACTGGTGCGATTGTAGAGGTCTGCCTCTTTTTTTGGATCGAGCATACGATGCTGAGGTTCCGTTCGTCTGGCAAACTTTCTTGCGAACATATCATAAAGATCCGTTGGGGCATGTTCCTTTGTAATCGATATCCAAAAAACTCGCCATCAAAGCCATCATCACTTGTAGTCTTATTTGAACTAAATTGACATGAGCCAAACTGAACTTCTTTTAAGTATCATCACCAAAGAGAATTCGTGGTTTGATTCAAGCTGTAAAGAGGCGATAAGGGATCGAGGAAGTAGTTTTCGTAAATTTAAAGACAACCCTACTGCACAAAACCGAAATTTGTTCAAACGGGCCAGAAATATCTGTAATGCTCAAATACAAAAGGCTGACCAAAAAGTAAGGAAAAAAATACTGATGTTTCCAAAAGGAAGCAAAAACTTTTGATCTTTTGTCAAGAACATTAAGAACTCGACTCTACGCTCGTTTTCAATGGCTCTCCGTAAGTCAGCTCCATCGATAAAGCTTATTTGCTAGCAGCTCAATTTGCTGCTAAGTCGATACTTCCTGATAGCATATTAGCTCCACCTGAGCTTGAGTCTGTAGATTCTGTAATGAAGCAGATTTTTTTTCGAACTCGCTCGGTTGCGAGAGTCCTCAAAGATCTCAATATACATAAATCCGCTGGTCCAGATGGTATCCCCGCCGTTATTCTGAAGAGGTGTTCTTCTACGCTGGCAAAACCACTGCGTAAACTTTTCCATCTTTCCTGTTCTGCTGGGATTTTTCCTAGCACATGGAAAACTGCTTTTGTCCAGCCCGTCCCTAAAAAAGGCGAATCTTCCTCCCCTTCCAATTACCGTCCAATTGCACTAACGTCCCTTCTTTTCAAGGTCATGGAAACGTTGATAAACCGTCAACTTATGAAATATCTTGAAGAACGAAAGCTTGATGGCTTATCTCACCGAAAAGTGGAACCAATCTTTACATTGTTTTGGAGAAAGTAAGATTATTGCGCTTGATATTTCTAAAGCATTTGATAGTGTTTGGCATCAGGCTCTTTTATAGAAAATGCATATTTTTGGTTTCGATGAGTCTCTTCTTCGTTGGGCTAGAAACTACCTTTTCAACCGTTCAATACAAGTTGTATTGGATGGCTTCAAGTCTAATACCCACCTCATAAATGCTGGTGTGCCCCAAGGCTCCGTTTTGTCTCCGACTATCTTCCTCATTTTCATAAATGATCTCTTGTCTGAAACTTCTAATCATCTAAACTCTTTTGCTGACGACTCGACCCTCAGCTTTTCATATTCGTTTTAAGATTCACGTCCCTGCTCTTCGGATGTGGAACTGGAGCGGTAACGTATGATTAGCTCATTGAATTCTGACCTTGACAGCATTGTTACATGGGGTCATAAAAACCTAGTAGAATTCAATGCTTCGAAAACTCAATGCTATCCCTTGTCGTTGAAGCTTAACATTCCCCCATTGCCATTATCCATGAATGGTACCTGCATCGAAGAAACCGGAAAGCTGTCAGTACTTGGTATGTGTTTAAACGATGATCTTCGTTGGAACGACCACATATTTTAGTCTCCAAAAATGCTGCTAAATGCTTAGGTTTCTTAAGACGATGTAGGAAGCTCTTCACTCCTTCTGATCTGGCTACCATTTATAAGGCCTTCATCCGCCCAAAACTGGAGTATAAGTCCCATATCTGGTCAGGTGCTCCTCAAACATCTTGCGCCTACTGGATAGGGTACAAAATAGAGCGTTAAGATTGATAGGTGATAGTTCAATTGTAGAATCGATAGATTCTCTTGGACATCGTCGAAACGTCACCTGTCTCTATCCCTTTTATCGCTTTTTTCACAAACAGTGCTCTAGTGAAATAGCCAGCTGCATTCATCCCCTGAAACAATTAAGCCGCAAAACCCGCCTCGCTAGGAATGCTCATCAGTTTTACCTTGAGCCCAACTTCGGACGTACAGTCAAGTATAGAGATTCGTATTTCAGTCGCACCACCCGAATGTGGAATGCTTTACCTGGCTCTGTATTTCCCCTGCATTTCGATTCACAAAGATTCAAAAGCAACGTGCATCGGTGTCTCCTTTCAAACCTTCTACTATTTTCCTAAATGCTCGCTCTGTTTTTTTATAACATTATAAGTGTAGTCAAGGGGTTATGTTGATGTGCGCGTTAATTATAAAAAAAGGTCGGGACAAGAGCTACATGTCTTTTTACAAATTCTCAGTAGCTACTGCGACTCTATTTCTATTTTCTACTTCTCGCTTCCATGGGCTTCGTTTTGGAGGCCCAGTGAAACCCAGAGCTTCAGAGGCAGCGGTTCTGATGCAGCTTGTTGGCATAACTTCCATTGGTCTAAAATGCTTCATTCTGTCAACAAATATCCCGGACACACTGGCAGTCTCTTCCGCAGTCATATCTCTTCACATCGTTGGTTCGTACTAGTTGTGTAGAAGATATCCTCATTTGTACCTTGGCTGCAAAGCCAAAAAGGGCACGACCACTTTCCTACGCTCAGAATGGAACAACATAGGTGCACCTATCACTACAAGTACTACTACTTGACAAGACGCTTCGAGGATAACAGACACTAGATGGACTGGGAGTAACAACTGCCTTGCAACCAAAAAAGTTTGGCCGTGTGTAGACTCAAAACGCTCAAGGAGTTTGTTAGCCCTGAACCGCCTGTATCTAGGTTCTACCATAGGTGTTCTTACTGGACACTGTCTAATAGGAAGACACGCCAAAAGACTTGGTGTGTTTTCCAATGATTTCTGCAGGAGCTGCATGGACGAAGAGGAGGAGGAAAACTCTTCTCGGTGAATTCTTCTTCGATGATACTTAGCCTACATAGACCCTAAAAGTCTTTCGAAATACTTTAAAAGTTCCGCGTGGTTCGACTAGCAGGTGATTAACTGGCTATTCCCGTAATGGAAGATTAATAAGTGATCAACTCGTTAATCTTACACCGGGTTTCTGAGATAAGTAGGTGATTAACTTGCTGATCTCTGTGGTATTACAATGGGCCCTTGCGGCCTAAGTGTGTCAGGCAATGTACTCATTGGCTTCCACACTTCCACCTTACCTAATAGAGTAAGATCCCAGAACGATAAGACCTAACTTATTTTCACACGAATAAAACCTTAAGTTTTCAGTAGCGTATCGTGTGCCTTGAATACCTACGCGCTTGTGGAACTTGAACAAGTGACACCTGGGCAGGTACCAGGTGAGAAAGGTGACTAAAAATGAGAGTTATCTTACTTATTTTCACATGGCTGATTTTTATATATATCATGTAGAATATTATTTTAAAGTAATAATGTCAGACACTTTTGCTTGACCAGAGCTTTTGTCAGACACTTTAAAGCTACCCAAAAAATGATTGAACTTTACTTATTTTCACATGACTGATTTTTGAATATGTTATTGACGTATTTGTTTAAAAGTTATATTCAATCAGTCAGACAAAACAGAGTGACCAACATCCCGTAAGACAAAAGTTATTCAGCCAGAAGTATTAGGGCGAGATCACTATGTAGTCTATTGATTATGCCATTTCCTAAGGAACTCGAAATTGAATGGACTTTTTTTTGCATGAATCGATTAATGGTTTAATTTTAGAGAAAAAACAGAAAGTGCTATTAAATTAGAGGGTGCGTTTCGGAGATATGGGTTCTAAACCATCTTCATTCGTTTTTTCAATATATCTTGAGAACGAAGCAAAAATTTGATGCAATTCCAAAGACGTTTTTTGTAGAAATCAAATTTTCCCATCGAAATGTATCTTTGGAAAAATTATACAAAAATATTTCTTATCCAAAATAATAAAATTCCCGACAAAAAACGGTCAATTTTTTCCAATTTTTGAGTTTTGTCAGTTTTTTTAATGGCATTTCTTTCTGGTTGCTGAAAGGTATAGGCAATGCTTTATAAAAATGAAATTTGTAACATTTTTTGGATTTTTTCGACATAAGGCAGTAAACTAATGGGAACACACTATTTTCAATGTGGCCATGAATAGTAAATAATTGACGCATGACACATGGAACCACATAAAATGTACCGTCCATTAACCAACATTTCGATGTTTCTAAATAAGCAAGGTTTGACCTAGTTCCTAGCATAATAATTTTGTTTCCATCCTCTTCTTTTTCGGACAACACAAATAATTCACCCTCAAGGTGCATTAAATTTTCTGGAATATTAATATTTTCAAAGGTTCCAGGCTCTTTTTTTGATGACGCTCGAACACGGGAAATTTTTTGTTTTTGTACAGAAGAAGATGGCAAGCACGGTCTGACAGACGGTTCACAATCAACAACACTTTCACGTATAATCTGAGACGGATTTAATGAAAGTGATTCTGCGGACACTTTAATATTCCAATTAGCTTTACACACTTCAAGGTTGGACGAATTAGAGCTGTGACAATGCGCGGTTGGTTCTTTTTTAATCACATGATAATTATCGATTAAACTTGTAGTGATTCTTCCCTTGCAGGCAGGAATAAATTTTTCTTTGTGAACAGCTCCATCGCAAAAGTTCACCAACTTTTCTTTCAAAATGATATTCGTACCCATCAACAATTAACTTTCGGCCACCTTTGTTCGACTTCACTTCTGTTATTTTACTCATTGCGTTCACTTCTTAATACTTGACCTTGTACGTTTGCTGCCTAATTAAATACTAAATATTTCCCTTGCTTAACCAAAAGGCTTTCGCAGAGAATGCATCAAGAAAAACAATTAGCCGTTATTTAAGAGATAAAGAGATGTGTCCCAGCTTGAATAATGCATAGCATAGCTTGTATAATGCATAGACAGTGATAACAAAAAAATGCTCAAACAAAACAAGAAATTTTATTGTTCTCTTGCTTACGCAATAGTTTCTTATGCAGAAAATGCAACAAGAAAAATAGTTATCAGTTATATATTGCAAGATCTGTCCCAGTTTCTCTGTATAATGGTATTAATAAAAAAAATGTTCAGACAACAAAACTTTCAACATTTGAGAACTGATATGTAGTGTTTAAACGAACAACATTGAATAATACTTATCCAAATATAAAACGGGCTAAGCGGGATTAAACGGGATTTTAAAAGACGGGCTTTTGATAAACGGGATTTTGATTAAACAGGATTGTCACGAACGGGATTTTAACAAAACGGTATTTAAGAAGACGGGATTATAAACTTTTTTTTGTCGGGATTTTAAAAAACGGGATTTTAAAAAGCGGGATTCCGATACGCTCCCGAACCCATATATCCGAATCGCACCCTCTAATTTAATAGCACTTTCTGTTTTTTCTCTAAAATTAACCCATTAATCGATTCATGCAAAAAAAAGTCCATTCAATTTCGAGTTCCTTAAGAAATTGCATAATCAATAGACTACATAGTGATCTCGCCCTCATACTTCTGGCTGAATAACTTTTGTCTTACGGGATGTTGGTCACTCTGTTTTGTCTGACTGATTGAATATAACTTTTAAACAAATACGTCAATAACATATTCAAAAATCAGTCATGTGAAAATAAGTAAAGTTCAATCATTTTTTGGGTAGCTTTAAAGTGTCTGACAAAAGCTCTGGTCAAGCAAAAGTGTCTGACATTATTACTTTAAAATAATATTCTACATGATATATATAAAAATCAGACATGTGAAAATAAGTAAGATAACTCTAATTTTTAGTCACCTTTCTCACCTGGTACCTGCCCAGGTGTCACTTGTTCAAGTTCAACAAGCGCGTAGGTATTCAAGGCACACGATACGCTACTGAAAACTTAAGGTTTTATTCGTGTGAAAATAAGTTAGGTTTTATCGCTCTGGGATCTTGAACTATAACCTAACCTTGGCTGCAACAAGCTAGCGGTCCAACTCAAAGTTTGAAGTCATTGTTGTTATTCGAGGATGTTGGTCGTGTCGGACCCATGAAGTTTTTTTGTGGTAGGGTAGTTAGCTACAAGTTACCCCCAACCTTGAGAGTCAGTTAATTTTGCGATCCCTTTGCACATAAAGGGTCGACTAATCCGTTGGCAGTACCTTACTACAGTGATGTAACTATCATACCATCAAATGTTTTTGTTTATCAAAACCATAAGCCCTGAGAGACACTTGAACCAAATATGTCAGAGCTGCTCATTCAGGGGTATCTGCTTTTTTGACTGCTGAAGTTCTCAGGTTATTCTGCGAGTAAATTTCATCCGCAGTCTCATTCTCAATTTAATGTAGAGGGTAGATCAATTCGATTCGGGCAGGCAGTCATAACTCGCAGAGTATTATAGTGTTGGCCTATTTTTTCTTCGTCTCTTTGTCAACACTCACACTTACTAGTTTGGCAGGCCACCTCTTGATGGAAGTATGTATAGTAAACACAATTGATGTTAGCAATTGAGGAAGCAATTGAGGAAGCTGACACTAATCAGAGCCTTCAAAAATAGTACACAGATTTTTTTTGTGTAGGGGATGGTTCGCGAACCGCTGCTGTTTGAGTGCAAAGTCCGAAACGAGTCGCCATAATAAATCATGAGATTAAGATAATTATTAAAAATTCTTACAAATAATGTAGTTTTTCCCTATCAAAAAGTTTTTATGGTAAAATTATGTAAATCACAAATCAAACAGTGAGTTCTCATTTATATGTTCCTTCAGTTATTTTGACTACACCAATTTGTGCTTATAGTTGCATTTCGGTAATATTACACGATGCCTACATCTTTATTCGAATTCATAGCTAAGTCAAACTAAATTTGTTCTTATAAAAAAAGAAAAAACAAATATGAAGCAAAAAGAAGCATTTAACGGAAACAAACAACAATTTTAAAGAGAGCTTCCTCTACTTTAAGTCTTATATTTCCGTTTTTGATTCGACTGATATACTCCCGCATAACGCAAATTTTCAATAGATATATGGAAAATCGGGATTGGATTTCTAACCTCATTACTGCGAACTTCGGTTATTTTTCGCATTTTGCAGGCTGCCACCGAAGTGAGGGGAAGTAAGAATTTAAGAAATATCTATGGACTCTTTCAGAACTGCTAAACCCTATTTTTCTTACAAAGGCATACCGACAGATTAAATGCAGGATTTAAGGTCATTTTACTCCCCAATATCGCGATGGATTTAAAAGGCATGCGATTCATTCGATTTTATTTTTTCCTTTGTAAGCAGTCCCAAAAAAATTATGATTTGAAGAAGCTATGGCCCTAAAAATGTATATCTTGCAGTTCTGAGTGAAGGTTCTATGGTCTGAAATGATAGAACCACGCAACTTCTTTGAAAGAAGATTATCAAAAGTCACCAATTTTTTGCTGTAACAGACTAGTTTTAGTAAAGATACCTTATGGTACTATATCATTTCTGATATGAAACAGAAACTTGGCACGATGTAAGAAAATATCTTTTGCAGGCAATATTTTACAAAAACTGTGCAGGTCGATGTCATTTTCTTCTTCTTTTTGTGGCGTTGCGAGCATCGTGATTTCGAAGAAATAACAGCTTCCTTACTTACAAAGCTGCTTCACACAAGTGATCGGCTAGTGGGGTACGCCGTGTTAACGTCAGCAAACCTCCCAGTTACGCATAATTCGATGTCTGTGGCCACACTAATGCAATTTCGTTGCACCAAGAGTGTTGTTTACGATGCTTCTATCGCAAGTGAGTTGTAGACCAGACCACAGTACCTGTACTATGACTGGATAAAGTGACTACAGTGAAGCACTATAACACCTTGTTCACTATGAGAAATAGAATTTGGAAACAGCTCCCAGCAGACTCACTGGAAGAGATAAATGATAAGTCTTGTACACTGTTTCGTAGCTATCTAAAATATATTTATTTTTCCCAACCTATTTATACACAAAAAATGCTTAATCTACAATTATTTACAAAGGTATAGTTTGCTGGACATGCAAAAGAATGAATCTTGCAATTTAGAAGAATTGAATTACACAGAACGTGTATTAGAGACTAATGCTGAATCGTCAAGTATACACGGGAATGTACAGTATGGCAAGCAAGTTACGTTAATAAAATTAATGTTTTACAATATTGTGAGCAATAAGAATTGTTATAAGTATGAAAAGTTCTACTGTTTATGTTGATCGTAAACATCCTGCCCCCCGCTGATGATGCGTCTTTGGTTCATCAGAAGACATCTTAGACTTGGAAATCGCAGCTGGATATTGGTTCACTTCTTGGGGCTGGTGTTGGTGGTGATCTTTGGTTGTATCTAGTAATGCAAAACCTGATTGCTAGGTATATTATGAGCGTGCTTGTAATGAGCAATCCAAGAGAGCTCATGATTGTGTGTGGAACGTTGTGGTAATGAATTTGACTTGGAAGCTCTAACTGTTGAGATTTTATTTGTCTTTGAAGTTCTTGCAGGTCATTGTTGAATAGACTGAGGTTTTGTACGTAGTACTGGAGTGGTGAAAGCCGATTGATGCTTTCAGCAGTTATAGCATCACTTTGTCTGGTATACGATGCTCGTATGTTCTTTGAGTGAATTTGTTGGCCTTGCAGAGTTAAATGTTGATGCTTTGCTACAAAATATGATTGCATTTTCAAGTAGACACTTCCGTGTATTGTGATGAAACTGTTTTGGTGATTACAAACAACATTCAGAGTTGTTTCGTCCTTTACGGCGAATATCCATTGATTTAATTCGGGGAGTTTGGTCCACATAGACTCGGCTTGAATAATTTTGAGCTGACATATCGATAGGTTTGGAATGTTGTTAAGTAAGTTTATTTCACATATGCTTAGGTTTGCTCCAGATCGGTATACTGGATGAGCTTGGGTACATAGGTAATGTTCTCCGTTCATTACGGTACATGAGGTTAATTCACCTTCGCTTACAGGATAATATTCATCATGATGAGAACTGACTGCTAAGAATTTAATTGAAGGTTGTATTGCTATTAGTGTTTCGTTTACAACTGCTGGAATTGGAATGATTTTGAACATCAAGAATTCGTTTACTTTTATTAATGGCAGCTCAATTTTGAAAAGTATGTAGTTCGTTGTTAATTGTCCTTCAATTGACATAAGCTTATATAGATTCAACATGTCATCCGGCTCAACTGGAAAGCGAATTCCTTGTGGAAGATGATTCTTAATTTTGGCTACTTCATGGTTCAATTGTTGAGGAGATATTAATAGGTGGTTTATTCTTCCTTGATGACTATCTGCCAATACGTCAGTGATTGCTGTTTGAGTACGTTGTATATTCATTATAACGAGTGTGGTGTATACAGGGTGATTCGCATAAGGTGTGACAAAAAGATAGGGTGTGTAGGTTGGACCTAGACAAGCAAAAAATCGTATGGGAGGGGGGGTCCACTTTCCCCCGTTTAGGCGGGAGGGGCAATTTAAGAAAAAAGTCACTAAAAATTGGAAAAAAATTATTTAAAAATAACGGTAGTACCTACAAAAAACGTACTATAGCACTTTGAAAAGCCAAAAACTCAAACATTAATTTAAATTTAAAACTAAGTTGTTCAAGTAAATAGTTTTTGAAATATTAATTTTCAAAGTCAAAATTTTGAAAAAAAAACATAATTTTTTTTCTTAAAACCACTTTTCTTCCAAATTTTACGTATTTAAGTAGTATTTTTTTGGCTTATTTTCAATGCTCTTATTTATTTTTGATCAAATACAAGAAACCGGATGTCAAAATAACTTGTAGTTTTTGAGAAAACCAAAAACTACAAAAACGACTTTCGTCAAATTTTTTTTTTTTTAATTTTTTTTTTCGTTATTGGATTCTTAAGTGAATTCTCAATAAAAAAAGTAAAGAGAAAATCCATCCTTTATTTCGTAAGTTCACTTAAGAATCCAAAAACGAAAAAAAAAACTTAAAAAAAAAAATTTTGACAAAAGTCGTTTTTGTAATTTTTGATTTTCTCAAAAACTACAAGTTATTTTGACATCCGGTTTCTTGTATTTGATCAAAAATAAATAAGAGCATTGAAAATAAGCCAAAAAAATACTACTTAATTACGTAAAATTTGGAAGAAAAGTGGTTTTAAGAAAAAAAATTATGTTTTTTTTTCAAAATTTTGACTTTGAAAATTAATATTTCAAAAACTATTTACTTGAACAACTTAGTTTTAAATTTAAATTAATGTTTGAGTTTTTGGCTTTTCAAAATGCTATAGTACAACTCTGTAGGTACTACCGTTATTTATAAATAATTTTTTTCCAATTTTTAGTGACTTTTTTCTTAAATTGCCCCTCCCGCCTAAACGGGGGAAAATGGACCCCCCCTCCCATACGATTTTTTGCTTGTCTAGGTCCAACCTACACACCCTATCTTTTTGTCACACCTTATGCGAATCACCCTGTATAGACCATGACGTAAAAAGTTCTCTGACTTTACTTTGGTAGAGGTCATCGGTGAAGTTGTTGATACGGTTAACTATTTGCTTAAACTGAATTTCAAGTATCTGGTGTCTTTTGGATACATCTTCTTGACTCCTTTTCATGATATTGACTGTTGAGTCCCAAATTGAAGTGTGATTTTTGGAAAGTTTTATTAAATGTTCCTCATTTGAGTGTATTTCTTCCAAGCGATAAGAGACTTCGTTGGCATATTTGGAGTCAAGAACTCCAAAGAGTGCACTTGCAATATTCCCTACCACATCAATTGCTCCTCGTTTAAAACGCCTTTTGAATTGTTCAGTTGAGAGCAAAGCGTCTTCTTCTATAACGTCGTGCTTAGTAATGTCAATTTGTTGAATTATCTGACGGCATGACCCTTTGAAAGACATTTGATCGCAGAGATGTTCGAGAGCCTTGGTGCTGTTTTCCAGCATCTGAAATTCTTTATGGTATGCGGCGAGATTGTAGTACACTACCAAGTTCCATTTGCTGTGAACCAAGCTTATAGTACCTTGTTTTTGAAAATGTATCCCTGGTGCCGAGTTGTTAAGGTTGATAACTTCTACATCGCTTGCTGCTACTATTGGTAGTAGTAAGGCTATCAACAGCAATGTACGCAATCCTGATCTGGGTGAGCATCTTGTCGCTTGCTTTGATGATTTGGATGATGAGCTGGGTTCGTCATTGTCTTCTTCATCAGTAAGCTTGCGTTTTCGATTTGGTGAAGACGCATTTGTCCTAGTTCCTAACGAGGTTTCGTTGTCTGCTACAAGCGGAGCTAATTTGTGTATCGGTCGACAGAGTACTCCAGATTTTGTTCGTACTTCTGCAACCCTAACATGTCCATCATTTCCAACAATTACCTTTTCAATTCTTCCTAGTGGCCATCTCATTACGGGGGTATTTTCTTCCTTGATGATGACCACGGTGCCTGGTTGAACGTTTTTTGATTGTGTTTTCCACTTAGTACGTTGTTGCAGTTCGTTTAAATATTCCTTGGACCATCGATCCCAGAACTCCTTTTTGATGGTTGACACCAGCTTCCATCTTGTAGCAAGGTTCCCTCTCTGAGGTTCTGCATGTTGGTCGACGACTGCCTTCAGGGGCTCGCCTATTAAAAAGTGACCCGGCGTTAGTACAGCCAGGTCATTTGGATTATCTGACATTGCGGTTAGTGGTCTGGAGTTTAGAATGGCCTCGACTTCTGCAGTAACGGTTCCGAGCTCCTCGTAGGTGAGTGACGCCTTCGAAACTTTACATAGTAGTAGTTGTTTCGCCGACTTGACCGCTGCTTCCCATAGTCCTCCGAAGTGAGGAGCACGTGGTGGAATAAAATGAAAGTCAATGCCTTTAGAGCTGCAATTGGTGGTTATTTGATATTGGGCATGTTTTGAATATATGCTTGTTTTCAGCTCATCTAGTTGGTTTCTTGCACCTACGAAGTTCGTAGCGTTATCGCAGTACAAGTTTCTGACATGGCCTCGTCGGCTCATGAACCTTTTCAGTGCTCCAATGAATGCTTCTGTGGTTAATTCGCTTACGACTTCAATATGAACTGCCTTCGTAGCAAAGCAGCAGAATATTGATAAATAGCACTTTTGTGGCCTACTTCCTCTCGTTCGGTAATGAACCCATAACGGACCACAAAAGTCTACACCGGCATTGATGAAGGGACGTGCTGGTTGCACTCTATGAGCTGGTAAATTTCCCATAAGTTGAGAATACATAGTGGGTTTGGCCTTGATGCATGATATACAGTTTTGTGTGATAGAACGCGCAACATTCTTCCCTTCGATTGGCCAAAATTTTTGTCTGGTGATGGCAAGAAGTCCTTGAGGTCCAATATGATTATTCTCAATATGTAGATCTGACATTATCATTTTGACAAATGGATGCTTGTGGGGTAGGAGTATTGGATGCTTGGTGTCATATGGCAGCTCCGATTTTTCTAGTCTGCCTCCGACTCGTAATAGTCCTTTGTCATCTAAGAATACCGCAAGACCTATCAACGGGCTCGCCTTGTGAAGCTCTTGATGAGCTTTGAGTGCACGGATGTCTCTTATAAATTCTTGCTCCTGCATTTCTTTCAAAATATAATGTAGTGCGTTATCTAGCTCTATAGTGGATAACGGGCAGATACCTTTTATGGGCTTCCTTTTATCTTGTTTGATGGTTTGGCTAGTGCATCTTCCCTTGAGGTTTCTTGTTCTGGTTGACTGAATGAATCGCAGGCAGTAGGCTGTTATTCTTTGCATCTTAAGAAATGAATTAGAGTGTTTCATTCCTTCAAATATGTTTGTTGATTGATTACTAGTGATTAAGGCTACAACCTTCTTATATGGGGGTGGCCATATGGCTTCAGTGCCATGAAGAAATCTTGGACCATATTTCCATAAGAGATGGTCTTGAAGTTTGTCTGGTGAGATCCCCCTTGATAGGACATCTGCAGGATTGTCGTTGGAGCTGACATGTCGCCACTGAATGGGGTCCGTGAGTCTTTGGATGCTTGCAATCCGACGTCCAACAAAAGATTGGAATGATTCCGCATTGGAATTTATCCAACTCACTACAATCTGAGAGTCTGTCCACAAGAATCGGTTTGCGTCTTTCAATTGGAGGTCAAGCTTCACACGGTTTGACAATTCAGCGGCTAGTAGAGCTGCGCATAATTCTAAACGAGGTATTGTCATTGACTTAGCCCCTGATGCTGTTTTAGTGGTTGGGGCGACTCGAGATTTGGAGCATAGTAATCGTACTATGATCGTACCATATTTGTTAATAGATCTGACATATACCGCTGCGCCATAAGCCTTTTCTGAAGCATCAGCAAATGTGTGTATTTGAACTGATGAAGGGATCGTATCGCTGAAGACGTGTCGGGAAATGTTGAACTTGTCTAGTTCTTGCAGTCCCTGATAGAACTTCTTCCACCTGGTGTACATCTCTTCTGGTAGCGCTGCATCCCAGTCGTACTTAAGCTCCCATAGTTCTTGAAGAAACAATTTTGCCACAATAACTACAGGTGCTACTATTCCAAGTGGATCAAACAGACGAGCTATATCTGAGGCCACTGATCTCTTGGTAAACTTTGTTGATGTTGAACAGTTTGTTTTGATGCAGAAAACATCTGATTTGGGTCGCCAGATCAATCCAAGAGCTTTTACGGCTTCATCATCGTCTTCTGTAAGCGGAACTTCCTGATCTTCTAACGGCACATTTGAAAGGAGGTTTTCATTGTTTGAACACCATTTTTTTAATTGAAATCCTCCCTCCCAAAGCAAGGATGATAATTGCTTTTGGATAATCTTTGCTTCGATTAAACTGTCTGCACCTGTCATTGCGTCATCAACGTAAAAGTCTCTCTGCAGCACTTGTGAGCCTAATGGATATTTTGATTCATATTCCTTGGCTAACAACTGGAGACATTTCGTGGCCAAGTATGGGGCTGAGGTTGTTCCATAAGTTACGGTAGAGAGCTTATAGCATTTCAACGGTTTAGTTGGATCTGATCTCCACCAGATTAATTGAAACGTTTGGTCTTCTTCTGTTATGCGTATTTGTCGGTACATTTTTTGAATGTCGGCCTTCATGACGTATTTAGGAAGCCTAAAACGCAACAATATGGTAAACAGATCGTCTTAAGTTTTTGGTCCGGTGTACAAAATGTCGTTTAAGGATATATTAGACGATGTTTTCGCAGATGCGTCAAAAACGACTCGCAATTTGGTGGTGCTGCTTTCTGGTTTGAGTACGCAATGGTGCGGTAAGAAGTAGTGTGGTATTTTAATTGTTTTGTAATTGATTTCTTTCATATGACCCAAATCGAGATATTCGTTCATGAAACTAGAATATTCGCTCTTCAATTCTGGATTTCTAGTCAGTTTGCGTTCTATAGCATAGAAACGGCTTAATGCTATATCACTTGAGCAGCCTAGCTTTTCAGGGGGATCAGAAAATGGCAAACGGGCCACAAATCTTCCTTTACTGTCTCTGGTAATTGTTTGGTTGAAAAGTTCTTCGCATTTTTTTCGGCCAGAGTGCGGTTTGATGTGGAGCTAGATACGTCCTCGGTTTCCCAAAATTTGCTGATTGCTTTTTCAAGAGCTTTCTCTTCTGCATAAACTCCGCAGATGTTTGTTGATGAAGACGGTTCACCACACATTTTGCCTGTGACTACCCATCCCAGCAATGTATTTTGTAAAAGCGGGAGCTGCTCTCCTAGTTTGATTTGTCCAACGCAGAGAAGTTGGTGGAAGAACTCTGCTCCAATAAGTAGGTCAACTGGCTTTGGCGTATTGAACAAGGGGTCTGCTAGTTGTATGTTTCCCGGTATTTTCCATTTGGAGATGTCGAAAGTCTGTGATGGTTGAGGAGACACAATCTGACGTAGAACAATTGCTTCTAGTCTTGTGTTGAAGTTGGTCACATTTGATTTAATGCTGATGTTGGCTCGGCGATGTGACTCCCTTTTGATTTCTCCGATTCCTTGTACTCTCATGGGGTGATACGTGAGAGGTAATCGCAATTTCCGTATCATCCTTTCAGTTATAAGATTGACTTGAGATCCGGAATCTAAAATCGCTCGACAGTTGATGGACGTACCATTTTGGGTCATCAATTGGACATTAACGGTGCTGAGAAAAACGTACGCCTCCTGGGTGCTGTTTAAGGCTGCTAATGTTGCATTGCTTGGTGTCATTGGGGCGTTTTCATTGGGTTTGGCTGTCATCTTCACTGCAGACGAAAGAATGCTTCGACTGGCTATCGTTGAACACTGTTGTTTTTTGTCTTCGGTTGATATGTGAAGTAACGTATGGTGATACTTGTTGCATTTCGTGCAATGACCAGATTTGCAATCTGTGGTTTGATGACCAGACCGTAGGCAATTAAAATATCGTTTGAAGGCTTTGATTTGTGTTATTCTGTCCCTTGTTGTCATGCAGTTAAATTTGGGACACTTGAACAGTGGATGACTTTCCTGGTTACAGATAACGCATCTGTCGTCGTTTGTGGCAGACAAGGCAAATTTTCTTGGGCGTTTTGAATCGTCAGAGTATGGTTTACTGTATGTCTTTGCTCCCAATGCTTCTAACGATTGGAAGCGCGTCTCAAGGAATGTTAAAAAGTCGCTTAGGACAGGGAGTGCCTTTGGTTGTTTTAATGACTGCTCCCATAGTGTTAAATTATTTCTGTCGAGTTTTTTGAGCAGGATATTCATCACCAATGGGTCCCAGTTGTTGGTGTCAATTTGCAGGCTTTTCAGACCTAGCAGACATTCTTGTGTTGTGTCATGGAGAGCCTTGATGGCGTTAGAACTCTCGTTTTGAATGACTGGTTGTGCACACAGCTTGTTTAACTGAGCTGCCACCAGTAGCCGAGGATTATCGAATCGGTCGGTTATCACCTTCCACGCAGCACTGTAGTTGCTGTCAGAAGTGGTGAAGTGTCGTACTAATTTCTCGGCTTCCCCGCAGAGTGTTGTCTTTAGGTAGAACAGTTTTTGGCAGTCGGCTATCGGTTGCTTATGTACTAGTTCCGTGAACAAGTCACTGAATTGCTTCCATTTGAGGTAGTCCCCATCAAACTTCGGCAGAGTTAATTTTGGTAACTTGACTGTTGGCTTTGATATGTCGGGTTGAGTTGGAGCAGGTTTCTCTTCTAGCTTAACTGTCAAAGTGAGGAGACAGTTCTGTACTCTGTCTTCAAACTCAAGGTACTCTTCAATATTGTACCCTCCTTCCATTGAATCGTCCAAAACTTCAGCTATTTGATGGTGAATTTCCTCCATCTGTGCCCAAACGCTCTGGATCCGGTCGATCTTTAGGCGGCACCATGTGGCGGACTAATTTTCAGAAGAAATCCCTTCTACGCTATTTAGTAAATGCTTCATGGTCTGCGCGATCATCTTCTCTCTGCGGATCAGTTTTGTTGTATTTAACTGTTGTTGCGTCATTCTGTTGTCTGATTTATGTTTTGATTCTGTTGCTGCAGGTGGTGGAAGCATTGCTGCTCCTGGACCTGGTTCGTCTTCTCCGACCTGTTCCCTTTCTTCTTCTTCTCCTGGAGTTCCATCAGCTAACGATCGGAGGTATTGGCTTAAGCCTTGATATATCTGTTGCACCTTCCCAGCTGTATTATTTTGCATGTACGGAGTATCTTTCTTCACAAAATTTTTCACTTCTTCATGATTCCTTTCGAACTCACTCCAAAGAACTTCTACCTGCTCTAGCTTCTTCTTTGCATATTCTCTCGTCTTCCTTCCCGGTCCATCCTTTGAAATGTTGGTTTGCAATCGCAGCAATTCATCGGTGATGGCCTTCTGCCTGGCCACTATTTTGTAGACATCTAATTCTTCCATAGTTTAAATTTGGGTCGTCGTCTCTGGATCTCTGAAGTTAAGATATGATGATGAGTTCAATGAAGATGCCAGTGTTTCAGCCCTGGCAACGCTTATGTTCAGTGTAGATGCCAATGTTTAAGCCCTGGCAACGCTTATGCTGATGAAAATTGATTCTTACTGCTGGTGAGGGAAGCAATGATCACGTCGGGGTCACCAAATGTTTACGATGCTTCTATCGCAAGTGAGTTGTAGACCAGACCACAGTACCTGTACTATGACTGGATAAAGTGACTACAGTGAAGCACTATAACACCTTGTTCACTATGAGAAATAGAATTTGGAAACAGCTCCCAGCAGACTCACTGGAAGAGATAAATGATAAGTCTTGTACACTGTTTCGTAGCTATCTAAAATATATTTATTTTTCCCAACCTATTTATACAAAAAAAGTGCTTAATCTACAATTATTTACAAAGGTATAGTTTGCTGGACATGCAAAAGAATGTATCTTGCAATTTAGAAGAATTGAATTACACAGAACGTGTATTAGAGACTAATGCTGAATCGTCAAGTATACACGGGAATGTACAGTATGGCAAGCAAGTTACGTTAATAAAATTAATGTTTTACAATATTGTGAGCAAGAAGAATTGTTATAAGTATGAAAAGTTCTACTGTTTATGTTGATCGTAAACAAGTGTTTTGCACTAGCTTTATTTTTCCTCCTTCGTGAGCGTGTCTAAACGCTGTTTGAATTTACCTTTCTGGATTGTCTGGATCCCTCCTTTCAACATGACAATACCAACGAAGCCGATCGTACTTCTAAAACGATCAGCTGCCATACGAAGCATCTTCATCTCAGCTGCCGTCAACCTACTCTCATACCTTATGTACATCGTTCAACATTGTTAACCGTATGTGACAGCTGAACGCACAACCGCAGTGTAGTCTTCCCTTTAGCTAAGGGGGCATTTTTCTATTTCAGAAGATGATGGAGATTCCTTCCCAATTCATCATTTCCTATTTCGGTAATTGATGTCATCATCACCAACACAAGTAATCATTCTTTTTTTTTTTGCTGATACGGTGCCCACTACCTTCTAAGACTTTAATCCATACGTAAAGTGGTTCTTGCAGGGATGTAAGATCCTTGCTTATGATGGCTCCATCTTCAGCAAGAAAAAGTTGATGTACTTTGGTGTTCTGTACTTTATATTCTAGCAGGTAATCAGTCTTACTTACTTACTTAGGTGGGCATTACAGTTCGGGGTGAACCTGGGCCTCAACCAACATCCTTCTTTAACGACTTCGTTTTCGGGCGAGCTCTCTCCAGTTTTGCACACTAAGTCGGTTGAGGTCTTCATCCACTTGATTGCGCCACCTAAGACGAGGTATTCCCCTTCCGCGATTTCCCTGCAATGTGCTTTCGAAAACCCGTCGAGCCGGAGCGTTTGGGTTCATCCGCTCTACATGGCCCAACCATCGTAGCCTCGCGATGCGTGCTCTTCATTCTATGCCCATGTCGCGGTACAACTCATATAGCTAATTATTGTATCTTCTTCTCCACACATTCAGCCTTATCGGTAATTCCTTGGAAAATATTTTTCCCAAGAAATGTTTCCCTTCCCGGGAACAAGTTCCTACTATCGGGAACTCTCCACTGACTTTTTTCCCATGGGAACAAGTTTTTTGCAAGGAAAAACACAATATTTCCCATAATAAATGAGTTCCCGATAGTTTTTTTTTTCCTAGTAATTTTTATTCCCAACTTCGAAAAGAAGTTCCCGATATCAATTTTTCGAATTTGGGAAAAAATCCACGGGAAAAAAAGTTCCCGATAACCCTAGTTGTCTTCGCATACGGGATCAAAGATCATTCGTAGAATTTTTCTTTCGAAACGACCAAGTCTTCATCCGCTTTCGATAAGGTCCATGCTTCCGCGCCGCAAAGTAGGACTGGGATGATCAAGGTCTTATACAGGTTTACTTTGGCTTTTCTGGAGAAGAGTTTGCTTCTCAATTACCTTCTTAAACCAAAGAAGCAACGGTTGACAATTCCCAACTGAAGTTGTTTTCCGCGTCTATAGCAGATCCTAGGTAGAGGAAGTCCTGTACTTCCTCGAAGCTTTGTCTGTCTATTGTGACGTTTTGTCCAATTTGTCGATGTTTTGTATTCCTGTTTGATGACAGCATATTCTACGTTTTGCCCTCATTAATAATCAAACCCATTTTTTTCCGCTTCTATTTCAATGCTCGGAAGAGCACCTATGGCATCATGCTTCTTCGCATTATGCCAATATCGTCTGCGTAAGCGAGTTATTGAACAGACTATTGAAAGATTGTGTTGACGTTTGAGTTTTGTACAATCTTTTCAAGTATGATGTTGAAGAAATCGCATGACAGTTTGTCGCCTTGCCTAAGGCCGTTTTCGACGTCAAAGGTCTCGGTGAGTTCTCTACCGACTTGACGGAGCAGCGTGAATTCTCCAAAGTCATGCTGCATAGTCATACTAGTTTTGCAGGGATGCCGAACCTAGACATGGCTCTGTACAGCTCATCTCTGTAAATACTGTCATACGCGGCCTTGAAATCGATAAAGAGATGGTGAATATCGATATTATGTTCTCGGCTTTTTTCCAAGATCTGCCGTAATGTGAAAATTTGGTCTATTGTGGACTTTTCTGGTTTATGACCGCATTGATAAGGACCTATCAAGTTGTTGACGTGGGGTTTCAGACGTTCACATACTACAGCAGACAAGATCTTATAAGCGACGTTAAGGAGGCGTATCACTCTGTAATTGGCGCAATTGTGAGGATCTCCCTTCTTTAGGATCGGGCAAACGATACTGAGGTTCCATTCATCGGACATGTTTTCTTTCGACCATATCATGCAGATCAGCTGGTGCATGCTCCTTTCCAACTGGTCTCCAGCTGCCTTGAAAAGTTCGGCATCAAGGCCATCTGCACCTGCAGTCTTATTTGATTTGAGTTTGCATATGGCAAGCTTAGCTTCGTCTAGGTCGGGAGGACGGAATTCTCGATCATCGTCCAAACTGAATGGGGCAATCTGCCTGACAGCGGAATTTGTGTCCTCATCGCCGCTAAGCAGTCTGCAGAAATGACCTTTCCAGATCCTCAGTAGCGACTATGACTCTACAACTATGTTTCCTTGCTGGTCTTTACAGGCTTGAGTTCGAGGCTTGCCACCCTTGCAGGATCTTTCTTTCCTTTTGGTTAAACTTCCGAATCTCGTTCCTGTCATGGCACCTCTTAATTTTCCCAAACGAGTGCTTCTCATGCTGCTTCTTTTTCTTTTTGAGAACTCGATGTTCTTCCCTTCTTTTCTCCTTGTAAATCTCGTTATACTGATCGTTAGCAGCCCTCGATCAATTTTGCATCAGCATTTGACGTGCCTTTTATTTGGCTGCATTTGCCTGCATGTATTCTTCATTTAACCATGGGTTTCGTTTTGGGGGCCGAGTGAAACCCAGAACCTCAGAGGCAGCGGTTCTGATGGTTTCTTGGCATTGCTACCACTGGTCTTCAATGCTTAAAGCTGACGGCATGGGATTCAAGGATAATTTAAGGGACACTCGATTGGAAAAGGCATTGGCAATCTCTTGCGATTGTAGCTTTCCGACGTCATATCTCTTCACAGCGTTAGTTTGTGCTGGTCGTGAACAAGATATCCTCATTCGTACCTTGGCTACAACAAGGTAGTGGTTCGAGTCAAAATTAGCCCTTCGGAAAGTTCGGACATCTAACACACTTGAAGATTGCCTTGCGTCGATCGCAACATGGTCAATGTGGTTGACGGTTAATTGATCTGGGGATTGCCATGTACCTTTATGAATTTTGAGAAGCGGGAAGCGTGTACTACTTACAACAAGATTTAGCCCCGAAGCAAAATCGATTAGCCTCAGTCCGTCTTCGGAGGTTTTGTCATGGAGGCATACCGATTGTATTTCCAAAGATGTCGTCCTTCCCTAGTTTTGCGTTAAAATCGCCAAGAATAATTTTCACGTCGTGTCCAGGGCACTGCTTATATTTTTCTTCGAGAAGCTCGTAGAAACAGTCTGTGGAATTGTCGTCTTTCTCTTCTCTGGGGGCGTGGGCGCATATAAGGCTAATTTTGGTGAATTTAGCCCTGATGCGGATGGTCATTATACGCTCATTAACTGGACTTTGACTTATTACCGGCACGAGAATGATAACTTTGGCGACAAGAAATAATACCTGTTTTTTGGTGGAGGGGTTCAATTCAAGCATTTTTTACTACGGGAGGGGGGGGGGGGGTCTATCTCCTCCCGTTTAGGCGGTAGGGGCAATCGAATTCAAATCAAAAAAAAATAAAAAATATTGTAGAACCACGGGAAAATTTATAGATACAAATTATACTTTTTATGAAAGCCAGAAAACTGCACTTAATAATAATTTTTAAATAAAGTTGTTTCAAATTATAGTTTTTGAAATAACTGACTTCAAAGTCAAAATTTACGAAAAAAAAAAATAATAAAAATTAAATTACTTTGAGTATTATGTTTCTCATGATTACAAATGCCAATAAAGAAATATTAGATTTAGTTAGTTGTTTCAATAAATTTTTTATCAAACGCTGTATACTATTTTTTTCTTTGTCTTATAGTTTTTGAGACAATTGAAAAATAGTAAAACTATTGAAGTATGCAATATTTTCAAAAAATTATGGAAATACATACGAATTTACAATAATGTTAGGAAATAGACAAGTCAAAGTATAGTAATTCATCAGGCAGGTACTTATGTGCAATTAATTTCCGTATGCAACAACTTTCCGCAAGGCCCACTTCCCCGGGGCTCATTATTTTAACCCTTTTTCCGCAGTGTTAAGCTGCTCATGCTAAATATGAAAATAGCAACTGTTTTTCTAACTGTAAGTATTTGATCGAACTGAAAAAAGTATAAAAGCATAAAAATTCATCAGATAGGTGCTTATGTGCAGTTAATTTCCGTATGCAAAAACTTTCCGCATGGCCCGCTTCGCGGTAGCTCATTATTTAATCCTTTTTCCGCAGGGTTAAGCTACTCATGCTTAATATGAAAAAGCAATTGTTTTCCGATAAACAATTTCCTTTGATTTTTTCAAAAATTAACAAAAAACCAAACAATTCCTAATAAAATCCCAAATCCAAATCACTGAAACAAAAGGAAATGTCAAAATACAGCCGTGAAGTACATGTCATCAGAAAGAAAATCACATTGTTCTGTCATTTTACAGTGAAAAAAGTATACATGAGATTTACGATGCAAGCAGTGAGATACCTGCAACTCCCTGCTTCGGCTCCTCATAAGCTTTGGGGTGCAAATTTCTTATATGAAAAGTTTCTTTTAAAATTAGAAAATCTTTTGATTTTAAAGAAGAAATACAGTTTTACTATTTTTCAATTATTTCAAAGACTATAAGACAAAGAAACAAAGGAGCAAAAATTTATTGAAGCAACTAGCTAACTACATCTATTATTTTTTTATTGGCATTTGTTATCATGAGAAGCATAATAATCGAAGTGATTTTTTTTTTCGTAAATTTTGACTTTGAAGTCAGTTATTTAGAAAACTAAAAATAAAACCACTTCATTTAAAATTTATTATAAAGTGCAGATTTCTGGTTTTCATAAAAAGTGTAATTTGTATCTGTAAATTTTCCCGTTGTTCTACAATATTTTTTTTTAAGATTTGAAGTCAATTTTTAAAAAATTGCCCCTATTGCCTAAACGGGGGGAAATAGACTCCCTCCCGAAAAGTCGTTATCATTATGTCGCCAAAGTTATCGTACTCTCCCCTTGTCTCATTATCCCTGAGTCTTCCTCTAAAGACAAATCCGCATCCAAAAAAGCGTTGTTTCTGTTGCCCGGTCCACTCCATCGCACTTCTAGGATGGCGGTTATGTGTGCATTGAAGCAGTCCAAGGCGTCCGCTTTTTTTCGTTTGCTTGGGTCGTCAACTTTGAAATCGTTATCGTTATCCGAGGCTGTTAGTTGTTTCGGAACAAGGTATTTTTTACGTGGTTGGGTAGTTCACCCTACGCACAAATATGTTGGAGTAGCTCCTTCAGGGGTTTCTGCTTTTTTGACTGCTGAAGTCCACCGTTGATTCTCTCATTCGAATTCATCAGCAGGAACATTTACGCAAAAGCTCTCGCAGATCACTGAGATTCGGGCAGTCAGTCATTGTTCGCAGAGCATTATAGTGTTGATCACAATCCTTTTGTTCCGCACTCCTTTGTCAACACTCGCACTCACTAGTTTAGCAGTTCAGCTCCGGACGGAGCATCTCAGGGCCCAGTGGATACCGCGTGAAGGTATAGTAAGCACAATTGACGTGTACTCGTGCACTATAAGTTGCAACATCTGGGCGCCGCCGGCGCCGCCGTCAAGTGGACACCAGTCAGAGCCTTCCCGAATAGTACAACGCCCATCCAGGAAGTCAGTCAATGATTGTTATAAAGATTAATGGACTAAAGCCGTTTTCTTGGTGTACACCTAATGTGACTTGGAATGCTTCAGTGACACCATCTGGGCATCTAACCTACACAACGTCACTACTCTACACAACATCATGCACATCCTTGATCATCCGTACCTCTGGAATTTTTCTTTGTCTGATGGCCAACCTATTTAATATCGTGGTTGTCGATCGAATGCTTTTTCGAAGTCAACCAGCACAACATGCAAGTCCTCTGAGGAATCACTATGTTTTTCAATAAGATCCTTGTATTTTGGATTGCATCTGTAGTTGCAAAAATTTTTAATTTTCAGCAGTCGGCTACCCATTGCCTCAATGATCTTCATTGTGTGGGACATCAGTTTTATCAAACGATTGTAAATTCAATACACCTTTTTAAATGGTAGATGTAATAAAAAAAATACGAATATTTAAATTAGGATTATGGTACTATACTATGCACATATATATGCACTTTATGGATTGGTTAGAAGTAGAAAAAAGAGCTGGAAAATTCTGTTTGTCCCTCTGGCCGTTCGCAAATCTGCAGCCCGATTAGATAAAACAGTCTATCTTCTGGTAAGAATGGGTTTTGCAAGATTTATCTTAAAACGGTGCCTCCTACAAAACCGCTTTTTAACATCAGAATTTCTCGCTAACGACAAAGCTGATTTCAGTTAAATTTAAAATTTCATTATTCTCATTATTGAATTTATTCATAACTTTTTTGGTTTTTTGAATGCGCTGGAAACGTTCTGATTGAGTTTTTACGAATTGTGTTTCCAGATGAAATACTTACCTACTAAATTGATAAATATTTTTCAATCCATTTAAAAAAAACTGTCGAAAAAAATTGCTTTAGTAATTTTCAGTATTTTTGTTCCTAGGTAGACTATTGCTAATAAAATTGCATACTTAGTTTTACCAAGAAAACTCTCAAACCAATTTGAAAAAACTAGAATATTTTTTCAATATTTTAAGTTATTCTTTAGAATTTAAGACCAACAAAAGTATTGAGTAACATGTAGGTCGTAATCATTCTTATAAAATTAAATTTAATCTTCTAGCCTTCTGCGCAGCAAATATGTCCAAGACTTCCTCAGTGTCAATCTCAATCGCCAAAATTTTTAAAAGCTTGTGGGTGTTAGGAAAAAGATCCCTATTGCATTCCCCAAGAGCTGTTATTGCGCTCTTTGCACGCTCTGTATCTTTTTGTGTAACACATTTTGTCTTCCATAGCGTAAATTCAGCATTCCCAGAAAACCAGAAAACATTTATAAAATTTGAAGTTTTCTTCGTCATAATTTTGTTCGTTTTTGCCAAGGATCGATGGAATCAAAATGCACTAATAGGAAAGTATTGACATATGGTTCTCAAATCTCACTTGAAAAGTCATCTAAAAGTAGAATCATTAAACTTATCCTAAAATAAGTTTCAGGATCTGTTGTGTTCATGTTTTGTCTGTGCTGTTGCCTTGACACAATTCGTGGAATTTTAAGTTTTTCATTCACAACATTTACCAAGTTTTGTGCAGTTCAAACCCCTTAATCCCCCCCCTGGCTACGGCCTTGCTTACGACGAAGCGCTAGAATATTAGCGTACTCTTTAAGCCATCTTGGCCACAACTGTTCAGTAAAAACTCGAGCCTGGTGCCAGCGTTGTCGAAGGTCCAAGTTGGCCCAACAAATCCGCTTGTATCCACCTTACGATCCTAAAAGATGATTTCTGGTGATTGGTTCATCGTCACATGGTTCAGGGACACGAAAGTGATGCTGAATTCTACTTCCCACAGGGCACATCTTAGGCTCTCATCATTAAAATCCCTCATATTTGTGTCCAATGTCCATATTGACTTGATGTATCGAACAAGTCTCTCTCAGGCGTAACTGGTGGATTGAACTTCCATCTGATGTCATCATATTTCGAGGCGAGCGCTGAGTATTCTTTTTTTTGAGTATATGTTTTTTGACTCTTCACGTAAGATTTATTCTCTGCCTTTGAAGTTGGTGCCGTTATCCGTGTAAATTTCCCTGGGTATTCCAATTCAGCATATGAAATTCCTTATGACCATAACACAGGAGCTGGTATCCAGGCTATGCGCCACTTCGATGTGCACGGCGCGAAAAGTTAAACATGTGAAAATTACGCCCCATCTCTTTTCACGTCTTCGTCATGATAACAAGAATTTATTATTTATTTATTTATTTTTATTTATTTTTATCAATCATTATTTCTAAACAATCTTTGAATTAATACATAAAAAGCAAACAATAAAGTTATTGGTGTTTGAAATAGTAAAAGATTCACTCAGTTGTAATTTAACAAGTGGCGAATGAATCTATCGGATACTAATTTAAGTAGGAAACAGATGGGGAAAAACTTCAAAGCGTATAAGTAAAAGAAGAAAAAAATTTAAATTTTAAATTTAAAGAGGAGAGAAGCAATAAAAATTAAATATGAACAGAGGAGAGAAAAAATAACAAAAATAAAAATATTTAAGTAATTAACAAGCAGATGATCAAAGCACATATATATTTATGATAAGGGAGTAAAAAGTGATTCTAAAGAAGAATAGCTATTGGAGAAAAGCCACCATTTTACGTTACGCAAAAAACTTGTTTCACTCTTTCGCATCTTAGGATATCTGGAAGACAATTAAACAGGCGGGGAGCAGTGACTGAAAAGTGCGTTTTATTGATTTTAGGAAGCGTGACAAAATTTCTGTTGTTGACACGAAGATTGAATGGGACCGAAATAATCGAGGAGGCTGTCCCTCCCCATCCCCACCCACGTAGTTACAGCCGACGGCCACGAGTACTCCTACTATAAGTTCCTAATGTATTTTATGAAGTTTCAGTCGAGAAGAAATAACCGACCAAATTTGTATCTGGCTCCCGGACTATACGTATTCTTATAATACCATAGTCGTCTGAGTAAACATTTAATTTACAACTTTCAATGCACTTACCGCTTTCCAAATTCGATATCTTTGCGGTCCAACGGCTCACTGTAGCAACGAGGAAAATTGATTGATATTATTTCTGAAATCAAAAATTTCTATTGCAGCCACTTAGAAAAAACGACATCGTGATGATCGTCTTCCCAACCAATTCAGCTACGCCAGAATTCTTGAAGTAGAATCTTCAGACCGATAGTATAGCAAGCAATGAATCCAAGGGGATCGAACAATGACGTTAGTACCTGTAGAGACTCCCGCTTGGTTGGTTTTACTTGTTCATGGGCGTAGCGAGGAATTTTTTTACGTCTTTTTTCGAGGAAAATTCCTCAAAAATCAATTAAAAAATGGGGACATTTTTTTGAAAAAAAGGTAGGATATATTTATTGAAAAGAATATAGAGAGATACTTTAAAAGTATCGGCAATTTTGCGAATTGTCCTCATTTTTTATAAAAATTTTCATTGACACTCCTTTTTTTCGCTCTTCTGCCAAATTGTCCTCGTTTTTTACGAGAATACTCTTTGAGAAGTCATCGTTGTTTCAGCATTTTCTCCAAATGTCCTCGAGGACAAAGATTTTTTTTTTTAAACGCAGAATTTTTCGAGGACATTTGGCTTATGGCTCTACCTGGCTATACGTCCATGTACTTGCTCATCTAATTCGTTACGCTTTGATCGGGCGAATCTGGAAAGCATACTTGAGGACATCGTTATTGAGATCCCAATTGGGAGTCAATGATTCCTTGCTGGTATCGTCGATGGGAATGTAGGTGAGTGGACGGGAATTTAACACGTTTTCGACTTCTATGAGCATGCTCCGTAGCAACTCATCCGAAGGATTTCTAGTCGGCATGATGTCATAGAGCGAGGTTTTTACTGACCTCACTAGCCTTTCCCAGCTGCCCCCTATGTGCGGTGATCCTGGTGGGATGAAGGTCCATTTCGTATCAGCTGTTGTGAACGTTTCCATCAGCTTTTCTTCGTTGACTTCTTTTAGCGCTTCTCTTAACTCTCGCTCCGCGCCATGGAAATTTATTCCGTTGTCGCTGAAGATTTTGATGGGAGTGCCTCGCCTTGCCATAAAGTTTCGGAGTGCCAAGATGCAGAAACCTGCTGATAATGAATGCGCGATCTCGAGATGATCTGCCCTGGTTGTTAAACACGTTAGCAATACTCCCCATCGTTTTTCGGTTCTTCGCAGCATACTCACAGTCATGGGGCCAAAATAATCGCCTCCGACGAACGAGAAAGGTCGACAGAATTGCGCGATGCGTGCTGGTGGAAGTTTAGCCATTATAGGAGGTTGCGGTTTGGCTTTGTTGTTTTTGCAATGTTGGCATTTCTTTCTGACGAGCCTCAAGGCAGACCTCATATGCAGGGGCGTAGCGAGGGGGGGGTGTGGGGGGGTGTAGCACCCCCCCACGATTTTTCCGAGTCGGCAAATCGAGGAAGAAAAACAAAGTAGATTTGTCGAGTTAAGTCAACTCAACCAAAAAGACACGAATGGAAGTGTTTGTGACAGTGGATTTGTTGCCAAAAAATAACAAATCGGCAAATTAAGTTAGAAAAACAAAGTAGATTTTCCGATTGCCATGCCGACTCGAGTGATCTCAACCAAAAAGACACGAATGGAAGTGTTTGTGACAGTCGTTTTTTGGCAAAAAAAAATAACAAGTCGGCAAATTAAGGTAGAAAAACAAAGTAGATTTCCCGACTGCCAATGAACGTAAGTTTCTATGTTCTCTTGGGCCATACCAGCCGAAGCTTGACATTTTTCCGACCAACCCAGAAGGGATTCAAAGACAATTTGCTAATCCGGAATGGGTATCGGTGGGTGTTCGTCAGTGGCACAAAATGAAGAGTCGCGGTACACAAAAAGAAGGAAAATTGGTTCAAAATTTCACTTCTGAATCACATCAGGCGGCTTTACTTGATTATTGCCATTTTGTTAATGGAAAAGTTCACGTCAACGTTTTGCTGGACAAACCTGAAAGACAGCAACGCATTCAAAAAGAACAAGAAAATGCGTAAAATTTAAAAGTGCTGCAAATTTTAGTTGATGTTGCGAAAACTTTGGGAAGGCAGGGATTACCTTTTCGTGGTCATAAGGAGTCCGATGAGGACGATGGAAATTTTCGACAAATCACTTTACTGATTTCACGACATTGCCCATTAATGAAAAAGTGGTTGGACGGGTCTTCAAAAAGGCCGCGAGGTGTGACGTATCTTAGTCCGACTACCCAAAATGAATTTACTGATCTCTTGGGTACTACAACTCAAAAAATCATCGTGAATGAGATCAATAAAGCTGGTATTTTTTCTGTAATGGTTGACACAACCCCTGACTCATCGCATCAAGATCGACTTGCTGTCAACATTCGATACTTAGTCCAAACCGAAGAGAAACCTGTTCCTATTGAACGCCTTTTGGAAATGGATGTCGTTTTAACAAAGAAGACTGGAGAAGAGTTGGCACAAAAAATCATATCTACACTTCAATCAATCGGTATTTCTGTGATGAATATTGTATTTCAATCCTATGACTTTGCCAAAAATATGTCCGGGAAGTATAATGGTACCCAGAGAAAATTGTCATAAAAAATTTGGTAAGAAAATCCCGTACATTCCATGTCAAGCGCATCGTATAAATATTTTCGTTGAAACAGCATGCAATTCAAGCGTGCTGATCAAAGAGTTTTTTAATACTTTGGAAGCATTGTTTGTTTTTTTCTATGGTAGTACAAAACGTTTTCAGTGTATGCAAGAAAAATTCAAAAACATTGAAAACTCCTTGCAATTGAAAAATTTGTCAAAAACTCGATGGACTGCTAGAGCTGAAACAGTAAAAGCTGTGTGGATATCCTTTGAAGGCATTGTAAATGCTTTAGAAGGAATAAAAAGCGATGCCAGTTCTTTTGATAACAATAATCGTACCTCTGCTTCTGGACTTTTGAAAAAAATCTTAGATTTTAATTTTATTAGTTCGTTATATTTTTGCAAAAATGTCATGTTTAAAGTTAAAAATTTGACCGAAAGTCTAGAGGCGGAGGAGTTAAACGTTTTTGACGCTTCATTACTGATTCCAAGCACATTGGAGTTATTTCAAAAAATGAACGATGATGACATTCAATTAAATGCTTTGATAAAAAGTTCTTCTTCATTTGCTGAAAAACTAAAGATAAGTCCCGAAAACGATTTTTTAAAACATCATAGAACGCGTCGGCTACCAAAGAGAATTGATGAAAATTCTGAAACTGCTTTTGTATTTGATCTAGAAACATTTTATAGAAAAGAGTTCAAAATGGTTCTTCAAACTTTTATTTCCCACGTTAAAGATAATCTAACAGATAATTTTACCATTTTTGAACCTTTCTTAAAAATTTTTAAAATACCCGCTTCCATAGCAAATGCCAACATAGAAGTAGTCAAATCTATCATAGAATTAGATCCATTTTTTTTTTTAAAGAAGATGTGGGCTGCTATTTATCGGAACTGCAAATTCTTCTTTTTACTTGTGAGAAATGCTCAAATTTCGATGATATTGTCAAAGAGGTATTCAAATTAAGATATGTGATTCCGTTAGCCTTTAAACTAGTTTGCTACATGTTAACTGCTCCTGTGACGTCGGCTTCTTGTGAGCGGTCATTTAGTAAACTTAACCCTAGTTTACAAACTGGGGTCCATTTGGACCCCAGAGCATGTTTGAACACTCATAACTTTTTTGTTTTTCATTTTTTTTAAATGGGATTTTTACTCAGTGGACAAAATTCAATTTTTTATTCATTTCTTAAGTTGAAACGATTATCAGATGCTTACAGATTTTTCTGCGATTTTTTTGTGAAAAGAACCAGTCCACCCGAACTGGGGTCCATTTGGACCCCAGTACTGAAATTATATGAAAAATCATATTTTTTCTAATAAATAATTATTTTATTCCTAAAGCAGCATAGTTTATGTTTAGAAGGATTTAGTTTGAAGTTGTGGGCAGTTTCTTGAGACATTTAACACATAAGGTTCTAGTGTGGCAAGGGCAACAACATCTGCCACATCCATCGCAGGTGGTTCTGGTTTTCTTGTCATCTGCTCTTGGGCAAAGGTGACATCTGCTTCTTTTACAAGAGAGCCTTTCGGGGACTGTTGGTAATTTTTCCTGAACTCTCCCCAAAATACAGAGAGCATCCATTGCAGATTTTCCAATGCCAGATTGTGTTGCATGTTGAGAACGGTTATTCAATTCTGACTCAACCAGTTCCTCCGCTAGTTCGATGAGTTTATCACTTCTGTACAATTTTTTGTTTCTTCTAGGTGGATTGAAGTGTTGAAAAATGATAACAGTTGCTAGGGCTGCTACGTACAGTAAGTTGTAGAATACAACCATCGGCCAGCGATTTGTTTTGCGTGTACATGAATAAACTGAGACCATTTGGTCGAATACATCGACTCCACCTTTGGTGCTGTTATAATCCAGTATCATTGCAGGCTTACTTTGATGACCGGAAGTGGCTTTCTCACAGTTATGTTGTGTTGATAGCAATACCACTTGTTTGTTTGGCTTCGGAACATAACTCACCAACGCCATTTTTCCAGAAAATCCAAAAATGGATGAGTGGACTGGACGATACTGCTTTTTGTTATTGACCTTTACAGGCTCATTCTGCTCATCAAGAACCTCCTTCGCTACAAAAGGTTTAGGCAAATCTCTTTTGTTTTTCCGAATCGTGCCAAGAATACTGATCTTCTCATCCAGCTACTTCAATGCCAAATCCACCGACGTAAAGAAATTATCAATAGTGAGGTTGCGTCCAGAATTGAAATATGATGGCATCAACGACATCACCACATCATATCCACGACCAAGTCCTGTACTTTGGTCAGAGCTACCAGTGTAGACAGAAAACTTCAGTGGATAGTCCGTTGAGCTTTGATACATCCACCTAAAGTTCAAGCCATTTTTGGCAGGCTTGCTTGGCATGTATTGGGGAAATTCAATCATTTTTACCTGAACAAAGTGAAATAATGACTATTTTTTTCTTTTGATAGGCGGACCTGGCAAGAACATTGATATGCATCAATATCACAATCAGTAATTACGTAAAACAGACATATCGAAAGGGATAAGCGGGAATCCCAGATTTGCAAAATTAGGCAATTTCCATCGTTTTTGAAATTGAAAAATTTTATTGCTGACCTCCTACATACCTGCATAATGACATCTCTGCTTAAATTTCTTTATCCCTGCTATATATAATACTTAGAAACAATTCATACAATAGCCAGAAGAACTATAACTGAACAATATAAGTCAGAAATCAAAAAAATTTCGAAGAAAAAATCGTGGGGTCCATTTGGACCCCAGTTCGGGTGGACACGACTTTTGCCGGTTTGTAAACTAGGGTTAAAATAGTTCTTAATTTATTTGCGTACGACGATGGGTAGTGATAGGCTAAATTCATTAATGCTTCTGTATTCCTCAAAGGATGTTGTTGATAATATTCAACCTAGTGAGGTCGTCAACAAATGGGCATTATTAAAACACCGGAGAGTTGGAGTTTAAATTCCAATTGATGAACTTTTTTTTGAATAATGATAAAATTTTTAAAGACTAAAGTCAAAGAATATGTGCTCTTTCTCATACCAAATACTATATTGTAATATTATTTCTTATAAATACTTTTAATTTTGTTGTTGTTATATCGTTAGGTATATTGCAATTATAAACTGATTTTATGTTTATAAATGAATTTCTGTGAAATGAACACTTTTACGTTTTTAAATAGTTGTATTTATTTATTAGCTGAGCCACCCGGTGTTGCTCGAGTCTGTAATAGTTTTAAGGTTCCCTTTCTCGTTCTTCCGCTTCCGTAGGAATATGAGTATAAAATATAAGTTTTTTTACTGTGGGATTATGTGACATCGCAATGGCGAAAGAATTTTTGAAATCTGTTCAGTAGTTTCTAGGTTTCCGTTCCCAATCCCGTTCCTGTGGGAGTATGGAGATAAAAACTTGAAAGGAACCATCTCTGGTTTGAACTATTTCTACCCTGAAAATCTCATAAGAAACCAGTCTATAACGGACATAAATACAAACATACATACATCCTATTTTATATATGTATATAGATTTATTTTTTGATGCAGTCGGCAAATTCTGAAGACTAGTCGGCATTTCATTAAAATTCACCCCCCATGGCTTGGAGCCTCGCTACGCCCCTGCTCATATGAGCGATGTGGAACCTTTGTCGCAGTTCGTTTATTACTGTTTCATGGTTTCGATGATTGAAACGGACGTGAAGGTCTTTGATGATGAGCTCGGTGATCGGATGATTTCTCGGGAGAATTATTGGCCTTTTAACATCTTCGCCGACATCAGCAGAAGGAGGTAATCTACTGTTCGCCCGAATGACTTTGCTTGTGTCTAGATACGGACATAGATTATAGAGCATGCTACTTCTTTCAACCCTTTTGTTGAATGATAAATCCGCAATTTCTTCCTGGTACTCGTTAGCTTGGGCTTCACGAAATAATTCTGCTTCAGCAATTCGAAGTTCTTCCTGCCTGAGATGCCCCTTCGACTGGTTGCTTTGAACTCGGGAATCTTTTGCCACTTAGTTCCTTCGTCAGCAACATTTAGCTTAGTGGAAATCCATTTCCAATCGGATATTTCCGTTGAGTCTAGTACCTCGCTTACACGAAAGGCTACGGATGGCTTTTATCTGCGATGATCTGATCGTATCCAACTTAAAACATTTTTTGAGTCGGACCAGAAAATGGATCGAGAGATTTTGATTGTGTGGGATTCTTTAACGACTTTCGCAAATCTTACGATGAGTACTGCTGCCTGAAGTTCAAGCTTAGGGATGGATAGGCTTTTAAGCGGAGCTACTCTGGTTCTATGACCGATCCGGATGCAATCTATCTTGTTTTCATTTGCAACCCTCAAGTATGTAACAGCGGCGAAACCATTCTCGCTCGTATCCACAAATGTATGTAGTTGCATTTCGGAATCCGGATCAGGGTTGTTTATTATGTAGCATCTTGGAATCTTGAGCTTCACTATCTCTGGTAGGTATCGAATCCATTTAAGCCACTTTTCATATTCCGCTTCTTCGACCTCTTCATCTTTTCCGATATTAGATCGCCATATATCCTGTAGAAGCACTTTGACGTACATAAGGTCGAATATAGTCATCAAGATCCTCAGAGCCTCTCGCTTCGTTGGACGTCGATAACCGGAGAGAATATCAGTTTGACTCACGCTGGCGTTTAGTTTATAGGTGAAGCAGTCAGATGCTGGTTATTTTTGATTGATTAAACGGCTCTCGGAAACTTGGCGACAAACTCATCTGCATTCTTGTTGATAACGTACTGTGCGCTGGCGGAAGCAGATGTCGCTCCCATAATCATGACCTGCATAACTATCACCTCGGGTTCAATTGTCTCGTTTGCACTCCATATAAACCTTTGGAAATGCTGGTCTTCCTTACGGATTTGGATTTGGTGATACATTTCCATGATATCAGCGAAGATTGCTATCAAGTCTTCTCTAAATTTGAACAGGACAGCTATCAGCGATAAAAATTGACTCGGACCCCTCAACAACATGGAGTTCAGCGATACACCTTGAACGGTCGCTGCCGCGTCCCACACGATCCTCAGCTTGCCAGGTTTATTTAGATTAAAAACCGGAAATATCGGGAGATACCAACAGCGGCCACCTACCTTTCGTGATAACTGTTTAATTTTTTCGTCTAGGGATTGGGCTAGCTGCGGCTCCCTTTTCAATCTTTTGTGAAGGCAAGCTAATCGCCTTTTTGCCATGGGAAGACTGTTGGGTATGTTGAAATCGTCAAACTTCCAGAGCAACGATGTTTCGAAACGGTCATTCTTCCGAATAGTGTAGTGCTTGCCTCTACTTGATCCAGCGCTCGCTTATCTTCAGCTGGCATCAAGATCTTATTTGTGTCCTCTTATATTTCTGAATAAATGAAACTCGTGTCGATTTTATACTAATATATATATATAATATATATACTTCAATTTTAAATACAGTGGACCCCCGGTAATCCGGCCCCTGTCTAATCCGGCGCCCCCTGTAATCCGACATGACAGAATTATGTTTGACAATCTTTGCTAATATAGATCACGCAAGTTTGAATAGGTCACAACTCGTACGCGCCACCGCTATTGTGCTCGACGCGTATGCATTGTTTTACTTAGTTTGAATTTGACTACTAGTGATAGCGGTACGGCCTACCGTACGTTCATTGCTTACTACATACATTGTGTATTTGTTCATTGTTCATTGTGTATTTATTCATTGTGTATTAGGTATATGTAGTACCTAGTAATGTCGTCACAAACCCAGAAGCGAAAGCACAAAACGTTGACAATTAAAGAAAAATGTGATATTTTAGATCGCTTAAATCGCAATGAAACTTTCAGTAGTGTAGCAAGTGAATACGGCGTAGGCCGATCTACAAGGGGTCTTAGGCAGTGCTCTATAATCCGACAAATTCGATAGTCCGACACTGCCCTGCATAATGTTTGCCGGATTACCGGGGGTCCACTGTACGTCTTTTTGGTTGAGGTTACAGGTTACAAGTGAACCTTACAGGTTACAAGTGAACCATGTTTCTTTCATTTGACAAACTAGACAGAACTAATCGTCAGTCTTTCTGACAGCATTCCGATGATTGTATCCAGCTCCATTCTAAACAGTGTTGCCATCGTAAATAATACTAGAGTATATAACACTCATCCGCCTTCAGATGTATAAAACCCTTAGCGACTGGGTTGCTTTATGATTCTGCCATATCTCGATGCTTGTAGACCCGACGTTGGTGTTGCTTCGACAGCAGGTGTTATATCGCTTGACGCTGCTGTTTGATTGTTTTCGGTTTTGGTTGGAGTTTGTGGATCGGTGGTGCATAGTTGAGCTTCGGGGGAAATAGGCGAATCAGGTGAAAAAGTTGACACAGGTGGAGATGATAAGCTTTCACTCGAGTCGGTAGTGGTAACTATAGTGTTGTCATCACGTTGCTCGGTCGGCCTTTCGAATTTGATCTACATGTCGTCTGAACATCCGATCGTCAGTGGATTTGATGATATAAGACACAGGTCCTGAGGGGCAGACGCTGGATTTGAACGGTTGGCTTGACATTGTTCACAACGCAGCACTTCGTCTTCAATTTGTTGATTGAATTGTGGCCACCAAACGTAACTGCGAGCCAACGATTTCATGAGCGTCATTCCTGGATGGTTTGCATGCAGTAAATTCAAAATTTTTGGTTGTAATTTTGGTGGTATAACAACACGTGTTCCCCACAGCACACAATTTTTGTGTGTGGATAATTCTGTTCTTTTTTCGAAAAAGTTTTTAAATTTCTTTTCAACTTGGTTTGGCCAACCATGAAGTATCCATCGCAAAATATTCGCATACATGAGGTCTCGATAGGTTTCGGACGCTACATCTTCGGCTAGTATAGTTGGATGGTTCAGTTTTTCAAGAAGTAATACATCTCCTAAATGGGAAGAACAATCCACTGATGACTGGAGTGGCAACCTACTTAAGCAATCAGCATTCCCGTTATTTTTACCCGATCGATACTCTAGCTCATAATCATAGGCTGACAGAAGCAAACACCACCTTAACATACGCGGTGATAACATTATGGGAATAGGTTTCCTCTTGTTAAATATACCTAATAAAGGCTTATGGTCTGTCATAATTAAAAACTGTCTTCCTGCTATACTATATTGATGAAAGTATTTGATTCCAAAAATTATTGCCAAACCCTCTTTATCAATTTGTGCGTAGTACGTACGTGAGGCAAATTCAATAAGGCTTTCATTATTTTCAATCATCTCGGCTTGCCAGCACTGCACCAATGCCATACGGTGAGGCGTCGCATGAAAGTATTAGTTGTTTAGATTCATCGTAATGTGTACAAATTCTATCGGACCGTACTAGATCTTTCAATTGATAGAAAACTGCCGTGTGGTCTTTAGTCCATTGCTATTTCATATTTTTATCTAACAGTCGATGAAGCTTTTCTGCCATTGTAGCCTTATTTGGAAGGAACTTGTTATAAGAATTAAGCATTCCTAAGAAGGACTCTAGCATTTCCTTATTTTGAGGAAGAGGTGCCTCTTGGATAGCTTCTACCTTTGATTTATTCGGGCGTATTCCTTCTCCAGAAATATTGTACCCCAGGAAATCTACTTGAGATTTTCCAAAAAGAACATTTAGATTTTCTCGCGGTTATGTTTGCTTCAACTAATTTTTTTAGCACTAGCTCTAAATTTCTACTATGACTTTCTTCATCTTTGCCAGTAACAATAATGTCATCGATATAAGTTTTAACCCCATCAATTCCATGCAATAAATTATCCATGAACTTTTGGAAAATACAAGGCGCGGCAGAAACCCCAAAGGGTAATCTTCTTACCTTGAACAATCCCAGGTGTGTGTTGAGAGTCAAAACATCAGCAGATTCATCATCCACAATTAGCTGTTGATATGCCTGCTGTAGGTCCAATTTGGTGAATATCTTCCCATTCAAGTTTACCGTACTCCGATAATCTCCACAGATTCCCATGGACCCGTCCTTTTTTAAAACTGGAACAATAGGTGTTGCCTAGCGAGAGAATTCGACAGGTTCCAAGATCTTTTGATGTACCAATTTATGAGTTTCATCTTCCACCTGATGGCGTAAGGCAAACGGCACTTGGCGGTGTTTTAAGAAAATTGGTTTCACTTATTGCAATAGTTCTATGTTAACTGGTGGCCCCTTATGTGCCCCCAAATCTTCTCTAAATACTTGCGAATACTTTTCCAATATCCAATTCCAGTTTCCACCTATTTCCACCTCATGCACCCCTCTGATCGATATTTCCAACGGTTTGAACCAATCGCGACCCAACAAACTCCTTCCGCCACCTGTAATAACAACAACTAGCAAATTAAACTCTTTTTTATTATAATTTACATTCAAAAATGCAGATCCCAAAACTTCGAGTTTTTCCTTGGACCAGGTTTGTAAGATAAGTGATGACTTATTCAATTGCTGATTGACAGTCTTGATACGCTTCCATGTTGAATCAGATATAACAGTGCACGAGGCCCCCGAATCAACTTCGAACTCCTCAGTAACACCATTTACAATCAATTCGGTAGTGAATTTGTGCGATAGCATATCAGTAACATTGTTTATTTCAAAGAAATAATCACAATCATGTGTTGCTTCTTGTACTTCAGTGTGTTCTTGTAACCCGTGAATTTCGCGATTATTGTTTTTCATTCAACTTTCAGTGGCTTTCTTCTTAAAGCACGGTCTGCTTGCGTGGCCCTTTTTGTTACAATAGTCGCAGTTTTTTTCCTTAAATAGGCATTTTTCTTGCTGGTGATACCCTCTTTGGAAATCAAGTTTCGCCTAGCTGAACAAACGTTTCTGCAATGTTTCGGCTGATATTCCACACACGATTTGATCGCGCAACATATTATTTAACTCGGCAATGTTACAATGTTCAAATAATTTACGCAAATCCTTAACAAAGTCTGCAATGGGTTCGCCTGGTTTTTGACTTCTTTTGTGAAACGAAAATCTTTGAACAATTTCGTTCGGCTTTGGATGAAAGTGCCCATCCGACTTTTCCAAAATTAGTGTTTGGCGGAATTAACATTCGCCATAACGCTATCATTCATTTTTAACCTCGTCGCCAATATTATATTTCTGAATAAAAGAAACTTGTGTCGATTTTATTTATATATACTTGAATTTTTAATACGTCTTTTTGGTTGAGGTTACAGGTTACAGGTGAACCACGTTTCTTTTATTTAACAAACTAGACAGAACAAAACGTCAGTCTATCTGACAGCATTCCGATGATTGTATCCAGCTCCATTCTAAGCAGTGTTGCCATCGTAAATAATACCAGAGTATATAACATGTCCGATATTCCGAAGCTGTCCATGCATATGTAGTCTTTCACCAGGCGTTGCAATGCAGCATCATCGCACTCACAGATGGGAAAGTTGTGGTGTTGATGTCTTGATTAACCGTTGCGCAACCGTTGAGAGCAGCCACCATGCACCAGCCATCCCAAGCGGGTCTTAGTTGCGACCGGTTCTTCGGAGTCCCCTTCTCGACATTTTAGATGAAGTCCCAACTTGGTGTGCTTCAGGCCAATCAACAGACGTGGAGATTGTTCATCATATGATTCAATGGGCAGCCCTTTAAGATGTTTATATTTGCTTTGAAGGACTTCGAAGTTCAGAGACTGATAAGGTAGTGATAGCTTCTTCACTGTATGAATTTCAAAGAATTAGTAAGCCTCTGCATTTGTCATCGTACCAGAAACTCGTAGAGTGTGCGATTGTGACTGCTGCTCGTACCTATGAGTATTGCCAGTCCACTTTAGACACAACGGTTGTGATTTACCCTTCAAATTAAGTTGAGTCGCAAGTCGTAAACGTCTTGAGTTGAACTCCACTTCCATATAGGAGCACTGGTATTATTCGAAATAAGGTGGATTCACAATCGTTGCAATGAATGTTGCAATGGCTATTCATGTGGACCGAATCATTTCCTTTCATTTCTGGGGTTTCTTCTTTGATCGGTATCTCGACATTGCTCTTTTGGTCATTGTGCAAGAGTGGATGATGTTTGAAGGTGCAGTTATGCTTGCCGCAAACCGATGTTGAAGGAAAATTTCGAATATGATGTCTCTTTAAGCATCTTCCGCACAGTTGGTGTTCCCTCACCGCTGCCTACTTCGCAGTTCGATTTAGCTGCTGAAATGATTTACAAACAGCAACTTAACAACAACCTCCTTTGCAAATGTAGCACCTGAGCACCTGTGGTTCAACTCATTATTGTTTGAATCAATTTGTGAATGTGAATTGAGGAACCCGGATTTTTGCTTCAGCTCTCGGCTTCGATTGGGATTTTTAGTCTCTGGTGATAACGTATGCACAAGCGGAACCAGCACCCCATTGGCAGCTTCGGCAAGTTGATAAATCCATGCACTAAAGTGGGAGAGTGTACAATCCGGCAGTGTCATTTTGTAGATGGCCCGATTGAGGAGGATAGTTGTTGGACGCTTGTTTTCGAGTTGCGTCAGGAGCGAAGTGTTGTTAAGATGAGCGTGTAATCCTGTTTCTTGTATAGTCGCATACAAATTTTGAACTTCCAACACGAAACTCAAAATGGTTTTTAACTTTCCGTCCTTTGGTGGAGGCGTTGCATTAAGCTTCTGAAGTAGCATTTGGATTATAAGCTCTGGTGTTCCATGTAGTGTTTTAAGCCTTGTCATAACTTGGTGGAAACAATTCGGTTGTAAAAGCAACCATTTCACTGCAGTTTTTGCTTTTCCTGTTAAAGCCTTGTTGAGCCCATTCACATTCTCTTCATCCGTAAAACCACAAAGCTCGGTGCTTCTTTCAAAACTGGATACGAACAACGGCCATCGCTACGGGTTACCATTGAAGTCTGGTATGTCTTTGGACATCAAATGACTCGCAGCTGTTTGGTTCTTGCTTAAGCTCCGAACTTGTGATTCATATGCCCCAGTATAAGGTGGAGGGAACGACATTTCAGCTTGATTTGGCATAAATGAGGCTTGAGTCAGGAATGGTTACGGTGGTGGTGCATATGATGCTTGAAGTGGCAGTTGCTGCAATGGCGGTACGCTGAACGTCGAGTTTTTTGTTACAACTGGATCATGTTGCATACCCGTCGGCATCTCATTTGGCTTGCATAAGCTTTTAGGCCATGGTTTGCTAAGGTCACAACTATGACTATTGATTTGCGGTTTGAGCGCGACTCGACGTCCGTTACACGTATTTAAATCTTTATGAACCATTACCGATTGCGATGGAGGCTTAAGTCCCAACCATTTATTCATCTTGGTGACAGACGTTGTTTCATCACCACTGACAGATGATCCATCTTCCATTGGAACCTTGCTCAAAATTTTATGTTCCTTTTCCAAGTATTCTAAGTCTCGTTTTTCTGTCATCTCTCGTTCTTCATACAGCAGCTGCAACTCCATTTGAATATTTCTTTCAAATGCATTCCTAGATCCTATAGAACTGGTGGAGAAATTCGACGATAATCGCTCCTGACTTGGAAAGATAATGGGATTTTCATTTAATAAAATCTTGGTCGAATGCATGGCGGGATGGTTAGCAGTGGTAGCGGCACTAGTATAGTCAGCACGGTGAGTAGCAGCTATATGTTCACTTGAATTGGTGTTCGCAGCACCGTGTGCGATGTTAGCGCCATAGAAACAAGCGGCAGTATGCGTGGCTCGGATCGCAGAAGCAGCAATAGTAGGTGGCTTGGCGGATACAGGTGGATATGTGTCCGAACGATAACCCAAATCAAAGGATCTTGTCGCATTTGGTGCAGGATACTTCTCAGCATGTCGTTTTGGCATAGCACCTCCACTAAAAGTCCCGACTGGAACGGCAATAATACTCGAAGGATGACTAAAGGTGATATCAGTAGACGTGGAGCCTGGAACTCTATCTGCAATAGCGTGTGTTAATGTTGAACGCATATTTCCCAAAGTGATGTCACGTCTGGAATCTAAGTATAGGTTGGTTTCAACGCGACTTGCTCCTAAAAGGTTTTCATAATGAGGCGCTATGCTAGAGAGTGTATTATTGGAACGATTTGCTTTATATTTATCTTTATTTAGCTCACTATATGTAATGGCAGATGTGGCAGTACACGAGGCAATAGGGGGGGGGGGGCAGTATAAGCTACAGAATAAGCACCATGTGATCCGGTGCACGCTTCTGTACCTATGGCAATATTCGCGACGACATTCGTACTATTTAATGCCATGCTTTGCGCAGTACCTAACATTAAGGTTGGCGCTGTATGTGGCAAAGTACGTTGAGTTTCACTCCCAATATGTTGCACAGAATTAGTAGAAACCGAACCACATTTTAATGTTGGGTTAAGTGCATTATTGCCGGCAATATAAATTTCACTTCGCTCGGTACATGGCGCGGTATATAGCGCAGTGTGTGGCGCAGCATATGGCGTGGTACATAGCGCAGTATATGGCGTAGTACTCGTAGTATATAGCGCAGTATATGGCGCAGTACTTGTGGTTTATGGCACAGTATATGGCGCGGTAAATAGCGCAGTATATGGTGCAGTACTTGTGGTATATGGCGCTGTATATAGCGCAGTATATGGCGCAGTACATGGCCCAGTACATGGTGCAGTACATGAGGCAATCGCTTCTTTAGCATCTTGAGATGCGGAACTAACTTCTACAGCACTAGATATATCAGGGCACTTACCTGCCTTAATTGCACATGAGGTGCTGCAAACCCAACTTTAATTTTGGGTTAAGTCATCAATTCCAGCGCATCCGAAATGGCGCCAAGCTTGGCAGACGTCGCATTGGACCATGTCGTCATCGGAGTCAGGTCCATCGCAGTCTACACAATTGTATTCTTTCACTGATGGCGACTTTGTCACGTGGTGCGGCTGCATATGAGTTTTCCTCGGGTTCTTTGGCGGCATCCTTATTTATAGTGGAAGGCAGCAACTCAATTGAAATCAAGTATATTGATTTTAATAAATTGTTATCACTATTTAGTGGTAACACACTATTTTTTATAATCTTCTTTTAGTTAAACAAATTTTTGTTTCAGGATAGGCTATAAAAATCCTGTAATGGAATATTTATTCATAAAAATATATTTATACAGGATATTATTACTACTTACAATAGTTTATTTCTATTTTCTTTTTGTGTTTACTATACTTTTATGCTTTATATACTTTCATTTTATATTTTACGCAAGTGCTTCCTAAAACGTGCCGAAAAGTGAAATTGCATGAAGAAAAATGAATGAAAAAATGGCTGACGAATGTCAGTCTTATATTTCCGGCTTGTTGGTTGAGCCGAGAGCCACTAGCTGCCAGGGAGGTGACTACATGGTTGATCACCGGCTACATTGTGTCACAGCAGGGTTGTTAACACCACCTGTGATTTGTTCTGTCCATTGCCTCTTGCTTTAGCATAAGTTTACATGTAGCGATTGGTATACCAATATTCAACCTGCTGGTTGAGATCGGTAGAACGATTCTTTCTCTGGCGAGTTCATCGGTTTGCAGTTACCCACGATATCTCTGTTCAGCCATCTCCTTAAGAGATAAGCGACAGTTAAGGGCGATTACTGAGTTCGTAGAAACAGCGCCAAGTGATTTGAGGGCTGCTTGACTATCTGAGAAAATCCGGATATTCATTGAGGATATCACGTTATCTTTTAGCCATGATAGGGCCTCTTTGATCGCCATAATTTCCGCATGGAACACGCTACAATGGCTTGGAAGGCGGAACGAGAGACTTACGTTAAGTCGGTTTGAGTACACCCCGCAGCCTACCCCTTCTTCGGTTTTTGAACCATCTGAATAGAAATGAATTGAATCATCTCTCAAAATTTCTTAGCCTTCCCAGGTCGTTCTCGAAACCGGCCCACGGTTGAGTTAGTTTGACGCATACATACCTATTTTATTTGGTTCAATTCGAAACGTTTAAACTAAAATGATTGAAATCGAAACAGAACGAGAAAATAAAAATGATTGAATGATCGATCGATTCAAATGATCGGATCATTTAGTAAACCGATACTCGATCGATTCGATCATTAAAAATGATCGATTTACCCAGGCCTAATGCTAGCAAAACTGCATTTACAAAATATTTCACAGCCGTATATCAGAATGGGAATTATCAGAGTCTTAGCAAGAAGAAAACGAGTTTTAAGTGGTGTGAAGCTCTTAGTTACGAATTAAGTACGTAAGACCCCATACACATTGCAAGCAATAACATTAATGTGGTTGTCCCAGGTCAATGAGCGGTTAAAAATTACTCCGAGATTTTTTGCCGTATCCACAAAGTCGATTTGGGCATCTTTCAACATAATCGGAGAAAAATAATCAAGAAGCATTAACGGCACAACTTATTTGCTTTTACTGTCTCCCATTTTTGGTTTTTTATAGAAGTCTCTTCAGCTTTTGATATCGTAGGCAACTCGTGATTGCATATTTCTGACAATTTGAACGAAGCTGGAGAGCTATTTATTTTTTTTTTATTGAGGAGGATACATGTTTTGGGGCACAGTCTACCTTCTTGGACTGACCCCAGGTCGTTTCCCGATTGCTCTCGAAGGTAATTTTTTTTCGAGAATCACTCGTCCTCCACACGTCCCAGTCTAGAACACCACTTGCACTTTACTTGCGACTTTTGCGTCGTGCGCTTTATGGTGAAAATATGGGACTTTGGGCACACATCTATGCTGTGCCCATAGGAGGCACACGCTTCACAATAAGATGAGCTCTTTCTTTGCTGGCATCCTGCATAAGTGTGATTTGTACAGAATCCGCATTTTACTTTAAAATCTTGCCAATGTTCGCAGTTGAGTGTGTAGATGGAGATGCATTCGGGAAGGCGGAAGGGATACATGCAAGGGTCGACTATCTGTTGAGGTGGATACTGCAAATTAGGTGATGTCTGAAGCGTCGTCTGGAAATGATTATTGATGTAAGGTAGATACTTTGGAAAAGTAGCAGTAGGCGCTATCAAAAGATACGTTTTCTGCACCGTTTCAGCAGATTTCTGTATGTCCGTTTCTGATGTAGTCAGTATGTGTTGGCGTAAAGTGGGATCATTAAGACCTCTCTTAAATGCCACAACAGCAGAGCTCATCAGTTCTTTTTTCAATCCCTCGGATTCTGTGGAGGAATATCTGGAGTTGATTATTTCATAAGGCTTTGTGTGTAGATACAGTGGTTGCCTTGCAAAAGACTGTAATGTCTTCTGTGGAAAGTTGAAGGGTGAGTTTCATTTCCATCAGTACTGTGTTAGTTATAAAAGGTGTTCCTACTTCAAGTTCTTGTATTCGACCTAACCTGAAATTGATTTCTTCTCCTACGGTTTGAACTCTCCTGCTAGTAAGTATTTTTTCATTGGTTGGCAATAGTTTCTTAGAGAAACTAGGTTATTGCGAATCACTTCTTTCCTTTTGTGCTGACAGGCTTTTGTTTAATTCGCTTGTCAGTTGATTTATTTCCTGATCAGCTTCTTCAGTCACTTGGTAAAGTTGCTTTTCGGACGTTTTTCGATACTTTTATCAAAACGCACGACAACTTCCTCTGAAGGTGTGGGAAATCAAAGCACAGCACCCGTACTTCGTGTTACATCCTTTGGGATGTGATTCTTAGTCATATTCTAAGAATAAAATTATTGTTCAGTAAAGTCCGTTTCTCAACTTTAACATCACTATTTGACAACTTAAAAAAAGGCTAACTTTGGTGTACCCTCACCTGTGTTAAATTCGATTTCTCTTTCAATACTGATGGTAGACACCAAATTTAATTTTTTGATGAAATAAGAATCTATAAAATGTACATATCAATATGCCTATGATTGCTCCAATAGGCCAGATTTTCAATTTTAAGTCCCCGAACAAAGTTTTTATTTTGAGGTAATTTTTTCCAGAAAATGCATGTTAAACATAGAGTTTTTTTATTTTTACAAATGATCAGAACAATAATAAAAGAAAACCCTTTGATAAGTGCACTCAATAACCCATACAATTTATGATACTTGGAAGAATCTAAAACAGGTAAACGATCTAATTTTGGGTTTTTTACGGACTTTTGATGCAACAGCTTGCAATGGGAGTAGTTCTCCAAGAATTGATTGTTTTAAGGTAATTTTTATGATCGTGCAGGTGTGCACTGTTGAAAAGAGTAAAAAGTGTATTTGACCTGTTACCAAAATCCTTATTGACTTACCTCCTCTCAGGGAGATTTAAAAGTGGGGTATGAATGTTCAACGGATAAATAGGTCGTATAAAAGAATAAGAAAACAAATTTGTTCATCAGTTTATCAAAAAAATTCACGATTGCAGTTTGCTCAGAGAGCTTTTTGAAATGCCTTCATTTACCAAAGAAGACTTCGCAGACATTTTATTCGCTTATGGGTTTTGCAATGGAAATATAAGAAGAGCACAACAAAGACACCAGGAACTCAATCCTAACAGACGACTTCCTTCTCAAAATGTTTTTGGAAATATTTTCTTTTCGAAGGCTTCGAGAAACTGGAAACTGGATCAGTATTAACTGAAAGACCTAACGTAGGAGCTGCAACCTAAGAAGAGTTTCGGTCGATGAAGAAATACTGGCACTGTTGAAATCGATCCTTCCATTAGAATATGGCGCTTGGCTCTACAGTTTAATGCTTCCAAACAAAGAGTCTCCAGAATACTGCAAGGCAAAAATATGCATCCATATTACCACACACCTGTGCAGGAACTACTTCCGAATGATTTTGAGATGAGACTCGAATTTTGTAACTGCTTGCTAGAGAGAAGCGGCCAATTAAAAACAAATCAAAAATTGACTGTGTAAGTCGGCAGAAAAGAAATCTTTGCATATAATCAGAGTGGTATTGGTATTCCCACAACTAATGTTAAGCTAGTAATTTCTGTTCTTTTTCTGGGGGTGATTTCACATCTGCTTTTCATTTCTGCGGTGATTAGTGGATGTGAACTCACAAAAAGGAAAAAAAATTACACAGAATTTGTTTTCTTATCTTACTAGTATGCCGCTTATGGATGGCTTGTAGCATAGCCGTTGTATGTGTGTTCTGCTTTGGAGCGGCGAAAGTAAAAAGTGTGACGTCTGACGTTTCGTCACAACGTTCATGTAAGCAATATTAAAGCTGTGCTTATCTTCACCATTTAAATTTGAATTGGGCTCTAAAAAGCTTTTTCCCGATATTTCATAAAGACTTACTCCATCATGCGGAATGGTTCAAGAATAAATAGATACACTGTCAGACAAAATAAAGTGCAAACCGGAGTTAAGACACTAACTCATTTTATTTTGTATTGTTTTCATGAACTTTACTTCAAAAAATCATTTTCTTTAATTTATTTAAGTTCTTTTACAAACATATCAGTATTCATAAACAAAATACAACCAAAATTAAAATAACAAAAAATATGTGTTGCAACAAATCATGAAAAAAGAGAAGACAAAATAAAGTGCAATTTCAAAATATCAACAAAAAACATATATTTTCATAGGAAATCAGTAACTGGTGACTCCCCCTTTATTTTGAATAACAGCTTCAAGTCGCTTTGGTATGCTGCGAATCAGATTTCTCTAAATTTCAGAAGGAATCCTCTCACATTCAAATTGGAGGCTTTCCCAAAAAGATGGTATATTTCGCCGACCATCTAACGGAATTCTGTCATCTAATATGGACCAAAGATGCTCTATCGGATTGAGATCTAAGGATTGAGGTGGCCATTCCAATACTTCCACGTTGTTTTGAGAAAAAAAACTGCTTTGAAAATTTGCAAGTATGTTTCGGCTCATTATCTTGCTGGAAAATGTAGTTGTCCAGCGATATTTATGATGCCGAAGAATCTAAGTTTTCTCTAATAATGGTGAAGTAATGAGAACCCGTCATTTTGGTGTAAATTTTGACAATATTTCTATTGCCACCAAAGGGAAAATATTTCCAAACCATAATAGACCCACCACCATGTTTGACGATTTTCTCAATGCATCTTTGGTTGAGTCTTTCTTTGGGTTTGCACCAAACTCTTTTCCTTGATTTGAAATTTGTTACCTCAAATTTAGACTCATAAAGCCTAATTATGCTTTCCCAAAACGATTGTGGTTTTGTTAAATACTTTTTTGCAAAACAAGTCTTTTTTTTATAATCATTTGGCGAAGCGAAAGTTTTCTTTTTGCCAAATAGTTTCGTAACCCACTTTCATTATGTCACCTTTGAACTGTCCTTGGTCTTACGTCTAATTGTAGGTCTTCTTTGATATTTCTAGCTGTGGATAACGGTTTTTTCTGGCCTCTGCGGTCATCAAGTGTTTCTGCGGTCATCAAGTGGTGTTGTTTTCCTCTTTCTTCCACTTTGACTTCTAAAACTGGCAGCAGATCCTCGTTGTTCAAATAAGCCTTCTTGGTTCCAGAAATTGACAGACCATATTTTTCTCCTAGCTTACGAAAGGTCAACCCACGTCAAGGGTCCGAAACAAAAAATTCTTTCAATTCAGGTGAGAGTTGTTCCATGTCAAAACTTATGAAAAAAAAATTCAACTTGAAGCAAAATTTTTGCAAACGTGCATAAGATAACCTCACCTTTGCTATACTTTGCAAAGGTATTAAAAAATTTCGCTTTATTTTGTCCAAGCTCAATGTCAGATGCTTGAAAATTAATGCAGTTCATGTTTAAAAAACAACAAAAATAACGGAGTATTTTGAAAAGTTTGGTGAAAAATGATAAAATATAACGTAGGAACATGAAATAGAGTGATAAATCTTTCTCATTGTTTATTCTCTGCATTTTTAAAATGAGTGAAGTGCATTTGCACTTTATTTTGTCTGACTGTGTACCTCAGGTCATGTTAGTGAGAGTTCACTGTATTATGTAGTTTTCGTTTTCAGTTCTTGCTAGGTAACGACTGGAAAAGGAACACAAATATATTGGAATTGATCGTTTTTCTTTTTGATTTCAAAACTAAAAAAATTACAATCACATTTAACACATCCTAAACAAATACTTAATTTTGAAAAAGGTCGACTTTGCTGGTAAGCAATCGTTTTGGAAAGCTCTAAAGCCACCAGCTAAAGATAAATGCGGTGAATTGCTATCGTCTCTTTGTTATCATCCATCAAATTCAGTACTCACATTGACATTGATAAAAGCAAGAAATTTAAAAGCTAAGGACATTAACGGAAAATCAGGTAAGACTATATTTTATTAGCTCTGTTGGTTCGCTAGAATCGCAGTTTTCAACACTAAAGCACGAATTTATGATTAAATATTAAATTATGTTAATGCAATTAAAACTAAACAAGTCTCTTACTTTGAAAAAAAAAAATTATATAAAGAAATAAGTATGTGTGTGTAATTACCTTTAATATCGGTAATTTATGGAAATGTTATAAGTACTTCAAAGAGCCTTGCATTTTGGTCTGAATATGATTCTGGGTTTTTTTTTTAAGTTGGTTCAGCACGACTACACGTAAGCACATAGTGCTGTAATGTTGCCACCTACAGCACCGATCGCTTAGCAGTATTTGCTATTGCTCGGACCTCTATTGCAAGATTGCAAATTGGAGGTTGGTACTGTGGATGACTGCAGAAGATCCCAGTTTGTATTCTTAGGCGAGTTGCCAAATATCAAATAAAACTCGGTGTGCTTCGTTGACTCCACTATCGATCTCTGATTTTATTATTCAAAAACATTCCCTATTTATACATAACTTTGGTCTTCCCTTTTTAGTTATCGAATAATCGACTACACTTCGATACTTGATCCACTTCATTATCACATTGGGAGAGTGCCAATGACCTATTGCACAAGCAAACACTCATACCCCAAAGACTATTGCCATGTCATCACTATAGTGCATGCAGTCAGAACAATAAGATCTCCTATTACCGTTGCCGGTCGGCAGTGGCATTCCACTTGGGATCATATTGTTTCAAGTGCAATGCACCATAATGACACATAAATATGTTGATTGTTAGGCATTCATATGCAATCCAACTGAATGGAGAATGTGATAGAATCAAATATCGAAGTAGAGTCGAGGGTTGACAACCTTAGAATTGCTGTAGAGCAATTAATAAAGAGTTCGTTGGCTGTGACTCCTTCACACCACCCTTCCTGGGGAAAAAGGAGAAATCAAGATATGTGTTGATTTCTTCTTTTCCACGACTCTTTTACAATTATGGGAGTATGAATTCAATAGTTTTCTTTTCTCATGGGTTTTTTTTTTCATAATTGAATAATCGCTTGAACATTATTATTATTTTAAGATATTTACTTCTACATATTTTAATCAATTTTTTTTTACTTTTACACCTCTATATTTTATTTATGATGTTCATAATTTTGTAGTTAATATTCTTTGATATGTACTTACTTTTGATATTTTACATAAGCTATAGGGTACATATAATGTTCAGCATTTGCGGTATTTTCATCTAGTTAATATGTTTTATAATTTTTAATATTAACAGTGAATATGTATATGTATATACCTTTTTTTTTTTTTAATAATTACTAGATCACTATATTTAGGTCAATGCATTGATATAATGATAGTTCTTATAATTAATTCTACTATCCGGAATTCTATTCTTATACTAATTTTTAATTACTTTTAAATATTGTTTTATATTAATATTCGACCATTCACTTTGACAATATATGTGTATATGTTTCTCTTTCTTTTTTTTTTTAATACATCATATATGTATAAAATAAATTTTAATTTATTTTTATTTTTACGGATAATCAGGTTCTATTTTCATATCTTATCTCACAATTTTTACAAGTTTGCGGATTACAATAGTAACATATATATAAAAAATGGTTTTAATCTATTTTTGTGAACAGTTAATTTTTTGTTTTCATATTTTATTTCACAATTTACCCCATTTTGTGATAACACTTCATATGGTCCTAAATATATAGGATCTAACTTTTTTCTGTTTTCATTCCTTAATAAGACTAAACTACCTACGTCGAAATCAAGACATTTTGCTTTTGTATCTGTATCGTATCTATCTTTCCTAGAAGTTTTCTTTTGTATTAAGTTGTCCCTTGTGTCTTTATGAGCTACTTGTAATCTGTGCTTTAGATCTATTACATAATCATCGTAGTTGTACATGGGTTCTACTTGTTTAACTAGATTTGATGGTAACATACATTGTTTTCCGAATATTAGTTCGAAAAGGGTATATCCGGTTTCTGAGTGTACTGATGTATTATAACAGAAAACGTAGTATGGTAGCCATGTGTTCCAATCTGTATGCTTTTCTGAAACATAACTTCTCAAGTATGCTCCTAATACCTTATGAGAATTCTCCAAAGCTCCTATACTCTCATGGTGATATGCGGTAGATTGCAACTGTTCTATTTTCAATAATTTACAAGTTGTCTGGAAAACTTGATTTAAAAACTCGGTTCCCTGATCGGAGGCTATCGTATGTGGTATTCCGTATCTTAGAATAAAGCCTACTACTAGAGCTTTTGCCACTGTACTTGCTTCTTTATTTGAGATGGGTATTGCTTCGGTGAATTTGGTTAATTCATCTTGTATGGTTAGGATATATTTAAGTCCATCTTCTGATTCTTCTAGGGGTCCTACTAGATCTAAAAATATTTTGTCAAAACTTGATTCGGCTGTAGATGTAATAGTCATTGGTTGTTTTCTTGGCTGAATATATTTATTTCGTTGACAAATTGGGCAATGCTTTACGTATGTCGTCACATCGTTTTGCATGCCTGTCCAGAAGTATTTCTTTTTTATATTTTGCAGCATGCGGTTTATTCCTGCATGTCCGCTGGTTGGAAGAATGTGGTAATCATTAAGAATTAATTTCTTTTTACAAGGATCTGTAATTTCAATATTTTTTCGATTATGTGCACTTTTATATTACCTTCTTTAAATATTTCTCCTAATAATTTTTTAATTCATTAATATTGCTCTCTTTGCGGCCGCATGCGAGCTTCCTTAATTCATTTTTGGTAATATATATCTTTTTAATACAATTCAATCCGCAGAGTTTTTGCACATCCCTCGACAATACTTTGCCAAATGCTGTCGATGAGGTTATAGTGCTGTCTTTGGACTTCTTTAGGAGTAAACAATTCCCTCTTGGGATATACGCTAATATTTTATTTGGACCAATAATTATGTCCATATCCTTCCTCAAAGTTGTCAACAATTTTCAGTTCTATGATTTTAAGTCCATTTTCTGGCAATTTTAGGAGTTCGGTTATCAGGAATTCATCAGTTTTAGTGTTTTCTATATTCTTTTCTTTTTTCCGTTCATGAATTTTAATATCTGCCTTTGATTGGGCTCTTGTTACAACACAAATACATAATTGCTTTAAATCATCGGAATCTATTTTTATGCGGCTGAGTGTATCAGCTGTACAGTTATCTTTACCTGGAGAATATTCTATGTAGAAGTTGTATTTTTCTAGTAGTAGCCTAAACTTTGTTAGTCTGCTACTAGGTTCTTTAAGTGAGAACAAGTACACTAAAGGTCTATGGTCTGTTAAGATTTTGAATTTTCTTCCGAATAGGTAGGGACGATAGTGTTTAACTGCCCACACAATTGCAAGTAATTCTTTCTCTATTGTACTGTAGTTTTTCTCTGCTTTATTAAGAGTTTTGCTTGCATAGGCAATTGGTTTATAGTCGAAATTGGATAAAACGGCTCCTAGAGCGAAACCTGAGGCATCCGTTCGTAGGATGAATTCTTCGTTAAAATTCGGAAATTGTAGAATTTTAGGACTTGTAAGGATTTCCATAAGTAAATTAAAAGATTCTTCACAATCTTTATTAAAATGAAATTCAACATCTTTTTTCAACAACCGGTTTAGCGGAATGGAAATGGTAGCAAAATTAGGGATAAATTTACGGTAATAGTTGGCGAATGCCACGAATCTTCTTACTTCGTCTGCATTGGTGGGTGTCGGGTAATTTCTCATTGCGGAAGATTTGGTGGGATCGGGTAAGATGCCATTGTCAGTAATAACGTGTCCTAAATAGAGCACTTCTTTTCGCAAGAAAGAGCATTTCGCAGCGTGTATTTTCAGATTTACTTCTCTTAAACGTTCAAATACTTGTATCAAATTTTTGTTGTGGTCTATTAAACTTTTACCAAACACTATAAGATCATCGAGATAGACAAAACATCTTGAATATGATAGTCCTGACATCGCTATGGACATCATTCTGGAAAATTTACTGGGCGAGATCTTTAAACCCATTGGAAGTCATTTTAGCTGGTAGTGACCGTCTTCTGTTGAGAATGCTGTGATTGGCCTGCTATTGGCATCCAATTCCATTTGATAATATCCTTGGCTTAAATATATGCAGGAGAAGTAAGTTGCTCCTCCTACCATATCATAGATGTCTGTAATGTTGGGTAGAGGAAATTTATCATCTTCAATTCGTTCGTTCACGTGACGATAGTCGATTACCATACGGAATTTTTGTAGGCCGGTTACGGGGTCTTTCTTTTTAGGTACTATTAATATTGGTGAGTTCCAGGGAGAGATAGAAGGTTCTATAATGTCGTTTTCCAACATTTTCTTTATTTCTTCCTTTATATCCTGTTTTTGTGTATGTGGGAGACGATATGGCTTTGAATATTTCGGTGTTGCATCCTTTTTGAGCGAGATATCTGCTTTGTCAATATTTGTATACGTGAGTTTGTCACCATCAACGTGGAAGATATCTTGGTATTTTGTACATATTGCTTCTATTTCTGCTTTTTCTTCACTATTTAATGTGTCGAAATTAATTTCGTTTAATATTTTGTTAACTCGAGCGTTTTTTGATTTATCTTTTTGGTTGTAACGCAAAATGTAGTGTTCCGAGGCAGGTGAGGACCATGGTTCGGCCCATTTGAGAGTAACTGTAGTATCCCGTGTGTTTAAAATTCTAATGGGTATTTTTCCGTTTATGGCAGTAGATAATGATCCTGCCATAAAAACGTGTTCGCATAATTGTTGCGGATGAAATATTCGATTTTCTTTGTGCTTTGTATTCATCCAGTAGGTGGCTTCGCATTTTGGCGCTATTGAAACGATACTTATAGTTTCTTGGGCGCATAGGGGCAGATGGATAATGGTACTTCCCCTTTTGATTCTTAGCAGGAGTTTTTCTAAATCAAGTATGGCATTAAACTCTAACAGAAAGTTCGCTCCAATAATACCTTCAACGGGTATTGGGAAATCATCGGGTACCACATGAAATTCGTACCGAATTATCTGGTTTTTTAAATGGATTTGAACAGTACATGCTCCTATTGTTTCCAGTTCTCCTGAAATACCTAGAATTTTTGTGCTTTTTTGTTTGAATATGGGGATGTTTAAATTTACTGAACTGATTTTTATTATACCTACAAATTGAAGCCCCTGTGTCTAATAAAAATTTTGTATGCTGATCAAAGTCTAGTTTTAACTGAACGTAAATGCCGTTTGATATTCCAGCAGTGCAAATGGCATTTGGCATTGGTGGAGTAGTTAATTCCCCTCCGATGGGTCGGCTGGCCCCTCGGTGGGTTGCTCGTTTCCCAACGCTAATACTCTATGACCAGTAATGTTGGGTTGGTTACTCCTAGTGGGGTTTCAACTCCCATTTATAATATTATATCCTGTAAAATTTCGAGAGTGGTTAGAATTACTATTATTGGGAGAGTAATTATTATTACGGAAATGATTTTGCTTAGAAAAATTTTGACTTGTGTTAGTATCATTATTTCTTGTAAAATTTCGAGAGTGGTTAGAATTTCTACTATTGGGAGCGTAATTATTATTACGGAACTGATTTTGCCTAGGAAAATTTTGATGTGTGTTATTGTTAAAATTAAGTTGGTTGTAATTAGGTCGGTAATTACTTCGAAAATTTTGTTTACTATGCCTTGGTTGAAAGTTATTGTTCGCGTAACGGATAGTTTCTGTACCTGCAGTAGTACTAGGAGATAATTCTAGTAAGTGAGATATAGCATCTTGCATTTTTACATGTCGTGCGCTGTCTAGTATAATTTTATACCTGTCATTAACGCCCTGTTTTAGGAAAGCTAATCCTCTTCGTTCATTGGCTAACGCTAGTGTTTCCCTAGCTTGTTCTCCTTGAAAGCTAACTTCTAATTCGGTCATTTTTGTTATTAAATCCTCAATTTCTGTTACGAACTCCCTCATCGGCCTATTTCTCTGACGTGATTTGTCTAGTTTTGTTTGTAAGATTTCTATTGTATTCCTATCTCCGCATTTATCGGTTATATGGGCTTTTAACTGCTCTAGAGTTTCAGGTTTAAGTGACCCTTGTTCTGTCAATGCCTTGCCTTGGATTTTACATTTGAGTAGAAATTTTATTAATATAGGTTTGGATGCATCGTTAAGAGTGTCATGATAGAATTCAATACTATTAAGAAAGTCTCTTATGTTTTCGGTTCTTCTATCTGCTGTCTCGCAGTTGAGTACTGGCAACTTTTGTATAATCGAAATCTGCCATCTTGTTAATGATTTCTATTTTCTGTGAACTAGCTGTTAGTATCTCTTCTTTGTCTAAATTACTTTCTATTTTTTCTGTACCTGATGTTTTTGATTCTATTTCTGAGTCTGATTCCGCATCTAATTCCTGAATATTTTGACTAATTATACTTTCTTAAAGTTCTTTGTATTCTTTTGCTTCTGATGTTAATTTAGTTAAATATTTATGTTCATCTTCTGTGACTTCTTTTTGGTTGTAAAGGGTAAATTCTTCAATGAATTCAACCCATAAATTAGAGATCTCTTTTAGCTTCGCATTTGCTCCTTTTGTTTTCCTTTTGCGGTTAGGAGTCTTTTTTAAGTTTTTGTAAAAAATTTTTAAGTTTGCTAAAGCTGTTTCTAGTGGTTTGAAGTCCATGAAAAGTTAAATATTTTTTTTTTTTTATAGGAAAGGAAAAGTATAGGTAGCTAATAAATTTGTTTGTTTTCTTTCATTACTTTTATTTATTTTTTTTTTTTTTACAAAATTTTAGACAGACATTCTTCTGCCTACAACGTTATTTTTTATTATTTTTTTTCTGATTGTTCGATTCAATTTATCTTTGGTTAATTTCTTTAGGTGAAGTAAAATAAAAATTATCAAAATTATAGTTACTATGGAAACTATGTCTATTCCATATTCTAAACTACTTGATTTATTCGCTTGAGGCCCGTTATTGTTAACGATGACCTCTTCTACTTTAGATTGGGATTTACCCATGATTGTAATATAAGAAAAAAAAAATGCTTAGAGATAACGAGAAATCGAATAAATACAAGAAAAAAAACAAAACTTAGTTAGTTGTCGCGCTGGATGGCAACTTGGGCTGCGGATGCAACCGACGCAAATAGGGAATGAAACTCTCGTTCCTCGGCTTTCTTTGTGTGTGCCTTCTCCTTCTTTTTGGCACGGATGGTATCTTTTACCCGTTGTGCCTGACTTAGGTATTGTTGCCTTACTTCCTTGGGTTGACCTAGTATCAGGGATGGAAAATGAAATTTTTCAATTGTACTTAAAACCGTTTTAAAATTGTACTGAAATGGTGCCAATTGTATTGAAAACCAGTTTTGTATTAAAAGAAATTCGAGCTTTAATAAACAAATACAAAACAACAACATTAGCTTTGTTTATGAAAATGCAATAAAATGAACAAAAATAAAAAAAATTCTAAAAGAGTCAAAACGCAGGTGCCTCGCCCAATTGACGTACAAAAAACGATTGTTAGTGCGGTTCGATAGATAGTGAGCGAAAGATCTATAGTTGCATGGGCCTTGTACCATGGCTCGTCATCCTGAACGAACTAGAGGAAGTTGAAGTATATTTCAATAATTTCAGTAAGAAACTGAAATAAAGATTCTCGTCTTTACGCACGGAACGAAGATAGAAGCCATTAGCGTTACGTATGATACTGACTTTGCGTCAAGATTTCGAGCGGGAGCCAAATGTCAGTTTTAAATGAGTCAATGACTTAAAAAGAAACTGTAAATGAAGAGTTAATGGCCTCACAGCTGTGAACAAGAGATTTCTGGTTTTACCTGGATTTTATCTCTTAGCAAATTATAAACTTTGTTTTCAATCAGTTTAGTTTCCTTTTATTTTTTTTTAAACATATAATATGAAAGACGTAGATATGTAAATTGTACTGAATTCTGTCGAATTGTACTTTTGTACTTGTACAAACTCAATTGTATCGAATTCGGTACAATTGTATCGAATTTTCCATCCCTGCCTAGTATGTTGGCCAACCTGATAAGTTCTGCTATTTGTTTCTTATGTTGTACCCTCTTTCCTGCTCGTGCTTTGGAAGCTGGGGGCAGCGGAATAGTTTGGGTCTCCTTCCTTCTGGTGGTTCTTTTCAAGTATTCTGCTATGGTCAATGGTTTGGGGCCGACTCTGCTTGGCTCAGGTCTTCTCAGAGGCGTAGTTGTTAGCAAAGCCTGTGCTTCCTCTATTAGGCTGGCTGCAAGGGCCAGTTGTGCGGAGTTTGACATTCGTAAAAGAAATTTGAAAATAACAATGACAACTCCTATTGGCTGAGTGTCTTGTACCTCTTTCTTTTTGTACCGCGCAGAAAAAAAAACTTTTAGACGATATCTCCTGGCAAGATCGCCATGTAATGTTGCCACCTACAGCACCGATCGCTTAGCAGTATTTGCTATCGCTCGGACCTCTATTGCAAGATTGCAAATTGGAGGTTGGTACTGTGGATGACTGCAGAAGATCCCAGTTTGTATTCTTAGGCGAGTTGCCAAATATCAAATAAAACTCGGTGTGCTTCGTTGACTCCACTATCGATCCCTGATTTTATTATTCAAAAACATTCCCTATTTATACATAATTTTGGTCTTCCCATTTTAGTTATCGAATAATCGACTACACTTCGATACTTGATCCACTTCATTATCACATTCTATCGGGAGAGTGCCAATGACCTATTGCACAAGCAAACACTCATACCCCAAAGACTATTGCCATGTCATCACTATAGTGCATGCAGTCAGAACAATAAGATCTCGTATTACCGTTGCCGGTCGGCAGTGGCCTTCCACTTGGGATCATATTGTTTCAAGTGCAATGCACCATAATGACACATAAATATGTTGATTGTTAGGCATTCATATGCAATCCAACTGAATGGAGAATGTGATAGAATCAAATATCGAAGTAGAGTCGAGGGTTAACAACCTTAGAATTGCTGTAGAGCAATTAATAAAGAGTTCGTTGGCTGTGACTCCTTCACAGTGCAGCTTTAGTTCACTGGCTATGTTTTGATTTCCACCCAACAGAAATGCGACGAATGTATTAGAGACTCCACAGACTGCAGACTTTTAGTTGGTCAAAAGTTTGATCGGGCTTTTAATAAGTATGGAAATGTATAGTACCTAATGCGCATTATTGCTATCAAGAATCTATGTATTTTGGCCGATAAGCAAGTTGGTGGGGTTCACAATTACCTTCAACTAAAAGTCAGCAGTCTGCCGGGGCTTTTAGAGATGGCTTCAGAGCAGAGGGAAAAAATTTTAAATCGCTCACAAATTTTGTGTTCATATCATTCATCAACATGCGTCTATCATGGATTGGATATACCATGTAGCCAGGACATCGCGCTGAGCCGGGAAACTTGGCCTACACGGAAATTGTTACTTCAAATATGATCAAACTTTGTTACTCCTACTGTCATACGGAGCACCTTCATCTCAGCTGCCGTCAACGTTCTTTCATACTTTTTGTATATTGTCCACCATTCTGAAACGTATTTGATGTTATCGTGTGTCTCACTGTTACAGTGAGAAATGTCAGGTTCCTTGCTCGGTTTTTTGGTGTATGTACTTAAGCCGTTTGCATCGATTTCTTAAAACATAATGATATTCAATGTTTGCTTATTGAAATTTTTTGGCACATGCAAAAGTTTTAATTAACTGTACAAACTGGCACCCTGGTCGATTTCCTTTTGAAGTTTTTGAAACGTTTCTGTAAACATCTTCTGCATGCTATGAATATAAAATCTTATGCGGTGATCTAAATATCGATGTTAGTGTGCACTCTTCAAAGTCGTCACACTTGGAAAATGTTTTTAATTTCTATGGCTTAAACATCGAGAGCTATTTTGCGACGCAATTTACACGCACAAATGCAACCGCCATTTAGGGTAAACGTACTAATACCCGGACACTTAACTTTTTTTCTCAACTTTGACTTGAAACCATTTTGTACCTAACCGTAAATGCTACCGCGGAAACTTTTATTGATTATAAGAATATAGACATTTCTCAATAATATGGCGTTCAAGTAAATTGCAAAGAAATCATTGTTAAAATTAATAAAATAGCAATTCAGAAAAGTTCCATTTACGTTAGTACCCGTACAGCAAAATTTAGTACCCAGACGCACTGGTTTCAGTACCCGTACACAATCATTTTAAGAGACAAGCCATGTCTGCGTACTGAAAATATAAGACAAGCGCTCATTTTGTGTATCCATCCATATAGGGCTTGTCTCTTAAAATGATTAAATCTCTCAATGATTAAGTCTCTTAAAATGACTGATCTAGTATGCGAACGCTTTTGTTTCAGTATCCATAATCCATACACAATTATTTTAAGAAACAACCCCTGTCTGGGTACTGAAAATACATGATAATCGCACATTGTTAGTACCCGGACAGCATGACTGGGTACTGAAAAACATATTCAATTTTGGTGTTAGTGCTCGGACACCACAAATAATGGCAAAGATTTTATTAAATTTGGTTTTTTTTTTGCAAATTGTTTTAGTTGATCAATTGCTTACTATAAAAAACTGTTCCCACTATTTCTTTTTTACCTAAATCGACAACGAGACCGCATCTTCAAACCTTAAGCAATAAAATGACGCGTAGTTCTTAAAGTACGCATTTCGAGTACCTGAACTTTGCATGCATGTATAGGACACATTGAAGGACCCATGCTTGTTGACGTTTGTGAATTTTTTTGTGTGATTTATCTATTAATCGCAAAAAAAGGTCAATGTGTCCGGGTACTAACACGGTCCGGCTACTAGTTCGTTTACCCTATTTGTTTGTTGTTTCGAACATAAATAAGGTCTTGTTATTCAACCAAATCCATGGAGTTGCAGATCATGATCATGACCTAACCTATTTAATATATGATTCTGAGATATGTTACTACTACATATGAATCTAAATATATTTTTATCGGGATTTTAAAAACATAAATGTGAGCTTCGTCGTGAAATCGAACTTTTTGATTGGAACTCATTAAGATTTTCCTCCTCCGTTGTAAGGTTGAATTTTTAACAAATTTACTAAAGTGTTTGTACGATCAGTACCTATGTTCCAATTAAAAGAAAAGTTTCTTACCTTAGTTGTCCGTGGCTTACGATTGAAATAAGTTATTTAATATGTGAAAAAAGTTTATTTTATAGAATTTTTAAGAACTCGAGGTCAGCTCGAGATTGGCAGCGTTACGCAGCTTGTCGAAATAAAGTAGTTAAATGTATAAGAGACTCTAAAAAGTCATATTATTTTAACAAATTGGATATTTCAAGTAATTCTACAAAAAGACTTTGGTTGGCATTTGGCAAATGCCATGCTATGTGATTTTTTGTATATATGAATGTGTAAAAAACTGTTAGTCATTTATAAATAAATAATAATCTATCTATCTAACAAAAAAAAAAAAAAATAACAAAAATAAAGTTATATATATATTTTTATCTATTATTATTATTATTATTAATTGTGATAGCTTATTACAGTAATTGAAATAATGTTTATTGTCAATCTGGCAGACGGCAAATGCCATGCTATGTGATTTTTTGTATATATGAATGTGTAGAAAACTGTTAGTCATTTATAAATAAATAATCTATCTATAACTTTGGTTGGCTGGCAACTCTGTCCGAACTAACAAAGTCTGTGAAATTAAGAGCTCCTGCGAAAGTATTTTGTTTTTATATTAAAAACCGTTTGTGTTTTATAAGTAAATAGTTTTTGGTAAAGCTGATCAAACGAAAATCATTTTGCGTAAAAATCTTTGGGTGAGTTTCCATTCAATCAAAATTATTAGAAGTTTTACGATGCGTCGATCACCCGTATTGAAAGAATCAAACCCATCCAAAAGACCATTTACGGATTTGTCATTGTCGCCGGCAAAATATACAACATCCAGTAAGGCTGAAAATAATACACCTGTTGGTAATTTACCAGTCTTGGATTTGGAAAAATTTTTCCAAAACTCAATGGCGAAATTGCTGGATGTCAAGTTGAAGGACGTCGCAACAAAGGCTGATATTGAGGAAATCAGCGCTGAGATTTCTGCTTTGAAACAAAACAATGAATGAACGTTTAATTAGCTCCCATCGCAGTGAATTAAATAGCATCTCGATGAAGCTATACGAAATGCATCAACACCTTGCATCGGTTCTAAGTGTAGAAGATTTTAGTGTGTGTGATAAAATGACTCATGTGCAAGCATAAAGAATTGAACAACTGTGCACTCAAAAGCAAAAACAGAAGTTTGATAAGCTTACCAACGCGAAAAATAGAACAACAACTGTCAATACAATCGACTTAACAAAATCCGTTGTCAATTTGTCAAACACAAATCTGAGTCCAGCAGCCATAAGCATTCTCAGCAAAGGTATGAACTTTGCACCCACTCCACGAAATGTGCCAATCGAAAATCTAATTGGACGTGTAGAGGAATGCATCTCTCGTTACAAATTCAATAACATTGAATCCGAGGCAATCCGACAAGACATAGCGCAGCGGTGATGGTAAGACGAAAGAAAACACCATCAACAAGCAATGTAAGTAGAGATGAAATGGTTGCTTTGAGTACGTTGCGTAGAGATGAGAACATTTTTATTCTTTCTGCTGAATAAAAGTGATTATTTCGCCAAGATGAATGTTTTGGTTGAAGACACACGCATATATTTACCTGTGGATTACAATCCCACACACTGTATGTTAAGAAAAACAACAAAGCTCATCAGTGAAAACAAAAAAATTTTACCATCGAAAAGATTAATTCCTTCGTGTACGCAACCACCAAAATTGTATGGACTGCCAAAAATACACAAGGAGGGGATTCCTATGCGTCAAATTTCAAATTTTATATCTTAGATAATGTACGACTAAAATTAAAATGAATTTAAAAAAGAAAAAAGAGAATAGAATTTACATATTTTTGTATATATAATATATATACATAAAAGTAAATAAATAATTAAAGAGAAATAATTAGAAGCAATTTTATTTTATAAAAACAACATCCCCAAAACAAACACCTACCAAATAATGATACAGAGACTCAATCATGTTCATTAAAAAAAAATAAAACAGCTTATTTATGAATGCTTGTTGAAAAAAAACTTCAATTTTAATGATTTGAAACATAAAAAGGCTCAATTTTAATGATTTGAGACATAAAATGGTTCAATTTTAATGATTTGAAACATAAAAGGTGAAATTAATGATTCGTTGATAAGTATTCAATTAATTTCTTTTGAAATATACTTATAGGTACTATCCGTTCTTCTTAATTCACGTGGGAGAGAATTCCAAAGGCGAGCAGCGTTAACAAAAAACTGTCGTTCGGTAGTAAGACAGGTAAAACTGGGAATTGAGATTTGGTTGGTTCTATTCGATGACAAAAACTGGATACAATTGTAGAGGTCGGGTGGCTGTTTAGTTTGGACAATTTTGAATAGCATTGTTAGTGTCTTAAATTTTAAAAGGTTAATACAACTAACACCATATAAATTCGAAGAATAACTGGATATATGATGATCATATCTATTTAGCCCAAAAATATATCGAGCAATATTGTTAAAAACGACGCTGATTTTCCTACGAGAAACGGAATCCATATTGCAAAAAATTTCGCAGCCATATGTTAGTATTGGGACTACTAATGTTTTAGCCAACATTTTTCTAGTTGTGTGAATTTCTTTGCAATAGATAATGTTCTTAAGGCTCCATATGCCTTTCCAACGGCTGAGTTTATGTGGTCGTTCCTGGTCAGAGTCCTTTTAAAGTAAACTCCAAGGCTCCTAGCCGTATGAACAAACTCTACAGGAACATTATTTAACAATACAGCAGGAAAGTAAGTCAGGTCAAGGATTTTCCTAGAAATGACAAGGCACTTTGTTTTTAGTGGATTTAAAACCAGTCCACTTTCGTTTGACCATTTATATATTGCACTCAAATCTTCGTTGATGTTGCATACACAGTTTTCTATTAGACCTAACTGTGAGCTTTGAAAATACTGGACATCATCGGCAAACATATGCACATCCACATACTTTACAAGGGAAGAAATCTCATTAACATATGTTGAAAACAGAAGAGGTCCCAAAATCGACCCTTGAGGGACACCACGCATTAATGGAAGAAAGTTGGAAATTTCAGTACCCGATACTACAGCCTGTTTCCTTCCTGTTAAATATGAAAAAATGAGTTTGACTGCTTCCGGAGCAAAATTAAAATTTTGCGAAAGCTTTCGACACAAGATCTTATGATCAATTGTATCAAATGCTTTGGAGTAGTCAAGAAGGACCAAGAACGTGACTTTATCATCATCTATAGCTCTCCTTACCTGCTCCACTACATCCAAGAGCGCAGTAGTACTACTGTGATGAGAACGAAAACCAGACTGCTTAGCCGATAAACAATTTTATCTGCAAATAGATGGAGTGGCCATGGGCTTACCTTTAGCTCCTTTGGTTGCAGATTTGTGGATGAAGGATTTTGAAACAAAGGCCCTGAGTAGTGCTGCCGAAAAACCCAAAGTCTGGTTGAGATATGTGGATGACACATTTTGCATCCTTAAAAATTCCACCGTAGTGAGTTTCCTGGAACATCTTAACTCGCAACATCCAAGAATGAAGTTTACGATGGAAAAAGAAAACAATAATTCCATTGCATTTCTGGATGTGAAAGTAACAAGGAACATGAATGGCACATTAGGACACACAGTCTATAGAAAGAGCACCCATACAAACAGATACCTGCATGCTACTTCCCATCACCATCCGGCAAACTTGAGGTCTGTTGTGTCTACGTTAGTTCAGCGAGCACATAGAATATATGATAATGACCACCTCGCCGCTGAACTTACTTTCGTGGACAACGTCCTTAAAACGAATGGGTATTCCAAAAGGCAAAGAACGTGGAAGCCAAGTTTGCCACGGGAAAGGGATGAAGAAGAGAAGAAAGCTTTTCTTCCTTACGTAAAAGGCGTAACGGATAAAGTTGGAAAAGTGTTGAAGAGGTACGGTGTAAAATCCATCTTTTTACCACCGAAAAAGGTGAAAGACTACCTAGTATCACCAAAGGACCACTTTCCTTTACAGATTCCGGGCGTCTATGTAGTCCCTTGCAGCTGCGGGTCTTCTTATGTGGGACAAACCCAACGAAGTGTTGCCACCCGCTTAAAAGAACACATAAGTGTTGTCAGCAAAAAACAGCGGAAAAAGTCGGCAATAGTCGAGCACATCCTAGACAATCCAGACGAACATCACTGGGTTCACTTCGATCAAGCTAAAGTTTTAGCTCACGAGCCTCATTATATCCCTCGGCTTATACGCGAAGCGATTGAAATAAAACGCCATCAAAATTTCAATCGCGATGACAGCATAAAATTGTCGCGTACATGGGACCCCGTCATCAACATCGCACGGCCTATTCAGATAGCCATTAAAACATCCAGCGATATAGTGAGCACTGTTTGCTCCCAATCTTTTACAAAGCAACAACAACAGCGTCAAATAGAACCGTTTACGCACGACTACAACTTGCGCAGTCAAAGAAGAGAGTAACATTTCAAAAAGCAGTTTCCCGGTGACCACGCTCAATGCAACTTGAAGCGAAACGTTCGGGGTGAGTACAGTAGTGCACTCATTTTATATATCTTAACGCGGCTAATCCGAAACCTTCAAGATTTTAAAATGTCAAAACAATGAATACCTGACGGAATGGAGTCAAGTTGTGTTTTGCTTGAAAAACAAATTGAAGTGCTGGAAAAAAAGACAAACGAGAAGAATTTGGTCGTGCATATTCAACCTGCAATTCCTAATGAAACTCAGGATGCGGTGGAGAGAGCTAAATCAATTTGTTTGGATCTATTGCAGACTACGAACAACTCTAATAGTCTATTGATTATGTCATTTCTTAAGGAACTCGACATTGAATGGACTTTTATTGCATGAATCGATTAATGGGTTAATTTTATAGAAAAAACCGAAAGTGCTATTAAATTAGAGGGTGGGATTCGGAGATATGGGTTCTAAACCATCTTCATTCGTTTTTTCTAAATATCTCGAAAACGAAGAAAAATTTTGATGCAATTCCAAGAATGTTTTTGTAGAGAGCAAATTTTGCCATCGAAATGCATCTTTTTAAAAATTATAAATAAAAATTTTTTATCCAAAATAGTAAAATTCCCGACAGAAAAAAAGGCAATTTTTTCCAATTTCTGAGTTTTGTCAGTTTTTTTAATGGCATTTCTTTCTGGTTGCAGATAGGTATATGTAATGTTTCATAAAGAAAGAAGAAAATAAAATTTTCTTTAAAATGCTATATCAGAGAACTTTCTATGTTTCAAATTTACCGAAATATTGCCATTTGAACATAGACATTTATCATAGATTTTCATACTGACTGCATTTATTTTTACTCTGTGAAATAAAAAAAACATTTTTTACTCAATGAAAAGGTATTTGTTACAAAAAAAAAAATGTATGTACTTATTTTTACTATAATAATTCTTCACTAACATTGTGAAGGTCTATATCGACATCTACATCTTCAAAAATGTCCTCTTCTGCAATACCGGCTACTTGCTCATGATCGCAATTGACTCCCATACATATTGAGCACGCAGTTTGTAGTTTTCTACAATTTATTATAAAATGCAGACGTAGTATAGTATTGCATCCACTAAATGCATGAATAAAGCCAAGATATTTTTGGAGATGAAGAAAATTAAAAATCTTTCGATAGTTCAATTTGCGGTTATTTTTTCTAGACTTGGTTTTAATAGATACACATTTTGATAATGTTCCGACAAAATTGGGACCTAAGTGGTCACTTGTAGTCTGTAGATAGCTGTTTCAAAAATGTTCCACAAATCATTTTGAAAATACTATCATATTTTATATTCAAGAAATGAAGTATTCAGGTAATTTATTTTACTTATCGACTTGGTGATTACTGTAAGTTGTGGAATTTAGTAATTAATCGAGAAAAATTCAAGGTTATGATTTTTAAAAAAGGAGGAGGGGAAAGGAGAAGTCATAGGGAAAAATGGCATTACCTGGGAGAAGAACTAGAGTTAGTGAGTGAATTCAAATACCTTGGTGTGCTACTAACATCGAGCCTAAATATGAATAAACACTTGGAAGAGAAATTGGCAAAAGCTAAAGTCGCAATCAACTCAACCTGGAAAAGATGTTTTGCCAATCGCTCAATTGCTCACAGCAGCAAATATAAGGTTTTTAAAGCCGTCGCAGAATCGATTTTGTTTTATGCTGCTCAAGTATGGGGCTACAAACAATATTATATGGTGGAGAAACTATTAAGATTTTACATTAAACGCATTTTCAGTATTCCGACCAATGCTCCCAATTATCTACTGATGATAGAAACAGGTCTATCACCGCTGTATATACAAACGTTGAGGATGCAGATGGACTATGTCATGAAGGTTATGGATATGGAAGATACACGTCTACCTAAGATAGCAGCTCTGAAAGCGGTGGAACAAAAACTAAGCTGGTACGCAGTATGGTTGGAGTTAGCGCTTCAATGCAAGATGGAGGTTGATCTTAGCATTGGAAACTTACCCAACTGGCGTTCCATTTTATATCAGCTAATTGAGAAAGTGGATGAGATGCAGGTTTTGAAGTACCAAGAAGAAGCTGAATCATCGGTGCATAGATCAGTGTATAGTCGCTTGAACCACAATTTGCTAGACAAGAACTATTTCAAAGATGAAAACAGTATACAAATGATATCAATTTATCATAAGGCTGCGAGGAGAGATTTTAAATCTCAATTACGTGCCACATAGAGAAGACCTACCCTGTTTTTGCGAGTAATGTAATTTGAGAAAACGAGAAGACGTCTTGCATTTTATTGGATTGGAAAATGTCCGATCTTGAAAGAAATAAGAAAACAGGTGTTTGGAAAAGGTTATCTTTCAGAGGAGGAGGTTATAAAAGAGTTAAATGAACATGATGTGGATAAACTATTCAAACACGCCAAAACAGCTACAACGTACCGCAATAAAATAATGAGTGGGAATTTTTAAGTAAACCATTAATAATTGCTACTTTTCAAATTTTCTTATTTTGCTAAAAGCTATTGTCAGAAATTAAAAAAATATAAAAAGGAAATATAATTTAAATATAAAAAGGAAATATAATTTAAATTAATATTAATTGTCAATCTGGCAGACGGCATAAAGCCATGCTCAAACGTTTTTTGTACAAATTATATGTATATTTATTATTAGTAATGGAATAAAAAACACTTCAAATTCAAATTCAAAAATTCAAATATTTTACTTATTATCAACCTAAAATGCTTTTGCATCGAGTAAAATTTTAATTTTTTTTTTAACAAAATAAGGATAAATGCTGTTTGTCAGTATAAAAAGGATGAAAATCTATGATAAATGTCTATGTTCAAATGGCAATATTTCGGTAAATTTGAAACATAGAAAGTTCTCTGATATAGCATTTTAAAGAAAATTTTATTTTCTTCTTTTTTTATGAAACATTACATATATGTACCTATCTGCAACCAGAAAGAAATGCCATTAAAAAAACTGACAAAACTCAGAAATTGGAAAAAACTGCCTTTTTTTCTGTCGGGAATTTTACTATTTTGGATAAAAAATTTTTATTTATAATTTTTAAAAAGATGCATTTCGATGGCAAAATTTGCTCTCTACAAAAACATTCTTGGAATTGCATCAAAATTTTTCTTCGTTTTCGAGATATTTAGAAAAAACGAATGAAGATGGTTTAGAACCCATATCTCCGAATCCCACCCTCTAATTTAATAGCACTTTCGGTTTTTTCTATAAAATTAACCCATTAATCGATTCATGCAATAAAAGTCCATTCAATGTCGACTTCCTTTATATGTCCTTTTTTACGACAAAATCAATAGACTATAAGATAAGTTCTGCACGTCAAGTTGGCTCGAGAGGAAGAACTTCCAATGTGATAGTAGAAATGTCTTGCAAGGAAGATGTATTTCAAATACTGCGAGCAAAAACAAAATTAATACATACTGGGACAACACTACACAAAGACTATCCGGCAGCTGCGAGAGAGAGAAGAAGACGTTTTAACAAACTAAGAACACATTTAACTTCAAAAAACAAGAACATAAATAGCCAAATAGGAGGCGAAACGCTGTTTATTAATCAAAAAAAAATTTATTTCGATAGAAGTGACAAATTGGTTTCGGATGCAAATGATGGTTTGTTGATGCTGCAACAGCTGGCGGGTGAAACTTTTGATCTGACAGCTTTACTAGAGGACAGACTTGTTTATGGTGGAAGCCAAAGGCAAGATGACATCAGGCCTTCTCAAACTGTGGAGAGTGTTTGCAAGAGACGTTTTTAGTTGTAATGCCGTCTGCCATACTAAAAATAATTTAGAAACAACTTTGAAAAATAAAACTGCTTTTAGAACTTTGAAATATAAAATTCTTTCCTATAGCGTAGCAGGATTTAATAATAAATCTATTTTTAATGATTTTTAAATATTTGTAAATCAATTTGAATTTGTGTTTCTGTATGAAACTTTTGTAACTGATTCTAACTTAAGTAATTTTGAAAGTAAATTTGTTAATTTTGAATTTATCTGGGTACTATTAGATTGCATTCAAGAGGTAGAGCGGGTGGAGGATGTTATTTGGGCTGGAAAAAAGACATCCAAAATATTAATTGCTCTTTTGAGGTATGTGAAGGTGTTACGTATGTCAAGCTACAAGTTAGTGGGAACTTTTATCGCATTTTACCAAGCATCAACTGCAACCAATGGAACAACGATTTTGATGTGTTGGAAAAAATTATGTCACAAGGCAAAACATCTGATATTTTAATAGTAGGTGACCTTAATGCTAGGTTTGGAGAGAAAACGGATACGAAAACAACGCAAAAGGAATTCAGCGAAAATTTAAGGATCCAATTTGTAATGCAAGAGGCATAAGGCTAATTGATCTGAAATGGAAGCTGGAGAAACGAGAGTGATCAATACTTTCCCTAAATTAAAATGGAAACAGGCAAAAGCAGTGAACTACCAGACAAGGCTGGATAGGGGACTAAATGAAAAAGTAAATTGTGACCTTGGTCTGCTGGATCAAATTATCAAAGATTCTTACCCAATTGTGACTCCTTATGCTAGCACGCGGAAAAATTATACTACACCTTGGTTTGATGTTGAGTGTGTAAAAGCTAGAGAAAAATCGTTCGGTTGGCTGAGAGCCTACAGGTCTTCAACTGGTAGCTATTTTAAAAATCAGTAATTACCTGCCAACAGTTTTTGTAAAACATAATGTTAAAGAAAAAAGGCAGAGTTCTTCGAAGCTGAATCTAGGCGATTGGCTCTTTGTCGGACCTCAAAAGAATTCTGGAACCTAGCAAGGCACCTCAACGGAAAAATATGGACGATTCACCGTAGTATCACCCCAAGTCTCTTAGCAACGCACTTCGAAACTTTGTTAAACCCTTGCCAAAGAGGAACTTAATTTTTATTACTCTACTCCAAGCATTGTAAACGAAGTACTGGATGCTGGAATAAGACAAGAAGAAGTGATTTCAGTGGTTTCAAAGCTGAAGGATGGAAAAGCATCTGGTCCAAATGGCATATCTGCCGAGTTCTTTAAATATGGCACACTGGAGCTTGTCAAAAGGTGAACAGATATTTTCAATAACGTTATGGAAACCGGATTTATGCCTCAAGAATTCAAGGAATCCCTTATTTTCCCGATTCATAAGAAAGGGAGTTTATCCGAATTATCCAATTATAGAAGCAAATCGTTTTTTAATGCTTCTTACAAAATGTTCACATTGTTTTACAACAACGGTTGAATAATTGGATCGAGGAATACAAACTTTTGAATTAGTTTCTGGCAGGTTTTAGAGTAGGTTATTCGACAATCGACCATATCTTCGTCCTTAAAAGCATTGCGGAATCATATGTCCATAAAGGCAAAAAGTTGCATACGTTTTTTATTGATTTTAAATCAGCATTCGATATGGTGAATAGACAAGCGCTAGTTTACAAACTTTGTATCGGTATGTCATGGAAGTTTGGAAGAGTAATTGAAAATCTATACGATGACAGAACAGCAAAGGTATGGAATGGTGAAGAACTTTCACGAGGATTCAAGACAAAAACTGGCGTCAGACAGGGTTGTACATTGAGTCCAAGCCTATTTGCCTTATTTATTGAATTTATTGAGGACCTTGTAGACTTCTTACCCTGTGGTATCGATTACGCTGGACATTCGATAAAAGCACTGCTATTTGCGGATGACATTGTTCTTTTTGCATCATCACCTGAATCGTTACAATCAACGATAAATCGTCTTAAGCAGTACTGCAAGCTATGGTGTTTGATTTTGAATTTGGGGAAATCTAAGATTTTCCGAAGCGGAGGAGGCCGAAACTGTGCATACGAAAAATGGCATTACAATGGTGAGTCCATTGAAGTCGTCACGCAGTTTAAGTATTTAGGATTGTACTTCATGCGAAACTTAAGTTTGGAAAATCATCTAAAAGAGAAACTGCAGAAGGCTAAAGTCGCAATCAACGCAACTTGGAATAAATGTTTCTACAGTAAAAATGTCACCCATAGCAGTAAGTACAAGATATTTGAGGCAACGCAGTTCAAACTTGGAGCAAAACAGTATGAATCCGTGGAAAAACTTCTTCGATATTATATCAAGCGAGTTTTTCAACTGCCGCACAACACACCCAACTACGTGATTATGTTGGAAACAGGTTTGTCTCCTCTTTTCATTCAAACCCTGAAGATGCAAGTGGATTATATTTTGAAAGTTATGAAAATGGATAATCACCGGCTTCCAAAGATAGCAGCGCTTCAAGTTATTCGAACGAAAACCAGTTGGTATGGTGATTGGATGGAGTTAGCTAGAAACGTTGGAATGGAATATGAATCTTTATTATTCTAATATAGATTCAATGAAAGTCTCTCTCTATCAGCTTATTTCTATGGCAGACATAAATCAGAGAGAGAAATATATGAACGATGCCACTGGCATCCTTATACAGACAACTTTACTCTAAGTTAAACCACAATTTGGGAGAAAAGAACTATTTTACAGACGGTAACAGTATTGCCGAAATATCAATGATGTTAAAGCTGCGAGGTGAACTTATTCAACTTAACTTCGTGCCACATAGGGAGGACCTACCCATAATTTGCTCTTTATGTAATGTGGGAGAAAGAGAGGATATATTCCGCTTTATGGGAAAATGCCAAATTCTTAAGAAAATAAGAAGAAATGCCTTTGGAAGTAATACCTAAACGCAAAATCAAATTGTAGACTTGCTCAATAACATGGAGGTTAAAAAATTATTCAGTTATTGCAGATTAGCTTTAACGTATAGAAACAAAATTATAAACGAATGTTTTTAAAGCATATATCAGTAGCAGTATTAATAGTAGGAGCTAAAATTTTTTTTCTTTAATAAAATGTTGCAATTTTTTTGTTTTGTCAACTAGGCAGACGGCAGTAAGGCCATGTTTTTGTTATTTTTGTTAATTTGTAAAAATTTTGTAAACAACGTTAACAAATAAAAATAAATAATCTAAATCTCACTCTGGAACAATTTGAAATACTTGAGTGCTATTGGAAAGCAAAACTTTGAAGAATGTGAAGATCAAGCTTTAGCTAATCACCTGAATAATTCTTTCACTTCAACCACAACTGGGACTGGAACGCGTTTGAACTATGACTTTCCTCCGCCTTTCTACAGTTTTTCATTCAATGAATGCTTGCACTCCCTTATTTCTATTAGTTCCAATGCTCTTGATGATATTTCACTTAAATTTATTCGTTTGCTGCTTTCCTCCAATGTTCCTAGTATTGACAATATTTATAATGAATGTTTGAAAAAGTCAATTTTTCCTATAGCTCTTGGAAAGTTACGAAGGTTGTTCCTTTATGAAAAAAGGATAACAATAATAAGCTGTTAAATTTTTCGATCCATTAGTATTTTACTGTTCCTTTCGAAAGGTTTAGAAAAAATAATGCTTAATCAGCTCTCCGTTCACATCGAGTCCAATGATCTTTTGTCACCATAACAATCAGGTTTTCGAAATAAACACAGTTGCGTTTCAGCAGCCTTGAAAGTTCGAGATGATATTCGTTAAAGCGTTAAATGCTGACAAAGTATCTATCCCTTACTTGACTTCTCTAATGCTTTCGGCTCAGTCAATCTTTCAGTCTTGGCACTTCAATTAAAAACTCAATTTGACATTTCGTCATGTGCGTTGAAGTTAATTGTTGATTTTTTATCCCGCCGTAAATAGGCAGTTTATTTTGGTTTTCTCATCTCAAAACTTTTGGAACTAAGGTCGGGCGTCCATCAAGGATGGCTGTTGGAACCTCTCATCTTTATTTTATTTATAAATGATGTCGTTAATGTGATTGTACATTACCAGTACCGACGATTTGCAAATCTACTCGTCGTTTCCTCATGGACTCCTGGAAAGTGCTGTTGTTGATATTAACGAAGACTTAAGCTACATTTACGAGTGGGCTGTAAGAAACTGCTTGGTTTTGAGCCCTGTTAAACCTCAAAGTATAGCCAGGTAGGCATATACACAAACTGTTTAGATACCTATTATTTCGTTAGTAAGAAATAAAATAAATAGGGTGGCGCAACAGAGCGGGAGACCGCTGGGCCTAGCGCATTTTTCACATTCATGCCTTGTGAAGGAGTGGAGGGGACCTACAATTTTCTACCGGTTCCGAACGGCTAATTGAGAAAGCGCTTTTCATGGCAATGAATTTACTAGCGGAGGACTTGTCAGTTCCTCGCGAAAGGCGATACCCGTGGAAAAACATTTCTGCCTCTGCTGGGATTCGAGCCTCGAACCTCTGGGTTAGCAGGTGGACATGCTAGCCATCACGCCACGGGCACCACTTATTTCCCTACAATTTTGAATAATCAAATCAAAAATCATACCATTCAGCTCAACCGTTAAAAATTTAGGTTTCGTCTTGAAATATCATCTGTGGTATTAATGGCGCATTGAGGCGGTTGAGGAAAACTGCACCTTATGTGCCCAAAGAAACACGTCTCACGTTGGTTAGGACAGTGTTAGCTCCAATTATTACGCATGGTTCTCCTTTATATAGCTGCATTGACTCAGTAAGCTAACAAAAATTAAACGTAGCTTTCAATTCTTGTATTCGTTTCGTACACTCATTAAGAAAAGGAGGTGGTGCATATTAGGGCCCAAGGCGTACACCTATATAGACCAGTACCAAATGAAAGTTTACTTTTTGAATTTGGCCGTGGTGATTTTGAGATAATTGGATCTGGGTCATTCCCATTCGCCGGAAATGGGAAAAAGACGACATTTTTGCAAATAATTACGTAGATATACCTCGAAAAATATAGCTCGTAGGATATTGATTTAGGTATCATATGAAAGATCATAAAAATGTTTCTTTCATGTTATGTAAAAAACATTTTTCAAACTGTCCTATATTTAAAAAAGAGAAACCCAAAACATGATTGAAAACAAACATTTTCGTTGACGTTTGCCAGCCAATATTTCGAAAAAATCAGTGAGTGATTTTTAGCACCATTGTAATCCTTGATTGATAACCTTTATTTTGATATATAATTACGCTATCATACATAAAGCATATCACGCACATTATACACAATTAAAAAAAAAATTTAATAAAGTGCAGCTTCAACCTTCAAGTCATCCATCAAATGACTAGCAGCTAGGTTGAAAAAATCTTGTCGAAATAGTTTAAAATTCCTTTTTTTTCTTTTTTTTTTTTTAAAAAAAAAAAAGAGGAGGCTTTTATATGCTAACCTGGAGAACTCAGACCTAGTTTCCGGTTCATTGTACTACCACCAGGGTAGCAGCCTTCCTTTTTTTTTTTGTACTGCAGTAGTTGGAAATAAGGTGTTAGTAATTTCATATATAACCTCAAGGGCGGCGAAACTAGGAGGCTGAAAGAAAAGTAGATGCCCAGAGCGGGATTCGAACCCACGCGTCCGGCCTATCTACTGAACACTCTACTACTGCACCACTGCCGCCCTCTTAAAATCCCTTAAAAGTTACCTTCAACAGCAGATTCAGGCATGTAAGCCTTATATCCTTAATATTCAAGATGTGGGATTGCGTCTCTGAATCCTCTGTCCAAAATAAAAACATTATTTTGTCTTAAATATTGCCTGAACGTTCCATAATCGTCTCTGAAAAGATGTTTCATTATGTTAACAGTTGCAGCATAAGGCCCTATAATGTCCAGGATATACCAATCACAGCATGTGATCACAAAAGGCTTGACCAGATTTTGATACTTATGTAGGATGGATCATTGTTTTTGAGAGCTGTAGTTTGAACTTTTTCGAAGGTTCACATATGTATGTTCCATCTCAAATGACTGTAGATGGACGATAATTTTCATTTTAATTGATGTTTCCAAACAGTCCGTTATGAATAAGTCTGTTCTTCCTGGATACTTCCTGAACAGTTGTATGCTGAAAACTCAAGGTAAAAGGCACAAGATAATCCATCAATGCTGTCCATGCAGCTGTTAAGTACCGTCCTACAGTCGTGTGATGCATGTTTAAGGGTCAGGCAAGTCTACTCACTATCCCCAAGACTTTAATTTTGCTAACTAGGTAAAAAGCTCAATGGTTTGTAATGCTGGAACATAGCTCTGCAGTTCCGTAAACTCTGTTGGTAATACCAAGCCAATAACGACATAAATGAGGATTGATAGTACTAATGTCACAAAAATCGACAACATTTCATCCATTTGCGCTTCAGTGAAGTCAGAAACATTGCTGTCCATATCAACCAATGACGTCCAGTTGCGTAGTAAAAGATTGGGAACTAAATAGCCTGCTACTCTCCGGCACATACAATAACCTTTCGCGAATAAGTTCTGGAATTCTTGTAACATTTTGGAGTACCAGCAACAAGTTTCTTAAGATTTGTTTTTGGAAGGCATTTTGATAGATCTAAACAAAGTTTTTTTGTTTTCATTTGTAGCATTATAATATGTATTTAGTTTTTATGTTTTGTAAAAAAGAGAAGATACTGCAAAAAATTAAATAAAAAAATGCATTTGCTGTGGAACATATGTATATTTTGTGTAATTTTTTTTTTGGAATTGTGTATAATGTGCGTGATATGCTTTATATATGATAGCGTAATTATATATCAAAACAAAGGCTATCAATTAAGAATTATAATGGTGCCAAAAAAATATAGGTCATCACTGATTTTTTCGAGATATTGGCTGGCAAACGTCAACGAAAATGTTTTTTTTTTTTTTCAAACAAGTTTGCGTTTCTCTTTTCGATATATAAGGCGTTTTGAAAAATGTTTCTTACATGACACGAAAGATATTTTTATGATCTTCCATATGATACCTAAATCATTATCCTATACGTGCTATATTTTTCGAGATATACGTAATTATTTTCAAAAATGTCGGCATTTTTCCCTTTCCGGCACTCAATCTCAAGTCTAATTATCTCAAAATTACCACGGCCAAATTCAAAAATATTCGGCAGATAGATTGGGCTGAACTTAAGCTTTCATTTGGTACTAGTCTCATAGGTTTACGCCCTGGGCCCAGGCTCCATAGAAAAATGAGCCATCTCCTTTGACCATGTTCCTGATTTGTCACATTTTACAATTGAAATTTGTCAATTCTTTTTCAAATTGATTCGTTTCAAAACACCTGCCTATTTACATGATAAACTCACTCAAAACTCAAAACACCTTCCTATTTCATTATCAGCGCAAACAATTAATTTTAGTTTTCCAAGAAGCTCAACATGGCTTACTCGTAGCTCGTAGGTAATTTTTCGTTATTGGTACTAAAATCTAGAAATATTAATAATTTGGATATATTTATCCGCTATACCAAGGATCATCTTCAGAACCCAGACGTTGCTTTGCGTTTTCACTCCTTATTTGTACATTTACATTTACATCCTTAACTTAGCTTTTCTAAATATTTGCTCTTTTTTTCGTTGATAAATATTTCAATGTAAATGTGAACCTTTTAAATCTTATATAAACTTTTTTTTTTTATTTTATTTTATTTTTCATATCTTAAATTAAATTAAACTTAATTTACTATAAACACATATTAATAATTGTAAATTATATTGTGAATTATTTTTTTAAGCCATAAATGAGATTGTATTTCAAGGCTTAATACTATGTTAATAAAATGAAATGAAATGAATATAATGGAGTGAAATCTCCGATATTCTGATATCTCCCCTCGATGCCGATGGCTTGACTTAAGAGAAAACAAATCTGAAGTGAAATAGGAAATACTTTTATTCTTCTTCACTCCCTCACGGACCGAGTCCAATTTATGAATATTTTATTTTATTATAATTTATGAATATTTTCGCTTATTCGTTTCATCTAGTTTTTTCATTTAAAAGTTAAAAAAAAAAAAAAAATGTGTGCGACTGAATCTATAACTTAAACATATCTTATATAAACTGTTTCAAATGACCATGTTTAATTCGAGAAACGGTTACCAAGCACTGTGGGTTATAGTAAAAAGGGTTAAGAGGAGAGCCTGCCTACCGTTGCTTACAGTAACAAAACAATTATGTCTGAAAAAAGTCTCTTTTGCTTGTGAGCCTCGTTTTCACTTTTATTTGTTTATTTATTTATATAAATGTATGATTACATAATTTTTTTTTTTTTTTTTTTTTTTTTCAAAATGCTCGGCAGACGAGTCTAATAAATAAAAAGCCTTGATTCATTTGAAATGCAAGGCTAAATGTAACATTTCTATAAACCAACAGGCTGATTGCATGAGATGCAATAAAACTGAGCATTTGGTGTCGTCAAAACAAGAAAAATAGTCCCAGTCATACAGTAGAATCTTGAAAAAATAAACACCCGTTCCGTTCATCTTTCGTTCTTCATGTTTCCAAGAACCGACACAAATTGAAAAAATAAAATAGATAAAATCTGTTATGATTCAAACCGGGAGTTTTTGAATTTTTCTTGTTTTGATCAAGCCCTTTACTTAGCTTTAATGCTATGGCTTATGTTATGTACTCGTTCGTAAACAAATATACTTATTTATTTTCAAAGAAGAGACAAGTGTGCTACCCCAAATTGAAAACAATGAAAAAAAAAAAAACTATTTACAATCTTTCAGATCCGTACGTAAAGGTCTGGCTACAGTTTGGTGATAAACGCGTCGAAAAGAGAAAGACTCCAATTTTTAATTGCACACTTAATCCCGTTTTTAATGAATCATTTAGTTTCAATGTACCGTGGGAGAAGATCCGCGAATGCTCCTTAGATGTTATGGTAATGGATTTTGATAATATTGGACGAAATGAGTTAATTGGAAGAATATTGTTAGCCGGTGAGTAGTGTGTGTGTATATGTCAAATACGAAACAAACAGACAAGAATCCAAAATATTCTTACATTCTCATATTGTCTAAGATTGTCATAATATCTATGAAAACCATAAATGCAAATGTTAAAAAACACAGCTTTTGGAATGTAGTCTCTAAAAAGTACCTACTTATGAGCGTTCAGATTGAAACCAACCCACTTTTGTCGCTGTTGTTGTAGACTTTTTTTTTGTGTTTGATATTGTTAAGTAACTGGGTTTGTGTTTGAATTTGTGATTGATTAAGCGTTTGTTTTCATTTCTGTGGCTGAACATGCGACTGTTGCTGTGTTATTGTTAGTGTTAATGTTGATGTATAAGAGCGCATGTTGTGTAATCTGATACAGCAAAGAAGGTAATTAAGGAATAAACAGCACGACAGAAGCGGGTCCTAAAAGTAATAAAATTTTCCGTTTTTTTATTTAATTTTTTTTTTAAGAGTTGAAATTGGTATACAAGAAAGGTGGTCCAAAAACTATGTTTTTTTAATTCTTCCAGCTATTTAAATAATCTCCCCACTCCCTACGTATTTCTTGAAACTTATTAAAGGGGTTGGTACAACTTTAATTTGCCATAACCGAAATTTTAATTTATGGTTTGGTAAAAATCACCAATGCCTCTCGGTTTTATAACGTTAAGTATTACAATCAAAAAAATGTTAAATATTCTATACCGTCGCTTCGTTCCATTTTGATCTGGCAGCGCACAAAATAAAGGTTTTTCCTATATTAAATTTTACGGTTTTTTTTGAAATGATTTAACGATTTAATTCGAAAGCGGTGGTTTAAGAATTCAATGACTGATCCATGAAAACGTATATCCAAAAGAATTCTAGAAATGACATTATGATTCATTAAGAAAAAATATAACAGGTTGACGAAAAAAAAAATCAAATAAGATTCTTAATTTAAATCTAAAAGAAACGGCAATACATATATTAAAATACTTAAGAGCACGAGTGGGAAGAAGTTATGAGCTTGAAATTTTTTGCGAACTGTTATCTGAATTAAGTACTATTATTAAAAATCATTAGGCACGATTACGGTATCCGTGGTCCCGCTATTGTAAGCGTTCTAGACGCTCAAATCGCATGGGAAT